>JAJHZJ010000031.1:12055346-13255346 GCA_023548195.1 Bettongia penicillata ogilbyi | reverse complement strand
AAATAATAGTTGAGGACTGTGGATGAAGAGGGGATAAGGTAGTAAGATGGGTGGGCAGTGTCCATTGACATCAATGTATCATTTATTAATTACCTATTGCGGTCCTACCTTTATTCTGGGGGCTGGGGATACAATGGCAAAACCCAAACAGTCCCTGGTCCCAAGAAATTTACATTGAAGACAGGGAAAGATCTAATGAATAATATATACAGCTAAAAAACAAAGTATATGTATGTGGGAGTGGAATGACAAGGTCATCCTCTCATCATTCTCCATACCATCAAAGAGGCTGAATATATAGCTATATGGGGTACCGTACCAGAAAAAAAAATATGTAGATATGCCCTTCTGGAGGGCCTGAGTTCTAAAAACAGAATCTCAGACTTGGAGCTGGCTAGGACCTTGGAAACCCTCTCATCTAAATTACAAATGAGGAAACTGAGGCCCAGAAAGGTGCGGAGACCTGTGTAAGGTCATAAAGATGGTAAAAAGCAGAGATGGTGATGTCTTGACTCATGTGTGAACTGGATTTAAGTGAGGCATATTTGCACAATGTTATCAGCCTCACTCTCTCTTCCAGAGTTTTATCAAAATCCAGTGGCAGGATAAAAGAGAGGATCATTGGTGATGGCCTGGGATGACCTTTGTGTCTTCGATGTTGATTGCTTTCTGTATATCCTGTACATTGTTGTTTGCCTGTTGTCTCCCCCATACAAGCTCCTCAGAAACAAGGACTTTCACCTTTCTCGGCATCCCCAGCATACCACAAAGCACCTGGCACACAGCAGGTGCTTAATAGATGCTTACTGACTGATGTGGCTGTGATTACACAGTTAATAAACAGCAGGGGTAGTATTTGAACTCAGGTGTTCTAAGTGGAAGGTTAATATTCTAATATGCTGTCTCAGGTACCTGGACCCAGCCACTTGCTTGGAGAAGTCATGGGTAAGCAGCTTTGGGATCATATAAACAGCAAATCATCTGCATTAAATAAATGCAGCTCAGGAGCATTGGGAGGGAGCCTGGTGGGCAAGAGTTAAGGTGCTTAATGGCCATAAGACATCTTGGAGATTATTCACTTCAACTCCCTCATTTTGTGGAAGGGAAAGGGGAATCCCAGATACCAAAACAATTTACCCAGGGTCACACACACACACACACACACACACACACACACGCACACACACAGCGTCTCCCAGGCCACTGTTCTTTCAGTGACACTAAGTTATTTCTCTCCCTGTCCATCTACCCTTTGCATCCCCAGTTAGACTTCGAAGACCAGGCAGCTTCCAGATAACTTTGTCTCTAGCTCAGCACTCAGGCAAGAGCATCAGACAAGTCACGTTTCTCATCAGTTTGGAAGGTTTCTATTTTCACTTTTCATTCTACCAGTTTCTCCCGGAGCTCATTCTCCTTCCTCTCCTCCTACCCCTGCTGATCCGCCTCCCTGCCCCTGTTGCAATCAATTTCTATATTTCAGATACAAAGGTGGTTTTGCTTGAAAAATGACACTGCCTTTTGAGAAGGTACTACAGAGATCAATACTAGTTACAGGGAGTTGCCCAGAAGTGAGGAGGCTGACTGCTGTCATCCTTGCGGCTTGCTGTTAAAGTGACATGTCTCACTCAGTTCCCTTTGCTCCCTGTCCTGCTCTCCTCAGCCAGCCTCAGCCTTTCCTTTGGCATATCCTAGGAACTGAAAAACCCAGATGTTTATAAAAATGAACTCTGTCTTTTTCTTGCTTTTAGTGAAACAGCGAGTTCCTCATTGCTGGAGGTATTCAAGCAGAGGCTAAATAAATATCTTTTAGAGATATTATAGAAAGGAGAGACTGAAAAAGAGGTTGGAGCAGACTGACCTCTCAGGTCCCTGTGCTTTGGAGATGTTACAGCTGTGACTCAATGCCACTGCAGAGCCTCCACTGGGAGTGGAGCCTAGTACAGTACTGGGTACTAAGGAAAGAAATCAAAGATGCCTTCAGGGAGCTTACAGCCTCGCTGAGGAAACAGAGCAGATGATCACGGAAAAGACTCAGGGCAATGGTAAAGGGCACAGCGTGAAGGAGTGTTCACTGAGCTGGAGTTAATCAGGGAAGGCTTTCTGGAGGAGGTGAACCTTGAAATGAAAACCCAGTTCCCCGTCGGGATGGGGAGTGACAAGGAGGAATACGAAGACACTCCAAGACCACTCCTTGGAAAGGGTGAGACCCCTGGCCAATGGGACCCCAATTAGCTGAAGCGACTCATGATGCTCCAGCTAAAGCAAGGGATAGAAAATCAAGGCTGGCCTCATTAAATCCTTGTGGTTGGCTGACTGGCTGGCTATTAAAAGAATTTCCATTTCTGAACAGGATGCCTACCAGGGAATGCCAGACCTAAAAATAAGCCAGACACCGAAGCCAGCACCCTCCTGGCCTGGGTGACTTACTTCCACATCAGGCAGAAAGAGGCATCATTATTTTTAACATCCAAATATAATCTGCCCCAGGGGGTAGGGACCGGAGCCGCCCTTCCCAGCTGCCATCTGCCAGAAGCCAGAGAGCTTTTGCCCTCTTCAGGGAAGGCCCCTGCCAAGGGCTCTCCAGGCTCCCACGGCACAACCTCCCGCTCAGGATCTCCTCCCTCACCCCATGCTTAAACACAGCTGCTTCAGAGGGGGCCTGATTGGTGCCGACTGATCCAGCTGGTCTGGGAAATGTGACCCCAGGTTGCTTGAGGGGGAAACCCATAGGGAGGATCCCTCATGATGCTATCCCACCTTTTTGCCCCTCCTCTTCCATTTCAACCAGATGTATGGGAGGGAAAAGTTCCCACAGGGCAGAAATACAAAGAATTTGCATCACCTAATGGGTGTACAGTGTACTACATTCTTCAAAGTTGTCACAAACTATCTCATTCCCTCCCCTCAAGAGCCCTGTGGGAGTACGTAGGTCAGATAGTAATCTCTACTTGACAGAAGAGGAGACTGGGTTCAGAGAGGTAATGAGGGACATCTAAAATTAGAACATAGGTTTCAGGGTGCCTACACCTGTGCTTCTTACATCATACCAAGGCAGTCTCTGTGTGTGGCACAATGGAAAGAAGACTGCACTGGACATCTGAAGACTCCAAAGGAAGTTTAAAAAAATGTTTCATAGATACTTCTGTCTTAACCACCTCTCCCACAATTAAGCCCTCCACTGAAACAAAGAAAATCCAGCAACAATTACACAAAGCCAGTCAAAACAGTCACCACATCTGACAGCACATACCGTACCCCACGCTGGCAGTCTCCTACCTCTCTGCTTCATCACCAGTTCTCAAGACTGAGATCTGAGTTCCAGTTTGTGTTCCAACATTTATTTGCTGTACAGTCATGGAGTTAAATCCTTCCTTTAACTGACCCCGTCAGTTTCCTTGTCCATAAAATGGACAAAGAATATTCGCACTGTCTCACATAGCGGGCCTTGGCCAACGGCTCTGCACTCAGCTGCACTCCTAATGAATGAATGCCTCTGTCACCATGTAGGAATTCAGAAGTGACAGATACCTGGAGAAGGCATTGCCAATGCCCTAGGGTCTGCAAATACCTGAGTAATCCAGCCTGCGCCCATCACTTGGAGAAGAGCTGTATGAAGGCATTTCGGCCTGGAGGTATTTACTGGGCTTGGAATTCTACTTCAGACACACCCACAGAGAAATCTCTTTATCTGTATTTTAGCTTCAGTATCCTCATCTACAAAATGGGAATGATGGTCCCTACCTTACAGGTTTTTTGTAAGGACCAAAAGAAATAATACATGCAAAGCACTATATGTAAGCTTAATTATCATTATTAATATTGACTATGATAATATTATATAATATATAGATATATATTTATATATGCACATATATAATATATACACATGCTCAAACATATTTAAAACATATCAAACTATTTAATTTTAAAAAAGTATATATCTATATGTGCATATGTATGTGAACATACAGATATATAGCATATATATGTATGTATATGTGTATGAGTATATGTGTATATATACCTGTATCTACATCTATGTATGTATAGCTACACTTGAACTTTGGTAAAATTAGATTTTTTAAAAAACTACATAATGAAGTTTCTTATACAAGCCTCTCTTTTATACTGAAATGTTTCTGTTTGTTAATGATTAAGTTCACAATAAGAAAAGAAAATTTAATTTAAAAAAAGTTATACTTCTAGCTCCCTGGCCCTCCTTCCCACCATCTTCAGTTATCACTTAGCCCAGTGGAAGTCCGGGACCTGAGCCTGCAGGAAGAGCTCACATTTTATGGCCCTTTAAACTTCCCCTTTGTCAGGGGTAGTGTGTTTTCCTCTGCCATACCCACCATTGCCTGACCCTCTGATGGAATGAGCCTGTCAAGAGGAGAACACAGGGCCCCTAGTCTTCCCCCACTGGTACCAAAAATAACACTCCAGTATATAGATGTCAGGGAAGTACATACAGCAGAAAAGCATGGGTTTTATAATTAAATGATGTGGATTTAAATCCTGGCTCTGCCATGTACTGAGTAGCCTTGGTAAAGTCACTATACTTTCCTGAGACTCAATTTCCTTATCTGGAAAATAAGAGGGTTAGAACAGATGACCTCCAAATCTGGAAAAGGTCTGACTACACCTGTCTGCCCTCTGCTGGCTTGTAGGAAGGGGCATCTATTATCTACCCAATGCCCACTGTCAGGTTCCCATCTCTGAAATTGGTAAAGTAGGAGAGAGTCCACTTGGTACAAACCAGATACACAGCACTAGGCTGGATCTGACTACAACGTTCTCTTTCACCTACTTCTCTATTTCTAATGCATAAACGTCTGGGGCAAGGCCTATATCGTGAAGATGTCTCCCTCACTCACTGCAATGATGACACAAGGGGAAAAGACTGAAAACCAAAGAAAATGGGTGGCAGCTCAGGAAACGGAGCTGTACCTAACAGAAATCAACAGTTTTATGTACAATCCTTTTATCTGTCCTACTATGTACAGGGAAGGATCTGTTGCATTTGTTATTTGTTAAGTTCAGAATAAAAATAAATAATTTGAAAATGGATGTCACATGCCTCTCAGCCTCAACTGACTTCTTTCCAGTGCTCATTCCCTTTTCTTTCTACTTATCTCCTCCCACTATCAGTCATATCATATGCAAATCAAATGAGAAAAGATATGTAAAATGGCTTGCAAACTTTAAGTTCTACATAAGTCATCATCATCACCATCATCTGGTTCCTCTAAATTCCGTGGCAAAAGAACCCATGCCATTAGCTGCTGCCTAGTTCAACTGTTGCTTACAGTCCTGGAACTATGGAAGTAACCCTAGTGATCCTTACACACGCTGTGCACAGAGACACCTGGGCCCTCTTCTGCTTCTCCAGTGTGTAGAGCCTCACTGTCACTTCCATCCTGCCAGAGTCAGTCTGGTTTGCACGTGTCCACTCTAGACTTGGTTCATTGTCCTCACTCTGGCTGGCCCAGCCTCTTGACTCGAGCAGCTATGCTACCCCTTCTGTCTCTTCCATAGTTAAGGCCCCCTGGAGAAACCAGAGAGCAGCCTTTGTAGCCATATCTTTGCCTTCCACCCAAACCCCCATACCAGTCCCAATCAACCAACCAGAGGCTATTCACTAAGGCCTATCTCTCCTGAGCCCAAAAGCTGCTTAGTAAGCAGCTTAGAGACACCGATAGAGCTTCAACCGAGCCTGGGTTCTGCTGCCTAACTCCAAGCAGAAGCCTTGTCTTAGATAACTGAGCCGGTCAGAGTTTTTGTTCACTCTGACTCCTTGAAATGGAAGCCAGCTTGATACAGGATCAGCTCCATCTTAGGAGGGCTGATTTCTTTATCCTGTTTAATTAGCTCCTGAGATTACCCCAATGACAGAGCCAGGCTGATCCAGTGATGGGGTGGGGCTGGGAGGAGGAAGAACTCCCTAATTATTGCAGCTGTCCATAGGCTGCCTCAATGGAGTTCCCCATTGCCAGGGGGCATTCAAGCAGGACCCCAGCAACCTTGTCAGAGATGTCATAGCAGAGATTTGTGCTTTTTCAGGACAGTGTTTTGTCTAGATAATTCCTAAGGTCTTCTAGCTAGGAAGTGTTATGAAATATGCCTATCCAAATCACTTTTTTGGGCAATGGTTCTGCCAGTTACAAACCCCCAGTGATGTCTTTCATAGTAGAACAATACAATCACCTGATTCACTACAATGATTTTATTCACTGGCTGATAGCTGCACATCAAACATCAACCTGCTTACAGCACTTGATAAAGAAGGAGATGGGAGGGGGTTGCTAGGTAGCCCAGTGGATAGAGCACTGGCTTGGCAGTCAGGAGGACCTGAGTTCAAATCCAGCCTCTAGTCACTTTAACCCAATTGCCTTGCCTTAGCCCCCTCAAAAAAAAAAAAAAAAAAGGAGTGGGGAGATGGGGAACGAGATACAGAAAGACCTGGAAAGACTAAGACCTGAGAAACTCATGTGATGGGACAATGAAAATAGTAGGAAATTTAGCAATGTTGGGAGCCACTTATTGGGATCTGTTTCCTCTGGGATAAGTTCCAATTCATGTTACTTGGCCTAGAGTTTGGAGTCCCCTTTGATCCAGTCCCAATCTCTCTCCCTTGACTCTAGCCCAGGGGTGGGGAACCTATGACCTTGAGGTCACATGTGGCCCTCTAGATCCTTGGGTACAGTCTTTTGACTGAGTCCAAGTTGTACAGAACAAATCCTTTTATTAAGGGGATTTGTTCTTTGAAGTTTGGATTCAGGCAAGGGGCAGCCTGACGACCACATGTCCTCGAGCCTGCAGGTTCCCCACCCCTGCAGCCTGATGGTATGCCCAACTCTCTAGCCTACAGCCCTGACCCCTCCACTGCAGTCCCAACTTGCATTTTCAATGACCTTCAAGGCATCGTCCCCTGGACATCCTAACATTATCTCAGTGTGGAATGGAGGGAAGACTACTGGATTTGAAGTTGCAGTTCTATAAGCATGTTTGCTGTTTGTTCATGAGTATAAACATGCATGGAACAATTTTAAAAATACTTAATAGTCAATCATAGCTGATACATATTGAACACTTGAAGGTTTGGAGAACCTTTGCAAGAAAAGCACAGTGTCTGTGAGGTCTGCCAGGACAAACAATGCAGATTTTATTTCCATTTTACAGATCAGTAAAGAGAGGTCTTGCCCAAATGGACATAGTTGGTAAGTGGCAGTTGTCTCGAACCCAAGCCCAGTGAGTTTTCTTTCCATTATTCCTTAGAAGAAAGAAGGGGCAGAGCAGGCTTACAGCATGCTGGAACTGTAAAAGTCCTTGCTGTGAAAATAAAATCTATAAAATGAGAGCATTTTATAGATGGTAAAACTGAGACCCAGAGAGGCACAGGGTTCATAAAATCAGAGAACGTCTGAGTCAGATGTGACTTCCAAGATCAAGTCTAACCCATACACAAATAAACAAGTATCTATAGTCACCCAGCCTCCTGCTAGACACCCCAAGAAGTGGGGAACTCAAAACCTTATAAAGCAGCCCTTTCTGATTCTAATTATTAGGGACTATTTTTCCCCTCTAGGTCAAGTCTAAATCTGGTTAAGGTCAATTGGCTAATTAGTAGCAGAGCTATGTGGTGGATAGAGTGCTGGGCCTCGAGTCAGGAAGACTCATCTTCCTGAGTTCAAATCCAGCCCTAGACACTTACTAGTTGTGTGTCCCTGGGAAGTCACTTTACCCTGTTTTGTCATCTGTAAAATGAGCTGGAGAAGAACATGGTGAACCACTTCAGTGTTTCTGCCAGGAAAACCTCAGATGGAGTCACAAAGAATTGGACACAGCTGAAATGACTGAAGGACAACAAAATAGTGACTAGGTGGTAGATAAAGAGTATGGCAACTGGAGTTAGGATGAAATGGATAGAAATCTGGCCTCAGAGACTTATGAGCTGTATGACCTTGGGTAAGTCACTTAACCTATGGCTGCCTCAGTTTCTTCATTTGTAAAACAGGGATCATAAAAGTACTTACATCCCAGGGTTGTTGGGAGGATCAAATGAGATATCTGTAAAGCACTTAGTACACAGTAGGTGCTTAATAAATGCATGTTAACTTCCTTCTTACTAGAAGCCAATCAGAGAAGTTTTTAGGGAGGAGGTAAGAGGGAACTGATGTTTAAGAAGGAATTGAAAAAGTCAGAAGGAGTGAGATATTCCAGGCAAGGAAAGCTTGAAAAGGGCCAAACCCACCCCCTCTACAACACCCCAACAATGAGTCCTTGTGGGAGAAAGTACGAGTAAGATCATCCTTATTTTACAGGTGAGGAAACTGAAGTAAGGGAGTTGACCAAGGTCACACAGCGGGTAAGTGGCAGAGCCAGGACTGAACCCAGAAACTGAGTCCCACAGATGCAGAAGGACACATGGGTGACAAGCTGAAGAGCCAGCTTTGACCCCAGCTCTTTGGACTCATGATCTAGCACTCCCTCTATTCTAGCTCATGGCTTCCTGCATGTTGAAAGGACAGACCATCCTTTGGGGGTTGAGGGGAGATGTTGTTGTTCTAAGTAAACAACCCTGCTCATTTGCATTATATCCCATGCCTCCTGAACCGCTGCTATACCAATCTACACACTGCACTGTGGGATGCCTGTGATATTTTATAAAGTTAATAACTTTCTCTTAATTGGATGAGTTTATAGAATAGTATGCGCAATTAGGAATAATTACGCCAAAGACACTTTCATTCCAAGGATGCTCCACAAGCATTGGCATATTAAGTCATTTAGAAAACAACAACCCCTCAACATAACACAGAAACACACAGACATGCACGCACGCACACACACATACACACACACACACACAGACACACACACACTGCAGAGCTCTCTGCAGTCTGAGGATTCAGATCCTGGCCCTGTTTCCCAGACCCAGAGACAATGTGGCTTTTCCAACCCTGACGCTCTGGAATGGATCAGGCTCACCTAACATCTTTTCCTCCAAGTCCTCTTCCCCACTTAGCTTATGGGGTGGCAAGACTTTATTCTGCTGGCATTCCTTGAAGGATGGGCTGCCAGGAGAGAAATGCTGCCAGGGTAATGGTGTGGGGCAGTACCTGCTGAGGAGACAGTAAAGGAATCTTCTCTCTGTCTGTCTGTCTGCCTGATAGTCACCTGTGCTACTTTTGGTCTTCACTTCCTGTCTGATTCATAGATACCTGTGTTATCTTTGGTCTCTGCTGTCTCTCTCAATCTGTCTGTTTTTGTGTGCCTGTCTCATGAGAAACCTAGGCTATCTTTGGTCTCTCAATATGTCTGTGTCTTTCTCATAAGCCTATGTTCCTCTCTCCTCTCCTTTCTTCTCCACTCCCTTTCTCACAGAAACCTCCGCAACTTTTTCCATTTTCCTCAAACTTTTACATCTATAAATACACCAACCATGATTACTGTATGACCAATTACCATTGCTCACAAATGCCTGTCTCTTGTTCTCATAGACATCTCCAACTTTGCTACCTCTGATCTCAACAAAACCTTTGTGAAGAAGGCAGGCATGGCCTGTCCAACCTCCAAGATCCTTTTTGGTTCAGATTCTTAGAGTTTAAGGTGACAGCATTTGAAACAGACAACTTCTTGGCCCTGAGGAGACCGCAGATTCTCTTGGTTTTTGATATGAGATTTCCTAAAAATCATTCCTCTCCTAAAGAAGACTGGCCCCGGCCCAACTTCAGAAACCTATGCAGAACAGCCTTAAAAATGAGCAACATTCCCCCATACAAGGGCATTTAGAAACCCAGTGGAAGGCTTAAGAGAAATCAGATAAAGGGCCTCAGCGGTAAGTATAAGACACATATCTCCTTGCTAGTCCTTTCCCATGTGGTTTGCAAGAAGATGCTTGGCCTTGAGTTGGGCCACATAGGGATATGGAGAAGCCTGTGTGGGTAACAGAGGGGAGATGGAGCATTCAGAGCGAGGGGTAGGGCTAGTAAAAAGTTGTACCCAATACAATCACAATTTGCAAGGAGGCAGCAAAGACCACCAGGAGAATAGAGCCCAGGCCCCATCAGGGAGGGAGGCTATGATTCTGGGTACAGGCAGCTACCTCCTACTTAGAGGTTTTCACAGGTGCTAATATCAATGAATGGCATGGGGCTTTGGAGGACAGGTAAATCCTTTGATCTGGGGCTACTGAATTCAGCTCCTCTCTATTAACATCCAGCCTTGCTCTGGTTCCCTCCATCCAGTCCTATCCAGCTAAGCTTGCCTCCCCTCCATCCCTCCCTCCCTCCCTCTTTTCATCTCCATTCTTGCCTTTATTGTTCTAGCTTGGGGCTTGTGTGCCCAGGCCATCTGTTCAGCCCCATATGCTGATGGTAAGGGCTGCCAACACAGGCCTGGGAGCTCATCCACTCCAACCTGGAGCTGCTTGTCTGCTGCATTTCCTGTCTGACCAAATAACTAAGAAACAACGCTATGGTGCTGGGACCAGAGGAGAGGCTACTGGGATGGGCTGGGAAGGCAAGTGCACCCATCTGAGTATGTGCGAGTAGGTGCTGGGCATCACACTATGAGGGTAGGTTGGCACTATTGAGGCAGGGCAGGCACATCCTCAGGAGAGCAGATCTTAGGCCCAGGCCTCTTGCAAAAGTATAGAAGTACAAGATGCCCCAGGGACCAGAGATGTAAATTTATCACTGGAAACCTTGAGGAGAAAAAAAATTATATTTTTGGGAAGAGGGGGAATAGAAATATTGGGGGAAATGGAAATGTATGCAATGTATTTTTATTTCTCTTACAGATCTAAATATATTATATTCCTTGTTTAGAAATATAAAATGATAGCATGTGTAACTCTATTTGCTCATAAAACAATCATAGTTGGTATATTTAAAGATATGAAAATTTGGGGGAATTGGGAAAAGTTGGGGAGGCAATTGAGTTTTCAGTATTTCTTCAAGTGCTTGGAACATTCTTCCCCCATCTCAGGTTTTCTGAGCCCTCTTCTCACTATTCTTCCCTTCTTATTTGTAAAATGAGGGGGTCAGACTAAATAATTTCTAAGGCCCCTTCTAGGTCCGCTCTTCTGTGATTCAGTGATGCTGAATGCCACAGCCCCTTGGGAAAATGCACCCATGCCTTCTGCCAGCCTGTCCTTACATCATGTTCACATCACCTGTCCTTACAGCTGCCCCCACCACACCTGCCAGGCCTCAAGTCCCCCAAGAGGAAGAGCAGGTCTGTAGCACTGGTTGGTGTCTGCCTGCAAATCCCAAAGTCCCAAGGTGGGGCCCAATCCAGACAGGTCCTGCCACCTCCCATGGCAGTAAGTCAGATGTTCAATGTTAATGGCTACAGAGGGAAACGGCCAGCCTCACATACTGCAGTCAAGCTGGGAACACCTTCAGTTCAGATCCAATGCAAACCAGGTCTGGATTTGATCAGCAACCATCAGGCCAAGTTAGCAAATTGCTCTCCTACTCTCCACCTGTACCACCAAACATTGCCAACTCTGTATGTCACTCTGTTTCTGTCTTTCTCACTTTTGGTCTGTTTCTCTCTCTCTCTCTCTCTCTCTCTCTCTCTCTCTCTCTCTCTCTCTCTCTCTCTCACACACACACACACACACACACACACACAAAGCATACTTTTATATACAGACACATATAAACACAAGCACACTTTCCCTCGCATTCTCTCTCTCTCTCTGTGTCTCTCTGTCTCTGTCTATCTGTCTTTATCTCTTTCCCTCTGTCTCAGATTAGATTGGGTTCTCACTTGTAAGGGTTATTCTGACATTGCTACATTCAGTGGAAAATACATTACAAATGAAATTTAACCTAGAAGGGAAGGTTGCAGAGACATCACTCAAATGGAATTGCCTGCCATGGCATTTATGTGAAGAGATCCCTTGTTTGGAGGTGGAGTGAGTAGTGGAAAGCACCCTGGAGTGGAAGTCAGAAGACATGAGTTCAAGTACTGCCTCTGCCATTTTGAAGTGTATGGCCTAAGGGAAGTTGCTTTATTTCATGGGCTTCAGTTTTCTCATCTATAAGATGTGGGTGGGGGTTGACTTGATGATCTCTGAGGTCCCTTCCAGTTAAGATTGTGTCAGAGGAGGAAATTCTATGACTATAAAGCACACCAAATCCCAAGTGGGCAGAGTGGTGATGTCCATCCTCTGGCAATGGATTGTTGTTCAAATGGGGATCATATCAGACTCTTGGTCAGCAATTCATCAGCCTCAGAGATAGCATGATGAAAAATCTTCCAGTCTAGAAGGTCTACTGTGGTGCTAAGTATGCCCTTGGAGCTCCTTTGCTTTTATAGAAACAGTGAGCTACCCAGAAGTCTGAGGTTTTAGTCAGTTTTCCTCTTTTTTTGATGGTCTCCCTACATCACCCAGGCTGCAAGTTCAAGGGTCATTCACAGACTGGATCCCCCTTCTGATCAGCAGGAGAGCCCTGACCTGCTTCTAGAGTCTCACCCTACTGAGGCTGGATACTTGATTGGCTCAACTTGCTGCAGCTCAGAACTCCTGAGCTCAAGTGATCCACCAGACTCAGCCTCTAACATAGGAGAACTACTCATGTGTGCTACTGTGCTTGGCTCTGGTCCTAGTTTTGCAACTAACAAGCTGGCTTACCTTACTGAGCAAGTGACCACTTTGATCCTCAGGTCCCATATGACAAAGGGAGATAATGCCTGGCCCCAAGAAACATAGGGATCCTGTTAGTTCAATAAACTAAAATTATTTATGTGAAAGTGTTTTGTAACTTGAAAAGTACTTTGGCAGAATAAGCTATTGTTACTGTTGCTGTCATAATGTTTCTGGTGACCAATAAGTAGAAACAGAGGATGATGCTGTCATAATGTTTCTGGTGACCAATAAGTAGAAACAGAGGATGATCATACTTGTATTCCCCCTAAATTAAACACACATAGACTTCTGCTAGCAAGACTCTTAAATTAATCCCACCCAGCTCTTATGACTCTATCAATCACATTCCATCATCAAAATTTATAGATACAATTCATTCCATGTAGTAAAACTTGTGATTAGCAGAGCATGTCAAATGGGGCTCACCTGGGATTATTAGATTTTTTTTTAAGCTGGTTTTTTTGTCCAGCATGTTGTGAGTTAAGAAGCCTTATGTGGGCTTGCTTGATTTTTTTGAGTGGATCTGTACTATTTGCATGAGTCAAGACCATACAGAAAAATTTGTCCACTAAGCTCTCCACTCATAGCTTTGACCAGATAATCGAGAACTGGCTATTTTCACCGATGAACCTAGACAGCAAGACAGGATGGTATTTGTCCTATGCCCATGGTCTAGAGGGGGGTTGTGATGCTTGCATCTGGGGACCTCCTCTCTCTGCAGGCAGGAGAGGCCTCTAGTTCCCTTCTCTACCCACTCCCTCTTCAGTCTTGCCTTCGCCAAAGGGCACAGGAATGGTACTACTGCTCTATAGTCATAAAATTGTGGAGCTCTGAGGGAACCATGAGGTTTGCTGGTATAATCCATGCATGACCAGGAACTCCATGACATCCCTGGAAGACAGGCATCCACTCTCAACTCAAAGAAATGAAGTTATGAGGCACTCCCTCCTAAGGTGGCTCATTAATTATACTTTGCAGTTTCTCTCTATTGACATCTCCTAACCATTAGTTCTAGTTTTTTCTTCTGAGGCCAACGAGAACAACACTAATCCCTCTCCCATGCGACAGCCTTTCAAATATGTGAATACTCCCTCTTGAGTATTCATTCCTTCATGCAACCGGTGACTGTCGCGTTCTTCACTTGTCCGTACACATTGAAAAATATGGTGTCTTTGCAATTGGCTGTGTGTTTTTACATGATATTTTTTTTTCTCTGTGACTAGAGACAGGTTGTTCTGAGCCATCTGAAAATGAACTGCTTTCTTTTTGTGACCCAGAACACACATTTATGAAACAGCTGTCTAGTGCTAAGGGTATGGTCAGGGAAGCTAACTGGGGATTCCAAATGGGGGTCAAATAATGACCTTGGTCTCAGCAGCACTCGGTTAATTGGTAGTTTGTTGGTTTCTTAAGACTTTTCCAGACAGACGAGTTCTGATTCTTTTCCTAGAAGAGAACTGTTCTGTGGTGTGGGAGGCCTTGCTCCCTAGTGTCTCCCCCTCTTAGTATGTCATCCTGACTCACCACTGTGCATTGAATTGACCACAAGGGCAGAGGGAGAGTCTACTATTTCCTGGGAACATGAAAACCAGTGTTGGCCTTTGGCAAAAATGTGCAGTAGGTCAGTTGACTTTTCTTCACCTTTTCTGTGCCCTGTCCTATTTTTTATCTTCCCTTTCCCCCTCTTCCTCTTCGCAGAAGGCACTGCCTAATCACCATCTCCCCGATCTGACACTTACTGGTTCCGACTTTAGATAAGTCCCTTTACTTTCTGTCCTGGCTTTGGTAAAGCAAAGTTACTTCACTTTTATTTGTCTTCCTCCTCTTCTTCCTTCTAACTTTTGTCTCCTTCCCAGAGTCAAAGAATTTCAGATGGACAACTCCTAAGAAAGAGATCATGTAGCTCAAACACGCACCTATACAGGAACCCCCCTTTATCCTACCCCATAATGAATCATCCAGCCTCTGCTCAAAGACCTCCAGTGATGGGAAATTCATCACCTTCTAAGGCGGCCTTTTCCATTCTTGAGTAGCAAGAATTGTTGGAAAATCTCTCATGACATCAAGCCTCTATCTGTCCCTCTAAATGTTCATCCATTGTTCCTATTTCTGGTTTCTGGGGCCAAGCTGAGTAAGTCTATGCAACAGCCTTTCAAATACTTGAGATAGCTTTCATCTCCCTCAAAGTCTTGCCTTTCTGTGCTAAATATTCCTGTTTTTTTCTGTATATTGTATGATGTGGTATATAGCTACCCCATCATTCCAGAAAAGCTCAGAGAGCAGCTCAAGGGATGTAATATACTCTGTGAGGACAACAGCAGGAAGGTTTTGTTTTGGGAGGGCTAGAGAAGACATGCAGATGAAGTGGGGGCTTTTGTGGAATGCCTACTATGTGCCAGGCACAATAACTGATATTTTTATGGAGTACCTACTATGTGCTAGGCACAATAATCAATATTTTTATGAAGCTTTAGATTTGGAGCACACAAAACTGTAAAGGAAGTAAGGCAAATGTTTTTGTCGTCCTTCAGTCATGCTTAACTATGTCCTCGTGAGTGTTTGTGGGTGTGTTGGCAAAGATACGTGAGTGGTTTGCCATTTTCTTCTCCAGCTCATGAGGGGACTGAGGCAAACAGGATTAAGTGATGTGCCCAGAATCACACAGCTAGTGTCTGAGGTCAGATTTGAATTCATGAAGGTGTGTCTTACTGATTCCAAGTCCAGCACTCTATATATTGCAACACCTAGCTGTGGGCAAATATTACTAAACCAATTTTATTAAATGAGGAAACTGAGGCTTAGAAGGGATAGGTGATGTGAGCATTGTCGGAGGGCTAGAAAGTGTTAGGACCAGACTTGAATGTGGTTGACCTGAATCTCAATTCAGGTATTTTTTCCTCCAAAGTTGAAGTTAACCACAGGTATTCTTGACTGTGTGATATAATCAATAAGGTTGAAAAGCCACATTTACCTAGCGTGATAAATAGACTTTAATGGCTTAAAAGTTAGCTGTGAATTGGCTGTATGAAATAGATCAGGTCAAAGTGATGTCATGAAAAAAAGGCAGCACATTGCTCATACTTAAGAATGTTTTGTTTTCATACACCCAGGCCCATCATGTTTGTTAGGGAAGTTGATATTGCAACCCCATACTGACTGTGCTCAAGTATCACAGGATCCTGGAGCAGGAAGGCCTCAAAGAACTGGATTTTCCCCCATTGCAGGTAAACTCACAGGTCAATACAATTCAAAAACATTTATCAAGTGCCTACTATTTGTTCGAAGGGCTGAGACAAATACTCCCCCTATCCCTGTGATTTAGAATGGAGATCTGCTGAAGGGGAAATCCTTCCTCCTGCCTCCTTCTCCATACTATCATTCCTATTCACCCTAGCTCTACCCAGCCACAGTTCATCTCTTTCTCTGCTTTGCCATTCCATTGACCCTCTGGAAGCCTCACCCTTTTGTTCAAAAGTCAAGCCAATAATCATTTATTAAGATCTTGCTATGTGCCAGGTATTGTGCTAAGTGGTAGGTATAAAAAGAAAGGCAAAAATACTATTCTTGACTTCAAGGAGCTTCCATTCTAACTGAGGAGATAGCATGTACACAACTAGGTAACATAATACATACATTCATATTTACATATATTTATTTATTTAATAGAGACAGAGAGAAGGAGGAGAAGGAGGAAGAGAAGAGAGAAGAAAGAAGAGAATCGAAGAGAGGGAGAGATGGAGATGGGGGAGAGACAGACAGAGACAGAAATATGAAGAGACAAACAGACAGGGAGAGAGAAACAGAGAGAGTCACAGAGAGGGACAGACAGAGAAAGAGACAAAGAGAGACAGAGACAGACAGAGACAGAGACAAAGAGAAGGAAGATAGAAGGCACCCCCTTCAGTCTGGATCTCTCTATTTCACTCTCTTTCTATCTTCCTGTGTTAATGGCAATCTGACTCTTTACAGAAGACTCTTCTGTCCTGGTCATCTTCTCCAGGACTGGGCTTGCCTTCTCCATGCCCCAGCATATGAGATCAAAAACAAAAACAGCCATTGTCTGGCTGCTCACTGAAAATTTACAGATTATCTCCTTGCCACTAATACTCATCCACCTTTCCTTTGAGGTTCACTCCATATGCCAACATCACCTAGTCCCTTGTGATAGCCATCTTACCAGGCTGATGGATATTCTCCTTCCTTATTCATGGATTATATCAATACTTGGCTCATAGTATTCCTTCTCACAACTCCTTTTTTCATACTCAGAACCTTCAGTATTCACAATGATATTCTCTTATATACCCTGTCCTCTTCAAGCCCTGAGAGTCACATACATTTCTCTCTCCACTTTAGCCATTCGTGAGGATGATCGTCACTTTGACCTCACTACCAGCCAGACTTCTGTTAACACTATGATGTGAAATTCTGATGTTCTCTCTAATCATGATCTCCTATCCCTTCAGCTTCTTGTTCTTACTATCACCTCTACTCCCCCAGCTCCTCCTATTCTCTCCTAATCTAGAATTCCTTCTCTGACCTCTTTTCTCTCCCTACACAGTCCTGATTCTGCAGTTGACCATTTCAACTGTCCTTGATCCCATATCCTTGAATCTCTTACCTTCTTATCCCCTATCCAGTCATGCCTTTCCAAACCCCAAAACTGAGTTTTCCCCACCATCCTTCTTCTCTCCTACTCACATGCTGATAAACACAGATGGAGAATATCATGTGACAGTACCAATGGGGTCCACTGCATATGGTCTGATCTTAACCATGTCCTCAGTGTTGTTGACAGTCTTTTTATTCTATGTTGATTGGCTCTCCATAACCATCTCCACAGTGGCTGTTCTTTTCTCTCTCATCTTCCACCCCTGTAACTTTGTATTTATTTATTTATTCCTGTACATCTTATATTCATACCTCCTCTCTCAGAATAAAAGCTCCTTGAGAGTAAGAACTGTTTCCTAGAGCTTATCATAGTGCGTTATGCATAGTAAGTACTTAATAAATGCTTACTGAATTGAACTGAATCCAAGGATACAACCCTTTTATATAATTCCCAAAATCTTTATTAAATATCTTCTTTGTGTTCAGCAGCAATTGTGGCAGGGGGTTGGAGAGAATGTGAGAGAGAGAGAGAGAGACAGAGAGAGAGAGAGAGACAGAGAGAGAGAGAGAGAGAGAGGGAGAGAGAGGGAGAGGGAGAGAGAGAGAGAGACAGACAGACAGACAGAGACACAGAGACAGAGACAGACAGAGGGAGACAGAGACAGAGAGAGAGCGCGCGTGAGTGTGCACTAACATTTATATAATACCTACTGTGTTCCAGTCACTGTATGAAGGGCTTTACAATCATTATTTTATTTGATCCCCACAGTAACCCTAGAGATAGGTGCTATTATTATCCCCATTTCGCAGATGAGGAAATTAATGCCCAGAGTCACACAGCTAATAAATAGCTGGGGTTGTGATTAAATTCAGGTCTTTCTGACTCCAGGCCCAGCACTTTATCTACTATGCCATCAAGCCACTCCCAGAAATATTAGAAGCCAGAAGAGTATTTAGTACCAAAATAAATGACACAAGCCATTAAGACACTGTTTTGGAAAGAACTCTGGACTTAAGAGTAAGTAGATTCGTTGTGAGTTCTGATATGGCTATTTATTTACCAACTATAGGATCCTGATCATATCATTTTCCCTTTCTGAGCCTCAGTTTCCTAGCTTGTAAAAATAAGAGGAAAGTGGGGAGAACTGAGGTGATTTTGCTTGTTCTCCTTGCCTCAAGAGGCAGGATATGCTAGCCATCTTGTACTGGCCCTTGCAGATTGTGAAATTTTCAGCATGAGCAGTTTGCAATAAGCAAACACTACAATTCAGGACTTGATTGTCTAGACTTAAGAAAGTGATGGAGGAACTGTTAGTAACACATATAAAACTTAAAAACATGTATCATGCATACATTCTCCCCTCTCAGAGCTGATTGTTAAACATTTAGTAGCACTCCCTTGCTCACAGTGGCTTTGTGAGTGGTTAAAATGAGATTATATATATGAAAGCATTTTGTAAACAGTCAAATTCAATACAAATGCAAGAATGTCCAACAATCTCTTGTTACGATTTATTAACAAGTTCTATAAGATTTCAGGGAAGGGAGGACAGCTATCAGTGCTTCCCTCTTTCCTCTAAATTTGCTACCTGATTCTAAGGTGGGTGACACTAGTCAGAGAAGATTATGAAGGAGGAGATGGGAAGGGAGAGGGTCCTGAAAAATGGGCATAATTTAGATAGGTCAAAAAGGGTAGGGCCCTATTCCAAGAATGGTGTATGCAGGTTCTAAGGTAGGAATAAACACGAAGTATGGAGAGAATCCAAAGCCCAAATGAAATTCAGGCAGCTCTACAAAAAAAAATCTGGCAATGGTTTTAGAGTAAAATGAAGAGACCCAATAAAAGGGGTGTTGTTCAAAATTACAACTTCCAAGGGATGAGGGAAACCTTGCCCATGCTTTCAAATGACTTCCTTTCTTTTTTAAAAAATAATTTAATTTTTTTATCAATTGCATGTAAAAATAATTTTTAACCATCACTTTAAAAATAATTTTTGAGTTCAAAATTGCATCCTTTCTGAGTGGGACCAAGCAGCTAAAGGAAAAAACTATTCTGATGAGAGGGGAGAGAGAGGGTAGAGGTAGAGAGGAGTTATGTCATGTCTGCCCAGGGGAGGAAAAAGAAGAATTACTCTTCTCTTGTAATACGTGGCCACCTAAAAAAGAATTAGAAAATTAATTATGTACTGTAATTAGTGTAATGACCTACACCATTAGAGGTTATTTACAACAGGAATAAAAACTCCCTACCATAAATGTCATCCTGGGCTTTCGGGATGTAAAGTAAGGCTTGCGGTAAACCACCAAGGACAGGCCTGGCTAATTTCTGTTGTGTTTTCGTTTGATGTGTTCCACCTCCACCCCTGAGCAGTCAGGGTGCTCAGGGTGCTATCAGTGATAGGTTCTGAAGATCTGCTTTAATCACTGGGTTTCAGAGTAGGAAGGGCATTTGGTGACCACTTAATAGAAATTATGCCCTCCCCCTTTTTTCCCCCAAGAATGCCTACAGCAAGAAGTGGTCCTCTAGACTTTTAATGAAGCGCATGCCATCATTTCCCCTTCCTCTTTTGGACAGCTGTAGTCACGAAGAAGGTTTCTTTGTCAATCATAATTTGCCTGTTTGCAACTTTTCGCTCAATCCTTAATAAATGTTTGTGGACATGTTTGCTCCTGGCTTGGCTCTTAGGGGACAAAGTGAACCAGTCTCTATTTCCTCTTCCACCAGCCATCCTTTCAAGGTCTTGAAAAGAGTTAGTATAACTGTGATTCGTCCAGGGCTTCTATTACTCAGACTCAACATTCCCAGTTCCTTCAAATGGTCTTCATATAGCATGGACCCAAGACCCTTCACCATCCTGGTTAATGTTTTCTGGAGGATGACCACCTTCCTGCAGCATGATATGCAGAACTGAACACAATTCTCTAAATGCTATCATTTAGAATGATTTCTTTTCCTTCTCTCCGGGAGGCCATTGACAAATCCCAGGGAGATGAGAATAGCCAATGCCTAGTGAATGAGTTTAAGCCAAATAGGGTGCCTCTTTTCCCCTCCCTTACCTGGAATTAAAAATGGTTTTGAGTATGCTACAGGAGAGGTATCCAACACATGCTGATGGGCACATGTAGCCCACAACACTCCTCAGGAAGGACCCAAACCAGATTAGAATGTAATTGGGAAATATTTAACAAAATAAATAAAAACACAATAAAGCATAGATAATATTACATTTTCAAACTAAGTTAGTATTTGGCCAACAGGGATTCTCATGTGCGATTTAGCAGCCTCTGTTTCGAGCTGTATTTGGCAACACTGAGCTATAGGTTTTATGCACAAAGATGGTGGTACACTAAAGGATCAATGTGATATAATAGAAAAACCACTGTCTTTAGAGTCAGAGGACATGAGTTCAAATGCCACCTCTGATGTGTACTACTTGTGTCACTTTGGGCAAGTCACTTCATGCTGTGGGCCTCACCTATAAAATGAGGGGGCTGGATGAGATAGCCCCTGAGGTCCCTTTTAGCCCTAGACCTATGATCCTATGATCCTCCAGATATATTCCGTACTGGCACCTGGAGTACCCTTGTTCATTCAGGCAAATTTGAAGAATCAACATTATTTCCTCCTTCCCTTTCTGACCTCCTTGCTTTTACTCACTTCATAAATGATGCCTAGAATGTGTTCTCTACCCCTTGTCTGCTCCCTAGTAGCCACCATTTCTTCTGGTTGAAATCATTTTATTCCTTCAAAGTATACCTTGAGCACTAAAATTCGTCTATACAGCCATCCATCCATGAACCACGCCATTCCTGACCTATGCCGGAAGTAATCTCTCTTTCTGAATTTCTCACAGCACTTTGTATTTCTCCTATGTACTAACCATATTCTAACTTGTGAGGGGAAAAGTGGCATAGTAGAATGATCACTCGTCTTGGAGTCTCATACTTATTTACAATGTAAATTAAGTCAGGTCTCTTAATCTCCCTCAGCCTCAGTGCCCTCCTTTATAAAGTAAGCTGCCTAGAGACAGCTAGATAGCTCAGTGCTGGGTCTGGAGTCAACAAGACCTAAGTTCAAATCCAAATAGGCCTGCATATAGGTTTTTTTTCTTCTCTGCCCAGCCTAAAACCAACTCATGACTCTTCAAGGAAAACAGTTGCTCTGTGGATTCTCCATGCAGAGCTTTGTGGTCATGGTAGCAGAGTGAGAGTATTCAAGGGAGCTTTGTCTCACATATGCCACTCAAAAAACAAAAGTACCAAAGAGAAGAAAAACAACTAAAATTTCCTCGAGAAAAGAAAAATCAACCAAAGCAGAAATAAGCAAATAAAAGTGATGGTTGCCTTTGTAGCAAATTAGATTTTCTAAGCCTGGATGGTCTCCCTGATGTGTCATTCTCCTCAGAGCCCAGCACAGAGCCTGGCGTCTACCATAGGAGGTATTTAATATATACCTGAATGACTGATTGAAGAGTTAGCATTTGGACATGGGGCCTCCAAAGTTTCCCACTAAGATGGGTTCAGAAAAGGCCTCAGCAGGCCTACCTGCAATTCACTTGAACATTCAGGAACCCTTTGATAATCTGGAAAAGACAGTTTGTACAGTTTGAAGAGAAGGTAGACTGTGTGAAGGGGAACAAGAAGACACTAGTCTGGAAAGGTGAGGACCTCTGTCTGTCTCTTTGTACATATAGCTAGTTAGAGTTAGGAAACACTTTACAAATGACTTACTCTAATCTTATCAATTTACAGAGGAGGAATCTAAGGCTCAGAAATATGAAATGACTTGCCCAGTGTTTTACAGCCAGTAATTGATAAAGCCAGGCCTCTAACTCACATCTTCTGACTCCAAATTCAGTTTTCTTTTCATTATGTTGGGTTGGGCATGCTTAGAGTCACATGATATTAGAGCTGGAAGAAGCTTGAGAGATTTACACCAACTTTATTTTATGGATATAGAAACTGAAGCCTAGTGAAATCAAATGGCTAACCTAAGGTCATACAGTCAATCACTCAATAAACATTTATTAAGTACCTACTATGTACTGGGTACTGGCCTAAGTACTAGAGATACAAAAAGAGTTTCTGCCTTCAAGAACCTTATAATCTAATGGGGGAAGCAACTGGTAAACAGAGAAATACAAGTAATTAAGAGAGGGAAGGCACTAGAATTAAGAGAGGTTATGAAGAAGATGGGATTTTATTTGGGACTTAAAGGAAACCAGGGAAGTCTGCAGGCAGAGATGAGGAATGCTTGCAACTGAGAGGTGGAATTTCTTGTTCATGGAACAGACATAGAGCCAACATCACTGGATCAAAGAGGCCCAGCCGAAGGACCTGCCAATGCAGCAATGATGGAAGTAGAAAACAGGTCTCCCATTTCCTATATCACTATTCCTTCCACTTTTCCAGGCTGCATGCTTGGTAAAAGCTGCCCCACACTGAGGTCCATAATGCCCCTATTCCAGGCTGAGGATATAGTGGATAACTGTGTACTCAGGCATTGAACAAAGGGTCGAACTTATCAGAGGATACAGGGTCCCCAAATCTGGCTGAAATTAGACATAGCAGGTTGATTAGTGTTAATGAGGCATTCTGGCAGACCCAGAAACTCAAAGGAAAATAGTCACATTTCAAATTGAAACTTACTGGACAGAGAGGAGACAAGGCTGATTACAATAACCTATGGAAAAGTCTCCAGGGGAATCTGAGAGTGTGATCTGTAGGGGTTTAGCTCTTCAAGCATGAACTTAACCTAGGGGATCTCACTGATCTATGATACCAAGGATTTAGTGAGTTTAGAAGGTCCTCTATTATACATCCTGAACAAATCTAATTGAATAGTCATAGGGTTCAAAGAAAGGACAGAAGTGCCCTAGTCATGATGCTAGAATTCAATTCAATTCAATTTAACAATATTTATTAAATGCAAGGCATTGATGATACAAGAAAATTAAAAAATAAATAACCCCTGTCCTCAAGGAGTTTATGTTCTACTGAGAGAAGGAGGGATGGGCATGGGGATGAAGAGTGGGTAAAAGTTAGTAAAAATGCATCTTGAGCAATAAAACCTAGTTTTATTTTCAGTACCTCAAAGGAGAGAAACATCCTCCAAATGAAGCCTGAACGGGATGACAGTGACTATGTCGAAGAGTCTATATGACATGTAGCTTGATTCAGATTCGAGTGCATTCCAAGGGTCCCAAGTAGAACCCTAGAGATAAAAGACTGCAGCGCCCAGATGGCTCTTTTCTGCCCAGGAGACAGAAGACCAAGGTCCTTGCCAGGCTAGGAAGCCCAGACACAGCAAAGATGACGGATAAACAAGTAAGAGAAACAGAAATGGATGTGGACAGGGAAAGACGAAGACAGAGATAACAAGAGACAAGGAACAGATAGAATGAAAGAAGGACATTGTGGTTTAGGAGAAGGAGCACTGAATTGGCAAACCAGTCCTGGTTCTGCCACTAACTTCCTGTGAAGCCTTGGGCAAAGAAATCACATCAGCTTTCTGGACTTCACTTTCTTTATCTGTAAAATGAGCTCCTGGGTTGGATTAGATCATTTTGGATCACGGAGCCCGTCGCAGTCTGGTGAAACCTAGGACCCCTTAGCAGAATAATGATTTTAATGTTCCAAATGAAATACAAAATATATACGATTGAAAAAAGCAACTAACTATATGGAAATATAGTCATCAAAATTAAAAAAAAATGTTCACAGACCCAAGATTAAGAACCCCTGATGGAAAGGATCCTTTCCAACTCCCTATGACAGAGATTCATTTATTCATTTGACAAGCATTGATTAAGCTATAGCATTGATTAAGCTAGGCACTGGGATACAACAGAAGCAGCCAGTCGGGGATGGCAATAGCATCAGTGAGAGAAAGAAAAGAAACATGAGTGAAAATGAATAACTGAAAAAGAGGAAAAAAAGACAAGTGAGACAGATGCAGCAACACAGGAACCCGAGACACAGCAAATCGGAATCATTTTGACAGCAGACCGCAGAAGGTAAGTCCAAGCTCCAGTGGTTAAAAGGCCAGTTCTTCCAAAGTCTGCAGTTCCTCCTCTACTCTCCACTCAGTCAGGCATTAGAATCGAGTACCCAAAGCAAAGCTCTCTTTACTCCTCCCTAGCCTTCCCTCCCCTGCTTCCCCTACTTGGTTCCTATTTTGCTTGACAAACAGCACCTCCCCCTTCCCTCAGGATTTGGCAGTTGTGTCCTTGGGCCAGGAGATAGCCCTTCCCCACTCCTTTCCTGGATTCAGAAACTGCAGAAATGGAAGGATGGAGAGAACCATAGAGGAGAGAGAAATAAGACAGAGAGGAGAGGGAAAACAGAAAAAGAGGATGGGACACCATTGCAGTTCCTGAACAGGTCATTGGATATACCTCATATGCTCACTTGCTGTTAATTGGCTTCACAAACAAAATACACATCTGTTCAACTAAATGGCCTGGGAGACTTCCTGATCCAAAGCCCAACAGCAAGCTCTTCTATTCTAGGGAAGGGAGCTGGCATCATTAACTGGAGGAGAAAGACTGTAGGAGATAGGGTAAGGAAAAGAAGGAAGAGAACAGGAGGTTTAAGGAAAAGAGACTGCCTCCCACAGGCCAGGACACTACTACAACTTGGTGATTCCCACAACATACAAAAATATTGGTAGTAGCTATTTCTTAAGGTGGCAAAAATTTGGACACTGAGGGGTTCCCTATCATTTGGGGAATGGCTGGAAAAGTTATGGCATGTGAGTTAAGAAAAAGATGAAGAGGGTGGTTTTGGAGAAACCACAGAAGATCTGTATGAAGTGAAGCAGTGAAGTGAACAGAACCAGGAAAAGACAACTTATACAACAGCAATTTTGTAAAGATAAATCACTTTGAAAGACTTAGGAACTCTGCTCAACGTAATGACCAACTACAGTTCCAAAGGACTCAAAATGAAACATTCTACCTACCTCCTGATAAAGAGGTGACAGCCTCAGAACACAGATGGAGACTTTGTGGAGGAGGTGGAGAAGAGAACATGGTCAACTCAGGAGTTTGCTTTGCCTGTTGATAAGAGGAATTTGATTTTCTTGCTTTGTCAATGAAGATTGGGGTGTGTGTATGTGTGTGTATGTGTGTGTGTGTGCGTGAGAGAGAGACAGAGAGAGAGACACACACACACACACACACAAAGAAAGAGAGAGAGAAAACAGTTTGAGAGAATGACAATCTGAAAATAAAATAAAGTTTGAGAGGTATAGGGGAATTTTACAAATTTCTCTCTCCACAGGTACCATAGTTCCTAGAATTTCACTATTAGAGACTCACTTTTGGAGATTAAGTATCAACCTTTGAGGTGGAGTCAAGATGGAAGAAAGTCACAACTGTCAATCTCCCACAAAACTTCTCCTACATAACCACAGAAAACACTGAACAAAATACTGTGTGGTCAATAAAAAGTCACAGTGGTTGTTTCTCCAAATTGGGGCAGCCTATGAAGATAAAAAAAAGAAAGGTTTAGAGATACTAGGGGGTAAGCTGACCAGATGGGTAGTGTGGCAGAAATGGCACCGGCTGTGGGTAGTAGCAGTGCTCACGGATTGTATAAGGAATGAATACCTACTCAGAAAGAGATCCTAAGAAACTCTTGTTCTAGAACAAGACATAGGGATAGGTCCTGTACACCAGCTTTGTTGCCCGTTACTAAGCTCTGGGTCATAGTTCCAAGGCAAAAGGAAGCAGTCTTGTTCACAAAGGGGTAGGGTCCCTCTTTATGTAAGGACAAGAGCACAGAGTAAGAGGGCAGTGAAAAGATCCCTAGATCACACTATGTTAAAAGCACTAAAAACCTACAATGCCCCAGATCAGGCTGTGAAAGCAGAATGACATAAAAGACCAGTTAAAAAGGACTGCTTAAGCCAGTTATCCATTTTACAGGTGAGCAGAGCCCAACTCTAACATAAAATCCAAAGTTAATAAATAGGTGAGAAAAATAAGCAATCAACAGGAAAAAAAACCTTACTACAAAAAGCTACTTTGGCAACAGGGAAACTCAATACACAAACTCAAAATAATGCAATGACTTGAAAACATCTATAAGGAAATCATCAAAGAAAAATGCGGCTTGGACACAAGCCCAACAAGAATTCCTACAAGAGTTAAAAAGAGTTTTTTTTTTTAAAGCAAAAAGCAATTCTAAAAATAAAATAAGAGCAGGAGAGAAAGAAATTGGGAAAATAAATAAGGACTATGTCAGAAAATTATGAAAAGAGAATTGAGAGCTTGGTAAAAGAAGCACAAAAAAAAACACTGAAGAAAATAACTCCTTAAAAATCAGAATTGGACAAATGGAAAAGGATGTACAAAATCTTCTGAAGAAATTAACTCCTTAGAAATTAAAGCTGGTCAAATGCAAACTAATGACTCTGGGAGATATCAAGAAACAATAAAGCAAAGTCAAAAGACTGAAATCCGCCCCCCCACCTTGAAAATGTGAAATATCTAGTAAGAAAAATAATTCACCTGGAAAACAGATCAAGGAAAGATAATCTAAGAATTATTGGACTACCTGAAAGCTAACATAAGAAAAACAGTCTAGACAAAACACAGTAGCAAATTATTAGAGTAACCTTATGTTTGACAAATGTAAAGATTTAAGCTTTTGGGATAAGAATATACTATTTTGTAAAAAAAAAGAAAAAAGAAAAAAGAAAAAGAAATTGTTGAGAAAACTGGAAAACAGACTGTCAGAAATTGGGTATATATCAATATTTTACATCATTTACCAAGATAAGGTCAAAATGAATACATGATCTCAATGTAAAGGGAGATATCATAAGAAAACTAGAATATGGAACATGATGCCTGTCAGACTTATTTATGAATAAACAACAGATAGAGAGCAATATGAGATGTCAAATGGATAATGTGGATTAAACTAAATTAAAAAGTTTGAAAAAATAAAACCAACATAGTCAAAATTATGAGAAAAGCAGAAAATTGGAGGGGGGATTTATAGACAGTTTCTCAGATAAAGAACTCACATCTCAAATACATAGAGAACTTTGTCAAATTTATAAGAATCATTCCCTAATTGATAAATGGTCAAAGGAAATCAAAACTATATATCGTCATATGAAAAAATGCTCTAAATCTCCATTAGTTAGAGAAATGTAAATTAAAACAACTTTGAGATATCATCTCACATCTGCCAGATTGGCTAAAACGATAGAAGTAGAAAATGACAAATGTTAGAGGAGATGTGGAAAAACTGGGATATTAACACACTGTTGGTAGAACTGAACTAATCCAAACATTTTGGAGAGCAATCTGAAATTATTCTATAAAAAGTTATAGAACTATGTATACTCTTTGTCCCAGCAATACCACTATTAGATCTATTTTTCAAGGTGATCAGAAAAAAAAGGAAAAGGAACCATTATGTTATAAAATATTTATAGCAATTCTCTTTGTGGTGGCAAAGAACTGAAAATTGAAGGGTTACCCATCAATTGGGGAATGGCTGAACAAGTTGTGGTAGATGATTGTGATAGAATACTACTTTTCTGTAAGAAATGATTAGATGATTGATTTTTGAAAAAACATGGAAAGACTTGAATGAAGTAATGAAAAGTGAAGTGAACAGACCCAAGAGAACATTGTACACAGTAAAAGCAATATTGTTCAAAGAATTGTGAACAACCAAGTTATTCTGAGTACAATAAATCCTCAATTCAACTAAAAAAGACCTATGAAGTAAGATTCTATCTACCTCCAGAGAAAGAATTGATAAACAGAAGTATGAATGGTATGGTTTTACATATGTGTATAAATCTATGTCAAATGGTGGCCTTGTCTAATGCATGGTGGGGAGGGAAGGAGAGGGAGATAGTTTGGAACTTAAAATGCAGCCAAAAAACTAAATTTAAAAAATTGTAAAAGAGCTTAGACAATATATTGCAAGAAATTATAAAAGAAAACCTTCCAGATATCTTAGAACCAGAGGGCAAAGTAGGAATTGAAAGATTTCACCAGTCAGCTCCTGAAAGAAATCCAAAAATGAAAACTCCCAGTAATATTATAGCAAAATCCAGAGCTCCCAGGTCAAGGAGAAAATATTACTAGCAGTAGAAAGAAAGAATTCAAATATTGTTGAGACACAGGATCACATGAGATTGAGCAGTTACCACTATAAGGGAGCAGAGGAAAAGGAGCTAGGATTACAATAAGAATAACCTACCCCCCAAAATTGAGTATAATTCTACAGGGGGAAAGAATGGATATTTAATGAGATAAAGAACCTTCAAGCATTTCTGGTGAAAAACAAGAGCTGAATGGAAACCCTGACATTTAAATATAAGACCCAAAAGAAACTTAAAAAGGGAAACATAGTGTGAAATCATAAGGGATTTGACAAGGTTAAACTGTTCACACTCCCAAATAGGAAAATGATACATGTAAAACCTAACAATGTTATCATTATTTGAACAGTTAAAAGGAATCTATTTAGATGGAGGGCATCTAGGATGTTGGGATGATTTCAAAAAAAGAATGTAAGAGTGAGAAAGAAGGATGCACTGGTAGAAGAGGGAAAGGGTAGGAACAATGGAGGAAATTATTTCACATAAAAGAAGCGTGCAAGGAAAATTTATACAACAGAGAGGAATATGGGTGGGGGAGCAGGCAATACTTCAATGTCACTGAACTGATTCAAGGAAGGAAGAGTACACACACACACACACACATATTTGAGTGTAGAAATATATCTTACACAAGAAAAGAAGGGACTAAGAAAAGGGAGGTTAATAAGAAAGAGGGTAGATTAAGGCAGGCAGTGATCAGAAGCAAAATAAACGTTTGAAGAAGGTAGAGAGTAAACAAGAGAAGAATAAATAGAAGAGAATAGGATGGAAAGAAATACACAGTAATCATAACTGTGAATGTGAATGGGATCAACTCACAATACAATAGAAGAGAATAGCAGAACAGATTAGAAACAAAAATCCAGCAATCAATAATATACTGTTTATAAGAGACACACGGGAAACCCAAAGACACATGTAGAGTTAAAATATGAGACTGGAGCAGAATCTATTGTGCTTCAGCTGAAATAAAAAAAAAAAGGCAGGGATAGAATCATAATCCTAGATAAAGCAAAAGCAAAATTAGACCTAATTAAAAGGGAAATTATAAATTACTAAAAGATATAATGAATTAACATCAATACTGAATGTGCCAAATGGCATAGCATCCACATTCTTGGAGAAAAGTTAAACTAAACGAGGAAACTCCACTAAGGAAGGACCTCAATTTACCTCTCACAGACAGACAAATCTAACCATAAAATTAAGAGGAAAGAAGTTAAATAGAGGAATAGAATTTTAGAAAAGTTAGATATGATAAAAAAAACTCTGGAGAATATTAAATGGGAATAGAAAAGAGTATACCCATTTATAATTTGCACATAGCTATACATGCTATATATTAGGGCATGACCATATATTAGGGCATAAAAACCTCACCAACAAATGAAGAAAAGCAGAAATATTAAATGCACCCCTTTCAGACCGTAACAATAAAAAATTATATTCAATAAAGGATCTTGAAAGCACAGATTAGAAATTAAATAGAAACAAAATAATCTAATCTCAAAGAATAAGGTGGTCAAAGAACATATTATGGAAACAATCAACAATTTCATTAAAGATAATGGCAATGAGACAACATACCAACGTTGATAGGATAAAGCCGAAGTGGTACTTGAGGTAAAATTTATATCTTTAAATGTTTACACCAGTAAAGGAAAGAGAAGATCAACAAATTGAGCATGCAACTAAAAAAAAATCACAGAAAAACAAATTTAAAATCCCCAATTAAACATCAAAATAGAAATCCTAAAAATAAAAGGTGAGAGTAATAAAATGAAAAATAAACATCAAGCTCTCCAGGTACCCTCTCTTGTTTAAAAAATATAAACAAAAACCTATGGCAAGGAGGTCTGTTTCATTACTTAGTTGGTAATCTTTTGATAATGAACCTTTGAAACTGATCTTCAGCCCACCTAAATTGTGTGTTGCCAGTCTTGTACCTGTATCTTTTCTAGCTTGGCAAGACCTCTTAGAGCTTGTGTGCCTTCCAGTTATAACTTTTTAGAACCATGTTTACCTTTACCCTGGGAAGTGTAGTCAATATAGAAGATGAAATATCATTCATTAATATTTTAGTGAGAATTAGTTTTTCTCCACACATTTTGGTCCCTGATAGCTCAATGTGCAAGTAATTGTGACTAGGGAACTGAGTGATAAATTATGGGGTGAATCAGGTCATTGAAAGGAAGGAGAAGGACACAAACAAGATGGCAGAGGGATTAGAGACCAAGTTGAATCAACTAGCTTCACTCAGGAACAATTCTGCCTGTGGGGACACTACAAGCCTTTAAAACCTAATCATAGCTATACTTATTTGTAATAGGCTTTTTGCCTTTCCTGCCTTCTCGTTAAACAGGGAAGGCAAGAATAGAGAGAGAGAGAATTTGAAATAATTTTTTTAATCTGTACTTCTAAAATAAACAAAATTAACAGAGAACCATAGAATATTAGTGATGATTAAGACCTTAGTATAAATCCCTTATTTTAAAAATAGGAAAACTGAGACTCAGATAATTAACTGGATGTTAATTATCTAAACGAACTGCCCTAATAAATATTGGTGGTCTAATCTTGTCTTTTCAAAAAACCAGTTATCAATGACAGATACGGGTAGTAATATTAATATTAATGGATGTAATCTTAATAATGTATAATTAATTATATATAATATTATATATAATAAAATTAGTAATATCAGGTGGTTTGCCCAAGGACACCCATCCAGTGGTAGAACCAAGGCTAGAACCAAGGTTCCCTAACTCCTATCCCAATATTCAATGCACAAGACTGGAATTTGGATACTTAGAATCCTACAATAGAAGAACTGGATGGAATTTTGAGGAACACTGAACTAAAACACAGGAAGTTTTAGTGATGAAAGTAATCTTAGATGTCATCTAGTCCAACATACTCGTTTGATAGAAAAGGTAATCCAGAGAGGAGCACAGACATGTTAAGGAATTTGCCCAAGATCACATAACCAGGATTTGAATCCAAGTCTCATGACTTCTCTCATTCACTACCAAGTTCAGCAATACATACTTTAAGTACACATGTGTTTGTTATTTTAAAACAAAAATAAGTGAATGAGTCTGTGTGTTGCATAGGTATTGGATCATATCCTTAAGGACTAGATACTTTTCCTTCTTGGAGAAAAAGAGGGTCCCAGACCTAGAGTTCTCACATATACCCCTTCTTTCCACTATCTGCACTACCCAAAGCAATTTGGTAACATTCTCTCTTCACTATCCAAGGCTTACTGTCCACTTCTCTCCATTTCCTTCATTTTGCCTCAAATGGCATCCCCTTAGGTCCAAGAACTTCCTATTTTCCCAGATGACAACTCGTTAGTCTGCTGGATCATTATACTAATACACCAATAAGAAAAACCTCCAGCAACTCTCAAAGCTCTCCTTCCATTTCCTAGACCACTAATGGACATTAGGAGAAGTGTCTTCTGGAGACAATAAATGCTGATATTCGGTCTTTTTGCTGTACTTTTTTGACTTCTATAAATTAAATAAAGAAAAGTGTATCATTCAGTTCATACAGGGTAGTATAAAATCTTTGGCAGCAACTGAAAAAGTCTATGTGTGAAATATGATTAGATTCTTCAAAAAGTTATATACTAAAAATATACAAAAATAGGTCAGCTTTTAAAAGGTTGCTAACCTCTAATTCAGCCCTACCCCTTCATTTTTTTTTACATTTTTTTCCCCAGAAGATACAAGAGCCCAGAGTGGAAAGATTCCCTTCCCACATTGGATTTTCACTTTGGTTTCTATTGCGTTGAACCTGGTTCACCCTATTCCTTAAGGCCATGACCACTTTGTAGCTTTTTGAAATCCTTAGAAAAGGGAAGACACAACATAGATCACTTTTATTGTGTTTACTATTTGCCAGCACTGTATTGAATGATGAGGATGCAAATACAACACTCAAAAAATCCTTGACTTCAGTGAACTTGCATTCTAATGGGGGAAGAAAACATAAAAAGTAGAAATAAATAGTATATGTAATACAATATTGTATCCAGGTACACCCCCATCTGCCATTGATAATTGGTTCTCTGCAAAGGCAAGGTTAGGCGATACAATGTTACTGGGTCAGTTAAGATATTGAATATCCTATCTGCAAATGCCTTGGGATACAATGACTGGGAAGTGATGTGGAGGTCTGGGTTCAGGCAAGGCAAGGTGATAGCTCAGCCATCAGAACCTGACTTTGACTAAGTCAGGCAGAACCATAACTAGGAATTCTTGTGCTTAGAGAAAACACCACAAACTGTGCCCAGGACAAGTAGTATTAAGCATGCCTTAGTCATGCCTTTGAATCCAAAGGAAAACGATGAATGAGAGCTCAGGAACATGTCCTATCCATAAATAAAACATCTTCCAGATCCTCCTGTCCGTCTTTTCTATTCATTTCCCTAACCTTACTAAAGAAACAAATTTCTTTAGCTACTGGTATCTAAGATCTTTCAAGAAGTGGTAGGAAACCTGTGGTCTCAAACGCACATGTGGCCTTCTAGGTCCTCAAGTGTGGCCTTTTGACTGCATCGAAACCTCACAGAACAAAATCCCCTTAATAAAAGGATTTGTTCTGTAAAACTTGGACTCAGTCAAAAGGCTGCACCCAGGGACCTAGAAGGCCACAGGTTCCCTACCCCTATCCTCAAAGACTGGGCTGAGAATGCAAGTGACTCTTCCATTAGACTATGATATACACAAAATCTTAGATGTTCATCCGTGCATCTCTGAGCTACCCATCATGAGAGACACTAGGGGCCAATGATAGAGTGTTGGGCAAATTGGGTGGTCAAAATAGTTACACATACATATATACATACACACACACATACACACTCACACTGAGGCATAGGGGAACTTTGCAAATTTCCTTCTCCACAGATGCCATGCTTCCTGGAATTTCACTATTAGAGATTCACTTTTGGAGATTAAGTATCAACCTTTGAAGTGGAGTCAAGATGGGAGAGAAAAAAGTCACAGTGATCAAACCTCCCACAAAACTCCCACATACTCACAGAAAACACTGAACAGAATGCTGTATGACCAACAAAAAGTCACAGGGGGTCATTTTTTCCAAGTCGGGGCAGCTTTGGAAGATAGAAAGATCTGGAGGTACTAGGGGGAGAGCTGACCACAAGGGTAGTATGGCAGAAATGGCACCAGCTGTAGGCTATGGGGCAGCAGCAGTGCTCAGGGATTGTAAAGGGAATGAATACCTGCTTAGAAAGGGATCCGAAGAACCCTTATTCTAGAACAAGACATAGGAATGTCTATACACCAGCTCTGTTGCACGTTACTCAGTTTTGGGTCACAGTTCCAGGGCAAAGGGAAGCTGTCTTATTCACAAGTGAGTAGGGGCCCTCTTTGTGTGTGTGTGTGTGTGTGTATGTATAACTATTTTGACCACTCTGAGGGACTGATTTGCAAGATTTGTGATAGAGATACTGAAACACTTGGAAAAACAAGACCCTTATTATTATGAGAAATAAAAGGTAATCAAGAAATGTCAACAACCTCCAACACATATCTCTTATCTCTTATAAACCTTTATGAGAATAATCTACATCCTCATGTAAAGTATCCTTGGCGAAGACTTTTGCACATGGAATTCTGCAGGATAGCATCATACATTTAAAGCTAGAAGGGTGTTAGAAGCCCCTTCATTGTAATAATGATGATAATAATATTTTAAAAGCACTTACTGTATGCTAGGCACTGTGCTGCACTTTTACAATTCTTACCTCATTTGATCCTCACAACAATATTAAGAGGTGGGTGCTATCTATTTTACAAATGAGGAAACTGAGGCAAAAATGGTTAAGTGACTTGCCCAACTAGCAAGTGTCTGAGGCAAGATTTAAACTTAGGTGTTCCTGACTCCAGGGCCAGTGCTCTATCCACTGTGCCACCTAGCTCCCATTATTTTACAGCTGAGGAAACTGAACCACAGAGAAGTTAAGTGACTTGCCCAGGGTAACACAGCCAGGATGTGTCAACATATTGCCAAATGAGAATTACAGAGGAGAATCCATATAAAGAAATAATCAGCTAAATGTCTGACCAGAAAAGGAAGTGGTGTAGTCATGTAGTAAGAGTAAGCAATAATTGATGACCTCAATAATATACTCGTGTCTATGCAACATCATGGGACCTAGAGGAAGGCAGCCAAAACGTTTGGTGGAACCTGTGTGAAGTACTTACGGGAAGAAATGGATGAGAATCACTCTGGATGAGAAGACATGGACAGATTTCAATCCATACTATTGGAGAGGATACCCACATTCATGAAATCGCATGACTATAAAAGAATGGATGTATCATTATAGGATCTGAATTCAGATCCTATATTGTCTAGAGCCAGAGTAGGGAAGGTCTAAGCCAGGAGGAGGGAACCTGTGTCCTTGAGGCCATATGTAACCTTCTAGATCCTTAATTGCAGCTTTTTGACTGAATCCAAGTTTTACAGAACAAATTCTTTCAAGGATTTGTAAGTAAGCACTTGGGGCCACGTGTGGCGTCAAGGCTAAAGGTTCCCCACCCCTGTTCTAAGCTGTTACCTGCTCTAAACAGACCATTCTAAAACTCTATTCAGTTCTGTGCACCTCAGGTTAGGAGGGATACTAAAAAGCTAGACTGTATTCCAGGAAGACAACCAGGATGATAAGGGATTCAAAACCATCTCACATGATCTCACATCTCCTGGCTGCTCCATGAACAGGATACCCCATCTCTTGGAATGTTCTCCCTCCTCCAGAGAACTGATCTCCCTGGCTTCAAGTCCCAAGTAAACTCTCATCTTGTACATGAAGCTCTTCCCAACTCCTCTGAATTCCAGTACCTATATATAGCTTTGTCCATATCTTTGCTTGTTGTCTGCCCCACTAGATTGTAAGTCCTTGAGGGCAGGGACTGTCTTTTGACTCTTTTTGTATTCCTACAGTTTAGTACAGTGCCTGGCTCTACATAGATGCTCAATAATTTATTGAATTTTAATTTACTGAAATTTAATAATTTATTGAATTTAATATGAAATATGGGGATTTTCAGATTAGAAAATGGAAATCTTGGAGGAGCATCATAGTTACCCTGAAATATCTGAAGAAGGAGATTGCTTGTCTATGGAGAAGAGGGGGTAAAAAAAAAAGTGATCATAGAGAAGTGTTAACCATGTGATCACAGAATCCAGCTCTGCCAATTACTATCCAGCCTGAACCATGTTCGGCAAGTCTTCAGCTCTCTGCACCTCTATTTCCTCATCTGTAAAATGTAAAATAATGTCCCATCTTTAATGTCCCATCTATAGGAAACCACACCAGTATCTCTGCCAAGAAATCCCAAATGGGGTCACAGAGAGTTGGACATAACTGAAAATATAATTATTATATTATAACCAGCTCTAAACATGGAACCTTATATTGGACCAGATGGTCTTTGAGGCCCCTTCCATTTATTAGATTCTGGGATTCTGACTTCCAGCAAGGCAGTTTTCAGTTCAGCATAGGAAGTTGGTTATAAGTAAGATCTGTCCGACAAAGGAAGAGCTGACCTAAAAAACTGCCTGTTCCCTATCTCCGGAGGTCTTCAGTGGAGGTCTTGAGGCAAGACTCCAGACAGCCATTTGTCAGGTATGTCAAGGATGACTCCTGCAGCTGCTACTTGTTTCAAAGTAGCTCTCCCAGCATTTAACAACACTCTCTTGTCAACCTGCAGGTGAGATGAGGGAGGGAGAAAAGGTGGGATAGAAAGGAGGCTGTCCTGAGTTTAAATCAAAACCCTCTTCTTCTCCCTCAGTGTGGAAGGAGAGCTCTTAGTGCTTTGAAAACTGGGTTAAAAATGGCTTGCCTCTACCCATCTTATCTGCTTTACACTAAAAGCCTTCAACGTGTGGCAGGTTTTCACACAGAATTTTCCTTGCTAATCCCCCTTTGTTAGCTCTGATACTGGCATTGCAATACCCGCCTCGTCAGGACAATTTAAGAGGGATTACAGGTCCTCAATCCGGCAGCATGTGGGAGAGGAATGTTTCCTCAGATCAAATTCTACAGAAACAGTCAACGTGCAAATCCCTACTCTGGATTGAAGGGGGAGGGGAAGGATATTTGTCTCCTCTGGATTCAATACAGAAAACCCCAAATGAGCCATCTTGGCCAATAGGGAAAAAAATGATTATTATTAGGGACTGACCCTGGCTGTCACCCCATCCCTACAAGTCTTCTGGTGAAAGGTCAGGTTTGGGAGTACAGGCTGAGGTCTCTGCTGAGGGTGGTACTGTAGGTCATCTAGTAAAAAGGAGGGGAAGCAAGAGGGGAGAAGCTACAAACTGAGGAGTGGGATACTACAGTTGGGACCAGGAAGACCTAGCAAGAAGTCCTGCTACTGAAATACTGTCTGTGACTATGGGCACGTCACGATCAGTAACTGGGTACAAATCGGTCGCTTAGCCCACTGTGTCTATCACAGGGCCTCAAGAGCTGACCTTATATCTACCCCATCCCATTGAGCCATCACACCATCTGCGTGCCTCCACCCTCCCCACATGGACCAGCACCCTCCACACTGGACCAGAGGCTGAGACGTTCACAGCTAAATCTTCCAGAGTTCATGGCCCTGAGTCCCTGGGGAAATTAATTCCCTTGTCTTTTGAAGTACCTGTCCTGGAGAGGATACAAATTAACTAACTGTATTACCCGATGGATGAGCCCTTAGGTGGCTCAGTGGATAGGGTGCCGGGCCTGGAGTCACTAAGCCTCATCTTCCTGAATTCAAGTCCAGCCTCAGATACTCAGAAGCTGTGGCAAGTCACTTCACCCTGTTTGCCTCAGCTTCCTCATCTGTAAAATGAGCCAGAGAAGGAAAGGACAAATCCCTCCAGTATCTCTGCCAAGAAAACCCAAATGGGGTCACAAAGACTCGGACACAACTGAAAAACGATCAGCCAGCCATAGCTACCTGACGGTCCTGGATCACCTTCACATGCCCTCTATCTTACCATCTGCCTAATCAGGAGCATGTACTGTCCTGTTCCCCAAATTTCCACAAAACAAAATTCCTTTTCCCAGTCCAGTCTCTTATATGGGTTATTTTCCCCTACTAGTATACAAGCCCCTTATGGGCAGAGACTGCTCTTTAAAAAAAAAAAAAAAAGCTTAATATAGGGTCTGACACATAGTAAGGGTCTAATAAATGCATAATTATTATTTGATTTTACCTCATAAATTCTCTGTGAAAATTTCAGAGACTATAACTTTCAGATGAGTAATCTATCTGCTTTGGTGGAGGAGATTTTCATACTTGGAATTCCCTACATAGATAAAATAGCATGTCTGGATTTTAAAAAATAAGAGCTGACATTGATAGAGTGCTTACCGGTTTATGAGGCATGTTTCACACATAAGCCTCACAATCACGCTGTAAATATGGACGTTATGATTCCCATTTGACAGATGAGAAAACTGAGGTTTAATGAGGTGAAAAGGCACACCTATGGTCACACACCTAGCAAATGTTAGAGGCAGGATTGAAACACAGTTCTTCCTCATTCATTTTCAGCATTCTACCTCCCACACCATGAGACCTTCAGGCTACAGAGAAGCATGGGGCTTGGAGAACAGGACAAAGAATTTAGTGGTTATTATTACTAAGAATAATAATGGCTAACATTTCTGAGTGATTTTAGGCATTATAAAGCATTCTTACTATGACCTTCCCATCCTGGATCTGCTGTTTTCTATCTGGATGACCTAGAATAAATCACAATCTAATAGTTTCATCTCCAAAATAGAGACATTGGATTAGAAGATCCCTGAGTTCCAGTCCATTACTTGATCCTCAATACAGCTACATTAATAGAAGCATACCAAAGAGAAAAGAAGGGCAACTACGTGGCTCTATGGAAAGAAGCTGGACCTGAAAGAGTCAGGAAGACCTGAGTTCAAATCCAGCCTCAGACACTTACTATCTATGTGACCCTGGGCAAATCATTTAACTTGCTTCCATTTCCTCATTTGTAAAATGAGCTGGAGAAGGAAATGACAAACCACTCCAGTATCTTTGCCAAAAAAAAAAAAAAAAACAAACCAAACCCCAAATGGGGTCATAAAGAGTTGGACACGACTGATCAACAAGAAAAAAAGAGAAGAGAATGTAGATTTCATTTCTTTTCAAAATCTCTGTCTAAATAGGTTTTGATGAGCTGGTAGATGAATTAATACAGGCAGAGGTAAAGAAATTAGAAGCCTATTGATGTATTTACTACCTACACAAGGAATCCTGTCTTTTTTACTCCCTATGCTGATCCTAATTAAACCACTAGGGCAATTTCTGGACTTTCTGGGAAGCAAACCCTGGCTTGGGAATTCAGCCACCAATACTATAACTGAAAATACCAGTTCATAAGACCAAAAGAAGGAAGTGAATCTTGGTGAGAGTTTTTGATCCTCTCAAACTACTCCAGTCCTCCTGCAGCCCGGAAGTCAGTGCCACCTGGAATTTGAATAACTGTTTTTTCTTAACACACTGGTGGCCAGGTCCCCCAAACCCTGCCTCTACTTCCAAATTCTTTCCTCTTCTTTTTCCATTCCAGGAGTCTGGAAGCTGAACTGCACCGCAGCCCGTTTTTAAAAGCTTGGTTTCACAGAAGTAAAAGAAAAAAAGCGGGAGGAGGAATCAAGAATCCATGGATTAAACTTCCTCTGTGCAGAGAGAGAGGTTCCTTGTATACAGTATAAATTCCTTTCTCTGCCCCACTACTCCACTCCAACGGGAGTCAGACTCTGGTGTCTCTCAAAGATCAAGGCTTCTGGTAACAAATGGGCCTTGAAATCAGATTTCCTCTTTGAAACGCTGGTGCAGGCCAGGCACGGCGCTGCTGCAATTATAAACCTGCTCCTCACTCAGTTGGCACCCCCATTCCCACTGTTCACCAAGCCCTAATTATGCTACTCAACAGTAAGCAAATGGCCCTTTTGGGGAGTGGGGGGAGGAGAAAAGATGGCAGCTCAGCCCCTGGAGTGACTTTGAGCAGAGCTTGCTCCAAAACGCATAACCCCAATATTTTCTTCTTAAGCAATCCTTCTGTTCTTTGATGTTCCAATGTGAAAGACGATCACGTTGGCTTGATGCACACAGGAGGAGAAGGGGGCGGGGCTCCACTCTCACTCTCCCCGTTCTTATAGGTCAGATTCTGCTTTGCCCTTTCAGCCCTGGCTGTCTGGCAACTCAGAAAGTGGGTTGTTGTTTCCACAGGAATGGACAGGGCTGCAGAGGAGGTGTTGCTATCCCAGGGCTCTCTTGACCGTGTCTTGTGGATTTCCAATTTATGCCTATAGCTCCAGGCTTTACTATCCCTTTCCTATCTTTGACACCCTTGTGGGGGCTACATTGTTCAGGATACCCCATTAGAGGGCACTGGAGTAGTATTTAGAAGCCATTGGGGTATGTATAAGAAAAGAACAAAGGAAAATGGGAAGAGAGAAGGGTTGGCTACTAGTAATGGGAAGAGAGGAAAAAATTCTTTTCTGAGATAGCATGAGGAGTTCACTGCAATAAACTCAAACATGGTGATCCTGACTGGAAAATTCTGTTTCTCCAGTTGAAGTTAATCAATATAAGTTTCTCCTTGTGCCAGGCACAATACTTCATGCCTGGGATACAAATAGATAAAAAAAAAAGTTAGCCCCTGCTTTCAAGGAACTTACACTCAAATGAGGAATAAATAGGAAATAATTTACAGAAGGAAGGTGCTGGAATTAAGAGGGGCTAGAAGAGGTTTCTAGTAAAAAATGAGATTTTAGTTGGGACTTAAAGGAAACCTAGGAGGTCAGCAGTCAAAGCAGAGAAGGGAGAGTGTTCCAGGCATAAGGAACAGCTAGAGGAAATGCCTGGAGCCCAGAGATGCTTTATCTTGTTCACTGAACAGCCAAGAAGCCAGTGACATTGGATCGAAGAGTCCTCCTTGAGTCTAGGCCATGAAGGTCTTTGATCGCCAGAGATAGCATTTTATATTTGATCCTACAGACAATAGGGAGCCACTAGAGTTTACTGATTGAGGATGGGAGGGAGGTGATTTGGGAACATCAAAGCTGGAAGAATTCTTAAAGATCTCTAGTTCAACCCTTTTGTCAAGAGGAAACTGAGGATCTGGAATAACAAATTTAACTTGCCTAAGGCTACATGGCTAGTTTTAGTGGAGATAAAACTATAACAATTTCTGCTAACTGTGCTTTTTCCATGCTACTAGAGGTAGCCTCAGATGCTAGTTATATGACCCTGGGCAAGTTACTTCACCTCTTTTTGTCTCAATTTCCTAAACTGTCAAATGGGAATAATAATGCCACTTACTCCTCGAGGTTGGTGTCCAATGAGATGATACTTGTAAAGTATTTAGCTTAGTGCAGTGACCAGGACATAGTAGGTGCTTAATAAATGATTGTGCCTTCCTTCCTTCCTTCCTTCCTTCCTTCCTTCCTTCCTTCCTTCCTTCCTTCCTTCCTTCCTTCCAACTAAGGTAGCCCATTTCACTTTAGGACAGGGCTAAGAGTTGCAATATATTCCCATATATTCAAATGGCTCTGTAATCTTACCAATTTGGAGTTTCCCTTCAATGATACAGGTCTCAACCTATCAATGCCTGCTCATTCTACATGTTTATTATCCATGTCTCAACACAATTTTGCCATAGGGAGTCTACTCAATGGGTTGGCAGCTTTCCTTGATTTCTGTTGACATTAGGAGTGTACCAGTGGAGCACAGAGGATCTCCATCTGTCATCTCTCACCCTTACCTTGTGACTACAGCACCTTCTTCTTCTATCATACATTTCCTTGTTGACACTTTTCACTCTTGTCCTGCCAAGTTCCTGTGTGGTCATACGGGGTGGCCCTCACACAGCCACCATGCTCCTTTCCATTGCCATCTGTGATATGTTTTTCCCTTCTTTAGAGACTTGTCTTCTATGCCTTGTAGGCACATGCCATATTTATTCTTTATAAGAAAGCAACATCTGAATAGTAGGGAATATTCAGTCTTTCAGAGACCTCTCCATAAACAACCTCCTAAATGACAGACAGTAGTGGACCTTGGCTTCTGCTAACCTGTAATAAGAGGGTATGTAGCACTCAGTGCCAGCCTGGGAAGCACTGGATCTTGTTCAGATGCCTCCATGCTTTTGTCATAAGTACTGTTATTTAGCTCTTGTAACTCATCTGGGGAAAACTCACTGCTCCTTGAAGACAAGCCAACTACAATTCTTTTACCTCCCCCCAACCCCCAACCCGCAACCCACAAAATATGACATGCCTATGATTGTTTCCTGCTGGGAAAGGCAGGAAGCCTCCCAGCAGAATGCAGTGTAAATTCCTTCTCTGTTCCCTCTAAGGTCCACTCATGGCCAAAGTGGGCTTTTTGTCTAAGCTAAACCCCAGGTGGAGACTAGACACAATTCAGGTACTGAGTAAACACTTGCCAAATGACAGTTTAATTAAATGGAACTTAAAAGCAGAAATCTAGTGACCAAGTGGAGAAGCCCAGAATCATACAAGTCACACAGAGGCATATCATGGAAAGGAATTTATGTTTCCCCATGTTTTTCCAAATTTTTCATATCCAACCTTAGAATCCTTACCTTACTCCCAAATTCATACCTCGTACCCTGATTCACCCAGTTGTTGGTATTCTCTTCCTCCTCCAATCATCTTTTATTTATCTGTGTCAGTCAGTCAATTGTCAGCAAGACTTTCTTCACACTATGTGCCAGACACTACTAAGCGCTTTACAAATGTCTCATTTGATTCACTCAGCAACCCTGGGAGGTAGATGCTATTATTATTATTCCTATTTTACAGTTGGGGAAACTGAGGCAAATAAGAGTTAAATGACTTGACCAGGGTCACACAACTAGGGAGTATCTGAGGCTAGATTTAAAGCTGGGTCTTCTTGACTCCAGGTCTGGTGCTTTTTCTACTGTACTACCTGCCTACCATGAATACAAAAACAAGTTTAAAAAAAATTTCCTGAGCTCACAGAGTTCCATTCTACTGAGCAGATACAATATGTACAACTAAATATAAGATCATTGGAGGAAGGAGGGAGTACCTAGAGAGACAGTGAAATTCTACTCGTAGGAGGTGGCACTTGAGTTAAACACACTGGAAGAAGCGAAGGATTCTAATCAAATACACAGAGAGGCAGAATGCAATGGGCCACCTATGAGACATTCAGAGAGATAGGGAAGATGTGTATGAACCAACAGGGAGAAATAAGCAGGAGCGGGAATAGGAGGCACCCAATGATCACAACAAAGCCAATGAATAGTGGGCTAAAATAGGTGGAGCTTTTTCAGAGTGTTACCCCTGTATCTCAACTGCTGTCTCCCCCTGGAATCTCCCTTGGTGACTGGGGCCTCCTCTGCCTGGAATGTCCACCATTCTGATCCCCTGCTCCCACTGTTGAGTTCTTCCCCAGGGCCTCTCTTTTGGGTAGTGGACCAAGATGGTCAAACTTTATCACTTTCCAAGCTCTGCTTCTGACTTTCTAGACTTCAACACTATGACCTTTGCATGGTCAGTACCAGTAAGCACCCCTACAAACACAGAGGAGCCTACTCTCACAGGTTCTTTGATTTGCTTTTCTAAAAGGAAAGGCAATTTTTGAGGGGTTAACAACCTCCTTTAATCAAGCACATATATCATTCACCTAGTTCAAGGGGAAAAGTCAGCACCCTGAACTTCAGAGAAAATACAGAGAAATCAAAGATCAACAGACATGGCTTCCAACTGTCTGACCATAATCAATACATATATCACAAAGCAACAGACAGGTCCAGCTGTCTGACCATAGTTACCAGAGTGGGAAGCACCAATGTTTGGGCTTTCAAAGCTTGGGGGCTCCTTAGCAGCCTCCCAGAGTCTCAGCCAGACAAACACTTCCAGTCAACAAGCCCCCAAAAGTAAAACCTCACCTTCAGAGTATTTACACATTTTTTTAGGGCCAGAGGGCATCACATCCCTTGAGAATCAGTGCCTCATAAAGAAACTTAACAAAAGGTGTGGTCCTTCCTACAAATCTTCCCTAGTCAAACTTCTCTTAACAAGAAGGCCCATTAATGGGTGGGGAAGATCTTTAATCACATTAAAATAATTAAAAATACAAATATATATGCTATTTCTAGTTAAAGAAACTCTTGTTTCTGTTCTTAACTCCTAGTAAAGACTCTTGGTTGATAAAGGCAAGATTCAATTAGAGGCACGTGATAATACTAAAACATAAACAGCAAAAGATCGTACTTTTCTTGCCATCACAGCACTTTCTCCATTTTCAGCTCTTTTCTGGATATTTCCTTTCCTCCTTAGAATATAAACTCCTTGAGGTCAGGGTCCATCTTTCTTTGTGCTTGTATTTCTATCAGCGTCTAGCATATAGTAAATCCTTCACATAAATACTCATTACTTGTCTGCCAAATGAGTAGGGCCAAGAGAAGACTTTACACAATGACTATAACAAGGCAAATGAAAAACAAGATTACTAGCAATAAGTTGAGTTCTGGATAATGGGGAGTGGGAAGGGAGGGAGTGATGACCTTGGAGAGGAGATAATGTAACATACCTCCTCTTTCATAACAGGGAGGCAGAGGGCAACTACAATAGACTATTGTATGCATTGTTGGGTAAAATTTCTCTGTTGGTTGTTTTGCTTAATTGTTTTTCTTTGTCATAATAGAAGATTGAGTTTGGGAGTGGGTAGAAAACTACTATAATATGAAGACATCAATAAAAATATTTTTTGAAAAAATTCAGTCTGAAATACTAAGCATATTAGAGCTATCTCAGCATGCCGCCTATGATCTCTTCTCATTGAACTAGTAGTGTTCCTTTTCTATGAGAAAGAAGGAAGAGAATTGAGATTTCTCTTCATATTTTATATATTTCCTGGTCCTTCTTGGTCTTGATCAGTCCCTGTATACAAAGCTGGCTCCTTGGTGGGGAGCTGATAAAGAATTAGAGATTGAATAAGATTGTAGGCAGAGATGAGTGTCTATTGGAAGTGAGAAATAAATGAGTGGTCAGTACCAGGGCAAGTAAGCCTCAACTTCCTAGGGATGCAGTAGAAGGGATATTGCCAGAGATCTGAATCAGTGAATGCTGGGAGGTAGCCACATTTCTGGGCAAAGAGATCTTTTGGATCATAAAATCATAGTTTCAGAATTGGAAGGGACCTTAGCAGTCATCTTGTCCTACTCATTTAATGGGGAAGGAATAAGAGGCTTAGCGATGGTTAGCATCTTGTCACCCACCATAGCTAGGTGTCACAGTGGATAGATCATTGGGCTTAGAACCAGGAAGACCTGAGTTCAAATCTAGCCTCAGACACTTACTAGCTGTGTGATCCTGGACAAGTCACTTAACCCTGTTTGCCTCATTTTCTTCATCTATAAAAATGAACTGCAGAGGGAAGTGAACTACTCCAGTATCTTTGCCAAGAACTCCCCAAATGGGGTCACAAAGAGTTGGACATGGCTGAACAACATTAACCACAGCCAAGTGACCCAGGTGGTTAGTGGAAAATCTGGGGTGTGAAATCCAACATTCTTTCAACTGTACCAACCACTCTGCCTCTCATATTGCAAGGAAACAGTCACTTGAGCGCTGACAAGAAGGGAATCAAATGTAGGCAGGGAACGAAGATTTCAAACAATTAGATTAAAAACTGCATTAGGGTAGGATCCAAGTCTTATTCTTGCCCTGAAACTGACACAATACCTTGAATGGGGCTGGACGTGTGGCAGACTTGGAATATATGTTGCCAAATGATTGAATGAACCCGTGTGTGCTGATGTGATTCTGTGTATGTAGGCATATGTGTGTTTGTACAACATTCACCAAAAAAACACAAGTGCCAGGCACAGTGCCACAACACATGACAAAACATCCAACCATGTAGCCGACTCCTTTAAAATAAAAAGAAAATAAAGAAGAAAAAAAACAGATTCCATTTTGTAGCAAATCTAGTTAGAATCACTCCAACTGGCGTGATAAGATTACATGTCTGCGATGAGGTAAATGCTGCATCGTGAATTCCCCAGTCTTTTTGCCAAGTCGCCAGACTGGATCCAATGCCAGAACAAATATCCAGCTGTCCCAGGAGTACCAAGCTGTGGCCTCCTGTGACAGACCTCTATGCTTATGACAAAATCCCCTCTTCACAGCTAAGCCTGACCACCCAGTAGGCTGCTGGAGATGGCAGCCCCGTCCCATTCCTGCTTTCCTGCTCTTTGTCTTTCAAGTCTGATTTTAGCATCCTCTGTGATCACATTAGGGAAAGGATGCCTCTTATGGTTAGTTGCTTGCTTCCATGATGAGAATATAATGACTTCCCTGATGTCTCTCCCCCCTCCTTCTTTCTCTCTTTCTCCCTCCCTTTCTCCTCTCCTCTCCTCTCCTCTCCTCTCCCCTCTCTTCCCCTTTCTTCTCCTTTCCTCTCCTCTCCTCTTTCTCTTCTCTCTCTACCTCTCCCTGTTTGTCCCTTCCCCTTCCCCCCCACCTCCATAGAAACAAGTGTGTACACACATATACATACAGTCATTCAGAAATGTTCCTGTTCAATCACATGACTGGACCAGTTTTTCTATAATTTGCCAGGTCACAGAAAAGATATTTTTTAAAACTGCCTATGGAGGAAATAGGGGTTGATGTGGGTGCAGGCAAGCTTTCTCTTCTCTTACTCCCTTTGGAGTAACAGATCAGATTCTTTTTAAGCCCTGGGCAGCATAACATCTGACTCAATGGATGGTCAAACTAAGAGGTAGGAAGTGGGATCACAGAAATAGGGAGCACCACCAAATGTTTCCCTAGTACCTATGACCTAGGGGAGGTCTACCACCCAGCAACTCATTTCCATTAGATATATATTAAGTGCTTCTTGTGTGCAGAGTCTTGTGCTAGGCATTGAAGTGACAAGGATGAAATATAGGATATATAATCCCTGCCCTCAGGAAGTCTACAATCTATCAGAAGGAACTGTACTAAGGAAATCATCCTGCTTGTCAAATGTGGAGTTATTCTGTGATCAAAATTGAGGGACAACCGAGTAGCCAAATTTCTTGGTGGACAATTCAATTGCAAAGGCATTGATGAAGTACATGCTGTGTGCTGAGTGCCAGGGATTCAAAGTTAAAATTAGGAAGTAGTCCTTGCCCCTAGAAGCTTATACTCAGTACTCTCTTGGATACTTCACATAGTCTTTGAGCTTATAATTCTAGGTTAGTTCTCTGTTGGAGCCTCTTGTTGTGTGTACATGGAGCTCAGTCAGGTAAATGGCAACATTGAATTTGGTAGAGGTAGGATGGAGAGGTGGTAGTAAGAGCGGGGGATGTCATCCAATAGAAAAAAGGTGACTTCTACTGCACAGGCAGTCAGGAGCCACATTTCAAGAGAAGAAGAGGGTGGACTTTGTTTAGACTATGATACACATGGATCAGCTCCCTAAGGCAGTCAGGAAGGGTCATGGATGGAATCCCTGGCTCTGGCTTCTTCTTCAAAATCTCCATTGTACTTTGTGACTCCTTATAACAATCTACAAGCCATATATTTTTCCGTTTCTAAAAACACAGTTTGGTTCTAAGTGCACGACAACTGGATGCCCAGGATTTTCTAGGACAGCCTTGATTTAAAGAAAAGAGTAGACTTTTAATAAGCCTTTGCAAAAGGAGTATTCACTACCAGATCTTGTGTCCTGATTTTTTGGTTCAGAAAATATGATTCGTAAAGGTCTGAGGAATCTGCAGAGGTAAAGTGGGGAAAGCATCATGAAGCAAGGATGAATCTGGAAGGAGAGCATCTAAGTTCATATCTCAGCTCTGCTACTTACTACATGTGCTATATGGGTAACCTTGGGCAAGTTCTGGTAAGAGATTTAATGTCCATGGCCTCAGTTTTCTCCCCGTAAAGTCAGGGGTTGAAACAGAATGCCTCTAAATGTCACCTTGAACTCTAAATTTATGGTCCTATGACCTCTAAGGTCCATTTTGGTTCTAAAAATCAGTGATCCATGAATTAACATACAGAATTCTGGGCATAATCATTTGACAGACATTTATTAAATGCTGACTGTGTATAGAGAACTGTTAGGTGCTAGGAGAAACATAGTTTAGACACGACATATATTTTTTCTTAACGGTTCTTACCCAGAATTCAGAGAAATGACACGTACATGTACCTAAAGTGCATATCAAAGAAAAGCCCAGGCCAAGTGCCATGTATGGTCTGAAGGGGAGAGACATCATAACTGACTGGGGGAATCAGGGAAAACTTCCTGGAGGAAGAAGCACTGAATATGCACTTTAAAGGATATATAGGATCTCAACGGAAGGAGGGGAAAACAGAGCCCTCTCTATCTCTTCCTCTATTCCTGTTTTTCACCTACTTGAGCCCTATGGCTATTATTAAAAGTCTCTATTTGCTATGAAAGTCTTTTGAACATTTTATCCAACTCATAAATGGGTTTATTTACTACTGCTTTCTTCTGGTGCAGTGGATAAGAGCACTGAGCCTAGAGTCAAGAAGACCTGAGTTCAAATCCAACCTCAAACACTTAATAGTTGTATAATCCTGGGCAAGTTACTTAAACCTCTTTGCCTCAGTTTTCTCATTTGTAAAATGAACTGGAGAAGGAACCCAAATGAGGTCACAAAGAATCAGACAGGACTGAAATGACTCAAGAGACCCCAAAACAATGACTTCTCTTTAATTCAATTAAACTTGACAAACATTTGTTAAATGCTTACCACAAGGAAGTTACCATAAAAGGCAGCAGAAGTATGAAGATGAGAGATGATCTAATTCCTCTCAGGCTCAGAATCAAATAGGCGGATTATGATAATAGTAGCTAGCATAGATACAGCACTGAAAGGTCCACAAATGTTATCTAGTTGGATCCTCACAACTCTGGGAAGTAAGTGCTACTATTATCCCCATTTCACCAATGAAGAAACTAGAGCAGAGGTTAAGTGACTTGCCCAGGGTCACACAGTGTCTGAAGCCAGATCCAAACTCAGGTTTTCCTGACTCCAGGGCCAATGGTCTCTCCACTGAGCCATTTAATACCTATGATAATGTTGGGTGCACGAATATGAATTATACAAGGTAGAGCACAAAAAGGACAAAGGAGAAATCAAGAAGTACTCTCCTCTCCACGTGCCATTTCAGCATCTTCCTTCCATTGGTGTATGATTCCAGGCTATATTCAGTTTTCTTTCTTTTGGGGGGTGGAGGATGGGAGTTTGCATGGGGAGAACTGTGGCTTCTATTTGGACCAATCCAAATTAGGCTTCTTTACTGGTGCGCAAACAATTATTCTTCTAGGCTGAGCAAGCCCAGTGTAGGCTCAGCAGGCAGTTCAGGCTCTGCAGGGGAAGGAGCAGAGTCTTGGAAACCATCCCTGTATTTGGACATTTCAAAACTCTTTGAGCTATATGCAAAACAACATGCAAATTAGTACCTCTTTCCATTTTTTTTTCTTGACACTGTACATTGGGTAGAAGGTTGACATTGTCTGCTACCTGAATATAAAAAATCTGGTCACCTTGGTGAGAGGAGGCCATATAGAAGAGAGTCCCCAGACCCCTCAGAAGCAGATTCTGGTACCCCAACCAATGCTAATCAGAAGCAGAAAGGGAGGAGCCAGCCCTTTCTGAGGCACTGAGCCTCTGAAGCAGTGAGGAGGGCGAGGGGAACCCAGACCAGCACAGGAGAAGCTGCCTGGTCTCTTGTGGAAGCAGCCCAGTCCAGCCTAGCAAGTCCCTTCTCCCAGGGCAAGGGGAAGAATGAGAAGACAGGTCCTGCTGCCATGTGGTGGGGTGAGAGGGAAGGCCATATGGACCAGGGGGTTCCAGAAGCCACAAAGGTAGCTGCTGGACAGGGCATAGGTGGTTATAGCAAGGGCCACTGTGCCAGAGGAGGCATGTGGCATTCATAGAAAGGAACCTACAGTTTGGAGAGGGGCTGCTCCAAGACACACAAGGGTCTTGGGGCACTGAGCAGAGGCAGTGGGGCTTGGCCAGCTGGGCTTTATCCTCATACCCACCCCAGGCACACAGGTAGGCAAGGGCCGAAGCAGATGTAAAGGAGGTGTCTACTCCAACCCTCTGACCTCACCACACTGGGAGGAAGAACCCCAGCTCCTTTTGCCACAAAGAGAAAGCTCTCAGACCGGGGGGAGAGAGACCTCCCGTTCAAGGTCCGATCTGCTCAGAGCTGCCTTTATTCTATCAATCTATCCGCATTTTTGATCCCATCTTCCTTTGCTTCTACTAGAACAAGTTTGTTAAAACAACGACAACAACAGCAAAAATAAAACCAACCAACCTTTGGAAACCAAGTTTCTTACTCCATTCAAAGTGTGTGTCAACTTACAATGATTTCCTCATCTGACAGAGTTACTAACTGGGCAGCTTGGCCTGGTGGATAGGGTACTGGACTTGAAATCTGACTCCACACTCTGGCTTTGCCATTGAGTATCTGTGTGCAATATCTCAAGCCCTAGGAAGGCAACGGAGATTGGGGAAAAGACACTTGACACTGGAATCAGAGATCTGGCGTTGAAAACCTGTGTTCCTGACCATTTGCCACTTGTGGGCAAATTTCTTAGCCTTCCTGAGACTCATCTGCCCCATCTGTAAACTGAAGCATAGTAGACTAGATGACCTCTGAGATCCCTTCCAACTTTATACCTATAATTCTATGATGTATCTAGTAGATGCTTAATAATTGTTGATAGATGGTTGCAACCTGCCTCAGTGAATGGAGCTTGAGAACTGGGAACTGCCCACACGGATAAAATCACAATGTGTTCATGTATTTGGATATATTCCATAGGGGTATATTGGAAAGAATACCAGACCAGGAGTCAGGATTGGATTTGAGTGTCAACTTTGCTACATATGAGATTTTGAAACATTTATTCCCTCTGTCAGCTCCAAACTCCCTCATTTTTTACAATGGGGGAAACAACTTCTGCCCTATTTTCCTGGGTTCTTATGATCATCTGAGAAGATGCTACATATAGAACAGGAGATACTTTGCAGTTATAAACCACTACATTAAGGTTACTTATTGTTAACATCCATGTGCATTGTTCACAAGGCACTTTACATACATTCATTTGACTATCACAACAAACAAGCCTTATTGTCCCCATTTTTAAGGGTTATTTCTTTTTCAAGCATCCAGACTTTTTCTTTTCTTTAGTTCTAAGTTCTCTCCCTTCTTTTTCCCCTCCCTCACACAAGGAGAAGCCAAGGAAGACAAAATTTTATAATAAATATCTCGTCATGCAAAATAAATTTTTGCATTAATCATGTTTTTAAAAAAAACAAGGAAAAAAGAAAAATATTATGCTTCAGTCTACACTCTGAGTCCATCAACTCTCTATTTGGAGGTGGATAGCATGTTTCATAATGAGTCTTTTGGAATTGTGGTGGGCCATTGTGTTGATCAGGGCTACCTAAGTCTTTGAAAATTAACTGTCTTTAAAATATTGTTAATATTATATAGACTATCCTCTTGGTTCTGTTTACTTCACTTTGCATCACTTCATATAGGTCTTACCAATTTTTTCTGAAACTATCTCCATCATTTCTTAAAACATAATAGCATATTATCATATTAATGTGCCATAACTTTTCATTTATTTCCCAATTGATGGACATCCACTCAGTTTCCTATTCTTTGCTACCACAGAAAGAGCTCCTACAAATAGTTTTCTACGTATGGGCCCTATTATTCCAATTTTGCAGATGGACAAACTGAATCTTAGAGATGTAAGGGGATAGTGGATTTCTGGACCTGAGGCTTTATAGAGGCTTTATAGCTAGAAGAAATAATCTAGTCCAACTGCCCTCATTTTGCCTTTGATGCTTACTAGTCTGTGCACCTGGGCAAGTCATGTCCCCTTTCCAAGCCTTTGTTTCTTCATCCATAAAATGAGGAGAGCAATGTTAGTAGGACCCTATTTTCATAAGGTTGCTAGGAAAATCAAATGAGATCCTCTATGTAAATTACAGGACAGCATTTATCATGAGCTATCATCATTATTGGGGGGTTTGCTATAAAGTGAGCAAATCCATGTCAATTATTAGTAAAAGAATTTGCACAAGGTCACAAGCTAGTAAATGTTAGAGTTGGGATAGGAACCTCATTCTCCTAACTCAGAACCAGGGGTCTTGCCCCAAGGAACATACTTTAGCAGGTCTTTATCTTACCATGAGCCAATGGGCCAAGCATCTTGCATGGGATCCACAAACGCCTTGGTGATGATAGTGTTCCCTGGTTCTATTCTGCATGTTTATCCAAATGTCCAGGACAATTATAACTCCTCCTTCTGCACAGTATGTCCTGAAGATTCTGGGGACAATGAGAAACCTTCTATCTGCATAGAATATAATAGAGGTTCTGGGTTTCTCATTACCCAAACGCAAGACTGAGACCCATTTCTCTTGAAGTTGTCACCCCTTGCTTTGGCAAGACAAAGGAGGGAGCAAAGATGGAAACAAAATGTTCTGCCTTAGGATTTAAAACAAAACAAACAGATCTCTGAGGGGACTCTGCTCTCTGATAGGAGAAATATTTTCATCTTGGAGTGATAACAAAAGAGAAGTAGACCAGGCCCTGGCATGTTGTAGGAGAAACAGCGTTAGCTCTGGAATTAGAGACCCTGGGTATGAATTCTAGACGTAATATTTGCTATCTTCATGGGCCTCAGTTTCCCCTCTAAAATGAGGGGGTTGGGCTAGACTATCTCTTCTCACTATAAAGCCTCTAAAAGAAAGAAAGACTGAGGTATATCATAAAGAAGCATGACCACGGTAGTTTCCTCCAACTTTATGTTTAGGATGCAAAGCAATGTTGCAAAAATATATGTCAGGAGATCAGTCATGCCCAACCCTTATGAATATATCCAGCATGTTTAGTTGATGTAACCCTCACTTGGATTTGAGAGCATTCACAGCTAGTACTATTTCTGGTCTGCTAACCAAGTGTTGAAGAAACAGACTTTGTATTGGTGGCTGAGCCAGAACCAAGCATGTATTCAAAAAGTATGAACACACAAGTCTGTCTCTTTCCTGTCTGGCTGCTTCAAGTGAAGAAAATGTTCTGTAAACCTCTAGGTGGTGAGAGGCCTCAGGCCCACCAGCCAGGGCCAACATATAGCTTGTGGTTTGTTTTTATGTTCTTGCTAGATCTTCTTAGAAAGTATCCTTTTGTGAAAACTGCTTGATGTAGGTTGACTAAATGATCATGGGATATTTGGTACTAGAAGATATTGATAATATAAGGGAGATAGTAATTTTAATTCTTAATTGATATAGAGAAGATACCAGAATGGGGGCTCCAGTTAGTATCATTAGAGAAGATAACCACATTGAAGGATGGTGTAACTTATCCTGCTCCAGGGCACCCAATTTTTCAGTGTGAATGTGAGTTGGGATACTGAACCCCAGAGGAAAAAGGGCTACACAAATGTCAGACCATGCTACTACTAAAGACACTTCAGTGGACTTGGTCGGTATGCCAAAGAGATCATAAAAAAGGGAAAACGACCTATATGTACCAAAATATCTGTAGTAGCTCTTTTTGTAGTGGTAAAGAATTGAAGACTGAGGGGATGTCTATCAATTGGGGGAATACCTGAACAAGATGTGGTATATGATTGTGATGGAATACTATTGTGCTGTAAGAATTGATGACCACGAATGGTTTCAGAAAAACCTTAGAAGACTTAGATGAACTAAGTGAAATGCAAAGTGAAATGAGCAGAACCAGGAGAACATTGTATACAGTAATAGCAGCATAGTAAGTTTGATCAAATGTGAAAGACTTAGCTACAATGATACAATGATCCACAACAATTCCATAGGACTTGTGGTGAAAAATGCTCTCCATTTCCAGAGAGAACTGATGAACTCTGAGGACAAATGGAAACTTTTCTCACTTTATTTTTCTTGCTTCAAAAAAAAAAGATAATATGGAAGAAAAAGAGGAGGAGGAAGAAGAAAAGTGGAGAATGAGAAGAAGCAGCTGCTGCTTTAATGGCTCCCCATTGCCTCTAGGATAAAAGACAAACTCCTCAATTTGGCACTTAAGGTCCAATTATGGTCCAGTCTGTCTTCTAGGCTGATAACACATCTCTCTCCCTTTACGCTATCACTGTACACTTCAGCCACAGAAGTTTATTTATACTTCTTCATATACATGTACAACATCGTACCTCCTGCCTTTGTATCTTTCTGTAGGTTGACCATTCCCCACCCCACACTGCTGGTACCCTGAATGTTAACCTTCCTCACTCATTTACCCTTCAAGGCTCGGGTGAAAAGTCACCTGCTTTAAAAGGTCTTTCCCTATTCCCCCGTAAATTAAATGCCCAAATCACTGGGTATTTATTTTGCACATGTCCTGTAATTTATCTTTGAATATGTGTTACCTCTCCTCCCTACTCTCCCCCCTTCCCTCCAAAATGTGAGCTCTGGAGGGCAGGAGCTGTCTCTTTTGTGTTTTAGTAGCCACAGCATGTAGACCAGTGCTTGGCACATAGTAGGTACTTAATAAAAGTCAGTTGATTGTTTGACAGGGGTGTGTGTGTGTGTGTGTGTGTGTGTGTGTATTGGGCAGGGGATTCACAAGGAAGAAGTAAGGCAGTTTTTTCAATGGCCTATGGTTTAATCTGCAACTTTTATACTTTAATGATTTTTCCAAGGATAGAGAAAAAGCGGCAGTGACCTGAGGCCCCAAATATTCTGCTTTGTAGGGTGATCTAGAAAGGGGTACCAGTCCTGCTGAGACATTTCTCATTGGTATAAACAGGTGTTTATGCACACACACTCACACATTTCTCTTAAAAAAAAATCCAACCCAAATCCAACTCAACTCAGACTTTCCTCCCAAATGAATTCCTTATGGTTTTCTTTTTTTTAAAAAACACACTGAAGATATCAATCACTTTACTTAGCAGAGGCAAGCCTTGCAATAACTCCTTTCTGAGACTTTATTAAATACAGTCAATAGCCTATTTGTAGCTGTCAGCGTTTAGAAACTGAAGAGGAGGATGGAAGCTTTGGTGGTCATGCAGCCTCAGTTCTATGCCTCTAAACTTCTCCCCTCATTCAGGGCTCTATCTTTTTGCTTTGGTCTGTCCATGAAGTGAGCCAAGAACCGTCCCTTTTGGTGAACAGTGTCACCATTCAAAAGTACATCCTCTTCCTAAGCAGTCACCTAGAGACAATGGGGGGAGAAATTTGCAAGAGATCTCTCTAGCAAAACTCCCCTTCTGTTTGTTCAAATGAGGTAGACCAACCAAGTTGGCAAGGGGTAAGTGTGTGTAGCCGTCTCCTGCCTGAGTCCTCTACAAACAGCCTGAAACACAGGGCAAATACACACAGCTCTCCCCAAGACATTGCCTGAAAAATTAGCATAAACCCACTGTATTGATTCAACTCAACACAGATGTGGGGATGTCTAGGAAAGGAATTAATATGTCTATATTTTTCCAAATCCTCTCTGAAATAGTGGAAAGAACACTGGATTTGGGATCTGAAAACTTGAGTTTACAATTTATACGACCTTCACAAACCACTAAATGGCCCCTCTCTGTATCTTGGTCTCAGCTTCCACATCTATAAAATGAAGGAATTAGTCATGATTGCTGAAGTCTCATCTAGGTCTAAGTAGGATAAATCCCAAACCACAATGGATATAGTGGTAATACTGAGTCTATAATTGGAGGGCCTGGGTTCTGGCCTTGACCTTACCATTAGCTGGAGATCCTTTAAGCAAATCTCTTAATCTCTGTTTCCCAGGGGGCTACAAATAGAGTTAAGGTTCATTCTCTCTCTAGCCTCCATCTTAGAATCTGTATCATTAGCATCTGTTTAGAGTGTGCCGGGTATGTCCAGAAAAAACCTGATATATTTTTTATTTTGTGTCTCATGCCTCAACTTTGTATTTTTAAATAAATTTTATTGATACCCTTTGTTTTTATATCGGCCAAATTTCCCCTTGTAGCCCTTCCCTATCCATTCCAGACAACCATTCCAAATAACAAAGAATATTTAAGTTTGCATTTTAGCTGCTAATTTAAAAATTAATTTTAGTTTATATAATTTGATGAATAAAATAGTACCCTTCATGAGCGATTACTCAACAAATGTTGATCTTAAAAAAGTAAATTTCTAGTAAAATGCATTTTAATGACACATGATATGTCTATGACAGTTACACATCTGGTACTTAGACAACATAGACACAGGTAAAAGCCTATGTGACAATTCCCATTAAAGAAACAGGAATAAGGATTGAACTTATGATTTCACTGGAATATGGAAATCAGAGATGAGGAAACTCCCTCTACCAGGGTAAATCAGTACATAATCTTAGAGAGTTTCTTAGAACACTGAGATATTAAGAAATACTGTAAACACTCAAAAAAATTCAGACTTTTTCTCTGTACAAAAGGAAGGCTAAAAAATTTTACATGGATTTTCCAGATCCAGAGGGTCCCATACCCCTAACCCTTGCCATATGGAAAGTGGTTATACGAGCATCCTTCCCTAGCGGTGTGCTTTTTCTCCCAAGGTCAGGAACCAAAGTGTTTCCCTTGTATCTCCCTGTTCATCACTCCCCCATCAGCAGGTCCTAGATGGTACTCCATGAAGTGGACCACCAATAAATAGTTGTCACAATATGGCTGGGAAGATGGGATATATAGACACACACAATAATAAATAGCAATAGAAGTTGCCGTTATATTAATATGAAATATGTTGTATGGATGATAAGGAACAGAGCAAGATCCTGACAGGCTGGGGTGGCCAAGGAAGGCTTCATAGAGGAGTCAGGATTTGAGATGAGCCTTGAATGATGGGGAGGATTTAGATCATGTGAGAATTGAGAGTGGGAATAAGGTAGGTGTGTTCATGGGACAGAAGGGCACATATGTGCCCTGCAGGCAATAAATGCTTTAAAAATGTGTGTTGAGCTGAATCCGCAATGCATAAGCCGTGATACCCTTGCAACATACACACACACACTTCACCTCACACACACTCTACCTCTTCACAGTAAAGTGCTGAGTACATTATATAATGGAAAAAAAGTGTTGGAGTTGGGGCTTGGGTTCCAATCTCAGCTCTGCTACTTAGTACCTGGGTGACCATCATCTCTTTGGGCCTCAGTCTACTTAGCTATAAAATGGGGTGTGGGGTTGGACTAGATGACCTCTAAGGATTTTTCCAGCTGAAGATCTATGCTCTCCTACTCAGTAAATACTTGCTTGGTAATTAATAAGTGCCTATTATATGTCAGGCCTTTTACAGTTAGTATTTCATTTGATCCTCACAGCATTCTCGGGAGGTGGGTGCTGTTATTATCCACATTTTACAGCTGAGGAAACAGAGACAAACAGAGGTTAAATGATTTGCTCAGGGTCACATGATTAGTGAATTTCAAAGGGCTGGATTTGAATTCAGGTCTTCCCAATTCCAGACCCAGTGTTCTATCCTAGCTGCCTCTTAAGCTCTTCTGATTCAGGTGGGCAGATTCAGCTTGACTGGCAAAATGGGTTCTTTCAACAGCCACTGTGGTACAACATGAGGTTGTCATGGAGCCAGGGTCGCTTGGTCACAGGCCTTTGGACACCTACTAGTACAAGGCTGGTTGGAGCACAGCCATCAAAGCAGGCATTTGACTTTGTTTTTGTTGGGAAAAGTCCTAATAAAATGAGAGACACTGATGTCTGAGGCAGGGGAGAGGAGGAGAGGGCAGAAATGAGCAAAAAGTGTATGTGTGTGTCTGTGTGTGTGTGCATGTGTGCATGTCACATTCACACGCCCTACATTATTTGTTGCACTGGGTCCCATTCTCTTAGTACCACCATTTGTGACAAGAGTCCATTTAGCAGCAGGAAAGCTGAGGTGACTTCACAGAGCCTAACCTTTAGATAAAAGCAAAAACAGAAATAGAGAGGGAGAGGAATAAAGAGAAAAAGAGAGAGAAATAAGAATAAGACAGGAAAAGAGAGGAAGAAGGAGAAATAAACAAAGGAAAAGGAATGGGGAAAAGGGGAGAAAAAAGAGAACAGAAGAATGAGATTGGGAAAGAGATGTGCTGGGAGGGAGGGGAGACAGGAGAAGAGGAAGAGAGAACTGTTCCTCCCAAACCTTTCCTTTCCCTTCCCTGCCTGAGTGCTGGAAGCCTCCTTGTCCATCCCCTGTAAAGAGCACCAGTGACACAAGGCAACCATGGCTGAGTGAAAGTGTTTCTGCCTGACTGAGGTGCAAATCTGACTGAGCCTTACAACCTAGCTGGCACAGGCTCACAAAAGAAGGGATGCCAAGCTGGGCAGGAGGCCCTAGCACCTTTGAGGGTTGAAGCAGGTCTAGTGAGTCCAACAGGCACCTCACTCTAGATTTTGGCCGCTGGTGACAGTCCAAGGAAGATGGCAACCACACACACACACACACACACACACACACACACACACACACACATTTAGGGTCACCATTTCACCCTCACTTGCCATCCTTCCCAACCCATCTGTCCCAGAAGAAAGGGAGATGACCTGGAAAGCAGGGGCCCAGAATTCTCTGTCCAGCTGTGTGTCCTTGGGGCGAATTACTTCCACTCTGCAAACAGGGAGAGGGGCATGCACAGCAGGAGAAGAGGAGATTCTGCCGTGGCTTCCCTGATAGGGTTCAAGGTTGCATTGACAGCCTTTCCCTTGACAGCCCTGGCAGCCCGTACAGGAGAAGGACAAGAGCACAGCAAAGACATTCCACTGCTGTGTACCTTCTCTTCCCTGACACCTATTAATCTTTCTAGGATCATGGAAGCCCAGCATTGGAGGCCATCTGCACATCCGAACAAGGACCTCTACAATCCACCCAGCTTGTGAGCACTCAGCCTTTACTTCAGGCACAACTCATTCCAAGTTGGGATAACGCCAGTTATTAAGAAGTATTCCTTCCTACAGGCCTCAATCTGGTTCTTTGCAGTTTTCACTCCTTATGCCTAGTTCTGCCCTCTAGAACCTCAGAATGAGGCTAATTCTTCTTCTTCATGATGATCCCTTAAATATTTAAAGGCAGTATCCCATTGCACTCCCCATTCTTCTTTATTGACTTTTGTGTCCCCAAAGCTTAGCACAGTGTCTCGCACATAGTAGGCACTTAATAAATGTTTGTTGGCCAACTGAGTCAAACCAAGTCGTCATCTTTTCCCCTAAATGAACCCCCTGTCTTAACTTCTCTGTTTCTGTTAATGGTATCATTCTTCTATAAATGGAGGCTAAGACCCTTTGAATCATGTTTGACCCCTCCCTTTCCAATAAATCATCAAGCCCCATTGATTCTTTTTTTTATGATGCCACTCCTATCTATATATCTCCCTTTCCACTGCCACCATGAGCACGTCCTCTCTGATTCTTAGCCATAAGCAGCCCCATATATTCAGGGACACCAGCCTCCTAACCAGGCTCCTTTTCTCTCATTATTCTCCTCTTTTCTTCATCCTATAATGGCACTGACAGACTAATTGGCCTAAAACAGAATTCTGTCCATGTCTTGGCATGATCAAAAACCTGGAGAGGTACAAAAACCAGATTGAGTTCTAAAAAGGGAGTCAGGAAGATCTGGGTTTGAATCCCACCTCTGGCACTTACTAGCTGGCTAACTTCTTGAGACTCAGTCTATAAAACAGGGAAAACAGCACCTACCTTACTGGGCTGTGAAATCACAAATGAGATAATATATGTTAAGTACTCTGTAAACTCAAAATGATGCAAAAATGTCAATCAGTCAGTCAACTAGCAATTTATTAAGTACTTATTAAGTATCTGGGATTCAAATAAAAGGCAAAAGACAGTCTGTCCTCAAGTAGCTCACAGTCTAATAGGGGAGACAACCTGTAAATAACTAGATGTAAACAGGACAAATTGGGAATACTCTCCAATGGAAGGAATTAACTTTAAGGGAGAAGGGAAAGACTTTTTGCAGAAGGTGGAATATTAACTGAGTCTTGAAGGAAACTTAGTGTAAGCACAAGTTCAAACTCTCCTTCCTGGAATTCAAAGCCTTTTGACTTTTGGTCCAAATAAATTTATCCAACTGAATCTCTCACAAACATGTTTTGTTTTCTAACACTCTCTTCCATGCTTTTGTTTTCCCAGGCTGAAATGCCCTCTAAGTTGTTTTTGTTCAGTCATGTCTGATTCTTTGTGACCCCATTTGGGGTTTTCTTGGCAAAGATACTGAAGGGGTTTGATATTTCCTTCTCTAGCTCATTTGACACATAAAGAAACAAAATTAAGTGACTTGCCTAAGGTCACACAGCTAGGAAGTATTTGAGGCCAGATTTTAACTCAGGAAGAGGAGTCTTCCTGACTCCAGACCCCATACTCTCTCCACTACCCCACTAGGATACCCTAACTATACTTCAAGTCTCATTCAGATCCAACCTTCTCTATGAAATCTTTCTTGGCTAATCCAAGCCACAGTGATCTCTCCCTCCACTGAACTTACTTTCTAGAACATTCTTTTGGAAATTAATTAAATACTGCCTTGTGATAATTCTGCTTAATTTTTCACAGACATATGTCATCCTTGTATCTCTCAAAGCACCTAGCATGATATACTTTTTCCACATAGTAGACCCTCAACAGATACCTGTTGAATGAATGATTGGATCTTGGAAAAGACCAGCTATCGCATCTAAAGGACTCTTCTTTCTCCCTCACCCCTATAGATTTATTTTTTAAAGAAAATTAAACAGAAAACCATAAAGGAGCACATAAAGAGGCATCCTACCACCTCATGGTAAGTGGGGTCCATTTTGTGGTTTGAACTGGCAACCCTAGGCTATCCTTAGTGCCTGCTTTATAGGGTGATTGTGGGGTCCAAATGAGAAGTTTGCAAACTCTTAAAGTGGCATGTAAATGCCAACTATTAATAATGATAACTTATTGTTATCATTATTGTAAAAACTTATTGTTTTTACATACCTAAATATCAGTCACATTAACTAGTAAATCTGATATTGTCCAATGTCAATTAGCCAAAATCATAGTTTCATCCTGCTTTGGTTTTTGCAAATATTTTCTGAGGGCCTAATGTAGTACCTTGCCCTCTAATAACTTAATAACTGCTTGCTAAAATGAGTTTTGATGGGATTATGTGGAATGACTTGGATGGTGTCAGTTTTACCAATTGTGCCCCACTTTTACTTTGGCTATGTGGCCCCAGCTCCTATTATGATCACTATTTTACAGTTGAAGAAACTGAGGCAGACAGAGTGTAGGGGACTTGCTCAAAGTCACACAGTTAGCTAGTTTCTGAGCTGCAAAGTTATAGGTAATACAGTATGAAGAAGACTGATGTGATACTCATTGTAGTATAGAAGAGTTCACAAATCACTTTGCTCACTGTAGTTCATGAGGCAGAAAGTGCAATCACCCTAATCCCCCACTTCCCAAAGGAGTAAAGTAAGGCTTGGAGAAGTCACAGAGTTTGTGTCAAAGTCAAGGATGGAACCCAGGTCTTTGGATTCCAAGTCTAGACATTACCATGCTGCCAAGACAGCCCCTTGCCTCCTTGTCCCCTTCTCAGAGTAGGCAGATGAAGTTCATTCAGTCATATTGCCCAAGAACTTAGACCATTATTCCACCACCTGGTGTGGAAGTTTCCCAAGAGGCTACTAGAGAAAGGTCCTTTGGAGAAGTCAAGCTCTACATCTTTCCACTTAAGAAGCAACAAAGTAGCAGCCATGGGTTCTGGTAGGGGCCATCAATACAGAATCACAGAGCCAGAGTTTGAAGGAACCTCACTGGCTTCCCAGGCTAACCAAAAAAGAATTCTCACTACAATGTGCCTAACAAGGCATCATCTTCCAATGAATGAGGGAACCCATTAATTCCGAAGACATCCTGTTTTACTTCTCCAGTTTTCTGGGCTACAAATCTAGATTTGACCTTTTGCACCTTCTCCCCTTCTCTTTTAGTTCTAGCCCCCGGGGCCAAATAGGACAATTTTAATCCCTCTTATGTGGCAACCCTTCAAATACTTGAAGACAGGTGGCACAGCAGCCAGAGTGCTGGACTGGGGTTCTGAAAGACATAGGTGCAAATTCAGCAAGTGACAACTGCTGTCTGCCTCAGTTTCCTCATCTGTAATGTGGGAATAATAGTATTTATCTCCCATATTTGTTGTGAGGATAAGAATAAGATATTTGTAAAGCACTTTGAAAACCTTAAAGCACTATATACTCATTATTATAATTAGCTATTATTGAAATCTGCTCTGGTGCCTCACTGAGTATTCTCAAGAATAAATATTCTTGGGGTAGCTAAGTGGCACAGTGGATAAAGCAGCAGGTCTAGAGCCAAGAGGACCTGCATTAAAGTCTGGCTTTAGATGCTTAAGTTTACTAGCTGTGTGACCCTGGGTAAGTCACTTCTACCCTGATCACTTTCAAAAACTATAATCACCATCACAACAAGAGAATAGACATTCTCAATTCCATACACTAGTTGTCCATGATATTCTGGTTGCTCTCCTTCAGATATTGACTGGCTTATCAATGTCTTTCCTAGACTGTGATGTCTAGAACAGAAAACTCCAGAAGGAGTCTGATGAGAGCCTATCAAGAGTATCATGCAGAAAAAGTTGCAAGCTAGGTTTTGGGCCAAGTGGACTGAAACCCACCTATCAACTCAGTGCACACGGTGGAGATCAGTTTGGAATGAGGTACTTGCATTTCACCAAAAGAAAGTTAAGAGGATACTCGCCTGGATTCCCCAAACCAAGGACCAAGATGTCCCCTTGGTCTGTCCAACCAAGTTCCTTCCTGCTTCAGCACCCTTAAGACCCTTAAGACTCTCTATCATCTACTCAGGATGATATCTTGAGACATCTGCTCTATCTACTCAAGACATCTCTATCAAGATGTACTCATCACTTATTATTTTGTATTCTAGTTTTAGGACTAGACCTTAAGCTCCAATACAGATGTCACCACAGGGCGTTTACACCATACTTTGTGCACAATAGGCAATCAAGAAATGTTTGTTAAACTGGATGATGTGTACTCCTTGAAAACTCTTAAGTCCTCAGCCTTAAAGGGGAAGATGAAAGATAAGGCCTCTGGATGACATCTCCATATAGGCCCATAATAGAAGCTAAAGGAGAATGATCCGGAACTGCCATGGGCCAGATAACACTGAACGGTGATGGTAATTCCACACTTCCCCTGCCCCCAATCCCCTTTGGAGAAAAAAACTACAGGCTAAGAGAGTAACACATGGGCAGCATGAGCAGCACCAGCCCCGATGCCTTCTGGCCAGGGACTTCCCACTTCCCCCGACCTGCTCCCACCTATTAATTCTTCGGCTCACCTTCTGCTCTCCATCTGCTCAGCTGTCTGAGCCCTGGGTTTAGCCATGGTCAGGTCCCCAGGACACCAAGAATCAGGTCTAGTTCTGAGACTTATCAAGTCTGAGAAGTCTACAGGGTAATCCACTTATCCTATAATAGTTGTTTGTCTCCAACAAAGTGGCTAACAACCCAAGCGGCTTAGAGGCAGCAAAGAGCAGGCCAGGAGTGGGGGATGGGAGCTCACAGGGACCCCTACCCTCACTTAGGATCTACTTGCCTCCCTTGGGCCTCATGGAAATGAAGCCTTTTGTCTTTGTTAGAATAGCAGCTCTTCTGGTCTTCTCTTGCCATCCTGGAGAGGACGCTTTTGCTCATAATCCCTTAGCCTGAGAGTAGTTCTGTACTCTTCCTCTCCATTTCCGACTATTGGCATCATGCTAGAGGGTGCCCTAGGGTCAAAAGATTCTGTATTTGCAGCTGAGAGGGGCCTTAGATGTTACAGAATCATTTCTCTAGATCTAGAATGACCTTTACATATCAATGAATCCAATCCCCTTATTTTACAGATGAGTAAATTGAGGCCCTGAAGTGCCTTATTCAAGATCAATTTTCTTGCACCAGAGTCAGGATTTGAAACCAGTTCCTTTGACTTCAAATCTATGTCATTGTAAACCAGAGAGAGACAGGTACTCAAATGAATTTATTTCAAACTCAGTTGGTGAAACAACATTTATAAGGAATGCTTACAAGGCTCTCAAAAATCAGTCCCATCTTCTATGGGAGGCTTTCCCCAGTTCCTCCTCACTGCCCCACTCAATGCTTTCCACCAGGGATTGACCACCTCCCTTAGACATTGTATATATCTTGTATGTAAGTATGCGCACGATTGTTTGCATGATGTCTCCCCGCACTTGAATGGGAACTTTGTGAGGCCAGGGATCATGTCTTTGCCATTCTTTATCCTCAATGCTTAGCACAGTGCCTGGCACACAACAGGCATTTAATAAATGCACATTGAGTGGTTGACTTCCCCCTCTCCAAACTTTTGTTCATACCATTTCTCCTGCCTTGAATGCTGTAGCTCCACTTATTCAAATTCTACCCATCCTTCAAGGGCCACTCCTGGCCACATCCTCCAGGAAACCTGTCCTAACCCTCCAATCCATGTCAACCTCTCCCTTCTATGAACCCTTCCTGTACTTGTCCCTGGCACCCCATCACCTTGAACTTCACCATGCATTCTGCTCAGTACTTCAAAGGCTCTGAGATTTCTTCAGTGTACACTCTTTCCCCTCATGCCGAATGCAGTCCCTCCATGACTTAGCCAGCAATCCTGCAGAACTGCTCTGGAAAAATTCATCAGCCTTCATCTAAGCCAGCACAGCTGGTCCTCAGACAGCAGACACACACTTAATCCCTGGGCTTGTCCCTGGGCAGGACCTGCCAGAGCTTTTGTTCCTTGGGCATAGCCATTCTGAACCCATCAACTGCACATCAGAATAAGACCTTGTACTCTCCAAGAGACTGCTCTCTGAATTGTTTAACCTGTACAAGTCTGCCCCTCAAACATGATCATAATCTCCTTTGGACTTCAGTATTCTAGCCTCTCAGCCTCAGTTTCTTTACCTGTAAAAATGAGAGGGTTGGATTTGATGGCTTCTAAGGTCCTTTCAAGCTCTCAATTTATGACAAGAAGTGTGGGGGCAGTGGGTAGGGCACTGGACAGAGTACTGTACAGTGAGAGCTGGCTTTAAATACACTAACTAGCTGTATAACTGTGACCAAGTCACTTAACCTTTCTTTGCCCTAGATTCATCTGGAAAAGAATGAGGTCAGACCCAGTGGCCTCTAGGGTCCCTTCAGGATTTAAATCTATCATCCTCTGTTCATTTTCCCCAAAGGAAGGAGGCAAAAAGCTGCTCAGATGAAGCAAATGCAGGGAAAGCTATGAGGGGTGAATGGGAGCTCATAGGTAGCAAAACAAATAGAACAACAAATGCCATCCAGTGATCTCAGCTCAGGTTTGACCCATTCTTTGGATGTCAGTTGCTAAACTACTGCTCTCTCCCTACTCCTTGGACTCTATTGATTATCTGTCACGGTTATAGATATCTGATTTGGAGCCGATCTTCAACCCCTCTGCCCAGCATCTACACAGTATCTTTAAAAGGTCACAAGACTGGGAATCAGGAAACCTGGGTTTGAGCCCCAACTCTGCCACTAATTGAATTATTGTGGGTAAGCCCCTTAACCTCTCTTGACCTCAGTTTCCCCATTTGTGAAATGAGAGAGATGGAGTAGTTCTGTGTGTGGTCCCTTCCAGCTCACAGATTCTGACTCTAAAGAAAAAAAAAGCAAATATTCTTTTCAAGATGGGCATTCCTCAGTGTCAACCTGTGCCTGGAGACTGGTGGGGGCTGGTATCTGAAGCCATCATCTTTCTCCCAAATATAAGATGCCAAAAGATCATTAGCTTGGCACTGCTGCCCCCACTTCTACTTCCCCTCCTGAATCATTTGCATTTCAGAGCTCTTATCATTAGAGCCCTAGGAAAAAACCATTCCCAGCTGGGACCTGAGCAGCTCAGGCACTAGAGTGACTGACATGGGGTTTCCTTTGAAGATATGACTAAGCTGGCTGTCTGGGGGAGGGGGCTGCTTCCCCACTGCCATTAACTCCACTGGGAATGAAGGCAGTGAACAGGCCTAGCTGAGTATCTCCCAGGGAAAGGGTATCTGGGAGAAGGTTTTTCCCCTTCTTACCTTGTCTCCAAAATTGCCTGGAAGCCTGGATAGTAAAAAAGGTCAAGTTCAAGGCCATAGTCCATTACCTGCTAAGCTCTTCCACCACGGACAAGCCACTGCTCTAATGCTCAGTTTCCTTATTTGTAGGATAAGGGCTAAGAATACCAGTGCAGCCAACCTCTCAGGGTTATCATAAGGATCAAATGAGCTACAAAATGGCAACTATTTCAGAAACCCTAAAGTGTTATAGAAATGTATACTACTGTTACCAGCTAGGTGGCAAAATGAATAGAATGATGGAACTGCAAGTCAGGAAACCCCAAGCCGGAATTCTGTCTCGGATGCATACTGGCTGCGTGACTCTGAATAAGTCACTTGGGCTTTACTCTGTCTCAGTTTCCTCATCTGGAAAAGGGTGATAATTATACCACTTACCCCATGCTCAACAGGCATGATATAGGGAAAGTGCTTTGTAAACCACAAACACAGACACTTCAAAGGCAACATAAATAATGGCTATTGATTTTATTATTAATTAATTAATTAATATTTATTTAATTATGATTACCAGAGGCAGGATGGTAGTGGGTTGAATGCTTGGCATGGAATGGTGGGATGCTAGGCCAAGTCATTTAATCTCTCAGTCTCAGTTTCAACATCTGTAAAAAGGAATAATAGCCACTTACCAAGTGTTCCCTGGATACGAGGTTAACAGTTCCCAGCATTTGTTATGAGGATCAAATGAGAAAACATGTAAAGTGCTCTGAAAACCTTAAAGTGAGGGGCAGCCGGGTGGTGTAGTGGATAGAGCACTGGCTTTGGAGTCAGGAAGACCCAAGTACAAATCTGGCCTCAGATACTTGAAACTTACTAGCTGTGTGACCCTGGGCAAGTCACTTAACCCTGATTGCCTTACCAAAAAAGAAAAACCCTTAAAGTGATGTGTAACTGCTAGCTAGTATTATTACTGAAGGTGGGAAGATCTGAGTCCGGTAGGAATGAACTGTATGACCTTTGGCAACCTCCCAGGACTTACCAAGCAAGAATAATTTATTAATTCTTCCTAGATAGGTTGTGTCTGCCTCAGGAGATATTAATCTAGATCTAGAAAAAACTTCAGAGACCATTGAAGGCCATCCCCTTATTTCACAGATGAGGAAACTATGTCCTACTGAGGCTAAGTAACTTGCTAATAATTGCTAGAGGCAGAACATAAACCCAGGGCTCTCTGCCTCCTCTCCAAGATCTTTTGACTCCAGACCCAATGTAGTAATGTAATGCCGCTTAGGGACCTCCCTCTCTGACATGCCTTTCTGCCATCAAATCTATTTGCTTAGGAATTTTTGATGTGAGCTTGGCTCCTTATATCTGTAGAGTTAAATTCTCAACCAGGGTTATATTAGGAAAAAGCACCAGGGCACTTGGATCTCCCAGGGGAGGCTAAGAGGAGGGGATCTAATGATACTGATTCCTATTCCAGCAGCCCACTGAAATGAGGAGTTTCCAACAAACATCCGAGCCATTCCCAACCATAGAACATCAAGAAAGACTTATCAGCTGTTCCCTGAGTGATGCTCCTTTCAAGGAGACTGTGTAGCTTGGTCCTCTCCAAATCTGGACCCAGCAAATGTTCTTTGGGCCCATTTTCATCCTCTCTCAGCTGCACAGACCTCAGAGCCCATGCATTCTTAGGTTGCTAAGCTATACTCCATTTTCTCGCATTATTACTTTTAACAGACCCTTGCACCCTGCTCCAGGAGAGTGGAGTTGCAGGGTTTGGTGGAAGCTGTTACTAGGGTTACTTTGGGAAAACTTAAGACAGGTGTTCTCTGTGCACAGTCTGAATCTTTCCAAGATCTCTGACTCTCATTCCCACCTGGCTTTTCCCTTCTGATAGGTGCCCTCTATTTGCACAGAGAGACTCCGCAAGGACTATTAGGATCATGGATTTAGAAGGGGCCTTAGGGTAGAGAAGCCCAAACTTTTCCCTCATTTTACAGAAGGAGAAACTAAGACTCAGGGAATTTAAACTCAGGGAGCGCCCAAGGTCACACAGACACTAAGTGTCAGAGGTGGTGCTTGAACCCAGGGCTCTTTGATTCTAGAACCAGTGTTCTGTCCACCATGTCATGTTACCTAGTGGGTGCTTAGTAAGTTTATTGATTGATTGACTGATAGGAATGGAACTCTGAGTATGTGCCTGTAAGGCTTAGCTCATGACCTTCAAGGTGACTTTGGGTGAGACCTGCAACACTCTATATTACATATTTACTTTGTAATCACCCAAAGACTGATCACCAAAGTGATAGTTGTGGGGGAACACAGCATCTTTTAAACCAATTACTTAAATGGAGAAAGGGTTGTAGTTTGTAGCCGTGGAACATATGGAATGAAAATAAAATCACAAATGAAATCATTGGCCCTTAGGATAGAGCACTGGATTTGGAATCAAAGGAGTTGGATTTAAATCTCAACTATTTTCATTTGCAATCTATGGGACCTTGGGAAAGGCATTCAATCTTCCTACAGCCTCAGAATCTTTCTCTGTAAAATTAGTGGCTTGGAGTAAATGACCTCCGAGGATCTCTAATCAATGAGCTTATGATCCTAAGGAGAAAGTGCACTATATTTGGAAATAGGAGAGCTGAGTTTGAATCCTGGCTCTCATAGGAAAGTCATTCTTTCCTTCTTGGAAGTTCATTTTCTTTATCTATAAAATGGGAGAGTTGGCATCAATGATTTCTTGGATCCCTTTCAGTCTCAAATCCTCTGGTTCTAAGTATATGCCTAGCCTTGGAATTGGAAGAGATACAAAACTTAGATAAGACATTATCTCTGGACTCACCGAGCTAATGGTCTCACAGATTTTGTGTTGGAAGGGAGATCAAGCATCTACTAGTTCAAACCTATCATTATGTAGATAAGGAAACTGAAGCCCAAATGGCTGACTATGTGGTCCAACAACATGGCATCACAGAGGTAGTAAGTGTCAGGGTTTATATTCAAATAGATACTCTAATTTCAAATCAATCAACAAGCACATATTAAGTCCCTACTATGTGCCAGGGACTATACTAAGTGGTGAAAACACAAAGAAAAAGCAAAAATAGCTTAGTGAAAATCACTTAACTTCTGTATGCCCTTGTGGCTCATGGGTAAGACAGAGTTAAGAAGAATCCCTGTTTGAAGATGACTGGGAGGGCAAAAGATGTAAGATGGGAGCTTGTTGAGCTCTCAGGGGTCTGTCTACTACAGGGAATAGGATGGATTTTAATACACCAGCTTTACTATTGAAATATTATTATTCAGGGAAGCTGGGCCTTTGTTAACTTGATCAGGAACCCACCCAGGGTCCATACTTGTTCAACTATATGGAGTTGTGCACCTCCCATCCACTAGGGTTCAGCTATTTTTTCCTTATGCTTACTGAGTACATGCATGAAGAATTCTAGACTGCTGCCCCTGATGAGGGCTGAAGATAGAAGTGACAGACCTTAGGCACCCTGACAGGGCCACCTGGAATCTTGTTTCTGCACCCCTAGATAGATCTAAAATGAAATACAGTAGTCTCTCTCTCCAAGGAAAACAAATACACAAATAAACATCCTTTCTCCTGCTCTACCCTTTTAGATCAAAATGCCAGGAGAGCAGATGCTTAAGTTTCTTCCAACATGCTCCCACTCTCCAATCCCTGGAGTGCTCAACCCAAAGCAGAAGCAATGTGTACCTGTTACATACTTTCCAACACCCACTAGGTATCTCTGCAACTCCCAAAGGCTCTTTCTTCCCCAGAGGCCATCTTGGATGCTGTTGCTATCAGAGTCAATGTGTGCAGGAAGAATTCAGATGGAGTCACCGAGGGCTTCCTTGGGATCACGTGCTTTCTGGGTATCTACCATGTGATATGTTGCAGCTGAGAATAACTACTAGTCTATAATGCTGGTTAGGAAATTGCTGACACAGTCTAAACACTTTCTGACTCCTAGAGAGCCTAGCTAGGATCTGAAAACCAAAATCCAAACTCTGGGGCTCTGGGCATCCTCTAAGCCTCTGGTGATGAAGATTCAATGACACGTCAGACTAATTCTACTTTGTGAGTAGTAGTAGACTCCACACACTGGATGATCCTATCTTCTCTGTCTTTACACCACCATTTCTGGGTTGATTACCCATTAATTACTCCCTCTCACAAACTTTAGACTCCAACCAAACAAGTCTAGTTGTCTCTGTCGTACGTTATCCCATCTCATTCTTCTGCACCTGGCTGTCCACTATGACTGGAATGCTCTCCTTCCTCTTGGAACCTGTTGGTGTCCTTCAAGGCTCAACTCAGTGTTCTCTCTTTTAACAGATCTTTCTTAATTTTTAACAAGTTTAGCTGTTCTTTGCCTTCAATTCCCATCTCAATCACTTTGAATTTATATTTCCTGTATCTTGTATTTAGGAGGCAGCTGTGGTATAGTGGACAGAAAGCTTACCTTAAAGTCAAGAAAATCTAGCTTCACTTCCTAACTGTGACACATGCTGGCTGTATGACCCTGAAAAAGCCAGTTACTCTCTCGGGGTTCCGATCTGCAGTTTAAGAACTGTTGAAGAGGTCTCCAGTGGAAAGAGTTTAAGAAGCCCTGCAGGAAACTCTGTAAGATTATGTGTTGACCTGCATTGGTAGTGAAATAATACACTGTAGAGAAAGCAATGACCTGCACTGGAAGAGGGAATTCCCTCAACTAGGAGTTTCCTATATCAAAGAAATCACAGATCCTGTCTATCCTTATCCCTAGAGCTTAAATTTACTTATCTACATACAAAGTTCATCTCCCCTTTCCCTTCCCCCAACCTTCTCTAAGTAAGCTCCTTGAGAGCATCCATGGTTTCTTTCACTTACATATTTTTATTTCCAGTATACCACCTAACATAGAGTAGGCACTTAATAAGTGCTTAATGATTAATTGAGAGGGATGCTAAAGGTCCCACCCCTCCCTAGTAATCTTGAGTCCTATATATCGCTAAGGATGGTCTTGGGCACCATTCCTTCCCTTACAATGGCCCTAGAATACACAATCCCTTAGAAATAGTCCTGTGTCCCATATCTTTCTAGCTTTGGCCCTGGGATATCCCTTTTCCCCTCCTACTCTCCATTCCTATCCCTCCCACTTCCAAATTACTCATTTATTAACAAGGAAAACCCCAGCTGTGAACAAGTCCTAACCAGTGTACTGTACCACCCAGAACAAACACCAGTGGAAGAAAGGCAAAGTTCTTACAAATACTTGTCCTCAAGCCAGTTTCATACCAATTCCTGATCCCAATTTCCTTCAGAGTTGGGAAGAATTATACAAAACAAATGGTTCTCCAAAGGCCTTTGGATAAATTTCTTCCTGTGCTAGAGAGGATGTGGGATGCTCTACCTTTCCATTGCTGAAATGTTCTTGGCCAAATATAGCCCTTTATTATTTAATGTAGCCAGGGAGGAAGAATCAGGGTGGGTCCCATGTTTATGGTTAATGGAGAGCTACCATATATACCATACACAAATGATCAATTTCCACATAATTAGGAGAGAATAAAATACACTTAGCATTAAAGCTACACAAACATAATTGAATCTTTCTCTGATGACTCAGAAGGCACTTCAGGGCCTTACCATGCCTCAGAGTCATCATTATCAGCATCAATTACCACTGCAGATGTGTGGAAGTGCCAAAAAATGGATTCTGGTTATGAGTATGTTGGATGGTAGAGAGTTTGCTGTCCTTGGGGAAAGCTCAAGGACTAAAGACAATGCTCCTTTTAGTGGACAGGAAACGTATAGCCTCTCCAAGAGTTTCCTCACTAATGTTGCCATGTTGGAGTCCATAATGTACCATGGAAAACCATGATACAAAATATTTTATATTTGCATCTGGATTGTCATTTTTCAGCATATTTTTAGTTACATTTAATTTTACCTTGATCAACAACCATGCTATAAGGTAGTTGATACCATGGTTATTATCCCCATTCAAAAAAAAAAAAAAAAAAAAGAAAGCTCAGAAGAATTACCCACCATTATCCCTGCCCAGAATCCTCTTTCTCTCCTTTTCATCTACCCAAATCTCACTCATTTATTTTTTTTGTGGACAATTCACATACAACCTCTTAAGTTAAGCCTTTTTTTTTAGATATTCCAAATCTACAATGATCTTTCCCCTCTTTGAAATTTTATCACACTTGTTTCCTTCAGGAATCTTTAACTCATCTTTAAGCACCTTGAGGATAGGAACTGTGTCAGTTAATTTGCTGTATCCTTCATAGCATTCTATCTAGAGAGGCAATTTCGGTACAGTGGAAAGAGTTCTGCTGTTGGGCTTGAGTTGGGACTCTGACGTTTGCTGAATAAAGAACTCATCGTAACTCACTAGACCTCTTTGAGCCTCAGTTTGTCCAACTGTATGATGAAGGCATTATTCATATTAAAAGGTTGTTATGGTAAGCACATTTAAGGGACTACAGAAATAATGATAGCCAGGTAAATGGTAGATGTTCAATAAACATTTTTTGATTTAAACACTCCTTAGTAAATCTCCAAGGTCTTACAGGAGTGGAAAACTGCAGAGAGAGGGCAAGGTGGTTCCTGGAGGAATCAAAGGCAGATCTAGGAAGAGATCTTGAGACTTCTGTTCTCCCAGTATCTCCTTCACACATTTCACAGTCTTTCTACAAGGAGATATCTCCGGTTATCAGAAACGCTCTCGAGAGCCACTGTCAAGGGCCTAGGACAGTGTCTGGCACATAGTGAGTGCTTAATTAATGCTTGTTTAATGACTATTTGTGCCCCTAATATTTCTCAGGGTAGAGGTTCATTTATTCCAGATGTGACACAATTTCTGTTACCTTTGATATTATAAAATACTACTAAAATGTTAAATTTTCTTTCTTTCAATTTTAAAAGCATATGATTAAGTACCTACTATGAGCTGAGTTGGGGAAACAGACAAAAATTTTCTTATCTTGAAAGGGCTGACACTGTACTATAAGAAAACCATGGGCACAGATAATTAAATACACACATTTCCATCTATGTATTTGAGTGGGGCTGAGAAGACATATGAAAAGAAGTGAGTCCTTATAAAAATAAAGTTGGCTGGTGAGGTCTCATCGCTGAAGAAATGTGGAGAGTCTTCCAAAACAAGATGACCAACCAAGACATTCAGCAAGACACACTTTTATATCCTAAGCATGGGGACTATTCAAGGTAAAATAGGAACTATTTTCTGGAGCTACCTAGCTAATTCCCTAGGGAAGCAAGGACTGCTGGCTTCTAGAGTTTTGTTTTGGAGAATTACTCAGAAGTTCTTTTATTAGCACTTTTCATTATGACCAGTCTCAGGGTCCCTCCATCCTTTCCCCTCCCCCAAGTCTAACCTCCATCAGGGCCCCTTTCTTTGTATCATTTATCTATCTATCTATCTATCTATCTATCTATCTATCTATCTGTCTGTCTGTCTGTCTGTCTGTCTATCATCTATCTCTCACCTTCACCCCTCCCCACCCCCATCCCTACCCCAAGACTGTTTAAAGGAGTCACAGCTCGTGGCATACAACCTGTAGAATTCTTCAACAAGGTCCATCCAGTTTCCTCAAAGTCAAAGCCTCCTCCTTTCCAGAAAGAGATTGTGGAAAAAGCACAAATTCCAGGAAAATAAATCTGCCTCCATCTCCCTTCCCCTCCCCCCACCTTAATTTGTAGTTTTATCATACTGGGAAAAGATGGCTAAGCTGGCCAGTGGCCCCCATGGCAGAATCCAAAAGCTGACTGCCCTTTACAATGATTTTTTAACAAATGGCAAAAAGGCCTTAATTTCTTGAATTTGAGGGGGATGGGGTGGTAGGGAGACTGTAGCCAGGAGTAATAAATTCACAGGAAACTCAGGAGAGTCCAAAAGCGATTTTAATTAAAATGTAAATGCTGTAAACACTCAAACTCTGTCCCTCCCTGGGAGCAAGAGGCAGCTGCTGGAAAGGTCTAGGGCACCACTCACCATCATTACCATTAACAGGTGCCCTATTTATGGGGTCAGTGAGAAATACCATTAGGGTGCCTCATTTGAATGAAACAGAAATGGACAGGAGAGGAAGCTGGAAACTTAGGAACAGGGCTGGTCTTAACTTGGAAGGGATATAGGAGTTCTCCCTAGGAGTAGGACTTGAGTAGAACCATGAAAACCTTCTATCCTTCCCAAAGCCTTTTAAATGAATCTTTATGGATATTTATATATTATTTTTATATAGTCTACATTTTACCCTGCATTCCTTCTTTCTCTCCTTTCTGAGAACGAGCCTTTATAACAAATATTTTAGTATTGGGGAAAAGAAGAAGAAAGGAGAAGGAAAAAGAAGGAAAGGAGGAAGAATAAAAGGGAGGAAGAGGAAGAGAAGGAAAAGAAACATTCATCAAAAACAATCAATGCATTGAAAAAAATCTGTCATGTGCAATAATTCCCCCCATCCCCCAGAAGAACAGGGTGGTGAGTTCTCTTCTCATCTCTTTCTGGAGGCCAGGTTGGTCTTTATAATTTTGTAACATTGATTTTATTGTTTTGTGGTTGCTTTTCTTTCCATTTATCATTGTTGCAGTCATTGGATAAACTGTATTCCTGAAACTGCTTGCTTCATTCTGTATCAGTTCATATATGTTTTTTTCAAGCTTCTCTGTATAGTTCATATTCCCATTACATTTAGGTACCTCCCTCATTCAAAACAAAGTCAAGTGCAAGTCATGTCATCATTTCTCTGATGGCAGGGTCTTCTTCAGCAACGAAGGACAAACACAAGGTACCGCATTTTGTTTGGCTACTCGCTAATCAAGGGGCATCTACTTTGTTTTCAATTCTTTGCTATCTCAAAAAAAAAATGCCACTATAAGTATTTTTGGGTCTATGAAATCTTTTTTTTTTTTTTTTATCAATGACATCCCCTACCCCCAGATTCTTAACTCATTGCTTCATCTCCTGACTGACACCTCCACTACTTCTCTAACGCCTGAAATTTTATCTGTAAGAGTCATTTCTTTGGGTTAGGTGATTACCCCTATTGCTAGACAAACACCACAATACAAGGTAACACTGACAATTCTAGGGGGGAAATACAATGGAGGAAGCAACACAGGAAGTCAGTCCTCTCCCCAGCTATCAGTGGAAGCCTGAGTTCAAACCTCATCACTGCCAGTAACTCACTATGATACTCTGAGAAATCCAATTTACTATCTTTAATCTCAGCTTCTTTATCTGTAAAATAAAGGAGTAGGACTTTAAAATTCTATAAACCTGTGAGGGAAAAGAAAGGATGAAAGCAAAAAACATAACGATATAATTTCTATTAGCAGACATGAGGGTATAGAATTGTAGGGTGTTAGAACTAAAAGAAATTTTAATCCTATTCCCTTCATTTTACAAATGAAGAAGTTGAGGACCAGAAAAGTTAAATGTTTGTCCAAGATCATATAGCTAGTTAGTTCATTTGGGAAAAAATGTAGAGTCTTTGGTATGAGAGCCAAGTGCTTTTTATTTTTTATTTTATTTATTTTTTATTTGAAGATTTTTTTATTTTATTTTTTTAATGTTCTACAATCACTTCCCTAAAATTAAGATTTTATCCCCCCACACCTTCCCCCCACTACCCCTCTCCCTCCCCATGACAGCATATAATTCTGTATAGGTTCTACATATATTTTCCTATTTAGCACATTTTCACTATAGTCATGCTATGTAGTCTCACTAAAATAAATGGAAGAAATCCTATAACAAATCAAAACACAATACACTAAAACCTACACACACACAACATGATCTGCTACATTCTGTGAATGACTTCCATATTTCTTTCTCTGAGTGTGGAAGGCATTTTTTGCCTTAGAAAACTGACATTGGGATTTTTTTTTCTCAGTAAGTTCTTGTGTTATTACAAAGTTCCAAGGCTACCAGAAAAAACTCGCACACTGTGGTTGTTGCTGTGCACAAAGTTCTCCTGGTTCTGCTCCTTTCGCTCAGCATCAGATCATATAAGTCCTTCCAGGCCTCCCTGAAGTCTTCTTGTTCATCATTTCTTATGGCGCAAGCCAAGTGCTTTTTCATCATGTCCCAAACTTACCATGAGGAGCTTTTGTATTATTGGAAAAGGAAGGCATGAGTCTCTATTTAAGTAGCACTTTTTAATTTTTCTTTATTCTATAGGCTCTGATAAGTTGTACTAATGAAGAAAGGCCTTGTTATGAACTGTCTGTTACCCAAAGACCAGCTTGGCTAAGTCTGAAGAGGTTCATTGCCATGTTAACTATCATGCGAGGGTATTTTTTTTTTGGCTCTAGCTATTCTAAGCAACAATCTATTGAGTTGCAGAGGGGGTTATGATCTGCATTGGTGTTAGGAATAGCCACACAGATGCCATCACACGTATTTAAAATATTTTAATAATAGTCTTGAATTTGGAAAAAATCAGAGTTGTCAAAAAAAAAATGATGCCGCAGAACACAGGGCCAACCGCTCAAGTTCTTTTGAGTGAGTGGCATCCATTCCTAGCCTATATGGTTGGCACATTACAGGGGCCAGAAGAAGTAATGACCTGGGAACCTTTAGACATTTTGCTCAGGGGATTAGGATGCTTTTGGATACATCTTTAGCAAAGATAATACTTCCTAGAAAGGCCAGTTTCTCTAATAGATCAAAGCCAAAGAAGAAGAAAAAAAGACATTTATGAATCTGTATGTAGATACCTCTAAGGTCCTCCTAATTCACACAAGGTCAAAATTGAGCAAACAGGAAACTAAAGGGTTTCTCAGAGCTGTGGAATTGCTGCAGACACCTGGGTTGGCACACACAAGCCAACATCCTGGGAAAGGGAATGCCTCCCTTCCTCCCATCAGCCTCTGGTTTGCTCTACTCATTGGAACTTTGGGTGATTGTCTAATTACATCTCATTACAAGTTACATTTTCGAGTCAGTAACTACAGGGGAAGGATACAATTATTATAATGAGGCCTCCCCACCCTCTCTTTCCCCCAATCAGTCCCAAATGCTGCCCTGCTCAATCATGGCTTGCTGCTGGTTCTATCTTGGTCCCCTACTCCACATCCATGACTCTGAATGGAATAGCTCTGGAATGCCAAACACCACCTAAAGAGATAAGCTGTCTGTGTGTGCCAGCCTCTCTCTCTCCATGTATCCTTCTCTCTCATTTCTTCTTCTGCTAATGAGCATCTTTTGTCTTGGATTTCCTGGGAGTTGGGAGTAGGTTATGGAGAAGAATAGGGAAGAGTGGTGCCTGATGGGAATAGAAACCAGTGGTAGAAAAACTGCTGAATTTGAAATTAGAGGATGTAAATTTCCTGTTTCTGTGCCTTTTTGTACTGACTTCCATCCATTCCTACAATGTATTCCTAGAACGAATCCCTCCTTACCTTGATGTCTGGGAATACTTAGTTTCCTTAAATATACAAATACCACTCTCTACATGAAGCCTTTCCTGATCCCTATTCCCCTTAATGACTGCAAGTACCCAAACTAGCTTGTATTTATCATGTACAACATCTACATATGTATGTTACATAAATATATAGATTTCTGTACCTATTGTATCCATCATTAGAATGGAAGGACCCTGAACACAAAGGCTATTCCATTTCTGTGTTTGTATCCTTAGCATTGATCCCAGTGCTTGGCACATAGTAATCATTTAAATGCTGGCTTATTGATGGATCTTGGTTTAAATACTGATTTTACTATTTATTGACTATTCAACCTTGGGCAAGTCACTTCATCTCTGAGCCTCAGTTTCCTCATGTGTAAAATGAGAAGATTGAAAGAGATGATCTCTAAGGTTCCTCCTAGTTTTGAATTGATAGGTCCATTGGGAACACTGGGAAAAGGATATGAATAAAGTATAAGCAACTCTTACCTTCAACCTAACAGGGCATAGGATTTATCCCATCTGTTGACTGGTGTTGACTTAAAATTTCCTCACTGGTCAAATATGATTACAGAGGAATTTTGAAGAAGAGCCTGTCTCTGAGGCAGTGAGGTTCATGGACACTATAAGAGTTGGAAGTGCTAAGTCCCTTATTTCTCTCCTTTTACACAAATGGTAACCCACTATCATTAACAACAAATACAACAAAACTTTATTAAGCAAATACAGTTGGTGGAGAATTGTTAGATGAAACATAATCCCTCCCTCTTAGAGTTTACTGCCTAAAAAAGGAGATAAGATACCAACATTCCTAACAAGAACTGAGTTTCCCTTTAGTCAAGGAGGGGAGAGCATGGAACAAAGTTCATTAATTAGGACAATGCTCAGTTACAACTAACAGAAAACAGAAGATACACATTTTCAAATAACTCTTAAACTAGTCATTATCAGGAAAATGCAAATAATAGTCTTGACAATGTCTATGATGTACTCTCTCTGATTATAGCCCTTTACAATTTTCAAAGCTCATTTACTTTTATCTCATCCTTCCTAGAGTGCTAGATTTGGAGACGGGGACCTAGGTTCAAATCTTGGCTCTCCTCCTTGCTACCTGTGTGATCCTTTTGGTACCATAGTGTTGTATCTGTAAAATGATGATTTGGATGAGGTAGCCTGTAAAGTTCCTCCCAGGTCTAACTCTATGAGTTAGGCACATATTTCTTAAATTACTATTCTCAGTTTTCTGATTAGAAAATTAGGGCTCAGAGAATTTAAGTAATTTGTCCAAATTCCTCTGTCCAGTAATTGATGGAGCTAGATCTGAAACCTAGGTCTTCTGATTCCTAGAACCATACTTTTCTAATTTTACAATGATGATACCTGAATCACTGGAAGTAACAGACTCACTGGGCTCCATATTGGCAGGACCACACTCGGAGTGTGGTCTGAAGTTCTGAATGATACATTTTCAGAAGGTCGTTGATAAATTATACTACATCAAAGGGGGATTACCAGGATGGTAAAGGGTCTGAGAATCATGTCACATAGAGAAGAAAGAAATGACATAAGGACATTTAATTTCAAAAAAAGAATTGGGGAGAGGGGAGGAGCCAAGATGATGGAGTAGAAAGATTCATATATGCTAGCTCCTAACCCACAGCCAATAAAATATCTGTAAAAAAGAACTCCCAACAAATTCTGGAGCAGTGGAAGCCACACAGCAATGGAGTGGAGGAGACTTCTGTTCCAGAGAGCTCTGAAAAACTGACACCAAAGGTCTGTCGCACACCGACCCAGAACAGAGCCCAGCCCTGCCTTGGCTACATGGCACCAACAGGACCAGATCTGAGCAGGCTACAGGGACAGAATCTCCAGCAGCTGCACAGGTCCCTCCATCCACAGGCGCAAAGGTTAGTGAGAGAATTTTTATGACTGGCCAAGAGGGGAGAAAGCTGTCCCCATAACTCAGGCCCCCCTTGGGAGGCAGCAGCAGACAGGAGCTCCCAAAGCAGACAGGAGCTCAGATCCATTACTGAAGGTCTCCACATAAACCCCCTGAAGGAACTGAGCCCAGTGAAACAGCCCTGCCCCCAGCCAAGCTGCTGAACTTACTCTCACACTGAATAACAGCTCTGCCCCCCACCTGAGCACCTGAATTTAATCTTACACTGAATAGCAGCCCTGCCCCTGCTGAAAGCCCTGAGACTGGGAAGCAGCATTTGAATCTCAGACCCCAAGCACTAGCTGGATGGTTCTGGAGGTGAGGTGGGTGTGGAAAGGAATCTCAGAAGTCAAGTAACTGGCTGGGAAAATGCCCAGAAAAGGGAAAAAAAAATAAGACCATAGAAGGTTACTTTCTTGGTGAACAGACATCTCCTCCCTTCCTTTCAGAAGAGGAAAACAATGCTTACCATCAGAGAAAGACATAGAAGTCAAGGCTTCTGTATCTCAAACATCCAAAATAAATATTCAATGGGCTCAGGCCATGGAAGAGCTCAAAAAGGATTTTGAAAATCAAGTCAGAGAGGTGGAGAAAAAACTGGCAAGAGAAATGAGAGAGATGCAAGAAAAGCATGAAAAGCAGGTCAACACTATGCTAAAGGAGACCCAAAAAAATGTTGAAGAAAATAACACCTTGAAAGATAGGCTAATTCAATTGGCAAAAGAGGTTCAAAAAGCCAATGAGGAGAAGAATGCTTTCAAAAGCAGAATTAGCCAAATGGAAAAGGAGGTTCAAAAGCTCACTGAAGAAAATAGTTCTTTCAAAATTAGAATGGAACAGATGGAGGCTAATGACTTTATGAGAAACCAAGAAATCACAAAACAAAACCAAAAGAATGAAGAAATGGAACATCATATGAAATATCTCATTGGAAAAACAACTGACCTGGAAAATAGATCCAGGAGACACAATTTGAAAATCATGGGACTACCTGAAAGCCATGATCAAAAAAAGAGCCTAGACATCATCTTTCATGAAATTATCAAGGAAAACTGCCCTGATATCCTAGAAACAGAGGGCAAAATAAGTATTCAAAGAATTCACCGATCACCTTCTGAAAAAGATCCAAAAAGAGAAACTCCTAGGGACATTGTGGCCAAATTCCAGAATTCCCAGGTCAAGGAGAAAATCTTGCAAGCAGCTAGAATGAAACAATTCCAGTATTGTGGAAATACAATCAGGATAACACAAGATCTAGCAGCTTCTACATTAAGGGATCGAAGGGTGTGGAATAGGATATTCCAGAAGTCAAAGGAACTAGGACTAAAACCAAGAATCACCTACCCAGCAAAACTGAGTATAATACTTCAGGGGAAAAATGGTCTTTCAATGAAATAGAGGACTTTCAAGCATTCTTGATGAAAAGACCAGAGCTGAAAACAAAATCTGACTTTCAAGCACAAGAATGAAAAGAAGCATGAAAAGGTAAACAGCAAACAGAAGTCATAAGGGACTTACTAAAGTTGAACTGTTTACATTCCTACATGGAAAGACAATATTTGTAACTCTTGAAACTGTTCAGTATCTGGGTAGTTGGTGGGATTACATACACACACATGCACACACAGACAGAGAGCACAGAGTGAATTGAATAGGATGGGATCATATCTTTAAAAAAATGAAGTTAAGCTGTGAGAGAGAAATGTATTGGGAGGAGAGAGGGAGAAATGGAATGGGGCAAATTATCTCTCATGGAAGAGGCAGGCAGGAGACTTTTTAGTGGAGGGGAAAAGAGGGCAGCTGAGAGGAAAACATGTAGTTTACTCTCATCACATTCGACTCAAGGAAAGAATAAAATGCACACTCATTTTGGTATGAAAACCTCTCTTACAATACAGGAAAGTGGGGGAGAAGGAGACAAGCAGGGTGGGGGGGATGATGGAAGGGAGGGCAATGGGAGGAGGGAGCAATTTGAAATCTACACTCTTGGGGAGGGACAGGATCAAAAGAGAGAATAGAAGCAATGGGGGGCAGGATAGGATGGAGGGAAATATAGTTAGTCTTATACAACATGACTATTATTGAAGTCATTTGCAAAACTGCACAGATATGGTCTATATTGAATTGCCTGCCTTCCCAAAGGGAATGGGTGGCGAGGGAGGGATGGGGAGAAGTTGGAACTCAAAGTTTTAGGAACAACTGTTGAATATTGTTCTTGCTACTAGGAAGTAAGAAATACAGGTAATGGGGAATAGAAAGTTATCTGGCCCTACAGGACATAAGAGAAGATGGGGTCAAGGAAAGGGAGGGATGATAGAAGAGAGGGCAGATTGGTGATAGGGAAAATTAGAATGCTCAGTGTATTGGGGTGGGGGGAGGGGACAAATGGGGAGAAAATTCGGAACCCAAAATTTTGTGAAAATGAATGTAAAAAGTTAAATAAATAAATTTATTAAAAAAAAGAATTGGGGCCAATTTGGCTTAGAATGAGAAAGAACTTTCTAATAATCTATGAAGTCACAAAAGGAATAGGCTGCTTTGTAAGGTAGTGAGTTTCCTATCAGTCTAAATATTTGAGAATAAAGGCTAGATGCATAAGAGATTCTTCCGCTGGATGGAAAGTTGGACCAGTAGGCTTCTTCTTAGAACAGGCTCTTTGATTTCATAATTCTAAGATTGTATGACTAAGGAAAGGAGGAAATAAGTATGGTTGTTAGCTAGGCTTCAGTGACCCCCTAAGAACAGCAAACCAAATCTTCTTCCAATTGAGCTTGCAAACTTCAGCTTGGGCAAAGCAAAGGAAGTGTGGCACTGTGAAAAGAGTCAGCAGACTCATGTTCTGAGATTCAGGGGTAGGGAATCTGCGGCTTTGAGACCACATGTGGTTCTCTAGGTCCTCAAGGGCTGCCCTTTCACTGAATCCAAACTTCACAGAACAAATTCACTTAACAAAAGGATTTGTTCTGAAAAATTTGGACTCAGTCAAAAGACCACACCCAAGGACCTAGAAGGCCACATATGACCTTGAGGTCACAGGTTTCCCACTTCTGTATCTAACTTCATTATCTAGCCTTGAAAACTTGGTTAAGTCCTATTGTCTTAGACCTCTTCCAACATGAACATTCTACTATGGTCCTTTTCCCACCAAACAACTAAAACATCAAAGAGATTACCAGTTATTAGACCACAGGTCTAGAGAGGGGAGAAGATTTAGAGATTCCCCATCCCTGCTTTTAAAAAAAATGTTACTGACTCCAGGATATAACAGTAAGGAGCACAAATAGGTCTTGACTTGCTGAGATTCCAAAAGAGAGGGAAAAAATGGTCTAAAACTCAACAAATTTATCTCTATCTCTTCCCTTTTCTCACCAATCCCCTTTTCCTAGGCCTTACTACCCCTGCAGAACAAGACCCTGACTGCTCTAGTTCCCAAATAACTGCTTGGTTCACAGCCAGTCTGGGGGCCTCATGAAAGAAATTGATGTGCCTGGGCTCCACAGTTTAATTTTTTCCTTCCCTTGAAGCACAGTTGTTTTTCTCTGATCCCTAGTGTGAGCATTCTATATCAGACTGAATAAAGGGGGGCCAGGAAAGGGGAAAGAAAGAAAACATATCTCCTGGCAAAACCCAGAGCACCACTTACACAACATCTTTCCCCGCTCCATTATTTATAGCGTGACTGAAACATTTATTCCTCCCCTGCTCTTCCAAACGGCATCGGCATCGGTGTTTCCACTGGGCTGTAACAGGCACACAGAGGCCGCACACAGTTCTGTACCACTCAGCGCAAACACCAAACATTTGATACGCAACAATGCACCCTGGGAAACACTGTGGCACACACATGGAAGCAGGGAGGAGATGAAGGCATGGACAGAGGTATGGATGGAGGCATGGATGGAGGGTGGGGGCAGGAAGGTCAGGAACTGAAGGGACAGGCTGGATCCAGCAGCTTGCCTGGCAGGATAATCTGGGCAAGAAGAAAAGAAAAGCCCTGGAATATGTTAAGAAGGGACCCTAAGCCACACAGTACAACAAGCTTATTATAGACAGTCCCAGGTCTGAGGTCGGTTACAGGATATGGCACACTAATTGCCAAATCAACACTGATGACAAACTAGGAAGGGGAGGCTTTAAAAAAAGGTGAATTGATATTGCTATTGATGCAAGGGTGTGTTTATGTTAATAAGAATTTAACAAGCACTCACACAGTTCACAGAACACTGAGATAGTTGCTTAAGATAGACAATAATGAAAAGGCAGTCCCAGACCTCAAGATGCTTACAATCTAGAGGGTTAGGCAAAAGAAAACTCCAAAGCCAAATTAGGACTTTTAAGTCATTATGAAAAATGGAAGTCATTACAGGTCCTACAGTCTAACTTTTCTCTATGTGAGCAGTAATTCTTCCATTTATAACTTTCTACAACATTGTGATGCTCTGAGGGGCCCAGCATCCCAGACAAATGGTCACCCAGTCTTCCACTATGAGCATTTAGCAGAATGACTATTTGTGAGATGATCCTAAAGGGGAAGGGAAAGAACACAGGTCATTTCAAAGGATCAGAGAATGTCTGGAGTAGGGGCAGACTTCTTTAGTCCAGTCTGGTTCATTTTATGGAGATCCAAAGCCCAGGGAGATACACAAAGCTACTAAGTGGCAAAAGTATCCTTGATCCTAAATTCAGAACTTTCCACTGCGCCATGCTGATGGAGTCCTATGCCACCTCCCCAAGTCACATTTACTACATCTCCCTTCCCAACTACTTGTAGGGCAATTTATCTTCAAACTAAACCTGCATGTGCCACTCACTTCCATCCCACAGAGACCTGCTACTAGGTGGGTTGGGTATGTGGGATGGTAGAGAATGTTTTCATTACAAGAGCTCTGGACTTGGAATCATAAGGTCTTAGTTCAACTCAATTTAATTCAATCAGGCAAGCATCAATTAAGCATTTGTTCTGGGTTAGGTGCTGTGAAACAGTAAAAAATTTTCGGTGTCAGACTCTACCCTAAAGGAGCTTACCTTCTACTCTTTACCATCCAAGTTCTGCTACTTATTTAGTAATTTACTACTGCTACTTATAATCTGCTACTTATTTAGTGAATGACCTTGGACAGGTCACTTTCTGTCTCTGGGGTTCAGTTTTCTCATTTGTAAAAACAAGTAGGGGTTAGACTAAGGAATCCCTAGAATCCCCTACAGCTCCAAAATTCCGTGATTCTGAGGCGGACTAGATGAACTTGGCTCTAACAATAGCCAGCTTTCCTCAAACCCCAGCACTGAAGTTAATAAAAAAAGTAAACCCATTCAAGCTAAGATGGAAATTACAGTTTAGGTTTCATTGTTAGTGATATAAAGTGCTGTACTTTGGCACCGAGTTCCTTGAGTTGATCTGCTGGGGAAGGAATGTAGAGCGAGGGAGGGAGGTCTTCCAGCACGAGCTTCAGAGACTAGACGTGTTTTAGCTTCATCAGCCCTCCTCCCCTTCCACCTCCTCAGAACAGTATTTGTTTGTTTATACCCATTGATTTCCAAAGGCTGCTCAGTGCCCTGGGGGCCTCTTGCTGCAGGTGTGTGAAATGCAAATCCAACAATTATAGGCAATCCAGCAGCAAACATTTCCCATAAAAGGAGAAAGCCAGAGGGCTGCCCGCTGGGAAACATAAGACCCCCAAAGCCAGTCTTTCATACAAGAACTGCCTTAAGGTCAATGGAATTATTGCAGGACACAGATCTTCAGGTCCTGCCCCAAACCTTGGCCCAGGCCTCATCCTGTTCTCTTCTCTGCTAGGGCCCTAGCTCCTTCCCTGGAAAATTCTTTACCACCAAAAAAAAAGCCTACCTATTTAGGTTGGGTGAGGGACTGGAAGCAGCACACCAGGGGTGGAATGAGGTGGGAAAGGGAATGTTTTAGATATCTCTTTAATGATAATTTATAATAAATGCAAGATGGTGGAGTAACACCACACACTTTCTAGAGCCCTGCTCCCAAGCCCAGCCAAATACCTGTGAAAAACGGCTCTAAACAAATTCTGGAGCTGCAGAATCCACAGAATGATGGAGTGAAGCAAATCTCCAGTCCAAGACATCCTGGAAGTTCATTGGGAAGTGTCTATCGCTCCATGCTGGGAGCAGAGCACAGTCCAGTGTGGGCCATGCAGGCACAGACAAGACCTGAGTAGGCCTTGGGGAGACTGAATCTCATACCTGTGGCAGTTTCCAGACTTCAGGACCCCAAAATGACAAGGACAAATTGGAACGTCAGTGAAAAAAGCCTAGAAGACCAGTGTAGGCGAGTAGAATGGTTTGGCCCCAGCCCCAGGGTGGCAGAGGGGGAAGGGGGTGGAGGAAGGCATGGCAGCCATAGCCACAGCAGGGGCAGCTGCAGCCACAGTTTCTGGAGCTCTAGGCCCACAGATTGTGAGGGAATTGAGCAGCTGACAGTACACCACCACCCCCTCTGAAAGCAGAGACAAAGAGCTACCTTGACAAAGAGCTCAAAAGTCAAGTAAGTGACTGGAGAAATGAGAAAAATCCAAAAAAAGATGCAGACTATAGAATCTTACTTTGGTGACAAGGAAGACCAAAACATGCAAACAGAAGACAACAAAATCAAAGCTCCACCATCCAAAGCCTCTAAGAAAAATATGAATTGGTTTCAGGCCATGGAAGAGCTGAAAAAGGATTTTGAAAATCAAGCAAGAGAAGTAGAGCAAAAATTGGGGAAAGAAATGAGAGTGATGCAAGAAAATTATGAAAAACAAGTCAACTGCTAGCTAAAGGAAACCCAAAAAAATACTGAAGAAAATAATACTGTAAGAAATAGACTAACCCAAAGGACAAAAGAGATCCAAAAAGCCAATGAGGAGAATAATTCCCTAAAAAGCAGAATTGGCCAGATGGAAAAGGAGGTCCAAAAGCTCACTGAAGAAAATAATTCCTTAAAGATTAGAATGGAGCAGATGGAAGCTAATGACTTTATGAAAAATCAGGAAATTATAAAACAAAACCAAAGGAATGAAAAAATAGCAGACAATGTAAAATATCTCATTGGAAAAAACAACTGACCTGGAAAATAGATCCAGGGGAGACAATTTAAAAATTATGAGACTACTTGAAAGCCATGATCAAAAAAAAGTCTAGACATCATCTTTCATGAAATTATCAAGGAAAACTGCCCTGATATTCTAGAACCAGAGGGTAAAATAAATACTGACATAATCCACTGATCAATTCCTGAAAGAGATTCGAAAAGTAAAACTCCTAGGAATATTGTAGCCAAATTCCAGAGCTCCCAGATCAAGGAGAAAATATTGCAAGCAGCCAGAGAGAAACAATTCGAGTATTGTAGAAATACAATCGGGATAAGACAAGATCTAGCAGCTTCTACATTAAGGGATCACAGGACTTGGAATATGATATTCCAGAAGTCAAAAGAACTAGGATTAAAACCAAGAACCACCTACCCAGCAAAGCTGAGTGTAATACTTCAGGGGAAAAAAATGGTCATTCAGTAAAATAGAGGACTTTCAAGCCTTCTTGATGAAAAGACCAGAGCTGAATAAAAAATTTGATTTTCAAGCACAAGAATCAAGAGAAACATGAAAAGGTAAATAGGAAAGAGAAATCATAAGGGACTTACTAAAGTTAAACTTGAAAGATAATATTTATAACTCTTGAGACTTTTCTTAGTACTAGGGTAGTTGGTGGAATTTTATATACACACACACAGATATACACACACACACACACACACATATAGACAAAGAGTACCATGTGAATTGAATAGGAAGGGATGATATCTAAAAAAATAAAATTAAGGGATAAGAGAGGAATATATTGGGAGGAGAAAGGAAAAATAGAATGGGGCAAATTATCTCACATAAAAGAGGCAAGAAAAAGCATTTTCAATGGAAGGGAAGAGAGAAGATGTAAGAGAGAAAAGTCAAGCTCACCCTCATGACATTTGGCTTAAGGAGGGAATAACATACATACTCAATTTGTTGTGAAACTATCCTACATTACAGGAAAGTAGGGGAGAAGAGGATAAGTGGGGGGGGGTGGGAGGATGATAGAAGGGAGAGCAAATGGGAGGAGGGTGTAATTAGAAAGAAATACTTTTGAGGAGTGATAGGGTCAAAAGAGAGACTAGAATAAATGGGGGGCAGGGTAAGATGGAGGGAAATATAGTTAGTCTTCCACAACATGACTTTTATGGAAGTCTTTTGCATAACTACACATGTATAACATATATTGAATTGTATGTCTTCTCAGTGGGGATGGGTGAGGAGGGAGAAAAGGAGAGAAGTTGGAACTCAAAGTTTTAAAAAGGAATGATAAAAACTATTTCTACATGCAAGTGGGAAATAAGATATACAGGCAATGGGGTATAGAAATCTATCTTGTCCACTAAGAAAATAGACAGGGAGGCGGAGCCAAGATGGCGGAGTAGAAGGACGCACTTTTATGAGCTCCGAAACCAAAGCCCATAGAATTAATGTAAAAAGAGACCCCCATAACTTCTGGGTCAATACAAGGTGTGCAGAAATGGAGTGGAAGAGATTTCCGTTCCAGGGAGCCCTGGAGACCCATCCCCAGGGTCCGTCGCACCGCGGAAAGCAGACCCCACCCACAGCGCTGCCCTGGCCACGGCCACAGAGAAGCTTATCCGAGCAGGCTTCAGAGACGGAAGCTCCGGCAGCCGGGAAAGTCCCTCCGCCCACAGAAGCTACAGGTCAATGAGAGAGAAGGCTGGGCTGGAGGAGGGGAGCGGAGCATCTCTGTGACTCCGGCCCCCTTGGGAGGAAGCGGTGGCGGCAGAGACAGGGGCAGGAAGTGGCGGAGGCAGAGGGGTGGGAGGCGGCTGAGGCGGCAGCAGCCCGGGACTCAGGAATCCCCCAGCAGCAGGCAGGATCTTCATTACGGAAAGTTTCTGCATAAAACCTGAGGGAGCTGAGCCTGGGAGATGGCCCTGCCCCCACCCCGCTCTATTACTGAAGGCCTCTGCATAAAGCCCCTGAGGGAACTGAGTCTGGGAGGCGGCCCTGCCTCCACCCCAGTGCCCGAACTAAAGCTTACCGCGGAAAGCACATTTGAATCTCAGAGGCCAAGCAATAGCTGGGCGGATCCAGGCAGGGGTGGAAAGGAATCTCAGAAGTCAAGTAACTGGCTGGGAAAATGCCTAGAAAAGGGAAGAAAAATAAGACTATAGAGAGTTTTTTGCAACAAATGCAAATGATCCCGACCTTCGGATCTGATGATGAGGACGTATCCTTGCCATCAGGGAAAGATGTGGAGGGCGGGGCCTCAGTACCCCAGACACCCCAGGGGGGTGTCAGGTGGGCTCAGGCCTTGGAAGAGCTCAAAAAGGATTTTGAAAAGCAAGTTAGACAGATGGAGGAAAAACTGGGAAGAGAAATGAGAGAGATGCAAGAAAAGTATGAAAAACGGGTCAATACCTTGGTAAAGAAGACCCCAAAAAATGCTGAGGAAATTAACACCTTGAAAAATAGGCTCACCCAATTGGCAAAGGAGGTTCAAAAAGCCAATGAGGAGAAGAATGCTTTCAAAAGCAGAATGAGCCAAATGGAAAAAGAGGCTCAAAAGCTCACTGAATTTAATAGTTCTCTCAAAATTAGAATGGAACGGATGGAGTCTAATGACTTTACAAGAAACCAAGAAATCACAAAACAAAACCAAAAGAAGGAAAAAATGGAAGAGAATGTGAACTATCTCATGGGAAAAACAACTGACCTGGAAAATAGATCCAGGAGAGACAATTTAAAAATTATGGGACTACCTGAAACTCATGATCAAAAAAAGAGCCTAGACATCATCTTCCATGAAATTATCAAGGAAAACTGCCCTGACATTCTACAACCAGAGGGCAAAATAAGTATTGAAAGAATCCATCGATCACCACCTGAAAGAGATCCAAAAAGAGAAACTCCTAGGAACATTGTGGCCAAATTCCAGAACTCCCAGCTCAAGGAAAAAATCTTGCAAGCAGCTAGAAAGAAACAATTCCAGTACTGTGGAAATACAATCAGGATAACCCAAGATCTAGCAGCTTCTACATTAAGGGATCGAAGGGCGTGGAATAGGATATTCCAGAAGGCAAAGGAACTAGGACTCAAACCAAGAATCACCTACCCAGCTAAACTGAGTATAATACTTCAAGGGAAAATATGGTCTTTCAATGAAACAGAGGACTTTCAATCATTCTTAATGAAAAGACCAGAGCTGAAAAGAAAATTTGACTTTCAAACACAAAAATGAGAAGAAGCATGAAAAAGGAAACAGCAAAGAGAAGTCTTAAGGGACTTACCAGAAGTGAACTGTTTACATTCCTACATGGAAAGACAATATTTGTAACTCTTAAAACTTTTCAGTATCTGGGTAGTTGGTGGGACCACACACACACATGTACACGCATGCACACACATACACACATGCACACACATACAGAGATAGAGAGCACAGGTTGAACTGAATAGGATGGGACCATACCTTAAAAGAAATTAAGGTAAATGGTGAGAGAGAAATGTAGTGGGAGGAAAGAGGGGGAAATGGAAGGGGGTAACTATATGTCATTTAAGAGGCACGTAGGAGTATTTTTTTAGTGGAGGGAAAAAGAGGAGAGCTGAGAAGAAAAAAAAAAAAAAACCAAGAAGTTACCCTCATCACATATGACTAAACGAAGGAGTGAAATGCACACTCATTTTGGTATGAAAACCTATCTTACAGTATAAGAAAGTGGGGGAGAAGGAGATATTGCAAGGGGGGGATGATGGAAGGGAGGGCAAAGGCAGGAGGGAGCAATTTGAAGTCAACACTTGGGGAGGGACAGGATCAAAAGACAGAAGAGAAACAATGAGGGGCAGGTTAGGAGGGATGGTAATCCAGTTAGTCTTACACAACACGACTATCAGGGAGGTCATTTGCAAAACTACACAGATATGGCCTATATTGAATTGCCTGCCTTCCCAAAGGGAATGGGTGGGGAGGGAGGGATGGGGAGAATTTGGAACTCAAAGTTTTAGGAACAATTGTCTAGTATTGCTGTTGCTACTAGGAAAGAAGACATACAGTTAAGGAGGAATAGAAAGTCATCTGGCCCTACAGGAGAAAAGAGAAGATGGAGACAAGAGAAGGGAGGGATTGCAGAAGAGAGGGCAGATTGGAGATAGGGAAAATTAGATTGCTTGGGGTATTGGGGTGGGGGGAGGGGAGAAAAGGGGAGAAAATTTGGAACCCCAAAATTTGTGAAAATGAATGTAAAAAATTAAATAAATAAATACAATTAAAAAAAAAGAAAATAGAGGGGATGGGGATAAGAGAAGGGAGGTATATTATAGAAGGGAGGGCAGATTGGGGAAAGGGGTAATCTGAATGCATGCTGTCTTGGAGTGGGTGGAGGGGAGAGATGGGGAGAAAATTTGGAACTCAAAATCTTGTGGAAACGAATGTTGAAAACTAGAAATAAATAAATAAATAAATTAGAATTTAAAAAAAATAATAGTTTATAATGTTGGTGGTGGTTTAGTCAGGTTTTAGTCCTGTTTGACTCTTTGTGAATCCATTTGGGATTTTCTTGGTATAAATATTGTAGTGCTTTGTCATTTCCTTCTCCAGTTCATTTTCTAGATGAGGAAACTGAGGCAAACAGGGTTAAATGACTTTCCCAGTATCACACAGCTAGTGAGTATCTGGAGCTAGATTTGAACTCAGGTCTTCCTGACCCCAGGCCCAGCACTATTCACTGTGCTAGCTAAATGCTTATAATAGCTAACATTTATATAGTTCTTGCTATGTGCCAGGCTAAGTGCTATCTCATTTGATCCTTATGACAGCTCTAGGAAGTAGGTACTGTATTTACAATTGAGGAAACTAAGGAAAACAGATTAAGTGATTGCCCATGCTAATATAGCTGTGTCTGAGGCAGAATTAGAACTCAGGTCTCCCAGTCTCCAACTTAATGATCTTTGCAGGAGGAATCCTTTCTGGGTTGCCAAGACCTGTGTTTGATCCTAGGGATACAGTCCTTTGTGGAGCCTATAGTTTGGGGGAGGGGTATATAATAATAATAATTACTAACATTTATATAGTGTTTTAAGGTTTGCAAAGTGCTTTACAAATATTATCTCATCCAATCCTCACAACTCTGGGAGATAGGAGCTTTTATATTCCCATTTTACTGATGGGGAAATTGAGGAAGACAGGGTATGAGATTTGCCAGGGTAACACAATTATTAAAATGTCTTAAGTCTGAATTTGAACTCAGGTTTTTCAGATTCCAGTTCACCTCTACAATACCTAACTTCCTCTAGCTTGGGCTCTAAGGTGAAATATGACTAAAGCTAAGGAGAGAACTAGAAAAAGCACTCAAAGAAAATTTGAGGAAAGAAAATACATATTTATTTTACTTAAATTAATTTTTAAAAAGTTTTATCATGCTCTTTTGTTTTTACAATGTAGTCATTTTCCAAATAAATTTTTTTCTATCTTCCTGTTTTTCCTCATCCTACCTTCCCTTAAAATTTTCTCTTGTTCAAAAATAAAGACATTTTTAATAAATCAGTAGACCCAGCAACAAGGTCTGGTATGTGTCTACTGAGAGGAGGGAGGTGCATTTGATCATCCATTCTCAAGAGCCAAGATAGTTCATCAGTTATTCATTCAGCAGCTGTGGGTGCACAGGCAGTAGACTTATGTGTTATTATATTATTATAGTGGATATATATATATATGGACTTATAATCAGGAAGATCTGAGTTCAAATATTGTCTCAGACACTTACTAGCTATGTGACCCTGAGCAATTAATTTAGCCTCCCTCAACCTTAGTTTCTTCATCTGTAAAATGAGAATAGTAGTAACATCTACTTCACATAGCTGTGGTGAGGCTCAGATGAGATAATATACGTATAGTGGTAGGCAAACCTTAAAGTACCATATAAAAGCTAGCTAGTGTTACTATGATTAATTGTTATAAATCTGAAAGAAGAAGCCTTTCAGCTAGATGGATCAGAGAAGGCTTTTCCAAGGAGCTAAAAAAGGTCAATGTCTCCCACTGCATTCTGGTCCATCTCTAGTCATCTTGATCTATATCTGACCACTGGATCCAGATGACTGGAGGAGAAAGTGAGACTGGTGACTTTGTGTAGCCCTCCCTCACTTAAATCCAATTCACTTGCATGTCATGGCATCACCTCCCTGATGTCATGATTCTCTTTGAGAACAAAGGACAGATAACAAAAACAACAGCTATCTTGCCTAGCCCAATCCAGCTATGGCAGATGCCACTACACACAACAGTCCTGTGTATATAGAGTATCATCTTTCTTTGGTATTTGTATCCTCAGTGCTTAGCAAGTGCTATACAGTAGGCACTTAATACTGTCCATTCATCCATCCATCCACCCACTCACCCATCCATCTATCCATCCATTTATCCACCTCTCCCGCAATTCGTCCATCCATCTATTCATTCATATAATAAAGGGATGGGAGGGAATTGACCCAATAATGCAAACCAACAGATAATACAAAAATCTTTCTTTTGCTATGAACTTGTAAGGTAAATGATGTCTTATTCACCTTTACATCTCCATAGCCCACTGCTTTGCATGTAGTAATTGCTTGATAAATAGGTATTAATTTAATTTGGAATATATAACATGATTTAAAAAAATGTTTTGCAAGGGAAAGACACAATCAATTCAACAAACATTCATTAAACACCATGTTTAGGGCACCATACTAGGCACCAGGTACACAAAGATGGAAAAATAACTTAGCCCTTTACCCTCGAGGAGTTAGTTAATCTACTAGGGAGATAAAACATAATATCTTACATTTATCTTCATGAAATGCTTTCCTCACAATACTCCTGGGTGATAGGAGTGCAAAAAGGTACTGCAAAAAAAACCCTTAACCCTAACTCATTTTTCAGATGAGAAAATTGAGGCTCAGAGAGATTCAGTGCCTGATTGGAGGGAATACAGCTAGAAAGGATGCTAGAAGGGACCTCAGAGGCCTAAGTCTGATCCATCCTTGAACTAGGATACCCTCTACAACATATACATAGCCAATTCCACTTTGGGGCTGCTCTACATTTTCTCTTTCGTGTAAATTTGTTTCTTAGCTGCCACCACCCATTCTTCTTCCTCTTTCTGCCCTTTAGGGGGGAAGCAAAGCAAATGATATCCAGGTCTCCTGATTTTAGACCCATTACTCTTCCCACTATTGGACACTGCCTGACTTAATTCCATCATTTTTCTTTATTAAATGTTTTATTAGAAACTTGACATTGAACATTGATACAAACAACCAAACCCATGTAGTTTCTATTTTCATTAAAAACAAAGCAAAACCCAAGAGCCATTTGGTCAGAGATTTTCATGGCAGCATCTGATGTACTTGGAAGGCCTTGGCTGCTTATTTGTCCATCACGTAAAGTAGACCACGCAAAGACAGAAAGATTTAAGAAAATCTGAGGAGGGAGTTACCACTTTCCACTGGGATTTTGTTCCAAGTGTCAGACCAACCCAAGGTGGGAAAGAAGAGAATGATTTCCACTGCAGACTAAATGTGATGTGAGCAAAACAGGAGGCCCAGACCAGTGCATGGGAGATGGGGAGAACAACGGGGGAGGAGATGGAACAGTCAGCAGTCCACAACGGCTTAGCAGGTGGCATGAACACAAATCTGCAATCCCTTAGCATGTTCCAATAACGGGAAGCAACTTAGAAGGGCTTTGGATGGCAGGCAGAAGGGAGCTAGGCTGAGGATTAAACATTTGCTGAAGACAATACACATGTGGATAACTGAGAACCAGATATATTTTCAAAGCAATTTATATTTGGAAACTAGGAAAACAATTCTCTACAGTCCTGTGCTTGGCATAAGGCATACACCTAATGTTTAAGCTTCAAAGCATTCATGGTGTCCACATCTTCCCCTTGAGATTTTAGAGAGTAATCCAGTTTGGGCAGCCTGTACCATCTAGGATGTTTGATATGTAAATTTCTTAACCTTCCAATCTGGGCTGTATGTGCAAATGGGAGACCTAGTTAGAATTATGAAATCATACACTGAGCTGGAAAAAGACCTCTGAGATGATCTATTTCAACTTCTTGCCCATTGGAGAAGAAGGAGGAGAAGGAGAAGAAGGGGAAGGAGAAGAACCATGAGAAGGAGGAGGAGAAGGAGAAGGAGAAGAACCTCAGAGAGATGGTTTGTCTAGTTACACAACAAATAGTTGAATTCTCTCCCTATTCACCCACTTTATCACATTTGGACATCTTGTGGCTTACTCCCCAAAGGCAGAATATGCCCTCCACCTCCAATGGCAGTGGCAATTTCTGAGAAATAAATACACAGAAAAAAATGCCATTTGCCAAGACCCAAAGATCTCTCGGCAGAGGCAGCTCACACTGGGGGGATAAGTCAATTACTAGTGGATTTTATTCAGAATGCAGCCTAACTGTCTCAGAATCCTGTCAGGGGGAATCAATAGTACTTAATCAATGGATTGATTGATCATTTACTGCTAGTAATTAAATTTTGAGAAAGTACAAATTCTATTACACGTACAGTCAGTCAGAAGCGTTGCTCTATTCATGAGACATTGGAAGGAATAAAAAAAGGGACCCTTTGCCTACAGATTTAGAGAGAGAAGGAAGGAGCCACAGAGGTCAGGAGACATCAGAAAGTAACCTGCTGGAATCAGGACTTTCCCAAGGATGATTTAGGTCAAACCTGTTTGGGAAAAGATTCATACTCTTAAGAATGGGAAGACGCTGAGAAGCAATGGCTGAAGTAACTGGTCACCTGTCTTGTCCTTGGTTCCATCCATATGTCACTCCAGATGGTGACATCCTCTTTTTATTTTTTTTTAACAAATCTGATCACAGGGGCAAGGCCTAAAAGACTGATGGGGTGTGCTTTGGCTTTCTTCTCACTTTCCCCACTCTCCATTCCAAGATTCCCAAGTGGTATTCCCATTCCTAATTCAACTCATCAAGCGCTAATTGAGGCCCTGGCCATTTAAAATCGAGTTAGGGAGTATTTACTAAATGCTTTCTGTTGGTTTGTTGGTCATTTCACTTGTGTCCAATTCTTTGTGACCTCATTTGGGGTTTTCTTGGCAGAGATATTGGAGTTTACCTCTGTCACCCAAGGCTAGCTAACCTTCCAGTGTCTCAGTTTTGTCCTTTATAGTGTCATAGATTCAGAGCCAGAATGAAGGAGCTTTATAGGCTGTCTCTCTGGACTTGCTCATTTTACACATGAGGAAACAAATCCAGGAATGTTGTGAGCTGACCAGGGACACACAGGTAGTGAGTGCAGTGACAGAGCCAGGAATTGAACCCAGGTCCTCTGACCCCACATGCTTTTCTCTTCATGCTATACTTCATGGTAGAGATGATGAATTTGACTTTGGAGTGCTGAATGACGCTCTCATAATAAGAATTTTAGCACTTACCTCACAGGGAGGTTTTGAGGATCAAAGGAATCCTGTGCTTTGCCAACCTCAAAGTGTTATACACACATTAATTATGGTGATCAGTCCTCATGGTGTCACCAAGGTCACCAACTGAGTTTTGCATATACTTAAGCAGAATGTTTGTATGTCAATGAGTGTTTGTTACCTTTCCCAGTGGTATCTATTCCCAGTGACAACACCATTACTCAATGCCCTGCCTCTTCCTCTCTGCATGTGTATCTTCCTTTAAGGCCCAGAAAAAAAGGCCACTTATTCCACAAAGGCCTCAGATACTTACTACCTGTGTGACCCTGGGAAAGTCTCTTAAATCCTGTTTGCCTCACTTTCTCCATCTGTAAAATGAACTGGAGAAGCAAATGGCCAGCCGCTCTAGTATCTGTGCCAAGAAAACCTCAAATGGGATCACAAAGACTCAGACATGCTTAAGAAACGACTGAATAACAAATATGTCAGACATTGTGCTAAGCACTAGAGATCCAAGGAAAGGCAAAACATAGTCCTTGCTCTTAAGGAGCTCACAGGTGAGACAACCTTCCAAAAGTTATGTACATAGAAGGTGTATACAGGGAAAATCGGAGATAATCAACAGAGGAAGCACACCAGGATTAAAGGAGATTGGGAAAGTCAAGAAGGTTCCCCAGGCCTGCCTGCCCTGGCAGCATCTAGTCCAGGTGTGGGGAATCTTGGACCCTGAGGCCGCATGAGGCCTTCTAGGTCCTTGGGTGTAGTCTTCTGACTGAGTCTAAGTTTTGCAAAACAAATTCTTTTATGAAGGGGATTTGTTCTGTGAAGTTTGGATTCAGTCAAAGGGTCACACTTGAGGACCTGGGCCCTATGTGTCCTTCAGGTCACAGTTTTCCCCACCCCTGACTAGTCTCTCAAGAGCCTCATCTATCCCTCTTCGGTCTCCCCACTGTTCTTGGGCTTTGCTGCTCTGCACCTAGGCAGGTAGCTTTAATTATCTTTTAATTATATAATAATATTTAATTATCTTTATCCCAACGATTATCTGTGGCAAGGGGAGGGGGGGGCGCTATCAGCAGCTCCAGAACACATCCTTGCTCTTGGAACATTTGTAAGCAGTTCTTTTATCAAAAAACCAACCAACAAAAACCTGAATGCAAGCTGACTCTGTAATTAATGAACAACTTATTTATTAGAAACAATGCCTCAATAAACTTGGAAAGAAATAGAACTCAGACCTAGAGTTTTCACCAAAGCTCTGAACCCTGCTTCTCCATCCACCTCTCCTTCCAAACACCTCCATTATTGTCTCCCATTGGTAACTGTCCTTTCTAAAGTTTTTGTACTGCTTCCTCTGTTGCCTCTAAACTCAGTCTCTTCAGGCCTAGTGTCTTCTGGCCACCTCAGGCGACAGATACTGTGACAGAATCCACTGTGTTCACATAGCAGCGGACCCTCCGTCCTGTTCCCAAGACACCCGTGTGCATTCTGGAGACAGTAAATTATGATTACTTGGCTTTTCTAGGGTCTTGTATTATCTTGTATAAGTATAATAAAATAAAATAAATGTATCAGTCTAGCTGTTTTGAAGAGGCTCACCATCAGATTGGCCATCAGGTTATGTATTTTTTCAGCCATAATGATGTGGATACAAACCTATTGGTTAAAAAGAATATTAAGGGTTGCTTTCCCAGTACTTTGTGAAGCTCCTCCTGAGGATCCTGTAACTTGAGAGCATCCTAACCTCCTTTCCCCTTTATCTTGAAATACTATAAGACTTCTTCAAAAGAATTGACTTTTTTTCTTCCTTATCCTGGATCCCCCTGTCCTTTTTATCCTGTCAACTATCTTCCTTATCCTGTGACATAAGATTCCTCCTTATCTTGTAAGTAACCTTTATCCTGTTCATCTTTCCCTAATCTTCAACCCCTACAGGAATCCCTAAAATTATATCATCATTCTGAAAACTCTATATAAACCTAGTTCCCCAAATATCAGCACTCCTTTACTCAGCCCCATGGCTACAGTAAAAAGGTCCATGTTGTGCTTTCACATAATAAAGCTCCCAATGCCTAAAAGAAAAGTCTAAGTGAATTCTTTCATACCAGAACCACTCTCCTGAATCTGACCTCAACAACAGTCACTATTGATACAGCTGCTAGGGCCTTCTCCCTGCTTTCACTATTATCTTGTATTTAATTGGCATATATTTGATATCTTCTTCTATGTGTGCATGTGGATAGGATGAAAGTTCCTGTTTTGTTTTTGTATTTTGAAGACCTAGAACAGTGCCTAACACATGGGTAATTAATATATGGTTACTGATTGATTGATGAATGCATTTAGTAAGGTACATAGGGATTGCCATCTCTGTTGATGGAGAGGGTACCTACACTCATGAAATCATTCACCCTGGGGAAGCAAAGAAAGGAAAAAGCAGTTCCAGTCCTCAAGGTGCTCATATTCTAATGAGGGAGAGACAATGCAACCAAGTATGCACAAACAAGATTATGTACTAGGTGAAAAGGGGCCTATCTTAGAGGGAAGGCCTTAGGGAAAGGGAATAAGCATTTACATAGTGCTTACTGTATGCCAGACGCCCAGCTAAATGCTTTACAAATAGCATCTTATTTGATTCCCCATAACAATCTTACAAAGTAGGTGTTATTATCCCCATTTTGCAGCACAGAAAACTGAAACAAATACAGGTTAAGTGATTTGCTCTGGGATCACACAGCTAAGTGTCCAAGGTTGAACTGGAATTCAGGGCTCCCTGACTCCGGGCCTGGCAATCTTTTCCCTGCATTATGAAGCTGGGAGACTGAGAAAGGCCTATAACAGATGGTAGTATTTGAGCCGACTTGTGAAGAAATTCAGGAAACCAAGAGACATAAATGAGAAGGCACGTTGGGGCAAGAAGTTTTTGCTGCACAGGGTATGTGGAGGGGGATAAACATAAGAAGACTGGTAGGATAGGAAGCGATAGGGGCCGTGGCCCCACACCCCTCTAGACCTACCCTGCGTAATTCGTGGTCTTCCTCTTGGCCTGTTCAGTTGGACAATGCACTTAGCTTTTCTGGAATTCTGTCTGACTGCATCTCCCCTTCAATGCTGGATTTGTTCTAATGACTTGTATATCTTCGTGATCTCCTTCTCTCTCTTTCTTTCTTCCTTCCATCCTTTTTCTTTTCTTTTTCCTCCCTTTTTTCCCTCATTCTTCTCCAGGTTGCATGCCTGATTTCTGGTCTTTCTCCACAACCCTCTCCTCCCTACCAACCTCACCCTTGAAGCTCACTCCAGCCTTGGACTTGACAGATTGAAAGTATCCTCCATCCCTACAACCTCTTCCTCTGATTGGCTGGTTCCTCCCAGAGCCTCCTTTAAAAAAAAAATACTTAACAAATCTTTAATCAGAAGTACAAAAGACATTGAAATTTCCTTCTTGGTGCCTAATTCCATAGAAATGTCAAAGTGATTTCCTAGGAAGGAATTCATTGACACCAGGCTATCATTAGGAATAATATTCTGATACTAAGTTTTTAATAGGCAACTACTAAGCAAGTAAATGAAACAGTATTAGAAGAACTAAACATAACTTTTCAGAGAAAATTATTTCCACAAATAAATCAATTTTTTTTTGGTCAACAACAACAAAAGAATTCTTTTCAACTTAGACTTTGTACTACTTACCCTCCATGGCAGTCCTATATAGCTCTGTTTTTAAAAATATAGATCCTCAGAACCTCCTTTTTAAGGCATACACCCAAGTCACACAAGCCTTCATTCATCTCTCCTGGCTACCCTTCAGACTCTCCTCCCAGACTTTCTCTATAATGCCCCCTCTGTTGTTATTGTCGCTCAGTAATGTCTGAATCTAATGTCTTCGTGACCCCTTTTGGGGACTTTCTTGGCAAAGATACTGGAGTGGTTTGCCATTTCCAGATGAGGAAACTGAGGCAAACAGCTAGTAAGTGTCTGAGGTCAGATTTGAACTCAGGAAGATGAATCTTCCAGACTTCAGGTCCTACCCACTATCATCCACCCCATTTAGCTGTCTGTGATATGGCCCCTTTATTTACCTTTATTCCCACCCCACACCCCTTCCATTTATGTGTTATCTTACACTATCAGAATGGAAGTTCCTCAGAGTCAGAGGCCACCTTTCTTTCTGCTTTCATTTATATTCCGTGTTTAATGTCAGGACCCCCAAGCCAAGCCCACCCCTGTCTTTTCTCAGTATTAGGAAACACCTTATGGTTGTTATGCCAAGCTCAGGGCACAGCTTGCTTCCTGGGCCTTAGCTCTGGAAAACAACAAGGTATCTCCTTATGGTAAGAAAAGAGAGGAGAGAAAAGAGAGGGGTGGTCTTGGCGGGGTCCTAACCTTAGCAACGTGCTTGGTTTCTTAAGCGCTTGTTGACTCTCCTCCTCTAGCAACGGTTTCTAAATGCTTTACCCAGACTTGGAGCTTTAAGGCCTCCAGGGGCACATTCCCTTGAGGTATGAACTAGGACAATGAAAGAACTTGGTCCTTCCTTCTTAAAAGCCTGCAACTCTTGATCTGTTGCACAGATGTAAACCTCAATTGTCTCTTCCAGCCACTTTCTCTCTCCTTTAGTCACTGAGGGACCAAGAAAGCCAAATTAATTGTACTATTTGTTTAAACCAGACAGGATTAGGTAGATGGGTAATTCTGCTAGGAGAATGATCAGAAATGGACTCACAACCAAATTTCAATGACGTCTGGATGAACTCACTGGAGTCCCTGTTTTTGGGTTATCAGTCACTTCGGCACACTGACTCCTCTGATGGACTACACAGTCCCCAAGAATGGGGAGGGAGGGATGTCTTCTTTCCTCCTTTTCTCCTTACATTGCTCAGGGCAGGATTTTTTACCCTCCTCCCTACCTTGTTGACTGACTGAGCAACCACACACTCTCTCTGGGTCTGACTCTTGGCCAGAACCCCGGGCCCTCCATCCTAGCGCGTGCTTGGCAAGGGACTGAGAGAGATTAAGGAGCAAACCCAGATGAGTGCAGCTATTGGTAATGTCCGAGCCTCCTGCACCCACTCTAATTGGATCTGTCTCCTCAAAGTCTGATTTAATCGGCCTGAGATAACTGGGGGAGGGGGAGAGGGAAGGGGGAAGAGGCGGTTCGTCTTGGAGAAGGATTAGCCTCCTCACCCTGGGCTTGTGCCCTTCCCTGGCACCAGCTGTGTGTGTGCACAATCAGCCTTTATTAACTATTACACTTCATGCTGGACAGCTGCTGGGGAAAACATCGATTCATTTCCCCAATCTTTTAGGCTGCCTTGGAACTCGCTGCTTCTATTTGTTTTTCTTCCTTATTCTCAAGCTCTCATGCAAATGAGATTTGGTCTGGAGAGGACCCAGTTGAGAAATAGATACAATGAAAAATACACCTGTCCCTTCTTCTTCTCTCTCTCTCTCTCTCTCTCTCTCTCTCTCTCTCTCTCTCTCTCTCTCTCTCTCTCTCTCTCTCTCTCTCTCTCTCTCTCTCTCTCTCTCTCTCTCTCTCTCTCTCTCCTCTCTCTTTTTGGCTCAAGACTGGCTAACTCCTTACTCCTATCTCAATAGCAATTCCTCTCCCTAGAGAAAGAAAGACACATTTGTACCAAAACCAATTTACTTTGCCAATAATAATCTGTGTTCTTTGTGCTATAACTTCAAATATTTATATTTGGATGAGAAGCCAACTCTGTCACCATCCACTCTTGTCTTTGACTTCATCCTTCATGAGGCTTACTGAGCTGTTCTGGCTATAGGGACAGCAAGTTCTTGTGCTTATACAATAGTCACAGAACTATAGACTTTTACTTAGTACTTAGAGACCATCAAACCCCAAGAGTCTGGGGTGAAAAGTGGAAAGAATAAATGTTTGTTCTCTTACCCCTCCCCTAGCTGAACTCACCCCTTAGTCAGAAAAGGAAGGGACTAAGCATTTATTAAACATCTGTTGTGTGCCAGCCACTATTCTGAGTGCTTTAGAACTATCACCTCATTTAGTCCTTACAAAGACCCCAGGGAGGGAGGTGTTATTGTTAACTTGTTTTACAGATGGAGGAATGGAGGCAAACAAAGGTTAAGTGACTTGCCCAGGGTCACCCAGCTAGAAAATATCTGAATCTGGATTTGAATTTAGGTCTTCCTAACTCCAACTTTGATGCTCTATCTACCATGCCACCCAGTTGCCAGAGTACTGCCATCCAGGAGGAGATGCTGCTTTCTACCCAATGCCCATGCCTTGTCTGGAGGTCCTCCTTCAGTCTTACTATGTTACTGCAGTTGTCCCTAGGCCTTCCTGCCCAGAAAGGCATCGATCTGGGCATCACTGCCCTCTCCAGGTGACTGTCCTCCCCCCATGTCATTGTTGCCAACTATTTTTGCTCTAAGCAAAAAAATAAATAAAATAAAAAAATCCTAGCCCTAGCCCTATCTCTGTCTAGCCCAGTCCCCCCGTTTTATAGAGATGGAAATGAGTCTAAAGATGTGAACTGACTTACTGAGTTCACACAGCTAGTTAGTGGCAGATCCAGAACTAAATTCCCCTAGCCCCCAACTCTGAGGCCACCACAGCTTTTTCTGCTGTTTCCTAGTAAAACAGTGTGGAGGAGAGGGTATAAGCACAAACCAAGTCAGGGAAGGGTTAAATAGTCTTTGACCAGGCAGGTGGTACTGAGACAAGGGATATTTGTGAAGGCCCACATAACACTTTCATGAATAAATGAATCCATGCATGAGGGATGAATTAAAAAAAGCATTTATTCAGTGCTTATGATGTGCCAAGTCCTGTGCAAAGTGCTAATGACACAAACAGAAAATCAAGACAGTTCCTTTTCCCAAGTAGATCACATTCTAATTGGAAGAAGAAACACCCACGGAGGTTTGAGCTCTAGGGCAGATGGAAAGGCCTGGTGGTCTTCCATCTTACTGAAAGAATTATAGTTGGAGATTCTCTGCTCGTTGAAATAATGTGAAGGACCATGTCCTACCCTAGCCTGGAGTGGCCCTGGGGCAAAGACCCTTAGGAAGGGGATATCCCAGTAGGATCTGAGCAGGAAATAGGATGGAACACTGGGAAAGGACTCCCATGAAACCTGGTCCATTCAGGTGGGGCTGAGGCTTTGGGGGAAGGGCATAAGTTCCCTGGGCAGCTAGGTGATGCATGGATAGAGTGGTGGGTCTGGAGTCAGGAAGACTTGGAGCTCAAATCCTGCCTCAGACACTTACTTGCTGTGTGACCCTGGACAAGTCACTTTATCTTGTTGTTTTCCTCATCTATAAAATGAGACAGAGAAGGAAATGACAAACCACTCCTTTATCTTTGCCAAGAAAACCCAATATGAGGTCTTAAAGAGTCAGAAACAACTTTAAAAAAGACTGACCAACAACATGAGAATACCCCAAATGACATGGTCTTGCTTCTCCATGTTCTATGTCAATCAACATGAACACGGGGCCATGCTTTCAAGGGAAGTACAGTGGGAAGAGGAGTCAATGGAGGCAATGATCTCATTATATACATTAACCCTAATCCAAGCCTTCTTTCCCTAAACTACCTCGTGAGTGAGAAGAAGCCAAGAGCTCTCCTCTAAGGAACAATGACTCACAAATAGGGAGATGTTGGAGCCCTACAGTAACAGGGAAGGGTCATATTCATGGATCTAACTTTATTTCATCTCCTCTCTCAATGTTAGCTGACTTAGAGCTAGAAGAAACCTCAGTAATCTTTTAGCCCAACTCCTCCATTTGATGGATGACAAAACTGAGGCCTGAAAAGGGGAAGTGATTTTCTCTAGGAATTAGTAGCAATCAGGAAGTAGTAGAGCTTGGGTTTGAAGCCAGACCCTTTGATTCTCAATCCAGGGCTTTTACCATTGAACTATATTACTATTTCTGTTATTTACATGTTTGCCAATGTAGATAGGGCCATCTCAAAGTGACACTTAAATTTTATTTTTCTTACTTTTCTTCTTTTGTTTTCACGTCACCCACCTTTCCAAATATAGTATTTGCTCCTTTCCTTGATTCTAGCCATCCTCTGTAAGAAATGCTTTTTAACTTTAGTGCAAAAAGAACTTGATCTAAGTTTTAAATTCAACCCCCTTGCTGGGTAGATCCTCTCTATCCTAGAATTGGCTCCACTGTCTATAATTAGTGGATGGGTAGATGGAGAAATATGGCTAGAAAGATCACCAGATAGAAAGGACCCTGCTTAGAAAACCATCACCTACCTCCTAGCTTCTATAGTAGAGACTGGAGCCAAATGAAGTTGGGCATTGTTCCCCATTTCAGAGAAAGGTCAGGTATTGACATCTGTTCTCATACTTCATCTACCAGCAGAACAGAATTTAATCTGCAAATTCTCCACTGGCCATTTCAGCCTCTGTCTTATCAATATTTCCTCGTGCTAAAATGCAAAATGTATTGAGCGGCTGATTATGATGCTCTTTTCCATAGCTCTGGCTCCTGGGGCACAGTTTTTATTAAGGAGAAGAGTTCGGGAGGGTGGGGTGGGAAGGGGAAGAGAGGAAAAGGAGGAGGAAGGACCCTCAGGCTGGGATTCAACCAAGAGGCTCTCAGTGTCCACCAGATATTTTCCTAAAAAGTTCATTACTATGAAGGAGATGAGAGACATGAAGAACCAGTAGTATTAACACAAATAGGAATATTAAAAAGAGGGTAGGGACATGGACGTAATAAAAAATATGCTTTTATATGGAGAGAGGGAAACAGAAGGGGAAAGAGAAGGAAGGGAGGAGAGAGAGACAGAAAGAGACAGAGAGACAGAAAAGAGACGGGAGAGAGAGAGAGAGAGAGAGAGAGAGAGAGGGAGGGAGGGAGGGCTGGGTGGAGTGGTTGTAGTGGAGTATTGGGCTTCGTCAGAAAGACTTGGATTCACCTCTTGCCTTTGATACAGTTGATTCTTACAACAACCCTAGGAGGGAGGTGCTATTATCCTTCCCATTTTACAGATGAAGAAAATGAAACTCATGGAAGTTAAATTACTTAGGATCAAACAGCTGGTAAGTCTCAGCGTAGACAGGTTGTGATCTGGGTCTTCAGTGTCACAGCAGGATTTCTCCACATGAACAAAGCCTCAGACTCTTCCGTGCTCACATACATAGTCTATCCTTCCCCAGACCACTGCAATAACCTTCTAATTGGGCTCCCTGCCTTCAGTATCTCCCCCTCCTTAATTCATCCTCTGCTCAGCTGCCAAATTGATAGCCCTAAAACACAAATCTATCCATATCATGTTCCCCTCCCACCAAAAAAAAAAGTCTACAAACTCCTCAGCCAGACATTTGTAGTCCTGCACAATCGGGTTCCCACCAACCTTTCTGATCTTATTTCATACTATTCCCCTTTATGTACTGTCCATTCCAGTCAAGGTGACCCCCTCCCCCCATTATGACTTTTTCATTTCCTGCCTCAGTGAATGTTGGGTCACCTCTCTGACTTCTGTCAAAGCACAGCTGGCATAGCACCTTCTGCAGAGGCTTCCTCCTGAGCATCCCAGATCCTTATTAGTGCTTCCTACTTTTGAATTACTCTGTATTACCTTGTACATACTTTGTATTTGTTTACTTGGAACATACTTACCTGGAGGGCAGAGACTACTTTGTTTCTGCCTTTATATCCTCTTCTCCCTTCCCCACTCCTCACTCCCAGAACTACACAAAGTTTGACCCACAGGTGCTTAATGAGTGCTGAAATGAATTGTAAACGTAAGTATATAGAACTGTAGCTAGCATTTATAGAGAGAATAAACTGGGATTATTTTTGGTGATGTCTTTTATTTTTATGCCACAGAAATTTCCTGGTATTCATCCCTTCTACCCAAAAAATAAATCTCAGTCTCTCCTCTCCTCTCTTCTGTCTCCTCTCTCCCTCCTGTCTCCTCTCTCTCCTCTCTTCTCTCTCTCTCTCTCTCTCTCTCTCTCTCTCTCTCTCTCTCTCTCTCTCTCTCTCTCTCTCTCGTTTCTGTCTCTGTCTCTCTGTCTCTGTCTCTTTCTCCTCTCGCTGTCTCTTTCTGTGTCTCTGTCTCCCCTTTCTCCTCTTCCTCCCTCTCCCTCTCCTTAATGGAGGATGAATTAAGGAGGGGGAGATACTGAAGGCCGGAAACCCACTTAGAAGGTTATTGCAGTAGTCCAAGGGAAGAGCAGACTATATATGTGAGCACGGAAGAGTCTGAGATTTTGTTAATGTGGGGAAATCCTGCTGTGAGCCTGAAGACCCAGATCACAACCTGTCTATGCTGAGACTTACCAGCTGTTTGATCTTAAGGCTTACAAAGTACTTTGCATATGTTATCTCATTTGATCCTCAAACCAACCCTAGGAGGTAGGTATATTATGATCCTCATTTTATAGATAAGGGAAATGAGATTTGGAGAGGTCAAGTGACTTGCCCAGGGTCACACTGTGGACAAGTGTTTAGGGAAGGATTTGAACTCTGGTCTTCCTGACTCCAAGTCCAACACTTTACTTCACCTCTAGCCATCTCCATCATATAGATATAAACATGTATGTATGTGTATATATGTACAACATATGTGTGCAAGGAACATACACACACACTGCAAGGCCTGAGGAGAGCACATCTTGGCACATATCACATGTTTAATAAATGTTGATTTGTAGACTGATTTTTTTGGAGAAACACCTGGCAGATGTAGGTCTGACTCTTTCCTTTGCCTTTATAAGAGATCAGTGAAGGAGAAAGGCCAAGTTTTCTTGGAGTCAACATGTTTAGCCTTTCCTCTGAAGTTAGCGGACCCTTCCTCTGTGGTCTGGGATGCAGAGAAGATAAGGTTTGAATGACAGGCTTTGTTGTCCTGGCCCCGCTGTATCCCATCGCCATGCTGAGCCTAACACAACAAACACTCAATATGAATTAACTGGGTTTGAAATCCAAATTCCAGGTGTGAGACCCTGTGCAAAATGAGATCCATCTTATAGATATAAACATGTATGTATGTGTATATATGTATAATGTATGTGTGCAAGGAACATACACACACACACTGCAAGGCCTGAGGAGAGCACATCTTGGCATGTTATGATGGATCCCTATATGATGGATAGACTCATTTTTCCCTCTGTAAAATGAAAAGGTTTGAGCTACAATCAAAAGTTCTTTAATCTAGGGTCTCTGAACTAAGTTTTACAAATGTTTTGAGAACTGTAATTAAAATAATTGTTTCCTTGGTAATCCTGTGTGTTTTATTATATACATTTAAAAACACCATTCTGAGAAGGGACCCACAGACTTCCCTAGATGAACAAAAGGGTTTATGATACACACAAAGGCTAAGAACTTGAGAGGCAGATGATTTCTAAGGTCCCTTACAGTGCTAAATCCTAGGATCTCTCTACTCCTTGACAAGTCAGGCTTACAAATTCCTAGTCACAGATTAGGATACCATTCCCTTCCAAGGAGGTCCGAAGGACAAAGGACAGGAGGGTTAGAAGGAGTTGTTCCTGTAATGACTGCCTGCCTATTCCCCATCTCCAGGAGACTGGCACTTCCTGACCCAATTCCATCCTGTGGAGAAGGGGCTGATGGGTGCTTCAGGGACAGCTTCCGCAAATAGGCACAGAGAGCCTCAGCTGCTGGGAGACAGTGCATGTGAGCTTGGTTTCACAAGACCAGATGGCGCTGGTGAATCCAATCCACCCATCCCACAGTGTGATGCACAAAACAACCAGCATCCCTTGGGCCCAGGATCCACACTATTACCATGCTGAAAACAGACTTGAGGCCATACTGGAAGAGGAGTTAAAGCTACCCCTGCTAATTCCCCACCCAGTTATTGTGAGTAGGGAGGAAGGAGCCTCCACAGTATTAGAGCTGCTAAAAAAAAAGGGGGATATCAAGGATCCAAAGCTGCGAAGAACCTAAGAGATCATTCAGTGCAAACCCCTCATTTTGAAGTTGAGAAAACTAAGGCCAAAAAGGTTAATGTAAACTCTTTGAGGGGAGGAACTATTTTTCATTTTCTCTCTTTTTATCCTTAGAGCCTAGAACATAGACAAGCTTTGCTAGGTACTATCTTTATTGAATTCAACTAAATTAACCTGCCAAAGGTTACATGGGAAATAAGCAGAATGGTGATTGACTGGTCCTCTGGAGACAGAGGGCCTGGGTTCAAGTCCTTCCTCAGGCACCTGTGCAACTTTATGAACCTCATCTGTAAAATGAAAGGGTTGACCTAGCTAGCCTCTGAAGTCCCTTCTAGCTCTAAATCCATGATATGATGACTCCAAATTCAGGCTTCTTCCAGAATAAGGACAAGCAAACTTGGTGTCTGTACTCTCTTAATTAAAACTGTTCTGTATATTTTTTGTGGAGGGGGTGGTATATATGTGTTTTATGTTCTTCATTGAAGTGAGATACAACTCCGCCCCCCGCCAAGGGCAGAGGCCTTAAGAAACTGTGTGGTATGTGAAAAAATGTGAAAAAAAGATATGAAAAAAACCCAGAAGTCTTCAGTCTCAGTTGTACCTGGTCCACTTACTAGCTGTGGCCACTTGGGTAAGGTACATAACTGAATAGAGTCTCAGTTTCTTCATCTGTAAAAACAAAAAAAAGCAGGGCGTCTTAAACTGTTTCCACTCACCACCTCTTTTCCCATTTTGTCAGGGTCAGTTGGCATTGCATGGCCTGAGGGCATGCGCAGTACAAAGTGCACATGTTTTGTATTCAGAACCAAGGCTGCAATCAAGTCACTAGGCAACACAGGCAAACGCTGCCAGAAACACCTTGGATTCATTATTCATTTGATTTGATGCTAACTTTTGGTCACTGAACGTTCAGAAACCTTATACCATTGCCAAATTTTGGGGTTGCAACCCACAGTTTAAGAAACACTGGTAGAGGATCTCTAAATTCCCTTCTAGTTCTCACCCGATTATCTATATTGATGTCTGAAATACCTGTCATATTTGATGATGTTCTGTGGTTCTCATCCAGGATCCTTCTTCTTTCTTCCTGCACCAGCACCAATACAGGGGCTGTGCATCAAAACCACTTAATCCAAAGTAACTCCCTACATTGGTAATTTATTAAGTACCTTCTCTGTGACACATAAGGGCAGCTAGGTGGCACAGCATATGACAGAGCACCCGGCCTGGAGTCAGGAGGAATCATGTTCCTGAATTCAAATCACTTACTAGTTGTGTGACCTTGGGTAAATCACATCACCTTTTTTGCCTCAATTTCCTCATCTTAAAAATGAGTGGGAGAAGGAAATGGCAAACTACTCTAGTATCTTTGCCAAGAAAACCCCAAATGGGGTCATGAAGAGTCAGACACAACTGAAATGTGCCACATAGGTGCTGAGGTTACAAAGACAAATTCAACAAATATTTATCTAGCATAAGGCAGTGTTCTATACAAATACAAAAAAAAAAAATAACAATCCCCGCCCTCAAGGTGCTTACCTTCTACTAAACCTCTCCTCCAACAATGAAGGCAAATCTAATCAGTCAAAACTCCAAACTCATTATGTCTCTTCTCATTCTCCCTTGCCTTAAACTGAGCACCAAAACCTCCCTCTCAACTTCTAGGCCCTCCTGTCATCTGTCCAGGTTGTTGTTGTGTCTGTTCTTTGTTCTGGAAGAGGACCGTGACATCATGATGACATGACTTGAAGTTGACGTGGATTTGAGTGAGGGAGGGCTGTGCAAAGTCACCAGCCTCACTTCCTCTTCCAGAACCATCACGTCATCTGTACAATATGTCCCTGGGATCATAGAACATCAATGGAGCTAGAACTCAAAAGGACCTCTGAGGTCATCTTCATTTTACAAATGAGGAAACTGAGGCCAAGAGATGAGAATTTACTTGATTAAGACAGCAGAGCAGGATTTGAATACAAGTATCCTGGTCCTCTGACTTTAAATCTTTCCATAGTGGTTGTTGTGTTCGTCCTTTGTTTTCGAAGAAGACCATGACATCAGAGAAATGATGACATGACTTGTACTTGACTTTGTTTTGAGTGAGGGAGGGCTGCACAGTGGTAGTAAAACCAGGAATCTCCAGACCACTCCAATGGATTTAACTTACTCCCTTCTATAAGAGTGAAAACTAAGTTTCTTTAACTTTCTGCAGATGAGCTTGTACTTGGAATAGCCAGCTGAGAACAAACCATCATAAAATGGTTATTAAATGTTTATAATTCATTTTACTACACCCCCCTCCTTAAGGCACCCTGGAGACCAAGAGCAATGATTATGCTCATAAATAACATTATTAACAACAGCCCCTTGGATTCACATAGCACCTTGCTTCAAAAGAACTCCAAGTACTTTCCATATCTTGTCCCTCCCCTTCACCATGCCCCATTATTATTAACTACCACTTATTAACTTATTAACTACCACTATTAAAAAGTTCGAGAGACGTAGCTTCTGGGTAATTTAATCATTTTCCTAATAAGACCAGTATGTTATTAATAAAAGCATGGTCATCTAGCCATCTCTCTCTTAGACCAAAGACAATGATGGTAGCAGGCTCACAGTTTATATTCTCTTTGGAAGAGTATTTAATGAGAGGCTGACATCATGTCAACCTTGAATGGAAAAACTTATTTTTATACCCAGACCAGCCCCAGCCTTGGGGCAATCTATTCAAAGAATGTATACCCCACCCAAGCCTGAGCAGAACACAATGACTGCTCCCCCTTCTATGGTATCTGAATAGAAAAGTTAGTCCAATCTCATTATCAGCAATGTCCTTCAAGAGATTGAACACTTTAAATTCAGGACTTTAGAAGGGGAGAATTCTGGATCTCCCTCAATTTTTAGGTTATTAATCATCATTTCTCTCATAGCTGTGTGACACTAGCTAAGTTCCTTACATTTCTGGGCTCTGTCTACCCAGTGGGGATAAAAATCCCTTACCTGCCTGAAAGCAGGGGGACTGGGTCAAATAGGTGATGCTTTTTCAATTCACTGCTACTCTAATACACGTGATTCTTTCTCATCCTGTTCCCATGAAATTCAAGTAAGCACTTATTAAGTACTTACTACTAGGTACCAGGTACTGTGTTAGGCACTGAGAGCACAAATATAAAGAATGGAACAATCCCTACAGGATAGGAAGCAGAAGGCGGCTCTTTTTTTAAAGTTTTATTGATGTCTTTTATTTTTATGCCGTAGAAATTTCCTGGTATTCACCTCTTCTACCCACAAAATAAAACTTTCCCTTTTCACAAGGGATAAAAAAATCAAATGAAACAAATCAACACAACTGCTGTGTCTAGTAGTATATGCCACAGTTGGGCATCCATAAGAAGAAAGGAAGGAAACAAGCATTTATTAAGTGCCTACTATATACCAGGCATTGTGTTAAGTACTAGGGATAAAAAGAGGCAGGAACCAGTCCCTCTCTAATGAAAGAGACAACATGTAAACAACTATAAGAGATATATACATAGGTGTGTGTGTGTGTGTGTGTACATATATATCTTACGTAAAGATATGTCTATCATCTATGTGTATATGCACATACACATATGTACATTCTCTATATATGATAAATTACAGATAATCAATGGAGGGAAGAGCATTAAGAGAGATCAGGAAAACTTCTTGCAGAATGTGGACTTTCAATTGGGACTTGAAGGAATCTAGGGAAGATGAGGAGGCAGTGATGAGACAAAGAATTCCAGGCATTGGGGGACAGTCAGTCAGGAGATGGAGTGTCTTATGCATAAAATAGCAAGAACGCCTGTGTCACTGGGTGAAGAGTATGTGGGAAGGAGGAAGGTGTAAAGAGATCAGAAGGGTAGGAAAGGGCTAGGTTAGGCTGTTGTGTTTGTCCTTCGTTCTCAAAGAGGACCATGACATCAAGATGATGACATGACTAGCACTTGACTTTGATCTGAGTGAGGGGGGTCCTGTACAAGGTGACCAACCTCACTTTCTCCTCCTGAGCCAGCTGAATCTGGTGGCCAGATATAAATCAGAGCATCTGGAAATGGCTGAGGATGCAGTGGGAGACTGTGGCCCTTTTAGGCTAAGGTCTTATCAAATTCTCACTTTGTGAGATACACCCATTCAATGAGTAAGCCTCTTTAAGAGGTTACTTATGAAATGGCCTCCGGTTCCTCATTTCTATGGGGCTAGGTTACAAGGGGCTTTGAAAGCCAAATGGAAGATTTTATATTTGATCTTGGAGAAGATAGAAGAGGATTTGTAGTGTTGGAAGAAATTTTGGATCCAGTTCATCACCCTCATTTTACAAATAAGGAAGTTGAAGTTTAGAGAGTGATTTTGCTAGCCTCCTGCTAGGGCTACTTCCCCAACTCCCATTCACACTGGCAAGCTAGGTCTCCAGAGGACAATTGACTAGTTCTCCCCTTAGGGTAACCTTGAAGGGATGAAATTTTTAGTACTGTGCCTTCTGAGCCCCAACTAATATGCTTCTCATTGATTATCAAATAGCAGACTCAATTAGCTTTTAGCAAAGGTATTTACTAAAGTGGAATAATGATTAACAGTTGGGACAAAACATCCTACTTGCTACACAGAGAAGGGCCCTGGTGAGAGTAAGCTTAAAACTGAAGTACAAAAGTAACATGGAGGAAACAGGTGCAACAAGTCACAAGTCCTAGCACAAAGCATCATGCTCTTCTTTTGTGGAATCTTCATGAAGTTTTATCATAAGGTATAGCTCTCTGCTTGGCAGCAACAATCCATATTATAGAGACTACATAGAGTCTAAGATAGAGTCTACAGACAGTCCATTATAAAGTCCATAGACAGTATTCTCCCTGGTATGAAGGATCCCAGAGAGGCCTGGTTAACTAGTTTGATGAGTCAATCAATTATTTTCTTCTTGACCTGATCAAAGAGGTTCATGCTTTATTTTTTTTTAATTTATTTAACTTTTTACATTCATTTTCACAAAATTTTGGGTTCCAAATTTTCTCCCTATTTGTCCCCTCCCCCACCCCAAAACACTGAGCATTCTAATTTTCCCTATCACCAATCTGCCCTCTCTTCTATCATCCCTCCCTTCCCTTGTCCCTATCTTCTCTTTTGCCCTGTAGGGCCAGATAACTTTCTATTCCTCATTACCTGTATTTTTTATTTCCTAGTAGCAAGAACAATACTCAACAGTTGTTCCTAAAACTTTGATTTCCAACTTCTCCCCTTCCCTCCCTCCCCACCCATTCCCTTTGGGAAGGCAGGCAATTCAATATAGGTCATATCTATGTAGTTTTGCAAATGACTTCCATAATACTTGTGTTGTGTAAGACTAACTATATTTCCCTCCCTCCTATCCTGCCCCCCATTGTTTCTATTCTCTCTTTTAATCCTGTCCCTCCCCAAGAGTGTAGATTTCAAATTGCTCCCTCCTCCCATTGCCCTCCTTCCATCATGCCCCCCACCCTGCTTATCCCCTTCTCCCCCACTTTCCTATATTGTAAGATAGGTTTTCATACCAAAATGAGTGTGCATTTTATTCCTTCTTTTAGTTGAATGTGATGAAAGTAAACTTCTTGTTTTTCTCTCAGCTCCTCTCTTTTTCCCTCCACTAAAAAGTCTCCTGCCTGCCTCTTCCATGAGAGATAATTTGCCCCATTCCATTTCTCCCTCTCTCCTCCCAATACATTTCTCTCTCACAGCTTAACTTCATTTTTTTAAAGATATGATCCCATCCTATTCAATTTACTCTGTGCTGTGTGTGTGTGTGTGTGTGTGTGTGTGTGTGTGTGTGTAATCCCACCAACTATCCAGATACTGAAAAGTTTCAAGAGTTACAAATATTGTCTTTCCATGTAGGAATGTAAACAGTTCAACTTTAGTAAGTCCCTTATGACTTCTGTTTGCTGTTTACCTTTTCATGCTTCTTTTCATTCTTGTGCTTGAAAGTCAGATTTTGTTTTCAGCTCTGGTCTTTTCATCAAGAATGCTTGAAAGTCCTCTATTTCATTGAAAGACCATTTTTTTCCCCTGAAGTATTATACTCAGTTTTGCTGGGTAGGTGATTCTTGGTTTTAGTCCTAGTTCCTTTGACTTCTGGAATATCCTATTCCACACCCTTCGATCCCTTAATGTAGAAGCTGCTAGATCTTGTGTTATCCTGATTTTATTTCCACAATACTGGAATTGTTTCTTTCTAGCTGCTTGCAAGATTTTCACTTTGACCTGGGAATTCTGGAATTTGGCCACAATGTCCCTAGGAGTTTCTCTTTTTGGATCTTTTTCAGAAGGTGATCGGTGAATTCTTTGAATACTTATTTTGCCCTCTGTTTCTAGGGCAGATTTTCTTGATAATTTCATGAGGGCAGTTTTCCTTGATAATTTCATGAAAGATGATGTCTAGGCTCTTTTTTTGATCATGGCTTTCAGGTAGTCCCATAATTTTCAAATTGTGTCTCCTGGATCTATTTTCCAGGTCAGTTGTTTTTCCAATGAGATATTTCATATGATGTTCCATTTCTTCATTCTTTTGGTTTTGTTTTGTGATTTCTTCGTTTCTCATAAAGTCATTAGCCTCCATCTGTTCCATTCTAATTTTGAAAGAACTATTTACTTCAGTGAGCTTTTGAACCTCCTTTTCCATTTGGCTAATTCTGCTTTTGAAAGCATTCTTCTCCTCATTGGATTTTTGAACCTCTTTTGCCAATTGAGTTAGCCTATTTTTCAAGGTGTTATTTTCTTCAACATTTTTTTGGGTCTCCTTTAGCATGGTGTTGACCTGCTTTTCATGCTTTTCTTGCATCTCTCTCATTTCTCTTGCCAGTTTTTTCTCCACCTGTCTAACTTGTTTTTCAAAATCCTTTTTGAGCTCTTCCATGGCCTGAGCCCATTGAATATTTATTTTGGATGTTTGAGATACAGAAGCCTTGACTTCTATGTCTTTCCCTGATGGTAAGCATTGTTTTCCTCTTCTGAAAGGAAGGGAGGAGATATCTGTTCACCAAGAAAGTAACTTTCTATGGTCTTATTTTTTTTTCCCTTTTCTGGGCATTTTCCCAGCCAGTTACTTGACTTCTGAGATTCCTTTCCACACCCACCTCACCTCCAGAACCATCCAGCTAGTGCTTGGGGTCTGAGATTCAAATGCTGCTTCCCAGCCTCAGGGCTTTCAGCAGGGGCGGGGCTGCTATTCAGTGTAAGATTAAATTCAGGTGCTCAGGTGGGGGGCAGAGCTGCTGTTCAGTGTGAGATTAAGTTTAGCTGTTTGGGTGCGGGCAGGGCTATTTCACTGGGCTCAGTTCCCTCAGGGGGTTTATGTGGAGACCTTCAATAAAGGATCTGAGCTCCTGTCTGCTTTGGGAGCTCCTGTCTGCTGCTCATGGGGACAGCTTTCTCCCCTCTTGGCCAGTCATAAAAATTCTCTCACTAACCTTTGCGCCTGTGGGTGGAGGGACCTGTGCAGCTGCTGGAGATTCTGTCCCTGTAGCCTGCTCAGATCTGGTCCTGTTGGTGCCATGCAGCCAAGGCAGGGCTGGGCTCTGCTCTGGGTCCAGTGCGTGACAGACCTTAGGTGTCGGTTTTTCAGAGCTCTCTGGAACAGAAATCTCCTCCACTCCATTGTTGTGTGGCTTGCACTACTCCAGAATTTGTTGGGAGTTCTTCTTTACAGGTATTTTATGGGCTGTGGGTTTGGAGCTAGCATATGTGAATCTTTCTACTCCACCATCTTGGCTCCTCCCCCCGGTTCATGCTTTATTAAGGGATCACATGTCATGAGCCATAGTGTCTACACATTTGAACCTTCATCATGTTCATATATTCATTATATTACATTAATTGAGCCGAAGATTTAGTAAATCTCCTTTACACAAAGTCATACAGTAAGTGGCAAAACCAGAATTTGAACTCAGGTCCTCAGGTACTAAATGAGCTTCTCTTTACACAAACCATATTGCCTATCCTTCACTGCTCTATGGAGCTGAAATCCATTTTTCTCTCAGGCTGTAAAAGGTTTAAAATTCATCTACAGAGGAAATTTGGGATTATGGAAAATTTTCTGCCCCAAACAGAAAGTTCTCTACAAAGTTGAGTGCATAGAGACTCATGGAAGTTTCCAACTTGCTGCACGAACTCACCTTGGACATGTGCATATTGACTTGTGTCAGAGTTTTTAATAGGGCAGTTAACAGCTCTGCTTTTATACTCATCCCTCTTATAAGCCAACCATGTGCCAAGGAGGAGGCTACATTCTCACTGATCCACACTTCAGTTCAACAGTGGGATTACCAGGGCTTGTAACTACAGCTCTGGCTTTCTTTCTGACTCTTAGAAGGTCAGAGCTGCATCCTCCTCTCTTCCTGCTTTACTGAGTATCGATCAGATGGAGTACCTTGGGACAAATCCCTGAGGATTCATGTGCCTGTCTCCTATAGGGGTCCCCCTGTGACCTCTCCCCTGCTTTACCCCTACCCTCCATGAAGCATACATTCAAGACCCCCTATTCATAGTCTAAAGATCAATGATTCTCTCACCCTTCTGAATAGGGACGGGGTTTGTAGAGAAGGGAGAATGGCAGAGATCTCTAATTTGCTTTAAAGAAAGTAGAAATCGATGGAAAGGCAGCGAGCTCCAAGTTTTCAACATTTTCTACTCTTCCCAGAGGACTGGTAGGGATGAGACAACACTGAAATCAGGCATCATTAACAAGATCACCAGGCTGGAAGTCAGGAGGCCTGGTTCTAGTTTCAGCTTTGTCACTAATTAGCTGAGATATTTTTGGGAGATTTTACATTTCTCCACAGTTTCTTCATCTGGATCCCAGATTTAGAAATCAAAGGCACCTGAGAGGCTAGTTGGTAGAAGGATCTGGCCTGCTGGTTTTGTTGACCCTTTACTGTGGACAATAGGGAGCCCTTTCAGGCCTCTCAGCTGGGGCTGTAGAATGGATAGTGTTAGGACTTAATGTCAGGAGAAGCACTGCCAAGTAAGCCTCAGTTTTCCTATCTGTTAAATCTGTGATTGTTCAGTCATTTTTCAGTTGTGTCCACGTCTTTCTGATCTCATTTGGGGTTTTCTTGGAGGAGATTCTAAAATGGTTTGTCGTTTCCTTCTCCCACTTATTTTACAGATGAAGCAACTAAGGAAAACAGGGATAAGTGACTTGCCCAGGGTCACACAACTCCAAGTATCTGAGGCCTGATTTGAACTCAGGAAGATGAGTATTCCCAACTCTGGACCCTGCACTCTCTCCACTGTACCACTTAGCTGCTCAAGTCAGTGGAAGAGAGACAACAATAATGGAAAGCACAAACAAATTTGGAGGATTGTTTTGGATCTCAAATGGGATACTATATATAAAGTACTTTGCAAACCTTAGAATGCTATATAAATATAGGATATTATTATTTTTACTTTCTTTTGACCCCAGTTTCTTGACTATCATTTTCTCAAATCATTTCAGTGCAACTTCCCATCCCTGAGAATTCCATGGGGGAAAACCCCACACAAATAAACTCCCATCCAACTCTAGCTACGTCCAAGGTAGCTCAAAAGCAGGCCGGGCTGAGCTGGAGAAATATAAATGGCAAGGTTACCCATAGCCCTTCTCCTAATCCTCTCCTCTCCAGGATATGGTGCCCACTTCCTGCAAACCAGACTCAGTAATGGCCAGGAGCATGGGTGCACAGGACTTCGCTCTGTCCAGCAATTACATTCTTCCTGCTTCCTTCAACCTATTCCAAGACTTTCTCTCAAGTGGGAACAGAATGTGATGAGAGAAAGCTAGTTGAAGAATGCCAACTTGGGGATGTATCTCTTGACAGATGGAGATGTTATTTAATTTCTGCTTTTTTAATTTGGAGAGGAGAGCCATGATGAATGCAAGGAGACGAGGAGACCAAGCTGCTTCCCCAACGCCCCTATCTCTGGGGCCCTTTCCTTCCAACCCCACTCACTATCTAACTTTCTACCCATTTCAAAAGAAAACCCAAATGAGAATGTATGTTATTAATGCACAAGGCTTTTAAACTTACTTATTATTAAGTTTGTCTCTGGGATTTTCCTGCTTTACCTCTTAGGGAAACAAACACTCATTCAATAGACATTGATGGACAGTACACTATGATGGACAGAGCACAGTGCTAGGAGCCCTGGGATAAATCCAAAATTTAAATAAGGCACAGTCCCTACTCACAAGAGGTAGCAAAGGAAGAGAGAATGTGCTATAGTAGAAAAAGGAAGAAAAACATTAGATTTGGGAGTCAAGAGTCCTGGGTTTGAATTCCAGTTCACTGCTTAGGTATTTTGTAACAATGGGCAAGTCACTTCTCAATGGGTATCATTTTTTTATATGTAAAATAAGAGTAGTGTAGGTTCTATGAAAGGCCACTTTGGAGTTAGGGGACTTCAGTTCAAATTCTAACTCTGATGCTTGCAGCTAGTGTAACTTTGGGTAAGTCATTTGACCTCTCTAGATCTCAGTTTCTGCATTTGTAAAATGAAAGGATTATTGGATGGCCTCTAAGATCCTTTCCAGATTTAAACCTATGATGCTAGACTTTGATTCTAGGACAGTGGTTGGGCCAACCTTAATGGGAATCTGCCTATAGGGCCTGAGATCCTTCACAATGGAACAATGTAGTTTTTGAGGCTTTTTTCTTTTCTTGGTTCTAACTCATTTTTGCAAACAAGGCTTCAAACAAACATCTTCCCAACCTACTCTGTCACCAAGAGGCACATGGGGTGTCCGTGTGGCAGCCTAGGGATTTAGGGAAAAGATCTGTGGCCAAGGTCTCCTTGGGGGGGGGGAGGTCAAGCCCCCATTCTGGAGGGAAGTTTAGTAAAATGCCCTCTACTAGCGCAGCTCTCTCTTGTCCAAAAGCACAGTGCCTACTGAGGTTGCTTATCCATAATCTCCTTCTCCCAGCTGGGTTCCAGATCCTTCCTTTAGGATAGAGAACTGGGAAGGGCAAAGTGGAGCTATGTATATATTTACATGCATCTTTTTAAAAGGGCTGCTAGTGGCACAGTAAATGGAGCATTGGACTTGGAGTCTGACGGGCCAGAAAGACCAGAGTTCAGATATAAACGTCAGACACTTACTAGCTGTGTGACCTTGGGCAAGTCACTTAACCCCTGCCTGCATAAAACTGGAGAAAGAACTGGCAGACTGTTTTAGTATCTTTGCCAAGAAAACTCCATGGACAGTTGACCCATGGGGTCATAAAAAGCTGGACCTAACTAAAGAACAACAACAAATGTTTTTTAAAAATCTAAATCTAAAGGCAGTGAAGACTGGCCATTGAAAGGCCAGTCCTCATGAGCATGAACAGGAGGCTCCAACTGATGTGATCCCCTGAGTGGACTTCAGAAGACACAGAGGCATTCCTGACTCGTGGTTTACCAAAGAGGACTCTTTTGATTGGCTTCTGAGCTGCAACTGGGTGTGCAGAAAACAAGATCCCTTTCTGTCATGCGGTGAACAAACAGGAAATAGTCATAATGTTACAGAAGTTCACACAGGGGATTGCATATGGCAGAACAAACTACCCAGGCTTATAAAGCCTGAACCACCATTATATTACATGAATAGCATATATGGGTGTGTGTATGAACATCTTTTGTTTTGAATTATCCACATTTTCCCCCTTCTATTAGCATGGCTAATAAAGAAAGAAAACAACGGTAATTTGTCTGTCTTCCATTAAAGTACTGATGAATTCATCTCCATTTCCCTCAACACACAAACACGCCAATTCTCTTCCCAAAGGGCTTGGGACTCTGTGGGGACCCTTGTGCCCCTCTATGGATTAAAAGGAGGATAGTGTGTTTTGCACATAGTGAAAATAACAGAGACTAACTTTTATATGATGCTTTCCATTTTCTTCCTGCTTCCCCACCTTTGGCTCCCACCCCTTCCCACCAGTCAACTTGATTTCAGAACTCACCTCTCTCCTTCCCACATAGAAAGGTATGAAATGGATCAGCTCTTGTTTTCAGCTGAGAAGAAACTGTTCACATATTTCATTAAAAGGGGGAAAGAGAAAGTGGGGAAAACAGGAGCATACTGATACCATTTAACTAAATTACACATAGAGACATAGAAAAGTTAATAAAGAATTGAAAGAGACAGAGTTTCATTAAGAAAAGAAAGATCATCCTTGGGAGGGGGCAACATCTCTGAATTCTGGTTTTTTTTTTCTGGTAAAATCTGTCCACATATTTTTAAATGCTTCATGAAATTGTTAACACTTTTAAGCCAATAATATGAAACTGAAGGCTAATTTTTGTGTGTGTGTGTGTGTGCACGTGCATGAAAACAAAGAAATAATGGGGTAGACAGTGGATCCCGACTGTCATTTTCTTTAAAGTCTTCCAGAGACTGACTTTGAGTGGCATAGTTCTTCAGCCAAGCTCCTGGGATGAAAGAGTCTGAAACCACTGTGGCTCAGAGGTAGAGACAGAAATGTCAGGAGAAGCAAGAGGATGGGGGACTGGAGACAGCAGTTCTAATGTCAGATAGAAAGCCCCTCTGGGAGGATGGGGGGCAGGGTCATAGGCCATCCTATACTGTGATATCATTCGGTATCTGGGTCTGAGGCTATGTCACTTGAGAATGTAAGTAGTGTGTGTGTGTGTGTATGTGTGTGTGTGAACATCTTTTATTTTGAATTATCCACATCTTTCCCCTCCTATGAGCATGTATGATAAAGAATGAAAACATTGGTCATCTCAACAGTCATCTCAAAAGCATCTACCCAGAAAAGAGACGAAAATCTGTAATGGCGGAAGTATATTAACAGAACCAAAGAATCTTAGAATTGGAAGGGACCTCAGAAACCATTTGTTACATGGATAGAGATTTCTTCTTCCACATTTCCAATTGATCATCCACTCATTGCTTGATGACCTCCAGCAAGGAAGAAATTGAGAAAGTCCATTCTACATTTAGACTATTCTAATTGGTAGGAGGTTTGGTTTTGGTTTGGGGTTTGGGTCTCATTTTTTTTTTTTTTTTGCTTATATCCAAATGAAATCTGACTTTCTTCAATTACCAGTTTTTTCCTTTGAGGGACAAAAAGAGGAAATAAAATCCCATTTCCACATGATAGGACTTCTAATACTTGAAGGTAGAAATCAGTATTCCCTCCCCTAAGTCTTTTCATTTTCAGACTAAGCATAATCAGTTCATTTAATTGATCCTCACAGGGTATAATCTTGAGGTCCATTACCATTCTACTTAACCTCCTCTGGATGGTCTCCAGTTTATCAATGTCTCTAATAAAGCACAATACCCAGGAATGAGCACAGTACCTTGAGTGTGATAAGGCAGAGTCTGGTGGGATTATGATTTCTCTTATTCTGAACATTATACCTCTCTCAAAGTTTGCTTTTTTTAAACAAATTATTTTTATTATTAAAATTATTATTATTTATTATTAAAAACATTTTTTTTAGTTTGCTATGTTATACTGTTTCCTTGTACTGAACTGGAGGTCCACTAAAACTCCTAGACCTTTTTCACAGGAAACGTTATCTAGCTATTTATCTCACATTATATTTCTATGGTTGATATTTTGAATCCAAGTAGTGAGCTTGTGTTAATGAATCCCAATTCAATTGCAACTTTTTGGGTTCATCTCTTTAATAGCAGGGAATGTTCCATTTTTGTCTTTGTATCCCCAGGGCCTAGTATATAATAAGTGCTTAATAAATGCTTATTGATTGAACCAAAACATTTTCTTGTTTAAGATATTCAGGTCATCCAATATGTTTGGTATCTTCACAGCTTCAAATCACCAGAAAATGTTCTACATGCCCTAATACTTTGCTGCATATAATTGATTAAAATATCAAACAGCACTGGGTCAAGCAGAGATCCCTGGGGCACTCCACTATGGATTTCCTTCTTTACTGCTACCAAACAAGTAATCACCACTCTTTGGGTCCAATCATTTAATCAATTTCAAATCCACTTCTCTGTGGAGATGAACTGTCACTGAGCCTTCATCTCTCCATCTTGCCCATAAGGATGGCATAAGAAACTTTGTCAAATGATGTACTGAAATCTAGGCATATTATGTTTATGGCATTCCCTGATGTATCTAGTGACCTTGTTGAAAAGGAAATAAGGTTAGTCTGACATGACCTGTTCTTGAAGAAGTCATGAAGGCTCCTAGTGGCCAGCTGCTTCCCTTTCTAAATACTAAAAATCTCTTAAGGTCATATACCTTCTTTCTGCCTCTGCCTAGAGCTTATCATGATCATAGACTCCTAGAATGATGGAGAGGGAAGGGACCCCAGAGACCACCTACTAGGCCAGTCCCCTCAGTTTACGTACTAGCTAAGGTAACATAGCTAGTCTGTGGCAGACCCAGAAAGGGCTCAGTCAGGTTTTTCAGATTCTTCTGCCAATATTCTTCCCACTGAGCCATTTACATCTAGCTAATATTTATATATATATATATATATATATGTGTGTGTGTGTGTGTGTATGTGTGTGTATGTATGTATGCATATATTTATGTGTATATATTTATGCATGCTAACATTTCATTAAATGTATATATATATACTTAAAAATTTGAAAAACACTTAAATATTTCATTTTATCCTTAGAACAACCCTGGGTGGTAGATACTGTTATTATTCTCATTTTGCACATGAGGAAACTGAGGTACACAGAAGTTATGTGATTTTTGCTCAGAGTTACAAGACACCAAGTGTCTGAAGCTAGATTTGAACTCAGGCCCAGTGCTCTACCAACTGCACCATCTAGCTGTCCTAGCCAGAAGAAAGCTACATAGGATAGGGGGCATCTCCATCTTGGAGCAAGGCTCCCTGCAGTTATACTCAGAAATTACAAATCAATGAGGATAGGAAGATGAATATCTTGTGGCCTTGTGGCCCTGAGAGCATCCACTAACGTGAGCTATGGTGGGACTGCAGAGTCGAGTGGCTGCTGGGGAGAGCCAGATGAAGGAGGTTCTTGTAGGTGCTGCTGGAGGATCTTGGGCTTTCCTTCTTCCATCTAGCCTCTTCTGAACCAACAGCTAAGACCAGAAGAGTCCCTGCCATGTCATAAGGGAGCAGAAAGCAAAGCACTTTAGAATTCACCTTTTCTGAGCCTGGTTTCTGTGAGCAGGGATAGGGAACAGAGGCTGCTATTGAAGCTAGACAGGAGACTGCAGCAGGAGGAGAAGAACTTTGAGTGCAAAGGGGTGAGTCATGGAAGGGAGAAGTCTGGGATGGGGGACAGGGGGCAACTCAGACCTCAAAAGTGCTAGCAGAATCCTTGCACTCTGCATGTGCAATAAATACTGAATGGCAAAAAAATCCCAATGGGATGGGATTTTTGTGATGACAAAAAGTAACAGACCTGTGTATAGCTCTTAAAGGTCTTTCAAAGTGCTTCCTTCACACAAGCCTAAGAGGTAGGAGTGCTAGCACTATGCCCATTATACAGAGTTGTAAAAACAAGCTGGCAAGGAGACATAACAAGTAGTAATGGGGGATTTCAGTTATCCAGACATCTCTTGGTGTTCTTACTCTTCTGAAAGTGAGGGAAAGTGCTCATGTTTTCTCTACAGATTGTATAGTCTTCCCACAAATATTAAATCAGAATATCATAATTAGAGCTTGAAAGAGCCTTAGAGGTCAATGAGTTCAATCTCTTCATTATACAGGTGAGGACACTGAGGCACAGAGAGGTTAAATGACTTTCGTAGGGTCACACAACTACTAAGTATCAGAGGCTGGACAGGAATTCAGGTCTTCCTGGCTCCAAGTCCAGCACTGTCCATTCCTTCACACTGCCTCTTAGTCTGTTTCTATTTTATTTTGCTTTAAAAAATTTTTTTTGAGACTAGTCCCTATCTCTTTCAGGCTAGAGGTGCCAAGGCTTCTCAGGGCCCTATCCCAGTACTGATTGGGCCAAAGGCTTTGACCTTCTCTGTTTTTCTGACCTGGGCTGGTTCTTTCTTCCTTAGAGGTGTCCTGGTGGCCCTTCATTCTTGGGGGTTTACCATATTGATGCCAAATTTAGTTTGGAAAAACACAGTCAATAGTAGCCCTATTGCATCTTAGAACTCCTGCTCTCAAGCAATTTACCAGCCTCAGCCTGCAGCAGCAGGGACTACAGGCATTGTCATCATGCCTGGTACCATCTTCATTTTAAAGATGAAGAAACCAAAATAACACAGAGAATACATTATGCTGCTCAAGGTTTCCTGGGAGTCAGCAAAAGAAACCAGTAAGAAGAAAACTTTTGACTTTGCGCCATTTTCCAACCTGCTGTTGCTGCTACTGCTCTCCCACTAGAACTTCAGAGACCATTCCCTAATGGAGCTTTGGAATTGTTCACCATCTATGTTTTACTTGGAGAACTAATTAAATCAACATTACCAAGTGACTACTCTAATGTTCTACTCTCCCCACACTGGCGTCTTCTCAGACCAAAACACCCTTCCCTACCCTGACCTCCCACTCTTCTGTGTGTGTTCTCTCTGCTAATCTGCTCAAATCCCTCCCAAGTCAGCCTACAGGTAAGATTTTCAACTGATTCCAGGTCTAAAGTTATCTTCCCCCTCCCTCTCCACACTGATTTTGCTTTTCCAATAAATTTCAGTTTATAACTATGAATTGAAGTTTATAACTAGGAATTGAAGTGCCTCAAGGATCCTTGCTTGCCCCTAGGGTATCAGTGACTTAGGTTGAGGCATAGATGCCATAGTTATCAAATGTACCAACAGCAAGCAGCTAGATGGGACCCCTAACAGATCAGATCACAGTCAGGACCCCTTAAAGATTTCCAGAGAGAAGAATATTGGGGCAAATCAAGTAAGACTGAACTTGAGAGGTATAGCAGTATGGTCTTACTTAACACACACACATATATCACAAATATAATCAAGTCAGCAAACTTTTATTAAGCACCTGTTATGTACTAGGCAGAGTACTAAGTACTGGAGATACAAAGAAAGGCAAGAATATTTTCTGCCCTCGGGGACTTCCAATCTAATGAAAGGAGATAGCAAGCAAACAACCATGTACAAATATGGCATAGACACAACTAGATCATCTGAAAAAACAATCAGGGATTTCTAGTGGTTTGCAAGTTTAATGAGTATGCAGCGAGATATGGCGGCCAAAAAGGTTAAAATATTCCTGTCCTGAATTAATAGAGACATCGTGTCCAGAATAAGGCAGGTGATAGCCCTGCCTTACTCCATCTTGTTAGACACATCTGTACTGTTTTGTATGGACAATGGGTGCCCCATTTCAGGAAGAATATTTATAAAAGTGGATCTCAGGAAAGGCAGCCAGGATGATGGTCAGGGAGATCACTCTATACAAAGACCTTCAGAAAGGACTTTGGACATTTAGCCTGGTAAAGAGGAGAAGAGAAGGGATATAGGAGGGAGGAACTACACCTGTTGGCTCATCAAGTATTGACAAGTAGTCATTTGGAAAAAGAATTAGAATTTTTACTGTTTGGTAGAGGATTACAGAAGTAGAATTGATGAGGGGAAACTGTAGAGTTGTAGACATTGTAGGGGCTGCTAGATGGCTAAAGTGCAGGGTCTGGAGTCAGGAAGACTCATCGTCCTGAGTTCAAATCTGGCCTCAACCATTTACTACCTGTGTGACCCTGGGCAAGTCACTTAACCTTGTTTGTCTCAGTTTCCTCATCTGTAAAATGAACTGGAAAAGGAAATGGCAAACCCATCTTTGCCAAGAATCCCCAAATGGGATCACAAAGAGTCAGAACTGACTAAACAGATAATAAAATTCAAGGTTTAATATAAGGGGGAAAAAAACTTCCATTAGGAAGAGTGATTCCAGAGTAGATTAAATTAGTAGACTAAATTCTTATTACTCAGACTACTAGTGTCCTGGGATCCTGGGAATGTGACATCCTACTTTGTGATGGTTCCCCTCCAAATGCTCCAGACATGAGCCTCTAGCACCGTCCAAACCAAGAGTTGGACGGTATATGGCAGAGGTAATGGGGGGGGAGGAGGAGGAAATTCCATATAGAGCCAAGGTCACAATTGACCTGAGTCACTTTTTCTGGTTTTGGATCTCTTGGCTATTGTCCCAGATCAATACCCAAACATCTTCCCTGAAGAGAAAAGACAATCTAGAGCAGGCAGGGGCTAAGCCTGGGCTGGAATCCAGGCTTCTGTACATTAGTACAATTGATGAACTGCCAGGATTGTAAAGGACCAAGTAGACTTAATTGCAGGGGGACTGGTGTTAAACACCAGCTTCCCTCCTCAGTCTTTACCTCACCAATTCACTACTTCCATAACCCCCTACAAAGCATAAATCATGTAAATTGTCTTGGCCAATAGGATACAAACTCCTTGAGGGCAGAGACTCTTTTCGTTTTTGTCTTTGGATTCTTAATGCTTTAGCATGGCATCTCTGAAGAAATGCTTGTTGAATTGTATTATCTTTTCTGCCTCCCTCTAATTCTTCTCACTCGGTCCCCTTTTCCTCCCATCCCCTGATCAGCACCTTTCCCTATCTCTCAAACTTCCTAAAATGGCCCCGTATCCCAAGATCTCTTTTTGAGAAACTTTGCCAAGGAAAGAATATAAGACTTGAAATAAAATGACCTGAGTTTGAATCCCAGGTTTGTCACTTGCTACCAATGTGAGACAGAGAAGTCACTTGACTTCTTGGGTCAATGTTCTCACTTCTTCAAATTAAGGAGATGGATTAGATTATCTTCACAGTATCAAAAAATCATCAATCATGGATTCAAAGCTGGAAAAGACTTTAGAAGTTATCTAGTTCAATTGGACATAGTAAAAGCTATCTTCAACTGTGAAAGACTTAGCAACTTTTATCAAGACAATGATCCAGGACAATTCCAAAAGACCCATGATGAAAAGTACTACCTACCTCCAGAGAGAAAAGTAATGAATTTTGAGAGCAGGCTGAAGCATGCTTTTTTACTTTATGTTTCTTGGGATTTTTTGCATGTGTTTTCTTTTGCAACATGGTTAATGTGGAAATATGTTATGTATGATTTCATATATATAATTGATAATCTTGTTGCTTGCCTCCTCAAAGGGTGGGAGAGAGAGAATTTGGAACCCTAAATATTTTAAATGAATGTTGAAATTAAAAAAATATATAATTAGGAAATATTTCATGAAATAAATACAAATATATATTTTTTAAAAAGTCATCTAGTTCAACTCTTTCATTTTACAAATGAGCTCTCCAAGGTCTAGCTCTAAAATCCTCATGATCTTGTGATCCTGCCACTCTTCAGAGAGGTGTCTGATAAAGTCATTAATAGGGAAGTGGAAGTTATTGATAGCAGTTTAAAGCATTATTCTCCTTGTGTCAAAACCTCAAACCAAAAGGATGAAGCTTTAACTCTGAAATATCTGAATTAGCAGTGGGTAGGACAGGCATTTTTGGGAAGTAGCAGGAACTTCAGAGTGGTTCTGAATTTAAAGAGGTAAGCCTATGAAATAATCTGTTGAATTACAGATCTAGAGTTGAAAGGGACTTCAAAGGGCACCCAGCCCAACTCTATCCTTTTCATAGATAAAGAAATTAAGACTCAACCTAAGTGCCTTTTTCAAGGTCACATGGGCACCAAGTAGCAGGGCTGGAATTCGAAACCAAGTGCTATGACTTTAGATTAAAGTTATTCTTCCATGGCCTCATGCTACCTCCTCTTCCTCTATGTATAGCTCATCCTCTGAAAGGTACCTGATGCCTCCTTGGTACCACTCCAGTTTGGCCAACAGACCCTACCCTATGCCCCATGATTATGAGATGAGGGAATGTGTGTGTGTGAGAGAGACAGAGACAGAGAGAGAGAGAGAGAGAGAGAGAGAGAGAGAGAGAGAGAGAGAGAGAGAGAGAGAGAGAAAGAGAGGGGAGGGGAGAGAGAGAGGGGTAGGGGGGGAGAAAGGAGAGATATGGAGAAGAGAATGAGAAGAGAGAGAGAGGGATAGGAGAGTGAGAAGAGAGAGAGAAAGAGAGAGGGGGGAGAGAGAAAGGAGAGATATGGAGAAGAGAGAAAAAAGGCGGGGAGAGAGAAAAGAGATACATTTGAGAAGAGGTTGTTGTTCAGTTGTCTCAGTCATGTCTGACCCTTCCTCACTTCATTAGAGGTTTTCTTGTCAGAGATCCTGGAGTGGTTTGCCACATTTCCTTCTCCAGCTCATTTTACAGATGAGGAAACTGAGGCAAACAGAGAGCCATTCCATATGACAAAGTGGGTTTTTGGTTTGGGGAATTTTTTTGAGAGGAAAAAAGAAGTCATCAGAGCTGATCAATACATTGAGAAAGTCCCAAAAAAATGTGCAATGTGTAGTACCTGTGGTGTTCCTATCTACACAAAGATGTAGGTTGGGGGTGTTATTTTCTTCAGGATTTTTTTTGTGCCTTCTTTTGAGGCTATTGATTCTTTTTTCATGATTTTCTTGCATTCCTCTCATTTGTTTTCCCAATTGTTCCTTTACCTCTCTTATCTGATTTTTAAAATCCCTTTTGAGCTCTTTCAGGAATTGGAGAAATAATTTAAGAATTGGATTACCTGAAAGCCATGATTTTAAATAAAGAACCTAGACACATCACCTTTTAAAAAATTATCAAGGAAAACAGGGGTAAGTGACTTGGCCAGAGTCACATAGTTAATATGTGTCTGAGGCCAGATTTGAACACAGGAAGATGAGTCTTCTTAACTCCAGGCCTAGCACTTTATCTGTGCCACATAGCTACCCCCCAAACCTTCTAGGCCTCAGTTCTTCATCTATAAAATGAGAAGTTTGAGACTGGACAGTATCTAAAGTCTCTTTCAGCTCTAAATCCTGTGATCTCACCCAACTTTACTGCTGTTGGTCTCAGAAATAGAATGTTGTGTCAGGTGCATAGTGAGTCAAAGCAGACTCTGGCATTTCTTATGTCTGCATGAGATGTGAAAGGATTGGGACAAGGTCAAGAGAGAGCTGGAAGGAGCCATATTGGTCTAGCCCGGTCTCTCAATAACCTACCCAAGGAATTAAGACCATCTGAGACACACTCCCTAGAAGACATAAAACCAAGTAGCAAGGGACAGAGAGGTAAAAAGCAGAACCCCTGGAAGCAGCAAGATAAAGGAGATTGGAGACTGATAGGTAGAGGTAGAGTCCATGAGGAGAACAATGGAGAAGAGAGAGGGATAGGAGAGTGGGGAGAGAGAGAGAGAGAGAGAGAGAGAGAGAGAGAGAGAGAGAGAGAGGAGAGAGAGAGAGAGAGAGGGATAGGGAGAGAGGGAGAGAGAGAGAGAGAGAGGGAGGGAGAGAGAGAGAGAGAGAGAGAGAGAGAGAGAGAGGGGGGGGAGAGGGAGAGGAGGGAGAGAGAGAGGAGAGAGGGGAGAGAGAGAAAGAGAGAGAGAGAAGAGAGAGGGGGGAGGGAGGGAGAAGGAGAGGGAGTGAGAGAGAGGGAGAGAGAGAGAGAGAGAGGGAGAGAGGGAGGGAGGGAGAAGGAAGGAAGGAGTATCTGGCACATGAAAGCCCTACCAGCAGCTGGCAGAGGGAGAGGGATGTGCAGCAGGCAGTGATGTCCTGATCCATGAAGGATGGGTCCCTTGGCTGCCCGCACATTCACTGTCATTCCCATGCAGCCTGGATGCCAATGCCTCAGCTCACTTAGCAGAAGTCCTGACCCCCTGCTTCCCATCTTCCTCACAGAGGATCCTAAACCTTTTGAACAGGAGGAGGGAAGGAAGGGACGGAGGAGCTAGGAGGGAAATCTGATCCAACAATGTCCAAGGAATGAAGCTGCAATAAATCATAATGACAAGAGACATCACTGACATTCGAATAACACAGCATGGTGCCATGAAAAAAGCCCTAGATTTGGAGTCGCAGGAGTCAGGTTGAGTCTCAGCTGTTGCATACCACCTGGGTGTCCTCAGGCAAGTCACTAACTCTCAGGACCTCAATTTTCCCTCATGTGTAAAATGACTCCCAAGGACCGTTCCAGTTCTAACCCCTATGAACAATTTTAAAGTAGTTTCACATCCATTATCTTGTAGTATGTTTCAGATTCATCATATAGAGGCTACAGTATTTGAAGCAGCATGGTGTTCTGGAAAGACGCTGGTCTTAGAGTCCAAAGACTTGAGTACAAATCATGACTTTATATTTCTATGACCTTGGGAGGGTCACAACTCTGAGCCTCAGTTTTCTGTTCTAAAAGATAGGGGAACAATAAACCTGTACTGAGTACCTAACCTTGGCTGTTGTAAGGAAAGCTCTTTGTAAACTTTAAAACAGCATATACATCTAAGCTAATAGCCCCATTTAACAAATTAAAAAAGTGAGGCTCATAGGTTTGAATGAAAATATATACCACTGGTGACTGGCACATACACACACACACACACACACACACACACACACACATTGTGCTGTTGAAATGAACTAAACTGAAATAGGAAAGAACATTTTGTAAAGAACAGAAGTGTTCTATGAATGTAACGTGTCATTTGTAAAGGCTTTTGTTAAGTGTCCAGACCTGGGTCTTTAGACTGACTCTAAGTCCAGTGAGCTTTCGTTACCTCATCCTGCCCCTATACAACCTAAGCCAGATTAGGCAGTGTTTCTCATTGGATTCTCCCCAAGGGTCATCATCTGCACCTTTAGACCCTGATCAAGGCTGTCCGGTCACCATGACTTTAACTGTGACTATTTCTGCCACAGCACAGATATCTGTAAAACACTTAGCACACAATAGGCACTTAATGAATGTTTGTTTCCTTCTTTCCTTTCAAAGATAATCTTCATGAACTCCGTACAGTGACTGTAAAAACAAAATCCTCTACAGCCAGCCTTCTGGTGATGAACTGAGTCCAGGGGTGGGGAACCTGTGATCTTGAGGCCACATGTGGCCTCTGGGTCCTCAAGGGCAGCCCTTTGACTGAATCCAAACTTAACAGAACAAATCTCCCTTTAATAAAAGGATCTGTTCTGTAAAATTTGGACTCGGTTGAAAGGTCACACCTGAGGACCTAGAAGATCACATGTGGCCTTGAGGCAGCAGTTTCCCTACCCGTAAAAGCTGTTCCTTGGGTGGCAGCTACACTGAGGTCATACTCAGGATTTATAATCCTTGGCCACAGATGGCAAGAATCTAGGATCCCCTGGCCACATGATGAGGCATCTTTGATTGTAGTGTGTGCTAGGAGGCAGCCACCAAAATCACTGAGACCAGTCTTATTTTCTAGAAAAGCCCTAGGCTGAACTCAAACATCAATAGCTGAGCTTCTCTCCTTCCCTTCTGCATCTTCTCATCCAAACCAGACAGTGACAAGTTGGCCAAAACTGACCAGAAGATGGAGCACCTTTAGAGAGGCCATATTGGAGACCAAATATTTATTGTCTATATCAGAGTAGACTCCCAAATCTGAGAGCTGTTTTGTCTTCTGTTGTTGTTTTTGGTTAAGTGGCTTGCCCAAGTCACACAGCTAGTAATTGTCTGAGGACAGATTTGAACTCAGGTCCTCCTGACTCCAAAGTAGGTGATCTATCCACTATGCCGCCTAGCTACTCCTCTTTTGTTGTTTTAAATGTTGTTTTCTGAAATATCACTTTGTTTTGTAAATCAGTCTTGCTCTGAACCCCTCCAGTACAGCAGGAGGGATGTAAGCTATACAAAAGAAGTACTTTCAGGTAGAAGCTTTAGATGCTAACACATAAAACTTAGTGGAAACTTCCTGGAAGCACAGACGAGGAGGGGGTGGGGAAAAGGAGTGTGCTTAAACAAATGAGATTGATTCGCATCTTTCTGAAATTTTGACATCAATATACTGTGGGTCTAGGACTTTCCATGACACTGACAAAGGCAGAGTATAGATAAGATGATCTCTCCAGACTCCTTACATTCTTAAGAGTCAAAACAGAGTCAACTGTAAAAGCGCCTGGAGAGAAAAGGGGACTTGGGTTTGAAAACTACCAGTGGGGTGACAGAGCTGAGAGAGTGCTAGGCTTCCCTCACAACCTCGCTCCTCTGATATCTATTTGCATCAGAAATTACCCTAGAACTTAATTCTGCATAATGCTGTTCAGACAAACGACACCCCTGAAACTCTTTGCTGAGGCCAATAATAACATAACTGCAGAGAGGAATAATGAATAGGAGAAGAGGGAAAGGGAAATCATGAAGGCAGAGGGAAGGGGGAGGGAGAGGAGACGGGCAGCTGCTGGCTCGAAGTGGAGGTGCTGTTGAGCTTTCTGGGAGTTATGTCCCGGACCTCAGAGCCCAGGACCACAGAATCACAGTGAATAATGAAGGGACCTCAGCATCCCAGCCACACCTGGACCTCCATCCTCTCTACAGAATCCCAGGGAAACTCAGCCTCTGCCCAAATACCCCCAGTGGGGGGGAGAATTCACCATGCCCCTTGAGGTAGCCCATTGTTTTTGTGGACAGTTCTTATTTTTATTAAGTTTTCCTTTCTATAGGGCTCAAATTTTCCCCTCTCTAACTTCCCATCAATGTCCTCTGTAGTCATAAGAATAAGTCAAACTATTCTGGATAAGTCATCCACCTGCAATCCATCAGGCTTCATCAAGGCCTGGGGAGGAAGGAAAGGGACAGTGACCAGGGAGGTGGAGATGGGATTGAACAGGGTGTATCCTTTGCCTTCAGACCAGCTGTTTTATAACTTAGACTCAGACTCACAGAAGGTGAGAGTGGGAAGGACCTAAGCAACCATCTACCATTATACCGTCCCTTCCACGCTTCAACTTACCACATTGTGACTTTCTCCATCACAGTTTCGATATATTGTGAATTGGCATCAGAAATTAAATGGGAATTTGGGGGGAGTTTTGCAGAAGCCACAGACAACACACAAAGGCCAACAAACACAGAAAAAGTTTAGAAACTCAGAAATGTATAAAATATGTGTAGTATTATATAAATATCAATGCATTTTATATTTTGATAACATAATAATTCAGATTTCTCCAATATGAAGGGAGAGTCAAAACATTTTCCACGCATTTTCCAGATCACAGAGGTGTAATGTTGAAGGGATTATTATTACAGATAAGAAAACTGAGTCCAGAGCATCCATTAGGCAGTCTTCTATATCCCCTCTCATTTCTTTTGTCCTGTTGGGGTAATTTCAGCCTTCTGGTCACCTTGGAGTTTGCAGCTTTAAAATCATGCTTGCCTTTTACCTCTCCCTCAGTTTACAAGTCCTGTCCATTCTACCTCCTCAACATATTTTATTTATTTCCTGTTCTCTCCAATCATATGATGCCACCTAGTTTTGACCCTTGCCACGTCTCACCTGAAATACCACAGCAGACTCCTAAATGGACTTGTGGCTTGCAGTCTCTCCTCTTTTCATTCCATTCTCCACATCATTTTCCAAGAATCTTCACTGGGTCCCTTTTGCTTTTAGGGTAAAATACCAACTCCTCAGCTTGTTATTTCAAGCCAGTCTTCCTTTCCAGATTCATCTGTTACTACATCTCTTAGTGCATTTTATGTTCTAGCCTAATTCCTCATTTGCTGTTCCCTGAACGTGTTGTTCACTTTCCTGCTTTCATGCCTCTGCACACAATGTCCCCTAAGCCTAGAACAAGCTCCTTCCTCACCTCTGCCTCTCAGAATCCTTGGGTTACTTCAAGGCTCTGTTGATGGATTTTTATATGACCCTAGTTCTCAGTACTCAATCCTTCCTCAAATTATCATGGATACTAGCGTTTATTTACATGCTGTAACCATTTTGCCCTTCTACTCCCCAAGTTCCTCCAGGGAAAAGTTCTATTTTTTTCCCAATTAATCTGTCTTCGCATCTCTGACATTAGGTCCAGTGCTTGGTAAATAACAGGAGCTTAATAAATGCTTGTTAGATTGGATGGTACACCTGCCCACCAACCTCAGCCACCTTCTCCTCTTTGTCCTAACCTAGTGCAATTACCGAATGTTTACATTATTGTTACATATAATGCTGTCATTTCGATTCAGTCACAGCCCTCTCCCCATGCTCATAAAATATTAATGTTAGAGGGCTGCTCCTTGCAGGAATGTTTATAATTTCTCTCCCCCATTACAGACTTATTAATGGTAATAACGCTGTTTCCCTGCTCAGGAACCAGGGCCACTGAAATGCCATCACTCACCGCCTCTGAAATATGACAGTGGGAAGTCCAATACGGTTCCCTGCTCAGCACTTAATCTTAATAACATTTTATCTTGGACGACAAGTGTGGGTAATGCTGTTTAAAAGCTATGACTGCATTGACACTCTAACAGGGAAAAGCAGCAAAAGGGGAAAAAGGCCGCTTTCACCTTGCCTCCTTTGGGCTCCCCACCTTTTCTATAATACATTTGTTAAGGTCACCATTTTAAACCTCTCGTGATATCTCACTCTTCGAAGTGGGAGTCAGATCACACAGACACTTGGATAAAGCTGCAGGGGGCTGTGAAGTCCCCCCCGAGTTCAGCATTTCAGCTACAAAAGGATTTTTTGTACCTGAGAGCATGGGAAGTACTTACAAGTACATCAGCCTTTGAAAACATGACTGCCTCAAATGGACTGTATTAAAAATATATAAGTCCATTTCGGCTAGGAAGTCAGGCCAAGGGGAGTGGGAAGTCTTTAAGATGCACTGAACAAGGCCTCATGGTGTTTCCACCTCCTAAGGCAAGGCTGATAATGATACTTCTCCAGACTGAGTCAAGCTCTCCAGGCTCCATTTTCCACTCCTTTGGCCCACCTTAATCCACCTACACAATTCCAGTGGGATGTTATATTTGAAGTCAGAAGCCTTGAGTTCAAATCCCAAATCTTCCATATAGATCACATAGGTAGTAGGTAGGCAGCAGACCTGGGGATTTTAATCTTAAAATGAAACAAAAATTCCAGGAAGGAAATTATAGAGCACAGTAAATAATAAGTTTTTGAATGTGCTGAGCAGATTCCAGGATAAGCTTTTTTTTTTTTAAAGGAATGGTAATCAATCTGCCAGGCCCTCAGAATGCTGCCCAGTCCTGTCCTGGATTCTGGGGCAAAGCTCAGAGTTGAAGTCTCGTCCTCAGTTTCCTCAACTGTAAAAGGAGAGAACAAATATAACGAACTCTAAAATCCTCGTTGTCTTTGTTCAGTCATTTCAGTCATGTCTGACTCTTCCTGACCCATTTGGAGTTTTCTTGACAAAGATACTGGAGTGATCTGCTATTTCCTTCTCCAGATCCTTTTACAGATAAGGAAATTGAGGCAAACAGGGTTAAGTGACTTGCCCAGGGTCACACAGCCAGTAAGTGTCTGAGGCTGGATTTGAACTCAGGGTCCTCCTGACTTCCCAGTCAGTATACCACTACTTGCCCCTAAGGTCCTTGCTTGCTATAAATTTACAATTCTATAATCATCCACAACCCCCATACCACAACTTTCTTCTCACTGAATCACACAGAATCTCAGAGCTAGAAGGGACCTCTGTGGTCATCTAATCCACCCCCTAATTAAGTAGGAATACCCTCTAATACCTCCCTAGCAAGGGATTACTCTGCACAAGCTGGAAGCCCTCCACGAAAGGAGAAATTGCCACCTTCCAAGGCAGCTCCTTCCTACTTTGGGACAGCTCTCAGAAGTCCTTCCTTCAGCAAGCCTAAATCTGGCTGTCTGCAACTCTCACCCATTGTTCCTGTTCTGCCCTATGGGCCAGAACCAGTCCAATTCATCCTCCACAAGGAAGGCCTTCAGCCACTGGAAGATCGCTATCACAATCTCTTTGCCCCTAAAGTCTTCTCTTCCCAAATCTAAATAGTCCCATTCTTTGTATAAAGAAATTTAAGATCAAAGAGGTTAGAAAACCTCTCTGGGCCTCAGTTTCTCATCTGTTGAGTGGGGATCATCACATTTTCACTCCCTTGGACAGTTATCTAACCTTTCTAGCCTCAGGTTTCTGAGCTGCAAACTAAGAAATAGGAAAAATAGTGTTTTTGAGATCTTCCTCACTGGGGTACCGAAGGCTTGACTTAAATAATGTAGGTTCAATGAAATAAACTCTGGTTCAATCAAGCAAGCTCTGGTTCTTGTTAGTAAAGGGGAAAGGAAGAGTAAGGATTGACTATGGGCATCATATATAGTTCCTCCTATGTACCAGGCATCAAACTGAGTGCTTTACAACATTATCTCATTTAAGGATGCTGGCAGGCAGAATAGTTACTCTGGAGATGAGTGACGTCAAGGAGGACTCCACTTCCCCATCTATCTTCTCCCAGTCCTTTAGGTCACAGCCCCTCACTTGAGGTAGCTCTTGATTCTTCCTAACATTCTTTAAGGGCAAAGCCAAGACTGCTTCTATAAAAAGTCCCCTGAGTCCATTTTAGCACTCTGCTCATAGTAACAGTTACAGCTTACCTTGATAGAACTTTAGAAAGAGACAGAGCAAGTGGAGTTATCCCCATTTTGGAGATAAGGAAAATGCATCTGAGAGAAGTGCAATGATTGGTCCAAATTCATATGACTAGGACTGGGCCTGACTTCAAGTTCAGTGTTATTTCCCCCCGCCCCTCACCACACCTCGCTGTTTTGTTTTTGCTTTTCCAATAAATCTTCCCAATTGTTTAGTTCAAACTACGCAGTGGCCTAGAGATTGGAGTTGAGCTGGGTTAAGGTCAAATGTTTTTTCCATGATTCAATTTTATTCTTCTGTGCAGTTGTCATAGATTTATTCTTGGGATAGAAGGGAGGCAGTATGGTTCGTGGAACTGGCTCTGGAGTCAGAAGGGCTGGGTTCAAATCCTATCCAATGCCATTTACTACCTGCATGATCTTGGCCAAATCATTTCATCCCGTAGACCTCGGATACCTGACTTGCCCAATGAGAAGGTTGGTCTGATTGACCTCAGAGATCCCTTCCAATTCAAGATCCTAGGAACTTCCCACCCAAACTGGAAATCAGTTCCTCAGCATCTATATAGGACATTGTGAAGACTGCTGAAATGCTTCGTGGAATGGGAATTTACGGCTTTGTAGGACATCATTTTCCAGTGCTGGGCAGCTCTAACTCTTAGAAAACTCTTCTCTAGATTGGACAGAAAGCTTCCTTCCTGTAACAGAGCTGGAAGGAATCTTAGAGGTCATCTAGTTCAACCCTCCCCCTGTCTTACAGATATGAAAACTGTAGTCCAGGGTAATTAAATGAATTGCCCAGGATCTTACAGGCAGTAAATAGAAGAGCTGGGATTTGAACCCAGATACTCAGACTCTAAATCTAGCACTCCTTCCACTCCATGGTGGATGCCTCCATGGTGCTTTGGAGGGTCAAACGGAGAGCAACAAAGAACATGCTTAATCCTCCTGGTGTGTGAAAATCAGGTACCCTACAGCTCCTTTTTAGGATAAAAATCCTTCTTATGCCATCCCTTGCAGATGTCACATCCTTCAGCTGGCATCCCCTGGGAAAGCTTCGGTTTGTCAGCCCTCTCCTTGGTGTACAGACCTGGACCAGAATCCTCCTGATATGGTCAGTGCAGATGACAAAGGGATAGAAAGTTACCCGCTCTGGGCTTGAGTACTGAGATTAATGTACTTTAAGATTGCCCGAGATTTTGTAGCACCTGCATTGAATTCTGCCTCGTTTTTATTTAATGAATGTTATCACGCCCAACTTATATCTGAGTAGCTGATTAAAAAACAAAACAGAACAGCTAAATGAAGACCTTCATCCCTGTCCATTTTCATCCTGTTTTGCCCCACTTTTTCAGTCACTTGAGATTCTGATTATTTCATCCAATGCATCACTACCTTTCTTCCAGCAACCAGCTTCGTTCAATCCACAAAGCTCACAGGCCTCCCTTCCTCTCTTCATTCAAGTAATCAATAAAAATGTTGAATAGGAGAAAGCCCTGAGCCCCACCACTAGAGACTCTTCTTAGGTTAACACCAGTTCATCCCCTGATATTTGGGTTGACCCTTCTTGTATGCTGCTTTCTCTTCTAAATACTGACAAACCATTAGTTTACTACTCCATTGCTAAAGTTCAATGTTGAAGCGCATCCCATCCATCTATAGCTAATAACAACAGCTGACATTTATTTATCATTTGAATGCTTGCAAGGCATTTCCCACATATGTCATTTCATCCTCATAGCAACCCTATGAAGTAAGTGTTTATCATTTATGCCATATTGCAGATGAGGAAACTGAGGCTGAGAGGATTAAGTGACTTGCCCAGGATCCCACAATTAGTACAAGTTGGAGGCAGGACTCAAACTCAAGTCTTTCTGCTTCTAAGTTCTTCATTCCATCCATTGGTTCCTTGCTCCTGAAATCAACCTGATTCCTCTGCCGCCCCCCTCATCTTTTTGAACACTGAGACATCATCCCAAGTCATGTTGTACATCTTGGTACTCAAAAATCAGGAAGAGCTCTGCAGCTCACTGAAACATGCATGAAAAGCACTTTTCAGTGTTTACAATGCTAAATAAATGTCTGTAATTAACGCTATTACTGTTTCAATCCAATCCAGTGACCCTTTCTCACATCTGCAGAGTTTCTAGCACTCCTTGCTATACACGCATACACAAATTCATTTTTTCACCTGAATCTCTAGGGGGTAAGAAGACGCAGAAGAACCAAAGTACCTTGGCCCCCCCCAACTCTCTTGTTCACATAGGATCTGGGATAATTCTAACCACAGCCAAGATAAGAGTCAATCCTAAGGACAAGGCAGGAATCCTGTCCACAATAGGATGGCCAAGTGTAACTAGCTATTGACTGACCTACTTAGCTCCATCAATAAGTGATACCTTGATCATGACAAACCAGGTTCTTGCGATGATATGGAAGGACCGCTGATCAGCCTCGAGAGGCAGAAAGCACAGACTTCATAGGCTCAAGTAACAGTTTTGACCAAGGTTCGTTTGTGATACACATGCCCCTAATTAGAAGGCTAGCAGAAGCAAGATGACTGACTTAGGGCTGGCAGCTCCCTACCCTGACCCTATCCATAAAGAGTTTGCCTGAAGCGGGAAGGCTCCTCCTTAAGATACTGCAACAACATCCCACACGATGACGATCATTTGGGACAGAGCTATAAAGTGCTGATTGCCAGGGATTGGAACAAATCGCACCAGCCCCTGTGTTCTAAGAACAAGGAGGGCTTGTTCCATCCTATTTTATTTTTTCTAAGTGAAGGGAAACTAAAAAAAGAAAGTAGATGGAGATGAAGCAGGCAGGGGAAGCATATTTTTGAAAAGAAATGATACCAGTCTGTAGGGGGATTGCACTGTCAAGGAAAGAAGAGTCACTAGGATTGCAAATTCTCTGATACCCTGCTTCTGGTCCACCACAAGTCCCAATTTAAACAGTGAAAAATGGCTCAATATTTGTGAAGACAGAAGAGAGGGATGTGAGGAGGGGGATGGAGTAGGTTTTACTGGGGCCTATTTTTACCCCAGGATTTTGAACTCAGGAAGAAGGTACTTTTGGGGGTTAAGTAAAGGCTCACCACTAAGTCCAGGTATATCTTTTTTTGTACAATGGGTTGAGAAGAGTTAGAACCAGAAATATCCTTAGAGATCATTTGTTTCAATCCCCTTATTTTATAGATGAGGAAATAGAGTACTAGATTAAAAAATGACCCACCCAAGGTCCCACAGGTCTTCTGGAAAAGTTGTACATCTGATTGTATACTGATTCAACCATTCTGGAGAGTAATTTGGAACCCTACCCAAAGTGCTATAAAACCATGTATAACCTTGGACCTAGAAGTACCACTACTAACTCTGCATCCTCAAGAGATAGAAAACAAAAAGGAAAAGGACCTATATGTAGAGAAATACTTACAGCAATTCTTTTAGTGTTGGCAAAGAATTGGAAATTGAGGTGATGTCCATCAATTGGGGAAGGGCTGATCAAGTTGTTGTATATGATTGGAATGGGGTACTGCAAAAAGTGCCAAAATGCTGTAAGAAATGATGAGCAGATGCTCTCAGAAAAAAATCCCAGAACAACTTAAACGAACTGAGGCAAAGTGAAATGATCAGAACCAGGGGAACACTGTACACAGTCACAGCAATACTGTATGATGATTTACTGTGAGTAACTTGGCTATTCTCAGCAGTACAATGATCCAAGACAATTCTGAATCACTTATGATGAAAGGTGTTCTGTGTCTACTGATAACAAACTGGTGGAAGCTGACTGCAGATTAAAGATACTTTTTCTTTACTTTTTTTGTTTTTTGGGAGGGTCTATGTTTTCCTTTGCACCATGACTTATGTAGAAATGTGTTTTGCATGACTGCACATGTATAACCTATGTCAAATTTGCTGGCCTTCTCAATGACAGAGGCAGAAGAGGGAGAGAGAGATTTTGGAATTCAAAATTTGAAAAAAAAATGTTTAAATTGTTTTTACATGTAATTGAGAAAAATGAAATCTCAAATTAAAAAAATTGTACATCTGTCAAATCTTTGTGAATCCCGAAAATTGACTTCCCAAAGAATTATGATGTTAGGTGTACTTTACCTCTGACATTATAATAACTCCCAATTCTTTCACTTTCAGTGGAATCCCTTCACCCTCCCCTTGGGGCCATCCCTGCCCCAATGACCTAGAAATACTTTAAAGAGGAGCACTTATAGATTCTGCTATGGAAGAGGACTTTGAGGTCATCCAAACCTCCATTTTGTTGTGTGGGAAATTGAAGCCCAGGGAAGTGAAATGACTTGCCATGGTCAGACGGATAATAAGTAACAAGTGAGGATTTGAACTCCAATCATTTTATTCTAAATCCAGCATACTGTCCACTGAACAAATGGTGGTTGTATTCAGAGGATTTAAAGAGAGAGATTAGACTTGTTTTCTTTGATCCTACAGAGTTGAACCAGAAGAAATAAGCAGAAGTTGCAAAAGGGCAAATCTAGGTTTCCTACAAGAAAATAAAAACTTCTTAATAACTACATAAGTGAAATGAGTATTAGAGGCATTTAAGTAGAAGTGTAATGACCTCATTGGATATTGTGGTGGGGATTCTTTTGGGGGAATGATGGACTCAATGACCTCTGATGTCTTTTTCAATTACAAAATTATATAAATCTATGATACTTGGAAGGTTGAAAAATTGAAAGAACCCTGTGGTGTGTATGAACCCATTTAAAAGACAGAATAATCTTTCCATAATATAGAGAGGAACTTTCTAACTTATCTAGTTTCTAAATTTAGATTTGGATGTTTCTTAGGACAGGGCCCACCTGTAGCTTGTCTAAATTGTGATCTTGATAGCAGATCCCAGGAAAGTAAAACAAAAGGAGGATCAGACCAAAAGCTTGGCTCCCCAAATACATTAAGCCAGTGGTAGAATTCTAGAGTGGGAGAACTTCCTAACTTCACAAGGGTCATTATGTAAGCCTTCCATGATATTCCTTAGGACAAATATAGCCAGTTTCCTATCACCTAGAAGTTGATTCCATCTAGGTTTGAATCCAGGCCCTTTGCTTCACATCCCCCTCCTAGTTCTGACCCAAAGAGTAGCCTTGTCTTCTGACTTACCCTGGCCCACTGCCCTCTCCCCACTCTGCTGCAAATAAGTAATTGGCTTCCAATACATGTGTATTGATTTAATGTGTATTAAAAACTGATTGTATTACCTTGGACAGTCATTTAACCCTCTGGGCCTCTCATATCTGAGGCCTCTACTATAACCAAAGTGGAAAGCTTGCTTTCAGTCTCAGGGCCATATTGTTGGTTAGAGGCCAGAAAATGGAATGATAAAAAGTATCATCACTAAACCTGGATTCCAGGCCCTTCAACACCAACCTCTCCATTCCTGATACTTTCTAATAGCCACCTATATCACAGGACTGTAGGGTGGAATTCCAATTCACCCTCTTGCCATCAACTCTTCTGTATGCCCAAGTAGACCCCTCAGTGAAGATATTAATGTTAATTGAACATTAAATAGATAAAAACAGTCTATTCTAATCACTTATGGCATGCAGAACCCTAGGCTAGAGTCTGATGGTGCTGAAAAGTTTCAATAAGACACAGTCTCTGCTCTCATAGAACTTACAGTCTAGTGGGAGGAGAAGAGACCAATGTTTACAAATGAAACACACAACATTACTCCATGAGGGCATTTTGCAAGGATTGTCCCTGGAGGGAACTATCAATAAGACAAGTGCCTCTACCAGTGTAGACGAGTACTTGGTCCACGTCTTGTAGTCTGGGTCCACGCTTGCATGGTGATACTGGCAGGCTAAGTGATTTACCCAGTGTTAAGTAGTTAGTTTGCACCAAGAGCAGGACTTGAACCCAGGACTTCTGGAGTCAAGGTTAGTTCATTATTCACTATATTCTTATAATGATTTATATTATAGAGCTACAAAACAAAGTTTTATGTGGAATACATGGGCAGGAGGTTGTGACCAACAGAATTTAGTCAAGAAAGATTCCATGGAAAAAAATGGCATTGTAATTGGGCATAGTAAATTATTTCACCAAAATGGGGAGGAAGGATATTCCAACATAGTGAATACTGTGTACAAAACTATGAAAACAAGAGAGAGTAGTATTGGGGGTTGGAGAAAGCAGAGACAGGTCCAATTGTACTAGAATGTAAAGTAACCAAATGGGAGCAAAATGAGATTAAAGCAAGAAAGTTTGGATGAAACCAGACTGAAGCATGTGCAACACGGGACCAAATGGTGAACCAGCAGCAGAATGCTAGAATAGAGTGATAAAGAGCTGAGAGAGCTCTGAAAACCAGCTTGGAGATCAACTAATCTAACCCCCACATTGCAGATGAAGAAACCAAGGCTCCAAGAGGTAAAATTACTTGTCCATACGGTTAATGGCAGAGATGGGATTAGAACTCAGGTCCATTAAAACATGAGAAAATAGAGAAGGTAAAACTGATAAATTTAATGAGAAAGATATAGACACAATGATGATAATGCTCATTTCTCTTCTGAAGAGCTCAAAGACTTTCACACCCATTACATGTCCTACTAATTGTTTCAAGCAAGCAGAATCATAGATCTTGAACTAGATTGGACCTTCAAGGCCACTGGATCTAATGCTCTCTTCTTACAGATGAAGAAACAGAGGCCCAGGGAGGTTGTGACCCATAGGTCCCCACATATGTTTATTCTCCCCACTTACTTTCCCTCTTCTTTTCCATTACAGATGGAAAAAAAGGAAACAGAATCTCTACAGACTTTACCATTATCCTACTGATGTATATTTATTTCCCTCACTTGTCTCCATTTTCCCTTTTATCTCCTTTCATAGAATCAGAGAAAAGGGACCTCAGATTCCACCTAGTCAAACTTCTACCTAAAAAGGAATCCTTTCTTATACCCTCCCCAAGAAGTGGTTATCCTATCACTGCCTGTGCCTCTAGTGATGGGAAGATTTACTAATTTTCTGGGCAAACATTTCCACTCCAAGGCAGCACTAATGGCCAGGAAGATTTCTTTATCTCTAGCCAAAATTTTACCTCTCTGCAAATCCTCCACATGGCTGCTAGCTTGTCTTTTGGAGCCAAGAAGAATAAGGTTAATCCCTCCTTCCATGTGATAACACTTCAAATGTTTGGAGACAAGTGTCAAATCCCTACTACCCCCAAGTCTTTTCCAAAGTAATCATGCTCAGTTCCTTCAACTCATTCTCCCATGGCATGATCTCGAGGCCTTTCACCGCCTTGTGACACACTACTGTTTATTAATATCCTTCCTAAAACAACATGGCTAGAACTGACCACGACAATACTCTAGATGTGGTCTGACTGGGGCAGAGCAGAGTTGGACAGCAACTTTCCCTGTGTCACTTTCTTAATATCTCTTAAGACAACATCAGTTTTTTGGATTGTTGCTATTGACACATTCACCTTGAAGTCTACTAAAACCACCTGCCCCAGATCTTTCCCCAACAGATTGTTGAGTTACATTTCCCCCATCCTGTTCTTGTAAAACTGATCTTTTTTAGTTTCGCACAGAAGCAAAGGTAAGATGAAGTGAGTTGCCCAGCATTAGATTTCTCAAACATCCTGACTCCCAGTTCCAGAAGAGTTCCCCATTCAGGGCAGATGATCAGTGACAGCCTCCATGCTCCAGGGAACTCCTGGGCATTTATTCCTTAAATTTAGGATGCTTCTCTAGGAGTTGACTTACTAGGAACAGTGGCAGGAACATATTTCCTTGTTTAGCTTCATCCAAAGGAAATAGGTAGGTGTTGTGCACACCCACACATGGAGAAAGATGCAAGTCTTAATAGCTATTTTAATTGCTTGCTGTTCTCAGCTTATTTCCCTGCAGAGCCTCAAAAACCACTTATTTTGGCAACTCAGAGCAGGGATGATACTATCTGCTGGGGGTCGAATCCAGCCTGTTGGTGACTAATAGAGAGCTCTTCATTCAGAGAACATTGGAAAATTGTTCTCATTTCCCCCTTCTGATCATTTGGTGGGTGGAGGAGGCAGGAAGTCAAATGGAGTCCAGATATAGTATTGGTCTGCTGGCATTCTGTGAGAACTCTCACTAAACTATGAGGTGGTTGGGAAGAGAGTTGCAGGTAGTTTTTGAGCAGTATAATTTAGTAATGGGGCAGTGAGGTGGTACAATACATCTTCCCGAGTTCAAATCCGGCCTCAGACATGTAGTGGCTGTGTGATTCTGGGTAGTCACTTAATCCTGTTTGCCTCAGTTTCCTCATGTGCTAAATGAGTTGTAGAAGGAAATGGCAAACCAGTCCAGTATCTTTGCCAAGAAAATCCCAGATGGGGTCACAAAGAGTCACGCACGACTGAAAAATGACCAAAAATTTTAATAATAGTGCCTATATAGCATGCGAATATATCATATAAAGATTCTGTTCCCCCTCTCTCCAAGATTTACCTTGCTAACTGTCCTTGGCTTAGGTGGACCTTAAAATAAGCTTGCTTTCCTTCAATACATATGACTTTTAAGAAAAGTATCCTGCCTCTCTCACTTGATCGGCTATGTGACTTTGGGCAAGTTATATCCCCAACTGAGTTCGAAGTTGACCTCCGTCTTTAACATTTTATGGTTTCATAGGATCTAGAACTAGGGAAGGAGATCTTAGAGCAGGGATTCTTAGTCTGGGGTCTGTGAACTTTTTTTTAAATTGTTAACTATTTCAATATAATTTTTAAATAATTCTACATATTTATTATATGCATTAACAATATCATTTTGAGAAAAGAGCTAAAGACTTCATCAGAATGACAAAGGGTCCATGACACAATAAGGGGTAAGAGCCCCTCCCTTAGAGACTTATTAATCTCAGAGGAGGGGCTGAGGACTAGAGAGGTTACCCAAAGTCACACAATTAATAAGCAAGAGATTCAGGATTTGTCTCTCATAATCCAAATTTTAAAAGTGACTAACTTGAATAACTACATGAATTTTCATTTCCCTAAAATTACATAATATTTCCCTTTTCTTGCCAAGAATACCACTACCTTACTTCCCAAACAGAAATCAAAGATTTTCTTTCCGCCCTAAATTCCAACACACCCTGATGAACACAATCATTATTTGATGAGTTATGAGGCCCAAGGATGTTTTTATCAAGTTTCAAGAGGCTACAAAAATTCTCTCCATTATATAGATGAAAAAACTGAGGTTCAGAGAATGGTAGTAGTACAGTTCCATTTTAACCAAATGGGTAGAGTTTCTAATACACCATGATTTTGGAATTCATGTTGTCTGTTCTTGTGCCTCTAGGCAAGATGGGATCCAAACTGTTTCTGACAGACAGATATGATGCAGTTTTTCAAAGCCTTTCTCATTTTCTGTTTGGGCAGTTATGGGGGATCACCGTCAGGGAAAAACTTTGGGCCCTGGATGGCAGCAGATGTTAGAAATTCAGAGCTAAAATTTGAGCATGGCTATATTTTCTCTCTTGCTACTTTTAAAAAAATGAAATAAAATAAATAAAAAACTCTGGTGGAGACAGAGGTAGAGCACCTAGGAAGATAATGATGCAATGGGGAAAGAAAGCACCGGTGCCAGAGACAGAGACATATGGATTCAAATTCTGATTCTGACCTTTATTTGCTATGTGAGCTTAGGTGAGTTAATTAATTTCTCTGACCCTCAGTTTCTACTTCTACAAAATGGGCACATTGATATTTAATTCACCTCAGAGGGCTGTTATGAGAGAAGCACTTTATACATCCTAAAGCAATATGAAAATGGGGATTATTTTTCTTACATCTCCACCTAGCTTTGAGTAGCCCTGTACTTGAAGCAGTCTATACTGTAGAAAAAGCAAGAAATTTAGAGTCAGAGGATGTGGACTGGAATCCAAAATCTGTCACTTACTCTTTGTGTCTGCCTGGACAAATTATTTTACCTCTCTAGGCCTCAGTTTCCTCGTTTGTAAAATAAAGACTTTTAGAGTCATAGATGGCTTCTGAGGTTAAACCCATCTCTACATCTTTGAATTTATGGAATTCCTTTCCTCAGGACTTGGGACCAGGCTCAAGCCCTGGCCCAGGCTTACTACAGAAAGACCTCCTAGAACCCATCTAAACTTCTGCTCTTTGTAGCATTACAAAGCACTCTGTGTACATTATCTGATTGAATTCTTCCAACAATTCTGGGAGTTAGCTAGTGGAAGTATTATTATCCCTGTTCAGTGCAGAAAAGGAGAGGGGTCAAGATACTTGGCTACAGCAACTCTCAGAATAAATGATGGGACTTTAACCCATGTATTTTGACTCCTAGTTCAGAGCTTTTTCTATTCTATCACTCGCCCCATTCCCTAAAGTAAGAATTGTGGAAGGAAATACGCATTTATTATATACCTGCTATATATATTGAGTGCTTTACAAATATATCTCATTTCATCTTTACAACAGCCCTGGGATCTAGGTGCTATTATTTTCCCCATTTTACAGATAAGGAAACTAAGGCAGAGCAACCTGCTCAGAGTCACATAGCTAGGTAACCAGAGTTGAACTCAGGTGTTCCTAATTCCAGGTCCAGAGCTCTGCAGAATGGGCACATTAATATTTAATTCACAGAGCTCTATCCACTGAGCCACCAGCTGCCTGTAGGTATGATGTCTCAGCATGATGAAGAGGAAAACCAACAGATAAGCAGTCAGAAGACCTGGGTTTGAATCTTGCTTTTGGCCCTTCCTGCCTGCATGCCCTTAGGTAAGTCACTTTATCTCTCTGATCCTCAGTTGTCTCCTCTATAAAATGTGGATGAAGAGATGACGTCCAAGCGACTCGTTAGCTCAATGTTCTGCCATCCCTCTGTACTGGCTAGCATCATTTGAATATTTCCTATTATTATTTAGTTGTCTTCAGTTGTGTCTCATTCATCATGACCCCTTTTGGGGTTTTCTTAGCAAAGACATTGAAGTGGTTTGCCATTTCCTTCTCCAGTTCATTTTACAGATGAAGAAACTGAGGCAAACAGGGTGAAGTGACTTGTCCAGGGTCACACAGCTAGTATTTGAATATTTCCTATGAGTCAATACAATTTTAAAACATGCCCAAACACTCCCCTCAACAGAATTAGCAAACATGCTCCTTTCCTTCTGTAAACAGACTTTTTCTTCCCATGCCAGAGTATGGAATCCCTTTCTTAAATGGCAACCCCGAATTTAAAGAGAAACCAAGGCAAGTAATCACCTTAATAGATGGTGATGTCTTGAGGCAGTTGATACCCTAACCCTCCCTTAAGAATGATCATAAGAGAGAGAAGGAGTGCATGTACATGGGATATTTGGAGGCAGTTTCAGTTTGGACAGTCCCATTCTGCATATGTTTATGAACATGACACCCACACGTACTCACACACTCACAAATAGGACATACAGCCTACCTTCCATTATTCTTTCCCTTTCCCATTGCTTCCCTTCCACTTTACCTGCTTCCATTTCCTTTCTCCTCCCTTTCTTCCTTTCTCTTACTTCTCTCCTCTATTTCTTCCTCTTCTCTCTTTCTCCCATTCTTTTTCTCACTCTTCTCTTTCCTCCCTTCTCTCTTCCATTATTTTCCTCTCTCCCTCTTCCTTTCTTCTTTTATTTTCTCATTCTTCTTTCTCCTCTTTTTTCTCTCCCTCTTTTCTCTTTCCTCTCTCTTTTCTTCCTCCTTTCTCTTTTCTCCCTCTCCTTTCTCCATCATTTCTTTCTCCTCTTTCCCCTTCTACCTCCTTGCTTTCTTTTCTCCCCTCTCTTCCTTTCCTTCTCCCTCTTCCTCATCCTTCCCTCCTTTTCCCTACCCTATTAGCACTTTCCCCTCCTTTTCTTCTTTGCTTCCTCCCAACCCTCAAGTACAGGACCTCAGGTGGCTATAAGCTGAGCTGAGACCGCTCAAGGTGCGATTGAATGTGTTTTAAATTACCTATAAATTCGGGGCTTTGTGTAAGCTAGCGCTCCTGTTACCTGACATGATTGACCCTTAGCTCTAAACAACCAGCCCAGCAGGCACCTGTGATGAAGCACGCCTAGGGACTGCCACCACTGCCACCTGGAGAGGCAGCTTATATTCCGCGTGATTCAATAAATAACACCTTTGGACCAACACGGGAGAGGGCCGCTGGCAGGGCGTGGAGGCCTTTGGTCATGAGGAGATGAATATTCCACAGAGAACCTACTGATGATTTACTTGTTTATCCCTCTCTTGCCCATAGTGAGAAATTTCCCCACTTGGAGCCCATTTTTCTGGACCATGACAGCCTTACTGTAAAGCTATGGGTGTGGCCACACTCAGCCCAGGGCCAGCCTTCCATCCACTGTTTTACCATGGAGATACTTCCTAGTTCCAGGACAATGGCAGAGTCAAGGAGGAAGAGATAAAGAGGACTTTAATAGGATCACAGATTTATAGCTGGAAAGGACCTTAGGGGTCATCTATTCTAACCCCCTTTCTTCAGCCATTGATTTACTAAACTCTAAACCTGGAGAGAGCTTCCAGTAATCCTTACTACCTAGCACAACTCCCCCAAGCCCACTCAGGGCAGATGCACATCACAGCATCACTGATACATTAGAGTTGAAGAGACTTGATTGATTATCTTGTCCAACTCCTTCAATATGTCTATGAAGACACAGAAGTCCAGCAAAGGGATATGACTTGCCCAAAGACGCATAATTAGATAGTGAGAGAGCATTGTCTAACTCCCATGCTTCCTTAGGACCTGGAAGTGCTTCCTTATACCAAAGCTTAAATCTTCTTTTCCCACCTGGCTGGCTCCCTCTTTTGGACTTTTGTATCATGCCCCCAGGATACCCTCATAATCCTGCAAGATCACTTCAGGTACTCACACTTCACTGGTACCCTATATGTCTAGGGTCTTTCTGGTTGAAGGATGGAAAGAAACTCCATTTGGAGGGGGTATCCAGACCAATCATCTTTTCATTTTTCACAAGATTATAGTCCTTTAGATTACAGTTACATGAATAAAAATTAAAAAGAAATAGAGCTTATCCTGAAAAGACTGTGGGTTCTATGATAAAAAAATAAATTGAATTTATAAAATTTTAATTATAATTTTCAAACTTCAATGGATGCATGATCTTATCAAGAAGGGTACTCTCTCTGCACTGGTCAAACCATGTCTGAACCATGTTCTGGGCTCTGAGCTCTGAGTGCCACATTTAGAGAAAAACATTCCCAAACTGAAGAGCATCCTGAGGAGAACAGCAAGGATGGAGAAGCTTTTGAGATCATGTCATATGAAGGAAGATAAGTTGAAGTACTTGGTGATGTTTAGTAGGGAAAAATGAAGACAGGATGAACATGAAAGTCTTCAAATATTTGAAGGGCTAGCATATGGAAGAGGGGATGGGCTTGTTCTGCTCAGATGCAGGGGCCAAAATGTAGCAATGGGTAGAAGTTATAAAGATACAAATTTAGACTTGGCATAAGGAAAACATTTTTTAAACATTTGGGGCTATCCAAAAGGAATTGGCTGCTTTGGAAGGGAGTGAACGATACATCGTTGGAGGTCTTCAAGTCAGGGTTGAATGGCCACTTATCATGGGTGCTGTACCCAGATTTCTTCTTCAGTTATTTGTTGGTTTCTATGATCCTTCCCAACTCAAACATTATGGACTTCTACTTCTGCTCTTGAGATGACATGGGGTCTCATGCCAAGTTTTCTGCAGAGTCATTTTCTCCTCCATCAGTCTGTTATTTTGTGAGATGATACTATTCATAATCTTCCTCCATCCTCCTCCATAACATTTTGCAAATGAGTTAATATTCTACACTGACATTTCCCTTGGCTTGTGTCTTTCAGCTTGGAAGAGGATCAACTATTTGCTGGCTAAGACCAGGAGCTTTTGGCCCCCTTGTTGTGGTGATTGCTTTATATTGGTTAAATGTCTGTAGGAAATTATGAGAATCAGAATCAACACCTTTATTTTTATTAATTTCCTATTTTTGTGTGTGCCAATAAGTTCATTTACATAGGCCAGGCAAGGGCTGTTGTTAATTGTCATTATCCTATGTCTTTTTGCATTTTTATTTTTTCTTTTGATTTTATGGAGATTTTTAAACTTTTGTGCTAAATAGAGCTTAGTTTCACTCTATATGAATAGCTGATTAAAACAAATTCAAAATTGGCAACCAATAGTTTCCTATCTATTAGGAAATCATTGATTTATTTTTCACAACATAATTCAGTGACTTTCAACTCTCTTCTTGAAGAAAGTATCAATAAAGCTAGCTTTTGTGTAATCTACAAGCTTTGGAACTGTTCATTTTAAAAATTCTGGATGATACTCTTCACAATGCTTTTCCACATCCTCCTCTGTGGCCACCTCTGCCCTGATGTCACCAAGTGTCAATGGATAATATTGGCTTCGTTTGGAGGAATCTTGTCAAATTTTTGGTCGCATTTTCTACCTCTACCTCAGAGCATTTTCCCTACCTCTTCATCCAGCTCAACAGATGTTAGCACACAAGCTACAGTGATCTTCAGGGTGGACTTTCTACTTATACTCAGCTTGAGCGTCAATTTCCTTGTATCTTCTAGTTTCATTTAGAGTGACAATGTCAATATTGATATAGTTCAGTTCTGCCCGTAATATATTGACTCACTGAAACAAGGATCTTCCACTTAGAGTAACAACAGCTAAATTAATGGATAATGATAGCCTAAAAAATGGCAGTTCTTAGCTCTTCCTTCTCTTTTCCCATCACTCTACCATGGTCACTGCAGAAAGGGGTCATACAGGATGGAGAGCATTTTGTATTTTTTGTTGTTTTATATATAACAATGAACAACAAATTCATTAGTACACAGCCCACTGCTTTGGTTGTGTATCACCTGCTAATGACAAGCCTCTTGACACTAAGCTAGGTTGGTCCTCAGGCAGCAATCTGTTGCTGGGATCATGCTTGAAGCTCTTCCAGCTTGGTAGAACCTCTTGGAGACTGTGTGCCACGAGAGTATTGAATATTTTTATTCATCCCACTCTTAAATTAAATTAATCTTTAATTATATTTGCGAACTCAAAGACTTTTATTTTTTTCTATGTGATTATATTAGAATGAAGTCCACAGTTCATCAGAGAATGACTATACCAACACTTAATAGATAATTATTAAGTCCCCTCCCCTCAGCCTGTTCCTTCAAGTGTCTCTGGCACTTAGGGAAAGAGTGCCAGGAAAGAACAGTCTACCAATGAGCACTGGCTCTGGAGTCTGACAACCCAGGTTCAAATTCTACCTCTTATACTTATTATCTATGTGACCCTGGGCAAGTCATTTAACTGCCAGTCAGTTTCTTCACCTGCAAATGGCAGGGTTAAACTAGATGACTTTTTAGGTCCCTCCCAGCTCTAGATCAATATAGATCCTACAAAATAGCATCTCCCATTGTAGATTGGCCAAGTGACCTTCTTTTCTTAGAAATGCTATTAGGGAAGGTTGGAAAGGATACAGGGAGGTATGGAAGATCAAGCCTTAAAAGAAAAAAGTTTTCTGGAGTAATTACAAATACAGAATGAGTGGGAGGCTTAGAGAAGTCAGAGCTGGGACCTCTGAGGAGTTAAAGGCTTTTATAAATCCAACCCTACCCAATGGAAACACTGGCCAAGGGTAGGGAGAGAAAAGGGGGAAAGCCACAACCTTCTGGCTCTGCCCTTCTGGATCCAGTACCCAAGGAATAAATCACCTTGTGCTTCCCAGTCATAGCAAGTACACAGCAGTGCCACCGCCATCCAAGCACATATCGATGGGCACCTGATGAGTGGACTGGCCCAGCAAGGCCTTGCCCTGCTGATGGATTACTGCTCCAATGCTTGAGGATTTTTATTTTACTTTGGCTTCTCTAACGCCACCTTGTTTATGGCATGGATATTTCATCTCCCAGATTCAGCTTGGGATCATTGTTAAAGACTCCTTCTCTGCTCACTGAGATGTTTCTGCTAATCATAAAAATCTATGTTGCAATTTCAGATTAATTAAAGCTGTAAATTGGGCAAGGCAGTGACTGTAACTCATATTCTCCATTTCTCCGCATCCTTTCAAAAGATAGTTTTATGGTCTTTTCTGAGAGAAATTCTGTACCCAAAGTCTTTATGTTGGCCAGCAGGGAGGCAATTTTGTATGGGTTATTTTCCCATCAGTGCTATTCTGTTAAGGGACGGTGGGGTCCCAAACTCAATCAGAGGTGACCCTTTCTGGAATTAACCAACCAGGTTGACTATGATAAGAACCAACTAGAATAAGAAAGAAATTTGAAAGCCTATTACATACTTAGCACTATGCACTATATTGGGAAGTATCTTGCTAATATTCTCAAGGCATTAATTATCTGAGCAGGCAGAAGCAAGGTCCATCAAAGAGTTAGAACAGAATCAAATGCTACATTATATAGTACCCATCACAAGTGAAAAAAGAGACAGAATTCCAAGAAGACAAGAGATCAGAAGAGGCTAGAGTTTTTATGGCAGGCATCATGGAGGAGGTAAGTTCCCAACCTGGGCCTTAAAGGACGAGTACAATTTAGGGAAGTGGAGAAGGGGAAATAGACCCCCGTGGAGGAGCTAAGGCTGAGGCAGACATGAGCAACAGGGCATTCAAAGAGATCTGTCTAATTGTAGCATAGGGTAGCATTGAGAAGCAGTGTAGTGTAATAGAAAGACTATTGGATGAGGAGTCAGAGGACCTGGCTGCAAGTCTTGGCTCTGCTATCTCCTACTTGTCAGACCTTAGACATATTACTTTCACTCCTACCAGCCTCACTTTCCTCATCTGGTTGGGCCAGATGATTCTGATGACTCCTTTTGGTTCTAATTCCAATAAACCCATGGAAAGTGGAAAATAATGTTAGGGAGTGTGGGAACAGACCTTGGAGGACCCTTCCCTCTACCCACATAGATGGGACATGGGTGCAGATCTCCATCACCTCATGCCTGAACTTCTGTGATAACCTGCTGTTTACTTTCCCTTCCTCAAGTATCTTTCCACTTCAATTGGTTCCCTACTCAGTTGTCTAAGTGATCTTCCTAAAATGCAAGTCTGACTGTCCTAGCCGCGCCTACTCTATAAAACACCACTGGCTCCCTAGTACCTGTAGGATTGAATGGAAAATCCTTTAAAACCTTTTACAACCTGGTGCCTTTCTCATTTGGGTTCTGTTGTTCCCCACTCCACCTCTTGTATAACCCTGCTATACTGGACTAGCTGTTCCTCACACAGAAAAACCCCATGTCCTGGTGGCTGATAGCATTTTAAAGGCTATTTCCATGCCTAGAACAGGCTGTCTCCTTTCCTCCAAATTCCATCTTCCCAGGCTTCCTTAAAGACTCAACTCAAATACTTCCTTCTGCAAGAGACCACCCCTCACTATTCTCTTCCCTTCCATTTACACTGCAAATACCTTGTATTGCATAATATTTGCATATTGTCTCCTCCATTAGACTATAAGAAACCTGAGGCCAGGGACCATGGATTCGCCTTTCTTAGCATAGTGCCTGGCATACTGTAAAGGCATAAGAAGGGCCTGTTGACCACCTTGAAAACCAGGCAATTCAAAATTCGTTTCTGTTCTGGATTTGAATCCTGGCTCCCTCAATTACTAACTGTGACTGTGGGCAAATCATTTCACTTCTCTGGGACTCAGTTTTCTAATCTGTAAAATGAGAGCATCAATCTAGATCAGGGGTGTGGAACCTGCAGCTTCGAGGCCACATGTGGCCTTCTAGGTCCTTGGGTGTGGCCTTTGACTGAGCCCAAGTTTTACAAAACAAATCCTTTTATTCAGCAGATTTGTTCTGTGAAGTCTGGCTTTAGTCAAAGGATTGCCCATGAGAACCCAGAGGGCCACATGTGGCCTCAAGGTTCCACACCCCTGGCTTAGATAACTCTAAGGTTCCTTCCAACTATAAATCTTTGATCCCTCTGACCCCATTTCTGTCATCCTTGGATGTCTTTGTATAAGACATCCTCCAGTGAATGCTAAAAGCAAAAAAAAAAAAAAAGCCCTTATTGGTTTCATTCTTTCAATAGGGCCTGGGAATGCTGAGATAGAAATGAAACAGTGATTGACTTTAAGGAACTTACATTTTAGTAGGGATAGAGAACATGTACATATATAAAATAGAAATAACGTAATTTATGGTGAAGGCACCTAGGAGTACCTGAGGAAAGGTATAATGAGAAAAGTGGTTTGAGCTGAACTTTGAGGAAACTAGGAATTCTAAGACACAAAGCTGAAGGCATCTTTTCTAGGCATGGAGAACAGTCAATGCAAAGGTAAGGATGTGGGGGATGAAGTGTCTTATATAAGCAATAGTGACTGGATTATTGTGTACATGAAAGAGAATCATGTTTAATAATGCTGGAGACAGGATGGGACTGGGTCTGAAGGGCTTTGAATGCCTTGAATGGGGAGGGCTTAAAGCCTACCATGAGAAAACAGAAATGAAGAACACAACAAGGTTGGGAAAGACGATTTTCAGGAAGAAGAAGGTGGTCCTGGGAGAGGTCAGCCTATAGATTTAGCTCACCATGTTTGGCAAGTTCTTAGCAGCCCTTGGGTGGGGATGTCTGGAGCCTTCATTACCTCCAAACCTACCAAGGTCGCTAGGTGATGCAGATGAGGTAAGAGGGCCAGGGTTTGAAGCCCAATTCAGCTTCTTATTGCTTGTATGGCATTGGGCAGGTCACAACCATGCTGGTCCTAAATTTCTTTAACTAAAAATGAGAGAGTTGGATTATATGACATCTGATATCCTTTCTAGGTCTAAATCTCTGATCCTATCCATGAGTTTTCTTGGGTGGGGAACCATTTTCACTTGAGTGTGTCTGATTGGCTGACTATATCTGATATCATGGGGGCAGGAAGACACCAAGGATTGTCTAATTCTAGAGACCCAGGTGGATAAGATTCTGGATAAAAGAGAACCTGGGGACAGGTAGTATAGAGAGAAAAATGTCTAGAGCAGACAGTCTGTCACATTCAAGCCTTATGGACCTCAGAGGGATTGTCACAATTTCGAAATGCTTCATCTGATTATTCTGGTAGTAGATTTACTTTCTTTAATTATGAGTGGCTTAGTCTGGGTGGCAGGAGGTAACCCACCTGGGATACAGCTTTTGCCTAACATAATCCACAAAGCAGATGAAACATATACGGCCAACCAAATGTAAGATGTATTAACAACACCTAGAAAGCTCTTTGCTAAATGCAATCAGTTAGTTCAGAGAAAAGACCTCTGGGGAGGGGGGGAAATCCCCAGTTATCCAAAACTAGTGACAGAGAATGCTTAAGGGTAACTTTTATTATTTGGAATTCACCATTTGAAGGTGCTTTCACAATAGACATCCACCCCAAGTCAACTATTTGAAGAGCAAGAGTAGAGGGACAGTCGATCAGTATGAATTTACTAAGTGCCTACTATGTGCCAGGCCCTGGGCTAGGTGTTGGGGCTATAAGTAAACAGAGCGAAACAATTTCTTGTTCACAAGGTGCTCTAATCTAATATGGATCACAGCAAGGACTATGCCCCCTCTCCCTAAATACACAGAAATGGAACTACAGATATGTGTGTATACATAGATATGTAGTCATACAGAACATAACTAGCATTTATATGTTGCTCTAAACAAAGTGCTTTACATGTGTTATCTCGAGTAGTTAAACACAAGGCTGTTGGAAAGGATGGACGTTAGCAGTTGAGATCAGGCAAGTCTTCATACAGAAGGCAGTGCTCAAGCTGTGTCTTGAAGGAAGATAGGGATTCAAAGAGACAAAAAAGCAGTAAGGAGAGAGTCCATTCCAGGCTTGTAAACAGCCAGTGCAGAAGGAAAGATGGAAATAAAATGAATTACTCTATGTGAGGAACAGGAGAAGGTCGGTAAGAGTGATTGAACAGCAGTAGCATGAGGAGTGGACAGTCTATTGCTTCTGAGCAGGTTGGGTAGATGGACATGATAGGACTCCTGGGCAGAGAGAGTGTCCAGCATTTCTAGCAACTGTTGTTCATACCTTCCTGGAATAAAGTTCTAGAGACTCCAAATTCTCCCTCAGACAACACTGGGTGCTTGTGCCCATCCCACAGTACAACTGGCCTCCTTTGACTGTTCTTTCCCCAAGACAAACATCAGGGGAAATGTGCAAGACTTGGAGTTAGGAGGGACCTCAGTTTCATCCTTAGCTCCATTAAGTACCATCTGTGTGAGCCAGTGGGCAAGTTGATTGACCATTCTGAACCTCAGTTTCCTTCTCTGTTAAAACAAGGCTAATATCCTTGTGCTACCTAAATTGTAGGGCTATGAGTGAGGAAAGTACTTTGGAAATCTTAAAACATCACAGAAAAGTGAGTTTTTTTCTTGCTTCTGTTGTTTCATACCAGTCTGGAAAGTGATAGGATCACAGATCACAGATCACAGATCCGCAGCCGGGAGGGGCTTTAAAGGCTATCTAGTGCAACCCCCTCATTTCACAAGAAAAATAGGCATTTCAGGGATGCTAAATGACACAGCCAGCAAGTGCCAGAGGGAGGACTTGAATACAAGTGCTTTGAATCCAGAGCCCCTGGGATTTCCACTGTACCATGATGACTCCCTCACTTCCAACCTCTGTCTATCAGTGTGGGAGGGGGGAAGGGAGGGAAGGGGAGAAGGGAGGAGGAGGAGGAAGGGAACCCTACGTAGAATGAAGCAGTTTCTTTACCCAGACATCTGCAGGTCTGGACCTGAAAGCGAAGATTCAATTCTGTGACTTGCTTTAAAAAAAAATAATTCATTATCGGCACCTTAACAATTCCCTTTCTGAATTGTTTAATTCCACAATGCAGCCACTTCAGTACAACTAGCCTATCATCTGCTAGGATTAAGATTCATTTCAAATGAAAGTTTCTTTTTTTTCCTCTTCATTTTCTCCCCTCTTTTATTCCCAAACTGATTTGCATTACAAAAAAAATTAAACAAAAGCAGCATTTTGAATCTCCACTCATTACTCCCGTTACATTTGTTAACATCATTATCATCAGCTGAAGATGGCAACGATTATCAGCTGTTGCAGGGCTTCTGAAGACCTCGCGCTATATTCGTTTAGAAAATTGCTCTAATGCACATGCTTTCAGAGGTTTAAAATCGACCACAGCGTGATGAGCTATATAATGCTGTGCATTTTTTTAAACTAATGGTGCATTTGCTTTGGTGAGTTTTTTTTTTTTTTTTTTAACACCTTGCATCCAAATATAAATCCATTTCTGGCAGCAAGTAGCACATCCTGGTCACCGATGGGAGGGGACACCTTCCCCTTAGTGGGCAGTACTTTTTACTTACAGCAGTTTTTGTACTCGCCCTTTCCCCTTCACTTCCCTGGGTCTAACAGGTGATTCCCCAGGATCTTGGGATCATAGATTTGGAACTAGAAGGACCTTAGGGGTTGTTGAGTCCCACCCCCTTGTTTTACAGATGAGCAAACCAAAGCCTAGAATTGCCAAGTGACTTGATTAGAAGCAGAAGCTGCTAAGTGTCTGAGGCAGGATTCAAACCCAGGTCTTCCTGACTCCCAGTCCAGCACTCTATCCACTATATTTTAATGCCTCTCTAGGGCCTGATTCAACTATTTTCTCCCTACCTATCCCCTGTTTGGGGACGCAAGAATCAAGTCTCAATGAGTATACATTCCACTGGGGAACAGAACCATGTAAGCACCAAGTAATTCAGTAAAGGAAAGAGTGTTCTAGATTATGTTTAGCTGTGTGATACTGAACAGGTGACTTCCCCTCTCTGGGCTTCAGTGTTCCATCTTGCAAGTGAGGGGCCTGCACTGGCTGATCTCTACACTGTTCCAACTGTAAGTCTATGATTTTGTAATTCTATTGAGTGTCTATCTATGACTCTTTTTCTGTTAGTCAAAGGAACAAATCTTACATACACACACACACACACACACACACACACACACACACACAGACACGCACATCAAGAGGAAGAAATGGAGCTCAATTCAACAGCAAGGGGAAGATAGTTCGAGTGTGGAATTGTAACCAAAGACCAGGTGATGCTGTTTATTAATACAGAAAAAAGCATATTCATTCCCATTGTAAATTACCAAATTTCTATATTCATAGATATCCAGAGCCCCTGGAGAGAAGGGCACGGGTTGGAAAATGTATGAAGTGCTAGTTTCTTATGGAAATAGGAATTTTTGATAATTGCACTGGATAAATGCGCTCTTCTTTATCTGCTTTTGCATGCTAATGTGAGGATGCTATTTTGTGTCTCTCATTTTTTTTAAAAAAAAGCACACACAGACTCCTACACAGGCGCAGGCCTTTCCTCTCTGATAGTCCAGTCTTCCATTCATCCTAATAGCTGAAAACCAACATCTGTGACCCTGCTCAATAACACTCAATCATTCTGCTCATCAAACCATAGAAAGAAGAGATGGAAAATAGACAGCCCATTATCACTAGGGTCAGTGCCCTGGGCTGGGGAGGCCTCCTCTGCTGTCACTTCCGGCACCACTTCTTGCATGGCCTCTGGAAATTCCCCAAGAGACCATTCTCAGGCCTAACAAATACCAGTAATTACAACCTATTCAGGACCAAAGAGTATGCAGGGTGGAATTTGTTTTTTAGTGTGCTCCACCTTTCTTCTCTGTAATCCTCCTTTGGCATTGAACACATGTAATTCACTTCAATGACAGTTATTAAGGGCCAACTTATAAAGCATTGTTCTAGACTAGGTCATGGGGGTGATACAAAATGGAGATGAGGTCCTTACCTTCATGGAGCTTACATTTTAGTGGGGGGAAGGGGAGGTGGTGGGGATAAGTCAAATATAGATAACAATAATATGTGATCATTACATTAGAGGAGAATAGAAAGAAGTGCTATGGGCAGCTAGAGAGGAAAGGTTGCTATTGACAGGGTGAATCAGGAAAGGCTTAGTGAAAGAGGTAGTGTTTGAGTTGGGTTTTATAGTGGAATTCAGCAAACGAAAAAGAAGAAAGAGGACATTGCAGACACAGGGAACTATGTCAGCCATGGTAGCAAGGTAGGAAATGGGAGGGTGTGAGGAGGGAGAGAGAGAAGAGTTTGGTTTGCCTGGAGTACTACATTATCCACTCAGACCTTGCTCTTGACCATCTGTCAGCCAATCCCTGCTCAAGATCTAAACGAATTTTTCTACCAGTCATCCTATTTTGTCAGGGTCAGTGCCGTTTCTTAGTGTCAGGAAGTTAGGAACCTTGGCGTCATCTTTGATGCTTCCCTCTCTTTCATGTCCTGTATGGAAACAATCCCAAAGTATGTCATTTCTTCCTTTGAAAGCCTCTCATCTCCACTACCCCTAGGGCCACCACCCCAATCGGGTCCTGTTTCACCTCATGCTTGAACTACCGAAACAGCCTTCTGGTTGGTGACTGACCTCTTGTTTATTCTCTCTTTTAATCTATCCCTTACAGCACCAACGAATTTTCCTGATGTATCACTTTCATAATGTCATGCCCTCTCTCAAGTCCCTATTATATCAAATTCCTCTACTTGACTTTTAAGGTACTATCTAATCTTGACATTGTGCCTCCTCCCCTTAATATATCAGAAAGGCAATGTGGCACAATGAACACAGATACACAAATACAAATCTTGCCTTTGAAACAAGTCCAGGTAAAGCCTTAGAGGAAAAAAAATGAACTGGCCACAAAGACTACAAGAATACCTGGAAAGAATGAAGTAAGATATACAGAATGAAAAATGGATAGAGAGGAAAGAATGATGAGGAGAATTGATACCTTAGTATTATTGAGGAAGCGTGGTGGAAAACTTTACCCAAGAACTGAATGCCTCCCAAATAAGGATGGGACAAAGAGAAAGCAATAACCCAATGAGATAATGAGAAATATTAAAACAAAATCAAAAGATTGAAAAAAAGCAGAAGAAAATCTAAGAAATATAATATCAAAAACAACTCATCTAGAAAACAGATCAAACAAAGATAACGCAAGAATTATTGGACTATCTGAAAATCATGCACTCCCCTTCTCCAAAAAAAAAAAAAAAACCACAAATAGATACCACATTTCCAGAAATTATAAATGAAAACTATCCAGAACTCTTGGAACCAGAGGGCAAAGTAAAAATAGAAAGAATCTGCCTTTCACTTCCTGAAAGAAACTGCAAAATAAAAACTCTTCGTAAAGTCATAGCCAAAATTCAGAGGTTGCAGGTCAAAGAAAAATACTGCAAACAGTCTTAAAGCTAAGAGATAAAGTACCCTAGTAAGGATCACGCAAGACTTGGTAGCTGCCAGTAAAGCAGAGAACATGGAATAAAATCATCTACACGGCAAAAAATAAAGACTTAAAATCAAGGATAATCTATCCAAGCAAAACTAAGGTTAACTGTATAGGGGGAAATGAAATTTTAATGGGATAGAGTATTTCAAAAGATTCCTGATGAAAAATCCATTAGAGTCATAGAAGCAACCTAAAGTTGACTGTACTGCAAGCTATCTCTTGACTGAAGAAGTCCATTTGGGTGCCAGGAATCCCAACTAACACTCTTTCTTGCTCATTTTCCTTGGCATCTAGAGATAAAAGAATGACTACTGGCCAAAGCTGATTGAGTTTATTCCTTCCCTGGACGTAACTCTGGTCACTATGATCAATGAACCTACATGATAGACCGAAAAAGAAGCACCGGGATGATGTATAGCATACTGAACTTGAAGACAAAAAGACCTGGGTTCAGATCCTACCTCTGTCCATTATTGGCTTTGTCATCATGGGCAAATTACTTCATCTTCTGAGCCTGGGTTTCCTCATTTACAAAGTAAGGTAGTTGAACTAGATGACCTCTAAGATCCCTTCCAGCTCTACACTTATGATCTATGATAAGACTGGATTCTCAATCTAGCTTCAATGAGAACATGTCACATGACCTAAGGTTGTTCATGGAAGAAGATCAATGCCTCAGTTTCCCTACTGCTCCTTGCATTTCCCTACTGTTCTCCAGTAACTAACTCCTCTCTCCAGACAATCCTATGGGAACTCTCTCCTCTGCTCCCATGGATTCCTGAGCTTCAATCCATGGAATGACCAGCATCCCCAGGGAGGTTTGGATAATGACATGGATTACTCTCCCAGAGTGGTTCAAGCTGATTTATAATGGTTATAAAAGAGGTCAGAGCTTGATTGAGTTTAATAGATCAATTAATTAAACCAAACCAAACAAACATAATGAACATAAAAATTACTGCCTCTGTCATTGGTCCAGATGCGCCCCCAGTGTCAATCCTTGACAGACTCCACTGAATCCATTCATCTTAACACCTAATTGGGTTAATGGCCCATGGCCATGAGGTGGGAGTGGGACTGGAAATCCCTAGTAACTCTTGCTACTTGGGGACAAACCTGCACACTGTTCCTCCACCTCCAACTCTACCTCATCTTCCAACCTTGACCAGTATACAATGGAAAGGCATCGTGCAGATTAAATGAATGGGATCAGAAACCCCACACAGCAGAGGCCACCTTCAGTGAAACACCAATCAATCAACACATATTTCTAGTGTCTCCTACCTCTTAGAAACAGCTATTTCCTTTGATTCAATTCAACAGCATTTATTAAGTACCTGATCTTGCCTCATCTTCCTACTCCAGTCTTTCTTCCACTCAGTTTGGTTAAGTTGATCCTCCTAAGGTACAGATACATCATTTCCCTATTCATTAAATGCCATGGGTCACTATGACCTCCAGAATCAATATAAAATCCTCTCTTGGGTGTTTAAAGCCCTCCATAACCTGAACTCTACTTTTATAACCTTCTTTTACCTTAATACCCGCCATATGCCCTGTGATCAATTCAGTGACACAAGCCACCTTGCTGTTTGTTGCATTAGACATTCCATCTCCAGATTCTGGGCATTTTCATAAGATGTCCCTGATTTGGAACTCTCTCCCTTCTCCTCTCTGCCTCTGGGATTTCCTGGATTCCTTCAGGTCTCAGCTAAAATCTCACCTTCTGAATGAGATTCTTCTTAGTTCTAATACCTTCCTTCTGTTGACTATCTCTAATTTATCCTCTCCGTACCTTATTTATACATAGTTTGTCTCCCCTGTTAACAGGGAGGTCCTTGAAAGCAGGGATCATTTAGTTTAGCTTAACTTTTTCCATTTCTTTCTATCCCTGGCATCTAGCACAATGTCTGACCCATAGTAATGCTTAGTAAATGCATGTTGACGTGGCTACTTTGACTATTCTGTGTCAGATACTGTGCGAGACACTGGGAATACAAAAAGAAAAGAAAAAAAAGAAACTATATCTGCCCTCAAGGAGCTTATAGTCTACTTGTTAGTTGTGACATACATACAGATAATGAAATACAGAGTAAATATAAAGTAATTGGGTCTTGGTACAGTGTCAGAAGTGAGGAAGAGGGATCCAGGTGGAGCCCATTCAGGAGAAGGAGAATCAAAGTGAGTGTCTATCAAACAAATTACAGTATGTAACAGTAACAGAATATTTTTGGGCTGCAAGAAAGGTGGGATCAGACTCACAAACTGGTAAACACATACTTTTCCAAAAGAAAGCAGTTGTTGTGGCTGCTCAATCATTTTTCAGCTGCGTCTGACTCTTCGTGACCCCATTTGCAGTCACTTCTGGGCAAAGATAGAATCAAGTGGTTGCTATTTCCTTCTCTAGATCATTCTGTAGAGGAGGAAATGGAGGCAAGCAGGCTTAAGTGACTTGCTCAGGGTCATATAGTTAGTGAATGTCTAAAGCCAGATTATCAAGAAGATAAGTCTTTCTAGTTCCAGACCCAGCACTCTGTCCACTGCAAAGGGGGCAAAGAGCACCAAACTTGTGTGACCTCTTGGAGAGAGTTATCTCTTCAGTCTTGTTCCCAGATCATGTCTCTTCACTTATTCAGGTTTGATCCTGTTTCTGATCTAGATATCATATTCTCTCTCTGGTTCTTCCCTCAGCATCATTCCCAATTCCCCATTTGGGTTCTGTAGGACTAATGAGATGTGCTTAGACCCCCCGTAAACTGAAAGATTCCAGGTTAGACTTTTCCTCACTGTCCTGAGCAGGTTCCTTCATGTGCTATGGAAGACACAGCGCAGAAGGTCCTATTCCTGGATTCACCTGTGACCACAAACAACAATAACAACAGCCAGTTTAGGCTATCAGCGGTGGGAGGGAATGAATCACTTCAGAAATTGAGGTTTGGTCTTGCAAGCAGAGAATATCACCCACAAAGACCATGCTAGCAATGCCATTATTAGGCACATACCCCACAAACATCAAAGATAGAGAGAAAGGAGCCATGTGCACAAAATATTGACAGTTACATTGTTTGTTGTAGCAAAGAATTAGAATAAAAATGAGTACCAGTCAACAAGGGAATAGTTGAACAAATTATGGTCCATGAATATAATGGAATACTATTGCCCTTCAAGAAATGACAAAGGGATAAATTCAGAGAAACCTGGGAAAACTTGTACGAACTGAGGCAGAGTTAAGTGAGAAGAACCAGGAGAACAATTTATACAAGGACAAGAATAATGTAAAGAAAAACAACTTTTAATGACTTCAGAAGATTGAAAGTGAAGCATGACTCTTGCTTCTTGGCAAAAAGTTGATGGTCTGGAAGAAGTACAGAATGCGATATACACATTCAGATGTGATCAGTGTGTGGCTATGCTTATTTATTACAAGGAAGGGGTTTTATTTGGGACTAGAGGTGGTGGGTTGTGATAGTGATGCAAAAGAAAGAAAAGGAAATCAATGAAACATTTTTAAAATAAGCAGATGAGAGCAGAAGGATGCAATTAGAACAATGTCAACACTATTGTGATAAATTTCATATAAATTAAGAGACCCAAGCTGCATGTAAGAGATTCGTAAACTCATAAATAATTCTCTTTTTTGTTTGTTTTTATATGTTCATGTTGGTTGGTCACGTTCGTTAAGTTCATTGTAACAAGATAAAATTTTTACAAGAATGACTATAGAGTTCAATTCTGGCTACTTCATTTCAGAAGAGACACCAATAAGTGGGAGAGCATCCAGTACAGGGGTTGTAGATGGCAAATGGCATCTACGATGTGATACCCAAGAATCAAGTGAAGAAAACAATAAAATAAAACTAGGGACATTGAGCCTGGGAGAAAAAAGCAGACCCAAGGAGAGACATGACAGATGTCTTCATATATTTGAAGCACTGTCATGTAGAAAGGGATATTAAGCTTGTTCCACCTGGCCCCAGAAGGCAGAACTAGAACCAAGGGGCAGAAGTAACAGAGATACATTTCAGCTCCATGTCAAATAGATATCTATCCCTAACATTTAGAATAGTCTAAATAGAGAAATGAACTTTTCCTTAAGGTGATGTATTCCTCATCACTAGAGGTGTTCAAATTGAAGCAATATTGTAGAGGGGATTGATGCTTTGGGCATGAGTTGGCCTCTATGGCCTCAGTTCTCTTCTAGTTGTTTAGTTTCTATGATTCTATGAATCTTGGAACTAGAGAGAACCTCAGGTATCATCTCCTTGAAGCCTCTCATTTTACAAATAAAAAAACTGAGACCTGATGACTTGTCCAGTATCACACAAATGGTCACCAGCCCTTCTGGAACTAGAAGCCAGGTTTCCTAACTCCTACACACTCTTATAACTATATCACACTCTCTCTACTATGGCAGCCATCCACAAATGTGACCTTGGAACTTTGGAAGCGTTGTGGTTTCATTGGATGCAGATCATGACATTGTCATGTGTATAAGTCCCCTATGTCCTTCACTGAGTGTCTATCCAACAGACCTTTCCTTTGTTCGATCTGTTCATCTGGGGTAAGACCCAAGCCAACACTTAATCTGCTGTATAACTCTTGTGGACCTTCTTGCACAAAAGTACTCAATGCCAATTCAAAGACTAAGGGAAGAAAGTCAGTCTAGGCTACAAAAAAAAGAGCACAAGCAAGTGAGAACTGAAGGAAAATAAGAGTCATAGCCCTGGATCCATCTTTCTAAAACTTCCTAGTATTTCTCATCCTTGGGAGTAGCACTGCTGAGGACAATTTACATTCATGGTCGGTCAGTAAATTGACTAAAGCTGGTGTAGAAGCAGGAGTGTGTTGGTTTATATTTAAAAACCATCTTTTTTTTTTTTTTTTTTGAGGCAGTTGTGACTAAGCGACTCACCCAAAGTCACACAGCTATTAAGTGTCTGAGACTGGATTTGAACTCAGGTCATCCTGACTCCGGGGCTGGTGCTCTATTAGCAACCATCTTTCCAGAAAAAGAAAAGGAAAGAGAAGGAGGCTAGATAGCCTTTTAAGTTTCATTTTTATTATTAACACTTTCTTCAGTCTAGACAATTAAGATGACAGTAAATCAATGCTACATCACTTGTAGCACTAGTCATTTTCCAAGATGGAAATTTAACCATCAGCTCTCTATTGGTTCGGCTGGCTCCAACAACCTCCTGTATGAAGTAACAAGTCTGCCAGGAGGTTACTCATAAAGACTGAGATAAAGCGGGGAGAAAAAGGCAGAGACATGCACTTGACAAGTATTCTTCATATATAGCCATCCCCCACCTCACATTACAGCCCCTGATAGCAATTCCTAGTGGGTCCCACAGTCCACTAGCCCCTGAAAATAGATTTAAATGACTGCTTTACTTGTCATCCGACTCAGGGGGTTGATTTATGCTGCCCAAACAATCCAGCCTTTATCTCAGTCACCCAGCCGCATTAGTGGTCATTCATCATGCTTAACTTCTCTGTTTACTGTTGGGCTTCTGGGACCGCTGGCTGTTTCTGGTTGTTTCCCTTCTCAGAAAGAGGCAGGAGTAACCAAGATAGTGAATGTATAGACTATGAAAGGACTCCCCTGAGCCAGGACCCCTGCCTAACTGAACCTAGGCAAAGGGGGAAAGGACAGTAGATATAGGGTGAGGCAGTGCAGAATTCTGGGTAAGAGAACAAGGAGAACCTGCATTTGAATCTGGACCATACGCCTGCGTGACTTGGAAAGGTCACTTAGCTTTTCTGGGCCTCAATTTTCTTATCTTAAAACCTCTTTCCTCATCCTTTGAACCTCAACTATAGATTTTGAGCTGAGGCCTGGCTTTTCTAGAATTGCTCTTTCTTGTGAGCCTTGCCCAAGCTGTTGCTACTCCTTTCAAAAATGGAATCTTACTGAACCTTTGCTGTGCTCTTCCTGTCACTGAGGGAGGCATTGACCATAGCCCACTTCAGTACTTCATTAAAAGATCAGAATGGGGAACCACACATAGCAGGAGGGCTGCTAGTCACTCTGGGTTTATGGGGCAGTCTTTATTGAAAAAAGGGAAAGGGACTAGGGTAGGGGCGGAGAAGCTATCTAAAGATCACACATATGTTTTCCTTATAAAAATGAATAATGTAAGTAATGTTTTACCCATTTTATAGATGAGGAAACTAAGTTTTGCAGAATTTAAATGTTGCTCTTAGAGAGGTTAAATAATGCCGGTTAGTGGCAAAGGGCAGGATTCAAACTCAGGTTTACTGAGTCTAAGTCCAACACTTTTTCCAGATGTGATATATTATGTTTCACTTGGCTATAATCATCTGCTCTCCTGAGAGATAAAGGATGATTTCTTCTTGGGGACGCTTCCACAAATGCGGTGTGACTTTAGGAAAGACTGTACTGCCTTGTGATCATAGAACCATAGCTTAGTGGTTCAACTCTCACATGGCACTGATGGGGAAACCAAAGTGTCTGGAGATTCAGTGACTTTTTTCCCAAGGTTTCACAGCAAATGGGTGACCTGAAGTTGGATTAGTTCATGAAATATTGCAAAGCCAAATATCAACATCAAGAAAGGATGGTGCCCAGATGCCACCCCATCTTTATGTTGCCCCATTGTTACTGGAGATCAGTCACCAATCCAGGCTAGAGTCAGGAAGACCTGAGATCAAATGTGACCTCAGACATTTTCTAGCTATGTAACCCTGGGCAAGTCACTTCATTCCCTTTGAGCTGGTTCCAGCTCAAGCAGTCTTGCAAGACGCAAATAAATTTTCCAGTGTGAGCATTTACACCTGGGAAATCAGCAAAGGCTGCTAGACTTAAGATAGTGATGGAGAAGATGTTAATAAAGTAAACTTACACGTTAACAGTGTAAACTTAAAAGTGTGTTGTGGGTACCATCATTAAATAATTACCCTCACACCCCTGCCCCTATCCCTCGCAAAGAGTTCCCCAATGAAGCCACTATGGGAGAAAGAAGGTCCAGTCCACACAAGCTCTGCTGAAGAAGAAAAGGAGAGAAAAGGAAAAAAACCAAAGCTTTCAGCTTCAATGGAGGAAGCTTTGGCACATCCACAGCAAACAAAGGCACAGGTGAAGCAGTCCATTGACACAAGTCCAGTCTCAGCATCTCAGGATTCTCCGCATATTCCAAATGTTTGCAACATGCCAGCAGTTAATATTTTAACAGCCGCACGTCCCAAGACAGACAGAGCAGTGTCCAGAACACTGCTCGGAGATTGAGTAATAATAGGCTGGCTTCATGAGCAATCAATGAGGCATTCTTATTCACATTCTGGCCTCCCACAGGCCCTTCCTCTCCTGTGCCAGCACAGCCCATCCATGGTAGGTCTGTTTCCTCTCAGACTGTACCGGAGCGGCCCCTGTCCTGGCTTGAAGGATACAGGAACATTCTATTCCCAGAGCCCAGCTGGAAAGACTGAGTCTTTGTGTGTCTGCTTGCTGCACACATTACCCTCCACTCTCTACCCTAGTCAATTACCTCGTGATACAGTGGAAGGGGCTGTGTTAGTTTCACTGCAGTCAACAGTGTCTACGTTCAAGCATTACCTCTGATGTGTACTTTGTAACCATGAGCAAGTCATTTAACTTCTCCAAATCTCAGCTTTACTGCCCATGCAATGGGTATAATAATATCTGTAGGGACTACCTGATGAGCAGCAGCGGATAGAGCACTGGGTTTGGAATCAAGAAGAGTCATCTTCTCAAGTTCATATCTGGCCTCAAGACACTTACTAGCTGCATGACTCTGGACAAGTCCCTTGGCCCTGCTTGCCTTAGGCTCCTCATCTGGAAAATCCGCTGGAGAAGGAAGTGGCAAACCAGTCCACTTTGCCAAGAAAATCCCAAATGGGGTCACAGGGAGTTAGATACAACTCGACAATAACAGGTTGCTAACAACAAACTGACAAGGTTGTTGGGTGTCTCAAGTGACAATGTAATACAAATCTGGAAATGCTACTATCAATTACCTCTCAAGTAATATTTGTAAAATACTTTTTGTAAATGTTGTTAGCTGTTGTTTTCGATTCTTCATGATGCCATTTAGAGCTTTCTTGGCAAAGAACCACTAGAGTGGTTTACCATTTCTTTCTCCAGCTCATTTTACAGATGAGGAAACTGAGGCAAATGAAGTGAAGTGACTTGCCCAGGATTACACAGCTGGTAAATTTCTGAGGTCACATTTGAACTCAGGTCTTCCTGACTCTAGGCCTGGCACTCTCTCTACTATGCCACCAGCTGTCCAGTTATTATTATCCTTTCTTCATTTTTTTTTATTTTTTGAGACTGGGTCTCTGAATCTTACCCAAGTTATAAGTGTAATGGCCATTCAGGGCCCTGCTCCTACTCCTGATCAGCATGGGACCTGCTCTGTTAGGCAGAGCTGTTTCTTCAATGGGAAGAATGATATATAGGAATAATAATAGTAACTACCTTGCAGGGTTGTTGTGAGAATCAAATGAGATAACTGGTATAAAGAGCCTAACACACAAATATTTATTCCCATCCCCCTGCCACTTCCAACCTGTACCAATTCTCCCCTCCTTAGGCAGCCTGATCTCTCACCACTCAGCCTCTGGGGCTTTAGCCCATCAGCTTTAGCCCTACTGCCACTTATAACCTTGAGCTCAAGTGATCTACCAGCCTCAGCCTCCCCAGTATCAAGGATCAGAGCTCTTCATCACTTACTCAGACTTTCATTATTTTTTCAAAATCCTGAATCTGCTCAGCAGAGAAAGCAGGATGGTAAAATGAAGAAGAGACAGGATTCCTGGGTTCAAGTTCTGACTTTCAGATAGTACACCATGTATCCACATCCAGAGAAAGAACTGATAGAGTCTGAATGCAGATCAAAACATAGTATTTTCACTTTCTTTTTTTTCATGGATTTTTTCCTTTTGCTCCATTCCTTCTTTCACAGCATGACTAATATTGAAATATGTTTTACATGATTGCACATATATAATCTATATTCAATTGCTGCCTTAGGAAAGGGGGAGGGGAGGAAAAAGATGGGGAAGAAAATTTGGAACTCAAAATTTTATAAAAAATGAATGTCAGAAATTTGTTTTTATATGTAATTGGATAAAAGAAAATACTCTTTTTAAAAAGATAATTCAGCATAAGAGAAAACAAACTGAATTAGAGTCAGGATGCAGATTTAAGCCTCTGGTTCTCCAGCTTATTAGATATGAAGTCTTGGGCAAGTCATTAAATGTCCTGAGTTTCAGTTCCCTCATTTGTAAATGAGGGCTTTGGGACAGATAACTTTGAAGATTTTTTCTAGCTATAATGTTCTGTCAGGTGGTACTGTGGATAGAGCAAAGGTCTTGGAGTCAAAGGTAGGTTCAGATGCTTACTGCCTATGTGACCTTGAGCAACTCTTAAATGACTTCTTTTTGCCTCAGTTTCCTCATCTGTAAAATGGTGATTATTAATAGCACCTATCTCTCAGTTTCATTGTGAGGAACAAATGAGATAATAGTTGTAAAGCACTTAGCACAGTGCTTGGCATAGAGTAGGTGCCATATAAATGTTAGCGATCATTACTATTAAGGGTCATAGGCCTGGAGAGATAAAGGCCAGAGGTGGCCTTTATCCTCCAAGCTGGAACAAACCTTGGAGCCCTGAGCATAGCCATACAGGCATACCCTGCCTAATGTAATTAATCGCTTCAGTGAAAATACATTAGGTGAAACAACATCACAGGGGGCAGTTAGTTCCATGGGAACAATGTTACTAATGAATGACCAGATGAACAACATGACAGCAGGGTTTTTCAGTCTTGTGGTAGTATGTGGTAGCTTGGTGCAGTGGAAGGAGAATTGAGATGGGAACTGGGAGATCTGCAAACAACCCCTGCCTCTGCCACTACCTGGCTATAAGAGTTTGGGCAAGTAATTTCACATCTCTGGGCCTCAGTTTCCCTATCTGTAAATTGAAGAAGTAGAACTATGTAATTTCCAAGGTCCTCTTTAACAGGCATATTTGGGTGGAGCTGGGAATTGATCAAGCCTATCTGGAAAGCAATTTGGAACTATGTTCCCCAAATCACTAAGCTATAAATTCTTGGACCCAATGGTGAGGATCATAACAGCCACAGCATAAACAGCAAATCACTGGACATATGTTATCTCATTTGATCCTTACAACAACCCTAAGAGGCAGGTGCTTTTTATTATCCTTATTTTATAGATGAGAGAACTGAGTCTAAGAGACATCAAGTGACTTTCCCAGGGTCACACTGCTAGGAAATGTTTGAATTCAAGTCTTCCCAACTCTAAGGGTCACACTCCATTCATTGTCTCAGCTAGCTTTGATATCAGAACTAGGAAAGAGATCAAAGAAAGAGGAAAAGGACCTCAAGCAGTGGCTACAACACTGGGCCTGGAGTCAGGAGGACCTCAGTTCAAATCTGACCTCAGATACTTACTAGCTGTATTACCCTGGGAAAGTCACTTAACCCTGTTTGCCTCAGTTCCTCATCTCTGTAAAATGAGCAGGAAAAGGAAATGACAAACCACCCAGTATCTCTGCCAAGAAAACCCCAATGAGGTTAGGGAGAATTAGGTACAACTGAAAGGACTCAACAAGAACATTTATAGTTTCCTCCCTCCCTTCCTGCCTTCCTCCCTCCTTCCTCCCTCCCTTCTTCCTTCCTTCCTTCCTTCCTTCCTTCCTTCCTTCCTTCCTTCCTTCCTTCCTTCCTTCCTTCCTTCCTTCCTTCCTTCCTTCCATCCTTCCTTCTTTCCTCTTATCTTCCCTTCCTCTTTTCCTGTCTTTTTCTTTTTCTTCCTTCCTCTTCTTTTTTTCTTTCCTTTTCTATTTTTCCCCCTCAAGACTAGATCTCAGTGTTTCACCTAGGCTAGAAGTACAGCAGTCACTCTCTGATCTGATCTCATTGTGATCATCAAGGAAGCTTTGGCCTGTTTTGTTTCCAGCCTGGGTCAGCTTACCAGCCTGGTGGCCCTCCACTCCCAGAGAATCATCATATTGACCCCAGATTTAGACTTAGTGTGGTTACCAGATCAGCTTTTGTTTTCCTGGAGCTCAGAACTCTCAAAGTCAAGTACCCCACCAACCTCAGCTTCCCCAAGCAGCAGGAACTACAAGCTCCCACCGCCATGCCTGCCTCATCTTTTCAATGACTGATGTCTTTGATGACATCCTTACCTCACCTCTCCTGTGTCATTTTTCATTTGTCATGCATGGCACCCTGCTCACACTTACTATGAACCTCTACACTGTCCTTTGGGTGATCCTCAACTTTGATTCTTTGGCCATTGTGGTACCCTATACCTTCTGGGCATATAACATTACCAGAAGAACACTGGAACTAAAAGATAGTTGATGCTTCCCCTGAGTAGAGTGAGAGGCCCTTCCCAAAAGAGCCCAGGCTATTGAGAAGAGTACCTAAGGCTTCAGGTCTCTGTGGTTTCTTCCTTTACATGAAAGGAATGATCTATGATGTTATCAGTATCAGGAGCTCTCAGAGTGAGATCTATGACAGTATGTTAATCCTGATTTCCTGATTTACCCAGGGCCACAAGGCTGGTGTAAGAGGAAGGATTTGTATTTGAATGGTTCAGTGGATAGAATACCAGGCCTGGAATCCCAGACGACTCATCTTCCTGAGTTTAAATCTTGCCTCTGATACTTACTAGCTGTGTGACCCTGGGTAAGTCATTTTACCCTGTTTGCCTCAGTTTCCTCATTTGTAAATTGAGTTGGAGTAGGAAATGGCAAATCACTCCAGTGTCTTTGCCAAGAAAACCCCAAATGCCAAATGGGGTCACAAAGAGTCAGATGCAACTGAAAACAACTGAACAAGAAAGACTATAAATCTAGCACTAAATCTATTATACTATATTTCTTTCTCCTTTACCCTAGGAAAAATACAGATTTTCACAGGAAACAACAAACAAAATTCCTCTTTGCCCTCTAGGGATTTCTGACCCTGCCTACGTCTAGAATTTTAATATGCTATGATAATTTGAATAATAATAGTTAGGAGGGGACTCTGAAGAGATAGACCTGGAGACCTTTGTATAAACTTTAGGCTGCTCAGGCTTCCTTCCCTCTGCTTTGTTGCCTCTGACAAATCAAAATCAATTAGCACTCCACAGCTTAGCCACTTGGGTGGGAATGAACCCTAAGCAGAGAGTGACAAAGCCTCCTGCCTCTGGCCGCCTCAGCACTGGCAGCCCCTTAACCAAAGAACCCAGCCACGTCATTTATAATAACACATAGGCATCCAGGTACAGCGCAGATAGCAATTTTCCTTTTTACTTAGTGGTGCAAAGAGAGTCAAAGAATCTGACAGGGCCCCAAACAAGCTGTCAGTAACTTCTAATTAGGGCTGCAACAGCATAAAGAACTCACACGCCTTCCCAACCATGGAATTAGCAGGACAAAGTGCGGGGATGGAGTCAGACAGGCTGAAAGAAAAGCCCGGAGCAGAGCGGCTGGAAGGCTGGGGAAGCAAAGGGCTGAATCATGAGGTGAATAGAACCTCCCTGTCTTCTGTCAAAGCCATAGGGACATGTGTGGTGTTCCCTCTTCCCATAAATTTTTCTTGCCCTCCATTCTGGTGAAAAAAGGAAAGCAATCAGCCAGGAGGGGAAGGGGGATTCCTTTAGGGTCATCACCATCACCACCATCAGAAGCATCATTTGAACTCAGCACTATGCTAAGAAGCTCTGTAAAAATAGACTGCAGAGAGGTATTTGGCCTCTTCAGCAGCTGGAGGTAGGAGGTGGGAGAAAGTGGGGGGAGATGGTGAAAATCAGAGATCATGGGATCATAGATCTAGACATGGAAGGGACTTCAGAGGTCATCTTGTTCAACACCTTCAATTTATTGATGAAGAAAATGAAACCCAGGGAGGTGAGATCACTTGTCAAAGGTCAGACAAGAAAAAGTCAGGGGAGGGATCTGAGCTCAGGTTCTCTGATTTCAGAGGCAATGTCTTTTCTACCATACCATGTTGACTGAAGTTGTTATTGGCTGACCAAGAAGCAGGGAATGAGATAGTTGAACATTAATATCATGTTTATATTGTGGGAGAGGACCAGTGGTAATGTTTCAGTAGGGATAGAGAGGAAGAGAAAAGTTCCTACTTTTAGGAAGGACCGGTTGGTTCAGTGTGTTTTCTAGGTTGTTGTGGAGGGGGTGTATTTTGGAAGGCAAAAGTGTTAACTCTCATTCTGTGATCTTAATTCTGCCCCTTTCCACTCAAAAATTTGACCTAAGAAACCAAGGAGTCAGGATATACAGTTAGCAGACTTATGACCCTGGGCAAGTAATTTCTCAGCTCCAAAACTGTCTTATCACCTATAAAATGGGGAAAATAAGACTTTCACTGTTTTCCTCGGGATTAATGGCTCAGTACTCTTTGTGGTGGCCAAAAACTGAAAATCAAGGGGATGCCCATCAATTGGAGAATGGCTGAATAAATTGTAGTATATGAATGCGATGGAATACTATTGTGCTGTAAGAAGTGATGAACAGGAAGACTTCAGAGAGACCTGGCAAGACTTATATGATCTGATGCTGAGTGAAAGGAGCAGAACCAGGAGAACTTTGTGCACAGCAACGACCACAGTGTGCGAGAGTGTCTTCTGGTAGACTTAGAACTTCATTGCAATGCAAGGATTTAATAAAATTCCCAATGGTCTTTTAAGGCAAAATGCCTTCCACATCCAGAGAAAAAACTATGGAATTCAATCGCAGAATGTAGCAGATTATTTTCTTTTGTATTATGTTTTCGTTTGTTATATGATTTCTCCCATCCATTTTAATTCTTCTACACAACATGACTATAGTGAAAATGTATTTAATAGGAATGTATGTGTAGAACCTATATAAAATTGTATGCCATCTTGGGGAGGGAGGGTGTAGGGGAAAGGAGGGGGAGGGAGGGAAAAAAATCTAAGTTTTATAGTAGTGATTGTAGAACATTGAAAATAAATAAAATTAATATAAAAAGGAGACCTCTCAGCAATTTTGAAATGTAAAACAAACAATGAACTTAATAAAACTAATAAACACATACACATACACAAAAGAATTAATGGCTTAGTATTTAGAGCATTGGGTTTGGAGTCAAGAAAACCTGAGTTCAAATCCTATGTCAGCCACTTATTTGCTGTGTGGTCCAGGGCAAATCATTCAACCTCTTTGTGCCTAAGTTTCCTCATCTGTAAAATGGGGATAAAAATAGCACCCATCTCTCAAGATGTTTGTGAGGATCAAATGAGGAAAACATAGGTACAGAGCTTTGTAAACCTTAAAGCCCTCTATAACTGGTAGCTATTATTATTAGATGTTCTCTAAGGTCTCTTTCAACTCTAAATCTATGATCCATTTTATAGTTACAATACATTGAACACAAAGTCACAAAATCTTAGTGTTGGGAGGGACCCAAGAAGTCACATACATAGTCTCATCCGTAACTGGACTCTGTCACATAAACAAGAGGCTTTTGCTTCATCTAGAAAAGGGGGGCCAGCTCTTTCCCCAGGAGGCCCATTCCATACCTCTGGCTGGGAGCAAGTTTTTCCTTACCTCAAAGCTAAATTGCATCTTGCAATTGTCTCCCATTTTTCTGTCCTCTGAGGCCATTTAAGAAGCTTATGCCCTCTTCTACATGACACCTTTCAAATATTTTAGGCAGCTATCATGTTTCCTGTAAACCTTTTGTCCTCCAGGCTAAACTCCCTCAGTTCCTTTAAATATCTTTCTGCAGTATGAACTTGGGGGCCCCTGACTATTAGCATTTGCCCTCTTTTGGTGCTCTCTTTCTATGGGTCTCAAGGCCTTTTCTAAAATGTGGCAACCCAAACTGAACATAATGCTTCAGATGTGGTCTACCTATGGCCAATATGTCTGTCTTAATGCAATCCCAAATTTTTTTTGGTCTGGGCCTATAATTTATCATCATAAGAAAATGGAAATTCCTTCCATCAATAACAGCTAGCAACCTGTTTATAACTTATAGTCCTAGAGGATTATAGTCCTTAATGTTCCTACCTGGTGTAAATTACTTGCCCTGACAGTATGGGTGGGAAGCAGGACTATGAACTCAGGTCTTGCTGATTCCAAGGTTGACATGCAACCAAACTGTCATGCTGCCACTCCAAAACTTAAGACTGTATAGGCTTCTAAAGGAAAAAGTTATCAAAAATTTTGTCTTTACATTGCCATCTTTTTTCAAAATATTCTTCCCTTATGTCCCCTCTTGGAGTTATCTCTTATAGGATAAAAAAAGAGGGGGAAAAAAGTTCTGAAAAAACTAGCCAATAAATCAACCCAGTCTGCCATATGCAGTGTGCCATACCCATTGTCTCCCTCCTCTGTGAAGAAGGAAATGAGGTGCCGTCTCAAAGCTTTGGTTATGACAATTTCATAGCATTCAGTTTCCCTTGATGTCATTGTGGTCATTGTCTATTAGCTCTTTTGGTTGCCACATCACACTCTTGACCCATCTCTAACTTGCAATCCATTAAAACTTTTTTTTCAGAAAATTGTTATCTAGTCACACCTCCTCTATATTATACTTAAGAAGTTGAGTTTTTGAACCCAAATATAGGATTTTACATTTTCAGAAGGAAGTTCAGAAGGATTCACAAACAGAACAGTTTTGAAAATGATGTACTGAAATGTATTCTACACATTAAAAACCCCCCCACAAATTGTATGTATTGGAGATTCGCATTTTTACTTATAATCCTCCTTTTCTGTTTTGTGTATGGAAAAGCTCGTAGAGATTTGCAGGTGTTTGTCAAAGTCATAACAAGATAATATAAAATTTTTATTTAAAAAACCCAAAGGAATTATTCAATTTGACCCATATCTATAGTCTGTCAAGATCTTTTTGAGTGTGGAATTTGTCAATCCAATTGGCCATCCCTTCTCACTTTGTGGAGGAAACAATGTTTGATCTTCAGAACACTTCTGGGAGATAAGATAGTATATCCTACTACCCTCATTTTGTAAATGAGAAGATGGAGGCTCAGAGAGGTCACACAGCTAGTATGTGGCATGGTTAGGACTTGAGCTTAGGGTTTTTAAGTTTCAGTCTAGTGCTTCTTGCATTATATTATTCTGCCTTTTGAGAAGTAGTTACAGGCAGTAGAGATGCATTCATTTTGAAGGGGTGAGGGTGGGGAGAAAGGATTACTGCTTTTGTCATGACAGGGCCTTCTGTCTTAGGATCTTGGTGATTTGTACACTTTATTCTTTATTAGCAAACTAACAGGGAAAAGGAGGATAAGTAAGGAGGATGGGAGCTAAGAACTTTTTCTTTGATTTTTAATCCTGCCTCATCCAACAAATGTTTACTAAGTGTCTGCTATATTCAAGGCCCTGCTGTTCATCCTTCATTTCTGAAGAGGATCAGTGATGTCATGGGTGATATCTTGACTTGTGAATGAATTGGATTTAAGTGAGGCAGAGGTGCACAGCCTCACTTTCTCCTCCAGATTCATCAAAGTCCAGTGGCAAGACCAAAATCAAGATGACACTTGATGACCCTGGATACAGTGGATGACCTTGAAGGTTTAGATGTCTGACCAATCTCCAGACACTATGCTAGGTGCTAAGGATTCAAAGATAAATGCAAAACAAATTCCTTCCCTCAAGGGGCTTACATTCTAGTTGGTTGGGGGCAGATGGTGTAATGTGTAAACAGATGGGTGTATAGATGATAAATTTGAGGAGGATGAAAGCATTAGCAAGTAAGGGGATCAAGGGAGAGTTACAAACATAAGACATAGAATGAATACACTGAACCCTCCACCCATTTCTCCCTCTCTCTTACATCTTCCCCTCCCTCCATTACCTTCTCTATGTACTGATTATAGTACATGTTCTTTCCTCTGATGGAATGTATACTTTTTGCAGGGAGTTACTATTTCATTCATGTTTGTATCTCCAGCCCTTGGCACATAGTGGGTACCTAACAAATGCTTGTTGATTGATTAATTAAGCTGCAATGGGGTAGTCTAGTACCTTTCAAAGGTGGTAGGTAAGAGCTAGTTGTTCTTAGGGTCTTGGAAATCCTGCCTGGAATCAAGATCTTGCCTTCAGAGCTCCTGCAGAATTGGCCTATAGAGGCAGAGTCCACTGAAAATGGAAACCAAATTGACTAGAGAACAGGGATCTTTAGGTCAGGGTCAGGTTCTCTCCTAGGAATCACTTCAAGGTTGGGGGGAAAGTATTCTGGAACAGAGAGGTATGCATGGGGGTGGGGGAGACGTGGGGGAAAAGCTAGTTAAAATTGGAGGTGGAGTAGAATGCCCAAGGAAGCCAGCACAGGCTTAAGTGGCAGACACCAAACCAGATCTGGTAAACCCTCTTGGGATCAGCAGCCCCTCCCCCACTCCTAGCCCCCCCCCCCAACCCCCTCCGTGCTGCTCTTTATTCATTAAAATGCTCAGGATGCCGACTACCTTTATTTGCTCAGTATTTATTTCACTAGCCTTGAAGCGGGAACAACAGGCAGTTTGATTGAAAGGTTGTCTGGTTTCATTGTAGCTCCTGTAAGTAATTCTGCAGCCTCAGTGGAAATGGTATTTTATAACTTGCCAGAGCAAATATCCCTTAGTGAATCAGAACAGATATCCTGGTGCCACCCGAGCTGTCTTTTCCCTCTCACTGAGGCCTCTGAGGTTGAATTTCCCCTTTCTTGCCCCTGACAAATGCAGTGTGCACACAAGATGGAGCCGAAGCCTGGGATGCGCACTCTAAAAGAGCCACTCCTTGTGGGGCAGGCCCTGTACCTCCAAGTTTACAGAGCCTTGGGAAGGAAGACAACCCTGCTCTGCATCCCCAGAGAGCAGGAATCAGTTAGAAACCCAATGGGGGCGCTCTCTCTCCCCCCCCCGTACACACACATATTATATGCTATTTTACATATTATATAATTATACATTATATAAGGCTTTAAAGTATATCTAGTCTGATTCCAAAGATTGGGAGGCACCAGAATGGGTATCCATGGGAGCTGGAGATGCCTCTATTTCCTGATGTTGTTAGGAGGACATCTGTCAGATCTGGGTAAGATGCAGTCCTATCTGGGATGGGAAGAGGAACCACCATCTCTAGCTTATGGAATCTTAGGATATATCTGGATACTCCCAAGATAGCTCAGCAATTCTCTTCCCAATTTCCCTACATCTGTCTATTAATGGCATCCGACCATGCTTCCAGCCCCCCAGGCTGGGGCTGTCAGAATCACCTTCACTTCCTCCTTCTGGCTCATGTCTGCGTTAATTGACAAGTAAATCCTTTTGAGTTTATCTTTATGTCTCTCCTCTCACTCCTCCTGTTTAAACACACTGCCACCTGCTCAGTTTGTACCTTCTTTATCCCTTTTCACCTGGACTGTTATAATAGCCTCCTGACTGGTCTCCTGAATTCCAATATCTCCCTTCCCATCCTCACTGATCTATCCTCCACAACATTGCCAAAGACAATTATTCCTGAGGCACAGGTATGAACACCTTAGTTCCTCACTCAAAAAGTTTCAGTGACTCCCCATTGTTACAGAACCAACTACAAACTCCTTAGCCTAGTCCTTGAGGCTCTCTATAATCTGGCGTTAGCTGACTGTAAAACTTCCAAGCATAGACCTACTGAGTCAGATTAAAATGGTAATTGAGAAAATTTTTTTTATAAAATAAATAAAAACAGAATTCAACATAGATAATGTGCTAATTTGTGGTTTTCTGAGTCAATACGCAGCCCTCAGGGATCCATTTCTATTTGAGTTTGACACCACTGCTCTAGCCTGCCTTTTTATAGTTTTATCGCATACAACTTTCCTTTACACATTCTATATTCCCAGACTGTATTACTGGCTGTTCCTCATTCTCATGCTGCATTCTCCAGCCTCCATGCAGAAGTATTTATCAACACCTCCTCCTTCTCCCACCAAAGTTCAACAGGCAAAGTGATCAGATTCTTCTCTTCATGGCAATGAAGCATATTAGGTCAGCGTCCCTCAGATTCTCTCTCTTTCGATTTCCTAATTTCCCGCTGTAGGTTCCCCTGAGAGGGGCAGGGATTTTATCAAGCCCCCACAGGCCTCCCTGACTTTGAATCCTTCAGCAGTCTATGAATGGGTGTACGTCAAAGTTTCTCCCCTGCCCCTCCCCAATGTCTCTCTCTCTCTCTCTCTCTCTCTCTCTCTCTCTCTCTCTCTCTCTCTCTCTCTCTCTCTCTCTCTCTCTCTCTCTCTCAGCAGATTCTTTGGAGGGAAGCTTAGGGGTCACAGAGAGCCAGAGCTTGCCCTCTCAAAGCAGGCAGCAGCTTCTTACCATTATGACTAAATCAAGTTGGGTGATTTATTTCCCACTTATCTTTCCTGTTTCCGCTCCCTGTCTGATCTGCACTGTTGAACACACCAGACTGAAAACATATCATCCGTTTCCATCAGCCGGCGGGAATCCACACCACCCCTCCCATCCCTAGGTCTGGAGGCACCCCAGAGGATGAAAAGGACCTGAGGTGAGAGATGGCCGGCTTCCTATGGCATCCTATCTTTCTACATACCTTGTAGGGAGATCTAATCACCCAGGGTCTGGGCAGCAGGGCCAGAGATCTCTCCAGGAAGATCTCTCAGGATGGAATGAATAACAGTGACCATGGAGAAGAGAAGGTAGGACAAAACAGAAGCTTCTCGGGGCTCAATGTTATACAGCCCTCAATGAAACTACTCAAATCATCTGCAGAGGTCTGAGGAGATGGGCTTCAGCCATTTTAACCTCTTCAGTGCATTATAACAAAACGTCCCACATCCATCAGTTAGCCAGGTCTCAGACCCATCTAAGGCTCACTAAATCTCCTCCCCATTCTGGAGTGACGGGGATTGGTGCCTAGAATTCATGCTGAGAGAAGAGAAGGAAGCAGTAGGGTCCATGGTCCCCTCCCATGTCAAGGTATAAACTAAGAGAGCACTCCATCTAGTCTCTCTCCCATAGAAGCTCTGGGAGTCAGGCTCAGCCCTCCTTCTCTGAAAATACTTTCATTCAACCCAGCACAGTGGGAGTATCCTAGAAAGTGATGGGCCTCCTAGGTTCATGGACATTCACAGTCAGTCAAGCACAATTGTGGGTTGGACTAGCTGTCAATTCCTGCCTCCTCTGTCCTGCCTTCTTCCCACTCCCCATCTTCCTAGGTGATAGGGAGACAACACAAAGGATACTGGGACTCAAGTGTCCCAATCTAAAGGCAAGCCCAGAGGAGATAGGTACTAAAAACATGTCTGGTGTTCAGCCCCATCATGAGAAGTAATGACTAGCCTGGGACTCACAGTAGTTTTATCAAAACCTTCCCTGCCCCCAGTACCTTTATGCTCTCAGAAAAGGATTGGGCACAAGTATAAATAACGGATAAGGCTTAATATTTACTTTAATTCACAATGAAGTTCTAATCATAGAAGTCAGCTATCAGAAAAGGGGAGATGTGTATTTAGGGTGAGAATTTTGAGAATTAGAAGGCAGAATGTTGGAGTAAAAAGATCCCTGGGTTTAGCATCAGAGGATCTAGGGTCAAGTTAGGTGTACCACCACATAGTAGCCATGTGGCAGAGGGGAAATCATTCCTCTTCTCTAGTCCTTAGTTAAATGAAGAGGGTGGACCAGCTCAACAATGTCAAACTCAGATAAAAACAGGGGGCCACTATACCTTACATGAGCACCTCTGAGGAGGCACATTGTCTTAGAAATCTACATATTAACATTATCTATGTTTTATTGTATTTTTATTTATTTGTTAAACATTTCCCAGTGACATTTTAATCTGGTTCCTGTGAGCTGTGAGTTTGACACCCCAGGACTAGATGACCTTCTAGCTCCAAAATTAAGATGTTATGATTTCTACCTGCAGGTAGGAAGTAGCCCCATTTTCCCTTTCTCTATTTTTACTAGACCCTGGGTGACCCACACCATATGCTAGCATCTAGAGAACATACCCAGTCACTAAAAGGTTGGGTCTAGCTTGTTTTGTACTCACACAATTTACCTACCCTAAAGTGCTGCACATCATATTACTGCTGGCATGCTGTAGGTATTCAAAAGGCAGGATTTAGAGTTCAAGGGACTTGGGAGTCCATATATCCAAACTCTCTCATGAATTGCTGAGGATCAGACTTCCCCAAGGTCACATCGGTAGTAAAGAGCTGAAACAGGCTTTGAATCTAAGTCCCATGCTTCCCAGAGCCTTTATTCTTTGTTTTGAATAGGATGCCAGCCAGGGGCCAATTCACCAGGCCCCCATCGAAAGGTCTATTAGCAGAGACATAAACAATCTTGAGACTGTTTCACAGCAAAGTGTTGGCACACCTTTTAGGAGACCCCTGGGCCTCCCTTGTTCAGAAAAAGAAACAGAGACCATGGGCAGCTTCTTGGAAGTTCCAAGACAAGCAAGAGCAGTTTCTGGGCTTCTGCTCTAGGTTCTGCTGTCCCCAGAAGTTGCAGCTGCCTCTTTTCCTGACTTTAGGGCACAAAAGTCCTCCTCCATAGACACCTGGCATTCCTCCTCACCTCCTAGAGTCTGCCTACCCTTCTGCCTGTTGTTGTTGAGTTCAGATCTGGTCTCACATACTTACTGTCTATGATACCATGGGTAAGTCTCTTAACCTCTGCTTGTCTCAGTTTCCTTATCTGTAAAATGGGGATAATAAAAATACCTACCTGGCAGGGTTGTTGTGAGGGTCACATGAGATAATAATTATAAAGTGCTCAATACAGTGTCTGGCACTTAGTAAGTGCCATACAAATGTTAACTATCATCCTCATCAGCTATCATTATCTCTGGCCAGTCTTTGTTGATGGATGGATCCATTCCTGGCTTGTAGCCAATCTGCCCTCTGAAAGCTTAAGTAAGTCTCAAGACAGAGGCAGAACATAATATAATCTTCAACACCTACTGAAGATATATTTCTCAGTCCTTTTCCCTTAGGAGATGTCTGCAGCTTGGGTACTCTCACCCCAAGGAAAGAAGGGAAGCAGCACATTTGTGGTGCTGTTTGTGGTGCTGTTCTGGAGTCAGAGACCTGGGTAATCCCTTATCTGCCACTTATTGGCTGTGAATGGCTTCCCCTTTTCACCTCATTTTCCTCATCTGTGGAATGAGGAGATTGGACCAGGTGATCTGCACTATCCCTATCAGTCCTAGATCTATGATCCTATGTCTTCCTTATTCCAGTGATCCTAGAAAGACGTAACAATCCTTGAGATACAAATGTGGTTGACTGAAAAGAACACTGGTCTCAGAATCCAGACACTTGGATTCTAGTCTGACTCCACCATTAATTAGGTGACCTTGGGCAAGTCACTTCATTTTGTAGATGAGGAAATTGAGGCCAGGAGAAGTGAAGGGTAATAAGAGACTATATTTGAAGTCTCTTCTGGCATTAAATACAGTCATCTCCTCTGAGGGATGAGTTGATGACTTATGAAGGTATTAGTCTGATCCAGGGAAATTTATGTTTTATTAGAGGATTTTTCAAAAAAGAAAGTATTGGACCAAGGGCTATGAGGCCTACATTCTAGTCCTCGCTCTTTGGGGAAACAAGTAGCTATGTGACCTTGGGGAAGTCATTTAGGATTTTTAATTGTAATATAATTAATAATGAAAACACCAAGAATAATTTACATTCACATATCATTTTTAAGGTTCACAAAATGTTTTAGTCATAAGAATCTTCAAAAGATCTACCACACAGGATTGTTAGGAAGTCCCTTCTGGCTCTAAATTGATGACAACGATGATGGTGGTGACAATGACGACAACCATGACAATGATGACAGTTTGACATAATAGATAAGAGAATTGAATTTGAAATCAAAAGGTCTGAGTTCAAATCCCTCCTCAGACACCATCTGTGCAAGTCACAATCTCTCCCAGACTCCAGTCTCTAATTTGTAAACTTAATGATGATCATATCAGCACTTTGCAAAACCTAAAGTACCATAGAAATATTGGCTATAATTCTTATCTACATTTTATAGATGCAGAAACTAAGCCTCAGAGAGGCTGACTTTTTAAAAAAATTATTGAAAAGCTAGTAAATCTAAGAACTGAGACTTTAACTCAGGTGATCTGACACTAAATCTGGTGGTCTTTCAATTTGTAGATCTCAATTTGTGAATTTCAAACCTATAAAAGGATCTCTAAAGTTCTAACATTCTATGATATTAAGTGAAGCACAAATTGGCAGAATTTTAGACAATGTAATAGGAAGTGGGGGAGATGTTTTGGCCTTTCTTGAGCTCCTTAAATCATTCCATTGAGCTGTGGGCCTTGGCTCTATATCATGTTCATTCCTCTCCTACTCCCAATGGACTTTGCTATTATAATACACCAAAGGACTGAGGGGGATGGCGGAGAAGAAGAGAAAACTGATTCTCACTTTTCTACTCTGGAACGAATATCCAGACTTCCCAAAGCAGGTGTCTTCAAGCTTTCCTGGGAATCAGGCCCAGGAATTAATATTATGATTAATTGCTGTTACTGTTATTTTCATTAGTGTTATGTATAAATTGTATATGACTAACACAGGAGGAGTGACATGATTTCTTTTTCCAGATCCCTGCAAACATTGGTATGATAAGAATAATAAAAAAAAATTACATGCTTGAAAACATGCACCCATCTCTGCCCTATGTTTTCTTCTAATTGTTCCCAGAACTTCTCAGAGCCACATTTAAATAAAACGAAGCAATTATTCAGTGTGCAATTAAAGATAGGAGCGATTTATTTTTAAATAGGAATATCATCAGTGGGGGGGAAAACTTGTAAGAGAAAAGGTCAGGAGGGCTTTCCAATGCGCAGAGCAGAAGCAGGAAAAGAAATCATGCTGGGGAGAGAAAGAGCCAGTTCCCATGTTACAGATGAACAGCTGTCTGGGGTACATCCAGTTTGCAAGGGGTTTATCCTGTGAACTCTCAAATTGAGGATGGATTGTTGGCTGGGCAGAGAGCTAGGTCCCTTCCCCAATAATTCCCAAAGACTGTAAAGGTCAAATTGTCACTCACTCACTTGGAGCTTCCCTTTCATTCCCAGGCACCAGGACTGTGTCATACTGATGTTCATCAGTGACCTGTGGAAGGTGTGCCTACTGTGGCCATCAGGCCTTAGACTAAGTGAGGGGGAAGGAGAGAGGTTTCCTTCAGGGGAGGTTTCCAAATATGGGCACTGCTTTCTCCTGGGCCTCTAGGTAAAATGAAAGGATTTTCCAATGCCTTCAGTCAGATCTGCATATATTTATAGGAGTGGGGTGGGGTAGAAAATAGGATTGGAAGGGTCTCTGGGTTTCTTGGCCTGGCAAATCAATCTCCTTGTGTGTCTCCTCACCTCCATAATTTATATCCAGGTAAATTAGGTTAAAAATGAACTCCTAGGGAAGTTCTGAAGGGAAAAAGAAATCATAAAACAATTGTAAGCAGAGGGAAGAGAAAGAGAGAAGGCCAGGCCTTCTGAGACCTTGGAGATGGGGGGGTACTGATTTTATGAATGAATGTATGTGTGTCTCATCTGGGACAGTGGATATAGTGCTAGATGAGGAAGACCTTAGTTCAGATCCTGTCTCTCAGAGACTTAATAGCTGTATGATTATGGCAAATCACTTAACCTCACTCTGTCTCAGCTTCCTCAGGGAAACTGAAGGATGATAATAGTGCCTACCTCCCAGGAATACTGTGAGGATAAAACAAGATGATATTTGTAAAGTACTTTGTAAACTTTAAAACAATATATAAATGCTGACATCATAAATGCTAGGTATTCCTCCTCTTCATTCTCTTCACTGATCCTGAGTCTTGGCCCCATGAGCTCCCTTTCCTCTCCCACCCTTCCCATTCAGGGCAAAAGACACAATTCAAAAGAGAAAATTCTATCCCCTAGATGGGAATGATTGAGTGGGGCTACCAAATGCTGAAAGGGGAGAGAGAATAGAGCCCTAAGTCAGTCACCAATGACCTTGCCAGTTTCCTAATGAGAGCTCCCAGGATAAAGGGGGTCACACATACATTCAGTCCTAAGGTGGACTCTTATTTGGACTTAGAGTGTTAGGGAAATGGCAAAAAGAAGGCATCCCAACTCACAGAAATAAGAAAGGAATAGAGAAAACCTTTAGGTAGAGGCTATTGTTGACTTTTACAAAGCTCTCTGGGAGGTGTCCCTCAGCTGTTATTTGGGAAAGAGCTAGTGTCTATCTCTGGAAATGGGGCTTAAGGTCAGTCTTAACTAGGGTCTCTAGTTTATCAAAATCATACCTAGAGCCTATCCTTTGAAAGAGTCTCCAGACACTTCACAGGTGTCATATTCATTTAACCTCAAAGTGTATTTTGGGGGCAGGCAAGAGCAGGTAGTATGATAGTTTCTGGGATTTATACTGCCTTCCCAAGATCTCACAGCAATTCCCTCACCCACACAACATTCCAGTTCTGGTAGATGGAGCTGGGGAGGGGCCTTCTACTGGAATATTCCACTGTTCTAGGATGTGGGGATGAGGCTTGGAGAGAGAGGCAGGACCTGGGAAAGGGTAAATATTAGGTCTAGAGATGTTAGGGACATACCCAAGATGACCCGGGGCAAGTGTGGCAGACCTATCCCACGGTAGCTTTCAATTCAGCCTTCTCTACTGGCCCCTAGCTTTAACATCATCTGGATAGAGGAAAGGACTCTGGGCTACCTTCCAGAAAGCAGAGGAAGTGCCCTGAAGCAAGAGTGGGGGGGAGTCTATTTAGAAGAGGAAGAAAAGCATCCTTTTAAAATGGAAATAGACAAATGAAAGAATAGGCCAGAGATCCCAGCCGTGCTCCACAGAAAAGGAGGGGAACAAACCTTTTTTTTCTCTAGAATGGCAGACTGCAAGAGCCTGCAGCCCCTCACATCTGTCTCTTCATACAAAATGAAAGAGATTTCGGAAAACAAGAGGAGCTGTAATAATGCTGAGCCTGAGCTGGGAGCTTGGCATCACTGCCACAAGCTTGGCAGATCCTGTCACTGTCGCCCCCAAACAGATAATAGGCCTGCTTGTTCCCCGTAGTCAACACCCCACCCCCTCCTCCTGAACTCATCCCCCTCCCACCCCCCAAATCCAGCTCTTCAAGCTATGTGAATGCACCTGTCTCACTGTCCTTGGGGACAGCAAGCAGACCTGGCCCCAGGGATAGGAGCTGAGCCAGGTGAGAGCCGCTGGTGGCCCACAGCCTATGGTATGACAGTCTAGCTAACTAGAAGAAAAATATCCTTGCCTCAGAGGCAGGCCGAGACAACCAGGTGGCTAACAATAACAGCTACAAGAATAATAATGCTTTCCCAGATCCAACCGTACCTCCGAGCGCACTCAGCACAGCGGAGCTCCGGTAAGCACCTCTTACAGGACTGACGAAGGAGCCCTGCACTTGGAGGCGGAAGGCCTATGTTTGCTCTGTGATCTTGGGCAAGACCCTCTGGGCCTCACTTCCTTCACCCAGAGAAGGATAGGGTTCCCCTAAATTGTTTCCAAGTTTCTTTCTAGATGTATTTATTATACTATGATGTATTTATTATACTATGTATTTATTATATTTAATGTATTTATGTATTTATTTATACTATGTATTTATTATACTATGTATTAGTATACTAGATAATATATACTAGATGTATTTATTATACTATGATCCCTATTGTTGAGAGGTAGCATGATATGGTAGAGGGTCCTGGACTTGGAGTCACAAAGACCTGGCTTTAAATCTTGCCTCTGATTCTTGCTTGCTCAGATTCTTGGGCAAGTTAGCAGTTAAGTGTTTAAAGCTAGGTGACCCTGAACAAGTAACTTCACAGTGTCCAAGTCAACTCTGTAAGACAATGAGTTGTAGAGAAGGTGCCACCCTGCATCGGTAGAGGGACTTTCCTCAACCAAGAGTTCCTTATACTAATTATTTTTTATTTATTTTCTTTTTAATTTATGGAATAAAATAAGCATTTACATAACATAGTACAATAAAAAAAGATGATTGCACATGAAACTGCAAATAGATGATGTATAAGTTGCTCTTCCTTTCAAATATACAATAAAATTATCATGTAACTTCTTTTTTTTCCTTTTATCCTTCCCCCTCCCCTGACCCTAGAGATAGCTACCATTAGACACACACTTATATATATATATATATATATATATATATATATATATATATGTCAAATTATTCTATATACACACTTCTTTTTTAACAGTTTTTTCTCTGGATTCAGATAGCACCTTTCTTTATACATCCTTTATAGTTAATTTGGGTATTCATATTAGTAATTATGCTAATGATATCAACAGGTGCAGTCCCCCTCTCTATATACAAGGTACCAAGATATGTGTTAGTCACAGAGATTAAAAAAAAGGCTCCAGTCCTGGTTTTGTTCTTTATTTTCTCTTCTCTTTAGATGTGGACGTCACCATGACATGGGTCAGTGTCGGTGTCAGCCATGACTGGAAATGTGGCCGATTTAAACACATTTATATGAAGATATTATAATAATAGCTAACAATATCATAGCCTCTACTATATGCCAGGTACTGTGCTAAATGCTATAATAGTAGCTGACATTTATATAGGACTTACTATGTGCCAGGTCAAACGCTAAGCACTTTACAATAATTATCTCATTTGGTTCTCAAGATAGGTGCTATTATTATCTTCATTTTACAGCTGAGGAAACTGAGGCAGCAGAGATGACTTGCCCAGTGTCACACAATTAGTAAATGTCTGAGGCTGGATTTGAACTCAGGTCATCCTGGCTCTATATACTGTGCCATCTAACTGCTGTATGTTGCTCAGGAATGAGTGTGGATTCCTGTCCATGAGGACCAGAACAGTTACATAGTTGTTATTCCCCATTCCCATGATCCTGAGTCTCTCAGTGATGCACAGACAGTGACTGAGAGTCTAAAGGACAGTGTAAATCCTGCAAATGTAGAGACCATTATCTTTAGTTGTTAATGTAATTCTCCTCTGACTGCCACCTGATTTCTTTTAAAAGCCTAGGAGAAAGGTATCTTTCAGTCTGTCTTCCCTGCATCTCCCAAATTCATTGTGTCTTTTGCAACTGTACCCATCTGTACCAATTACATTACATTTTTGTTTTGGGGTTATCAGACTTTGCCATGTAAATGGGGTTAGAGCTAGAATTCACCCTGTGATAAAATGGGTGAGAACTTGCCTGCAATTTGGTGATCTTGTTCTGTCCTCTTCCATTCCCATGCTTCAGCTCCCCCACACCTAAGAAGGTTTCCCTCTGTGCCCTTCCCCTACTAACCTAGCCCACTATTTATATCAGTTAAATTCTCTTCCTTTGAGACCTGCTTATTGCCTCCTTCCTCCAAGAAACCTTCCTGATCCTCCCCAAAAGGAAGTAATCTTACTTTCAATAACAACATTGTATGGTGAATACCTCTTTTGATTTATAATGAATTATTTGTGTATTTATATACATATGAATATATGTGTATATACACTCATGTATGTACATATACCACATATGTGAGATATATAATATACATTACATACATGATATATCTCTTATTAGATGGTAAGCTCCTCTAGCAACAGATCTTAGTTCATCTTGCGGCCCCCAGTATATGGCACAAGAAGGGCATTGCATGTAGTAGGCATTTAATAAATGCCTGTAGGTAGAACTGAATTCATATGAAGGACAATTGGATACAAGGCTGCTGGAACAGGTGCATACTGGAAGCGAAAGGGATAATATCTTAAGCCCCCAAACAGAAAATGACCTTAATCCTCCTAAGAGTAGAAGGGCAGAACTAAAAATAATAGGTCAATTGAAGACTTGAAAATGAGTGGATTATTCAGAACCTTAACCCTAAAGATCAGGGACCAGATGAGTGACCTACAGATTAAAAAAAAAAAGAAAGAAATGGAGAATGCTTGTCATTAACTATTTAGTACCTTGAATGAATAAATGAGTGAGTGAATAAATGAAAATTTAAGACTTACTGAGTGCTAAGAAAATTAAAATCCAATTCAACAATTCCAAAGCATCTGTCAGTCACAGGTATAGAAGGCATTATGCTAGGCTCTGGAAATACCAAAACAAACAAAAAACAAACCTGAAGGTTTGTTCCTGCCCTGAAGCAGCTTATAGTCTACTGGAAATTGACAAGACAGTAGTATTATGCTTCATGACTGGGTGAGACTTATATCAACCCGATATGGTTTGTGCTCTTGAAGGCCCTTCATGTGCCTAATTTAGTTGGTCCAATGAACCAGTTACATGAGATAATAGAAGAGGAAAAGAGGTAGCATAGTGAGGCTGGAACTTGTGGTTGCAGCTTGGGAAGGATGGATCACTCTCTTTTAATCCTTGAATGGCAATCAGGAAAAAGTCCACTGAGATCCATCACTGACTGGGCAAGAAGCAGAGCCCCATTTTCCTCCTCTATGTGTAACTAGGGAGGGAGGAGCCAAGATGGCGGAGTAGAAAGATACACATACGCTAGCTCTTACCCCACAGCCAATAAAATATCTGTAAAGAAGAACTCTCAACAAATTCTAGAGCAGCAGAAGCCACAGAACAATAGAGTGGAGGAGATTTCTATCCCAGAGAGACTGGAAAAACCAATGGAAAAAGTCTGTCACACACCCAAAGTGGAGCAGAACCCAGACCTGCCATGGCCATGCAGCACTGAAAGGAGCAGATCCAAGCAGGCTTCAGGGACAGAATCTCCAGCAGCAGCACAGATCCTTCAACCCACAGCTGCCAAAGGTCAGTGAGAGGGTCTTTTCAGCTGGCTGAGGGGGGAGCAGGGTGTCCCCATAACTCAGGCCCCCTCAGGAGGCAGCAGTAGAGGCAGCAGCAGACAGGGCTCCCAAAGCAGGCAGTAGCCCACATCCATTGTCGAAGGTCTCATTGTAAACCCCCTGAGGGAACTGAGCCCTGTGTAGTGGCCCTGCCCCCAACTGAGCAGCTGATCTTAATCTCACACTGAATACAGCCCTGCCCCTGCCTAAAACCCCTGAGGCTTTGGAGCAGCTTATCTGAATCTCAACCCCCAGTGGTGGCTTGGCTGAACTGGAAGCCAGGTGGTTGTGGAGAGGAAACTCAGAAGCCAAGTAACTGGCTGGGAAAATGCCCCAAAAAGGGAAAAAAAATAAGACCATAGAAGGTTACTTTCTTGGGGAACAGGTGTCTCCTCCCATCCTTTCGGATGAGGAAGAACAAGGCTTACTGTCAGAGGAAGTCAAAGCCTCTGCCTCCAAAGGGAACTTCAACTGGGATCAGACAGTAGAAGACCTTAAAAAACAAGTTAGCAGCTTACTAAAGGAGAAGCAAAAAATGCTGAGGAAAATATGTGTAACTAGGCTCTTCACATGCCCTAATTACCTAATACCTAATGAGGCACCTCTATGGAAGACAGCAGGGACCTATTTCTAGGGGAAGATGCCCTCTTCTGTGATAATGGGAACAGCCTCTTCCCATTGGTTCATAGCCAGAACAAGCCTTGTCCTTAAATCTACCAGACTGAGACAGTCTGGGGTTCTCTTTTTGACTGTGACCAGGGGGTGGAGGCCCTGTTTGTCCATAGTATGGGTATCATACGCTGAGCTTGGTATGTGGGGAAGGGCTACTTTTCTCTTCTCCCTTTTAAGCCTTGAAAATCAGACTTGTAATTTTGGTCATTTGCCCTTTTCAGAGACCCCATGGAAACTCTGGATGCAGGATTCTATGCTCAATGTATCTGCCAGCCTAGCAGGGAAGCCCCAAGAAGCCAGGGTACCAGAAAGTGAGCCCCAGAGAGCTTTGAAACTTTGTGAAACTATGCTAGATAGAAACCTAGTTAAATTGCAAGGCTAATTCCTCCCTTCTTCCTAGAGACTTTCCTAAAGGAGTAAAATGTATGGCTTTTGGTAATAGGGGCCAGAGAAGTCACTGTTAAATATGAAATAGGGATAATAATATCTTCTCTATCAACTGCAAAAGGATTGTGAGGAAAGTATTTTGTTAACCTCAAAATGGGGTCAGCTAGGTGGCACAGTGGATAGAGTGCACCAGGAAGACTCATCTGAGTGTCTCAGTGTCTGAGTTCAAATCCAGCCTCAGACACTTAACTTACTAGCTGTTGCCCAAGTGGCTTTGACCAAGTCACTTAACCCTGTTTGTCTCAGTTTCCTCACCTGTAAAATGAGCTGGAGAAGGAAATGACAAACCACTCTAGTGTCTTTGCCAAGAAAAACTCAAATGGGATCATGAAGAGTTAGACATAATTGAAACAATGGAGCAAAAACCACCTTAGGACACTAAAGAAATATGAGTTATTACTAACGGTAAAACCTCTGTGGCTATTCCAGCTTGATTTAAGAGTCCTATGCCCCAAGCCCAACATCATTTCAAACTCTCCACTCACGTGGCCAGAGCCTTTTTAAGCTTGTAGCAAAGTCATCTTCCCCTCAGGCCTCCATTCTTTATTCCCAACCTCCCACAACAATAACAACTGACATTCAGAGATACTTTCTCCCCCATTAAGGTTTCCCAAGTGTTTTATGTACGTGATGTCATTTGATCCTCAAAACACCTCCATGAGGCTGGTGGTAGAGGTATGATGGTCCCCAATCCAAAGATGGTGAAAAGGAGCACCTTTGGTCCCACAGCTCACAGCATCAAAGGCAGGGGATGCATGTGGCTCTAACACTGAACCCCAGCATTCACTCCTCTATACTACAGTCCCTTACAACCTCTAAACCAGTCACACCAGACCCAGGCCGGGAGACCTAGAGTGACCCTAAGCTCACATACTCAGCATATTTTCACATCTGCATTTTTTTCTCCCATGACTCCAACAACCTTGTCAGTTCTGAGAGGAGCATAAACCAACTGTTGATAAGCAACAAATCGACAGAAATCACAGTCTGCATCTCCTTGACCTCCTTCCTTTTATTTAAGAAACAAAGATTGCCAATAATTATGGCTGAAGATTTATTGCCAGCTCTTTCTCCCTCACAACAAATGTGCTTCTTTGGCTAGAACGAGGACTCTGACCCTGGTAGGTTTCCAGGTCCTTTAATAGGTAGTTCTCCATCCCAGGGAGCAATCAGGCATTTGCCCACGCAGATGCCTGTTGCCTGAACCTGAACATTTTGACATTGAGGGAGGGGGTATTCACAACTTGAATCATTCATCATAAAGTCTGTCGGGACCTGGGGAATCCCAGGGCCTTTCAAAGCCCGCAGCAAGGAGGCCATACCACTTAATGTACACTCACCAGTTGTCACCAGGAAGCATTATATACTTATACTACACTTGCTCCTAGTACTGTGCCCTGGACTTGGAAGTCGGAAGACTTGGGTTCAAACCTCAGTTCCACTATTTAGTACATATGTGGCCTTGAATAGGTCTCTTCCCTTTTTTGGATCTCATTTTCCTGATCTGTAAAATGGGCAAGATAATACTTGTACGACCTCCCTCATAGGGCTGCTGTGAAATAATATTAATAAAGTGCTCTGAAAACCTTATATCATTACATAAATATAAACATTACATAAATACGAATAAGTATCCAAGATAGTATGACAGGCAAAACACATTGCCCCCTCCCCTCAGAATTTCTAACCAGATACAATTGGATGACTATTCAGAGCACCCAGAAAGAGGAGAAAGAGGAGGAGGATGGGGAGGAGGAGGAAGAGAAATGCCCCCAAAGGATTAAAATCTACATCCAGCAGAGCAGGATCACAGGATGGTGAATTTTTTCTGGGCTTTAGGGGCTCTTGAATTTTATTTTTTATTCTGAACCTAACAAATACAAAATAAAATAAATATTTCATATGCCAAGAGAATAGAAAAAAAGAAGTAAAAGACAGATGAAACTGTGACTATTGTATATACAGTAACTAACTTTTCCTTTTAAGAAATAAATTTGACAAAGATCATATATTTGGAGCAGGGAGTCTTTAGGCCACTTTGTCTGACCTCTTCACTTTGCAGATGAAGGAATGAAGGCCAGGAGAGGTCAAGTGTTTTGCCTAAGGTTATACAGACCCTTAGTGGCAAAGCCAAGATATGACCCTAGATTTTCTGACTACAAAGTTAGAAATCTTTGCTGTATCTTTGGTGATGCGGGAATTAGAGTGTGTGGGGTGGGGAGAAGGGGGGAATGTTGTTACGAGATTATTTTGAAAAAGAAAAATAACCAGCTACCTTCTGACTTGGAGGGGCTGGACTTGGTGCAAAATGAGGCATGTATTTTTTAGACACTGTCAGAACAAGAATTGGTTGAGGTTGGCTGTTGGTTATGGGGAATTCTTTTTTTTTAAGAGGATGGCAATGACACAGCATGATTAATGTGGAAATATGCTTAATATGATCATAGCCTATGTTAGCTTGCATGCTGTCTTGGGGAGGGGAAAGTGGAAGGGGGGGAATTAGAACACAAAATCTTATAAAAGTGAATGTCAAAAACAAAAATTAAACACTTTTTTTGAAAAAGGAATGAAATGAGGAGATGAAATAAATTTCTATTAATTGTAAAAATTAAATACATTTTTAAAAATGACCAGAAGAATAAGGAATTTTTTTTACCATCAACTATCAGCCCTTCATCTCTCAATCCTCTACCCTTCAGCTAGTTTATCTGATGTCTGCAGCAGCTCCAGGTTGCTCTAAGTTCAAGAGCTAGGACAAGGGGCTCTCTGCCTGTCTCTGCTGTCGCGCACATTTCACTTACTTTACTCTGCACTTACCTGTGTGCCTGCACTAGACTTCAAGGCCCCAGAGGGCAGGATATGGGTCTCACTGTTCTTAGCTGGGCTCATGCCCAGTTAGGCATTTGATAATTGTTTTTTGACAATGACAATAAATGCCATGAGACAGAGAACATACTCTGCACAAAGAGCCTGTTAGTCTCATCCTCTCCAGGCAGAACCAGACAGAATCTCTACACTGGAGAGGGCAAGAATCTCAGCCCTGGAGGGATAGTACTGGTCCAAAGCTGAGGCCTGACCCCATTTCAGGTTTCCTTACCAAAGGTACCCAGAGAAAAAGCTGGCTGGTCCCAGTAAATACAGGTCTGGGACCAAGACCAGGGCCAGACCTAGGAGGAGCACCCAGGAAGGACTTAGCCAGTTTTTAAAAAATAAAATAGTGAAAACCAAAATATATACCCTGTATTAGTGATTTGTAGGCCTTAACTGTTTCCCTCTGCAGAGCAAAGACCAGAAGCCGAGGGTTGAGGGGATTCCCTTTCAACCTAGGTTTGTGATCTTTTATTTTCTATATGCTTGTAAATGTTGTCTCTCTCAATAGGATGCAAATCCCTTGACGGCAGGTTCTGTTTCATTTTTGGTTTTGAAGACCCTGGTGTCCAGCACAATGTCTGGCACATAGTAGGCGCTTAATAGATGCTTATTGATCAACTAATTCATCAGCTTCTCCTTAGGGGTCTATATCCATTATATCTATGCTTAATTTATCCTTAATTTTTTTTACCTATTGAACCTGCACTACTGCACTTGCTTCTGGTACTGTGCCCTGAACTTCGGAGTCAGAAGATTTGAGTTCAAATTCCAGCTCCACTATTTACTACATATGTGACCTTGAATAGGTCCCTTCTCTTTTTTGGATCTCATTTTCCTGGTCTGTAAAATGGATAATACTTGTACTACCTCCCTCACAGGGCTGTTGTAAGGATTAAATGAAATAATATTAATAAATATTAATGATATTTACATGCAAAAGCTCTGCTTTATCCATAGTTCCTCAAAGTTAATATTTTTCCTCGATTTTTAATGGCATCATAGAAGATATGAGGAAGACCTAGAGACCAGGAGAACTGGAGAAATGAAGAGATTGGACCAGTCAAACAATTAGCAGGGAGCAGAGCCATGAGACAAGCCCAATGCTCTGTCCATGGTACCAAACTGTAGTCTGGCTTCATCCTAGCACAAAACTATGGGAAACAAACCTCCCTGCATGAGCACTACACATAATGACGAATGGAAAGTTTCAGGAAAGAAGGGAAAAGAGGGGTGTTTCTTAAGCAAAATGAGGAGGGGTTATAAATGAGTTAAAGAAAGGAGTCAAGTCAATACCAAAGTTTTTGGGGTTAGTTGGAAGCTCAAAGGGATGACAGAAGCAGCCTTGCTGCTGGGAGCCCCGTCTTTGACCCTGCCAGATGCTGGTCAATGATTCTGACTTCCAGGACCTGTTACACTCCATGGCTACACCACTCTCTTGCAGTAGAATCCAGTTTATAGCCAGCAGGGGAGGCTCTGACAGAATTAGAGGAAAGTGGTTTAGATTGAAGCAGGAGAGGCCTGGGTTAGATATCCAGACGAGGACATCCTGATGGCAAGAGGAATTTAGGCTGCAGTTACTCTGTTCCTGAGGGTCCATTTCTTAAAAAGAAGACTAACTTTCTCAATTACTCCCTGGGCCTGCTGATTTCCTGAGCTTCTCTCTAGTGCCGGGGTTCTTCTAGGAACAAGAAAACTCCGAAACCCCTTCCACATGATGTTGTGAAAAGGGCACTTACCCTGGAGAGAGGAGGCCTGGATTTTAGTTCTATCTCTGGCAATTACTAGCTCTCTGATCTTGGACAGATCTCTTAACTTTCCTGAGCTTCAGTTTCCTAACTATTAAAATGAGGATGGAAAGATTGATTCTAAGCTACTCACTGGGTTGGGAAGAAGGTACTTCGTAAACCTTCAAGCGCTATCTAAACACTAGTTATGATTATTAGCAGCTGAAGTCTCTGTGACAAGCATACTCTGCTGAAAGCTAGGTCAATATTGACTCTAGCATTCAGTAGAACCTCTAGCTCCCTCCCCCCCAACCCAAGTTCCCTTCCTTGTCTGCTGAAGCAATGAACCTTCCTCACCAAGGGCAGAAGTTTCAGAAAGTTGGCACCCGGAATTCCTAATATGAAGGTTACCAGCCCAGACAGGAACAGATTCCCTAGACTGGTGGGATCCTCCTCCAGAGGTCAGGCCATTCCCTCCCCTTGCTTCTGGGCTGGACTACTAAAATTCCATGTCTATTTGCCCATTTTGAGGGGCCTTAAGAGAAGGTGCTAATTTGCATTAGCAGAGGGAGTTTCCTCACCTGCAAGCTGTCTAGGCCAATGATATTGTGAGTCCAATTCTTATTCTATCTCTAAGAGAAGAACAAGCCCCCATAAACTTGGGCCAAGGGATCAGTAGCTATATCATGACAATAGGTACTCAGTGGCAGAAACTGAAGCCAGGAGAGTGAAGCCCTCATCCAAGTCATGACTTCTTTAGCTCGCTATACAATTCAAGAAAAGATCTTCACCCTCTCTGCATCTTGAGAGTAGTGGGGTGGAAAGAGCGCTGGATTGGGAGACAGAAGACCTGCCTTCAAATCTCCACTACTTTCTATGTATGACCTTAGCCTACTCCCATAATAATAGCTAACATTTATGTAAGTCTTTAAGGTTTGCAAAGCACTTTATAAATTTTATCTCACTTGACCTCATACCAATCTTCTGTTGAAGGTAATATAATTACTCCCACATACAGATGAGATAACCAAGGTTGAGAGAGGTTAAGTAATTTACCCAGGGTCACACAGCTAATAATGTATCTAAGTAAGGATTCAAACTTGGGTTTTCCTCTCTCGGCCTCAGTTCCTTCATTTGTAAGATAAGGGGATTGAATGAGAAGACCTCTATTATGCTCTCCAGTTCTATATCTATCATCTTTGACCCTAGACATGATTTTACTGGTGGAAAAATGTGGAAAAATGTCTTCCTCCAATTCAGCAGTCAATTTTTCTGCCACTCAAGAGTCTTAGAAAGTTGTCTGAGGGTGTGGGGGATTAGAGGAGCTAGCCAAAGTCCCCTGATCTGAACATACTTGCTAAGAACCCCAGGGACAGAGTGAGCACGGAGAGATTCAGGTTCAGGAAGGTTTGTGAACATTCTTACAGCACCCTACAGGATGGAAGTCACTAAATCCCTCATTATTATTCTACAAACAACATGAGACATTCCCTAGCCTTTTCACTGTTCTTCTCCATCAGCCTTTCTCTCTTGCTTCTCAGTAGTGAGTCTCTAATGCTACCGAAGGCTCCTACTTGTGGCCACAGCCTTGGAACTTAAGACCTTTCCTCATTTCCCATCATCCTCAGTTTAAATGGTAAAGGGAATGGGACTTAAATCCACGCCAAATGCAGAAAGCAGAGGTAGCATACTGGAGACAGTATTGGCCTTATTAGGAGGCAAATCTGATCCTAGTAGTAACACATTTGGCTCTGTGACTCTGGGGGGAAAATCACTTAACCTCTCTAAGTGTCAGGTTCTTCAGCTGTAAAATGGGGATAACAATAGCACCTACATCACAGAGTTATTGTGAAGGATCAAATGAGATGGTATGTGTAAAAGCACTTTACAAGGTACACATATACCCACACATATAAGTACATATTTATAAGCATGTGTATAAGTGCTAGCTATTATTACTATTTCCTCATCTATGAAAGGGGGCTAATAATAACTATGGTGGCCAGATCACAGACTTACAGTAAGGCTTAAATGGGATAATAATGATAGTAATGATAGCAAGCATTTCTATAGTACATGAGATAATCTATGCAAAACACTCGGTAAACTTTAAAGCACTATATAAATGCCAGCTATTATTACTAACTGTTAAAAGACCTAGCAATGCTTAGGCTGGAAAAGAGAATACTTAGGGGGAATATAATAGCTATCTTCAAGTATTTGAAAGCCTAGCCTATGAAAGAGACATTAGAACTAGGAGAAATGGGTGGAAATTACCTCAAGGCAGATTTTGGCTCAAAATAGGGAAGGAACTTAACAATTTCCCATCATTGAAGTCTCTTTCTAATGGACCTCTTTAGGCAGAGATCACTTTGATGATCACTTACCGGGAATATTTTAAGAAGGACTCGTGACTTGGGGAGAGTTTGGACCTCTGAGCTCCCTTGATTCCATGAATCAGAGCTGTCCAGAAATAGGAAGGGCTGCCTCATCAGGTCCTGAGTTTCCATCCCTTGGAGGAAGAGTCTGGCTAACCGTCTTGTCAGTAATGCTGAAGAAAGAATGTGCAATTTGGGAGATGGGTTGAGCTAGATGAGAGCTGAAGAAACTACCAAGTGTAGAATTCTGAGGTTCCACATACTTAGCCACTGGGTGTCTAGAATGCAACCAAAGCCAAGACTATAACTATGAAGATTTCTTTAAAAGAATACCCTTTGTAAGGTTACCAAGTACAGTCATCCTTTCCACATCACAGAGGTTAGGGGTGCCGCAATCTAAAATCAGTGTAAAATTCTTAACCCTCCCTTTGTACCAAAGAAGAAGTCTGGATTATTATGGAATTAAAAGATGAAATACGTTGATATTATACAATACTATGCATATATTTTATGCATTTCTGAGTTTCTCACTTTTTTCTGTGTCATCTGCTGGCCTTTGTGCATCATCTGCACCTTCCACAAAATTCCCCCAAAATTTCCATTTAATTTTTTATGCCAACCCATGATATATCAAAATCATGATGGGGAAAGTCATGATGTGGAAGGGATAACTGTATATAATAGTAGTAGCAAGAGCAGCAGCAGCAGAAGTTGTCATCCTCATCTCTGCAGTAGGAATGATGGTGGTGGTGGTAGTAGGAGTAGTAATAATAGTAGCTAATATTTATAATAGTTCTTTAAGGTTTGCAAAGTGCTTTACATACATTATCTTTTTGGCTCTTATAATAGTCTTGTGAAGTAGCTGTTGTTATTATTCGCCTTTTTCAAATAAGGAAACTGAAGCTCAGAGAGCTTTAGTGACTTTAATGAAGATATTTGTCTCAGTCTTTCTGTCTCTTTGTCTATCTGTTTGTCTCTCTCTCTCTCTCTCTCTCTCTCTCTCTCTCTCTCTCTCTCTCTCTCTCTCACACACACACACACACACACACACACACATACACACACACAATGACAGGGCCAGTCAGAGTTTAGCTTTTTCTAATTTACATAACAATACTTAGAGAGTCCTTTGCTCTGAACATCTTTATCCCAAGAACACAAATTGAGCTTGTTCCTGGCCCAGATCCTTTTTGCTCTGACTATCCAAAAAAGCTCCAATTCCCTTTTCTAGCTCTGCTTCATCACTAAGTCTAAGCAGAGGCCTCTTGGCCATGAGGGAAGTAGCGACTCCATTCGGTTCCCCTATTTCTGGCTCTTGCCTGGGCAGAATGCTCTGATTTGGGGAATTTTGAAAGATACTATAACTCAGCTGGAGTCCACAGAATTCGTTTTTCTCTTTGTCTCCCTCCCCACTCCCTGTCCTTTTTTACTCACTCTTCTCTGCCTCTCTCTTCAATGGCTGTGCCCTATTCTGCTTGGTCTGTTGCTCAGCTGCAGCCAGTCAATCTCTCCTCTCTGCCTACTTACTCCTTCCACATTAGCACCCACAAGCAAAATGTTTCAATATCTCTAAGCACCAATACCCAGAAGACTGAAATCTAACAATAGGGCCTATCTCATTGATGTCGCATACAATGGGGGCCAATAATTCCAGGATTTAGTAATAACAGCACACATTTTTATAACACTTTACCACCTACAGAGCACACTCCTTACAGCAAGCCCAAGTGGTAGGTGGAGGAAATTTTATTACCCCTATTTTGCAGATGAAGACCTCGGGAATGCTACAGGGCTGTGAATTGTAGCCATGATCTCAGAAGATCAAAATTGCTGGTAATCCAAAGGGCAATAGAGAGTGTTGGGAAGTTAGACATATTCATATCAACAAATATTAAGTGAGGTCAAGATGTGGACATAAGAGATATCATTAAAGACACTGATGAGTAGAAAAGGAGGTAGGCAGGTCATAGGGTGAGAATGGAAATTTATAAGTGAACAGCCTAAATGAAACTAAATTCCCACCATATAGTCAGGAAAAAGAAACTATCAGAAATATGTTTAACATGATTGCACACATATAATCTATGTCTGATTGCTTGCTGCCTTGTGGAGGGGATGGGGAGAAAAATTTGGAATTCAAAATCTTAAAAAAAAATAAAGTTTGAAAACTATCTTTACATGTATTTAAAAAAATAAAATACTATTTTAAAAAAAAATGGGGCTTGGATCAGAGAGTTCTCTTTTTATTACCCCCAATTAAAATTCATTCTACCTTTTTAAAAAAGGGAAAAGAACCCATCAATCAACATCCACTTATTAAATGCCCCTGATGTGCCAGACCTTAGGTACAGGTTGAGGGTCGGGGGAAGTTTCAAAGATGAAAGGGTTCATATCCTTTCTCTCAAGGATCTTACTTTCTATAGGGGGAGACAACAGATACATGTGTAAGTATATATGGAAGAAAATACACATAATGTTGAGCGGAATCCAGACCACTAAATAGTTATTACATAGCAGGTTTAAAGAAAGATATGGATAGTCATCACACACCATGAGAAGGGGTAGAAGGGGTATAATCTGGGTTGGTGGAGAAGGTTTGTATACTGGTGAAATCCTAAAGCCATTTAAGTATCTGACTACAGAAGAGGAAATTGAAAATCAGAAATGATGAATGACCTGCCCACGGACACATTGACAAAGCTGGGACTCAAGATATAATGGAAAGTGTGCTGAGTTTGGGGCCCAACAGCATGAGTTTAAACTCTAGTTCTCCTACTTACAATACGTGTGGCATTGAAATCACTTCAATTCTCTGGGTCTCAGTCTCCTCATCTGTAAAATGATGGAGTTGGAATAAATGACCTCTGAGGCTCCTTCCAGTTTTAATCCCTTTATTTGACTTTAAGATTCAGACTCAAGTCTTCTGACTTTCCACTGTAAAAAGCAGCCAGGTGACTAATAGACAGAGCATTAGACCCGGAGTCAGAAAGATCTGAATTCAAATCCAATCTCAGACACTAATAGCTGTATAACCTTGGGCAAATCATTTAACCTCTATCTGACTCAGTTTCTTTCTCTGAGAAATGAGGATAATGATAGCATGTACCTCCCAGGATTGTTGCTAGAATCACATGAGACTATATTTGTAGTTTAAATCTTAAAGTGCTATATTAATGTTAGCTATTACTATTATTAACCCATACTTCATAGCAGAACATAACAGTCTCAAGCACCCATCTGTGAGACATCACTTCAAAATCTTGACATGTCATTGCCTTCCTCCTCATTTGTGGCTGCTTTGAATGCCAGATGAATAAACCAGTTAGGCTCATTCCATTTATGTTTATTCCATGATGACAAGCCATACCCTGACCACTGATATTTAATCAACCAACGAGTGTCCTTTGATACCCTCCCATATTATGGCATGAAGGTTGTGAATGGTTCAGTGCAAACCCATCTCCACAAAACTGACTTAGAGTACATTCTTTCCTGGTGGCAGATCATCTGTGTATATGCAACATTGCTTTTACAGGAAGGCAGAGCTGACCTTCCAGCAGCTGGAAAGAAAGAAGCAAAGATATTTCACGTACGAGGAGCAGCTCCTCTCCTCCGGTGGCGCGGCAGAGCCTGCTACTACTGTATTACACAGATGAAGAGGAGGATAGGCGTGGAGGGAAAGAGAGAGGATAGGGAGGTTTGGAGCTTCCTTTTCTCAGGGAAGTCACAGTTTGGGGAGTAAAGCTGTGCCCACATATACAACAGTCATAGGATGCACACAAAAAGACATGCAGACAAGAGGAAATGTGTAAAATGCAAATAGTACAGGAGTCATGGGGTGATACCTGACAAAGAAGAGTTCAAATTGAAGGAAAAATAACAACTAGCGTGTATTTATAACACTTGAACATTTGCAAAATCCATAATGGACAACTCTAATCATTTAAAACTGCTTCATTATTATCTGTGCCAAAATTTGCCTGCCTGTAACAGGCTCCTGTTGCTACTTATTCTACCAGGGGTGGGGAAGTCAAAGGGCTACACTTGAGGACCTAGAGGGTCACATGAAGCCTCAAGGCTTCAGTTCCCAACCCCTGTTTAAACTCTAACTTCTAGGGTCAAGCAGAACAAGTCAAACCCCTTTTCCACATGACAGACTTTCAAATACTTGACATCGCTTTCATGTTCCCTTTAAGTTTTACTTCATCCAACTATTCTTCACATAACATGATTTTCCTACTTTTCACCTCCTACATTGTCAGTGTTAGAAATAGGTAGGTAGGTCTACGTTTCTCTTATGACATGGTCTCACTGTCCTCTGTGAGGTGGATTCCAGCTTGTCAATATCTCCCTTAAAATGTGGTACCTTGCCCTGAACATAACTCTCCAGGAGGGGTCCGACCAAGGCAAGTGTATCCATTTTTGTGAAATAAAGGAGATGTGGAGGAGAATGGAGAGCTATACAGAAAGCGACTGTGTGTGCTCTTTGAGAGAATGGGATGAGAGACTTGGGGGAAAGGAGAGAGTGAAATGTGGCTCTGAGGGTTTGTGGCCTGATATAATGGAGAATGCATTGGATTTGGGATGAGGAAGGTCTTGGGAAAGCCCACTGCCCCCACTAATCAGGTACAGATTCTAGTTGGGAAGGTTATAGGCAGAATGTCCCCAACCATGGCCCAATTCCTGCCCTCAGTACCTTAGACTGTGGAGCTGACTGGCTCAAGAACCCAGAGGAGCCTTGGGATCAGACACACCAAACATCAGGCTGGCAGACTATATCTCTGAATGCTGCCTCATTTCCACGGAAGTGAAGGAGACAGACGTGGCCCTTAGTTGCTGGGAGCAAGGGTTGGCAGAGAGAAACACATGGAGAGAGACAGAGACAGAGAGAGACAGGCCAAGAAAAAGAGACAGGGACAAACAGAAAAACAGACAGACACAGAGAGAAGTCTTTTAGGGATGGTGCTTTATTTCTCCCTCATCACTCTCTTCTGTAAGTAAAATAGTCCCAGCTCCTCCCAGGGAGACAGAACATCTGATAGGAGAAGGAGGGGAAGCTGGGCTTCACTTCTTTCTCCATCGACCTCTGCCCTGGCTTCCTGGGCCTCAGCTGGGCCAGATGGGACACGAGCATGCAAGGGAGACTAGGAACACGCTGGAAACCAGATGCTGTCTCTGAGTTGTGCCTTCCTAGGTAAATAAATTACACACCAAACAGAAACAATCTGCTACCTGCCTCTCCCAATTCTGAGGAAGCTGGTGGCACACAGGAGAGATGAATCTTCACTGGAGCAGCTTTATAGGGATGCATTTCTTACATTATCAAAAGTGCCCTGGGGACCTGTGAGGATGGGGGCAGCCCAGAGCTTGGTGAGCTCCCCCTCCCCCTCCAGTCCATTGTAGCCCTATAATAACTGCAGTCAGCAGGATGATTGGTCCTTTAGGATGGAGACCATTGAAGTGAGTTAAAGGAAGTAGCCTGTCATCCTCATGTAGCTAAGCTAGCAACGAGGGTGGAGGTAGGGGAACTATTTCTAGAGTCAGAGGACCTGGGTTTGAATCCTAGCTTTGCCTTGGACAATTCTCTTAACCTCTCTGAGCCTCAGTTTCCTCAAATATAAAAAGAGGGGTAGACTAGATGAGTACTATCAGCCCTAAATCTACGATTTTACCTCTTCAGTAAGCAAGGATAACCCTAAAAGTAATCTACCCATGTCTTGAAAAGAAAGAGCAGCAACAACATCAAATTCTGCCTAATGCCTTAGAACAACTGAGGAGCATCACAGCATGTTATAGGAGGATGAACTTAGGGCTGCAAATTCAGAGCTGGAAGGAAACCCATCTAGCACAATTCTTACCCCATTTTACAGATGAGGAGACCAACCTTCAGAAAAAGCTAAGGAGCTTTCATTGTGTCAGGCACAGGGTAAGTTAAAACTCAGGAAGGAATTTCTGGTTGTGGGAAATATTAAAATAGAGGATCCAGGCTGACCAGAAAGTTAGGAAGAAGCAACATTAATAAAGGACATTTCCCCATTTGGCTCTGTTCCTAACTTTCTGGACTTTGCCACCGGATCTCAGCTGCAGTCTTATCCTGCAACTTCCTTCAGGGCCCAGGGCCTCCCCACCCTGGAGCATCCATGTGCCCTTTTGACTTTTGCAGCTTGGAACATCCCTCTGCCATGCCAGCCCCCTGCTCCCAAGGGAGGACTTCCTGTGGCCTCCACTTTGGGAAGAGGGTCAGGCTAGCCAAGCTTCATTTCCCATCTGACTCTGCTTTTAACTTTCCAGGACTGGATAGAGTCCTCTCTTCCCCCAACCCTGTTCAATTCCCTTTTGCGTACTGTTTCTCCCCTATAGAATGTAAGCTCCTGGCAGGCAGGGACTATCTTTTTTTTTTTTGCTTGTATTTGTATTCTCAGCAGGGAGTATGATGCCTACTATATGTTGTTGTTATGTTCAGTCATGTCTGACTCTACATGACTCCATGAAAGTCCATGGCATTTTCTTGGCCAAGCTATTAGAATGGTTTGCCATTTCTCCAGTGCATCCCCATTTTATTTTATTTTATTTTTTACAGATGAGGAACTAAGGTAAGCAGGGTTAAATGACTTGTCCAGGTCACACAACTAGTTAGCCTCTGAGGTCAAATATGAACTCAGATCTTCCTGATTCCAGGACCAGTGCTTTATTCACTGTACCACCTAGCTGTCCCAAATAACACAGAGTAAGTACTTAAATGCTTATTCCCTTGCCTCATTGCCTCAAAGTCCTTAGCAAGCAACCTTACTCAATTCTTTGTGTCTATTGGGTTACACTCTGACTCTATCTCCTTGAGCATACATATGTCCTAACAAGACAACTCAGGCAGTTCATTCGAAGGACCTGTTTATTCAGAGGTACCCCATGATCTTCAGTCAAGTCTTCCCTAGGCCTCAATTTCCTTATTGGCAAAATGAATGAGTTGAAATAGAGTATTTCTTTCTGTCCTCAATCCTATAGAAGCAATGAAGCTATGACATTGGCAGAGGGTGATCCTGGGGAGGGGACTCTATTGTCCATGACCTTGTAGGTCCCTGAGAGAACTATAGAATCCCTGGCATCCTTCATGTGCCACATCCTACAGACTCACTCCTTGAAATTAGTCTATATCACCTTGTATATTCTTTGTGATTTTTAATCCTACTACATATTTCATTCTTCCAAGAACAAGCAGTTGTTCTTGAGGGCAGAGGGTCTTTATATTTTCCCACCTTTGTATACCAACACCTAACATAGTGCATAGTAGGTATTTAATAAATACATGTTGAAATGAATTTAAATTGCACCAAATGAGAGATGAAGCAGAACAGAAAACTATCTTTCTTAGCGGATATGAAAGGGTGAGCTGTGAAGGTGGGTGCTGCTTCTATCCCTCTGAGAGCTAGGGAACTATGGAAATAATAGCTAACGTTTATATAACACTTACTATGTGCTAAGTGCTTTACAATTATTATCTCATCTGATGCTCAGGACTACCCTGCTGTTATTATCCCCATTTTCCAGATGAGGAAATTGAGGCAAATAGAAGTTAAGTAACTTACCCAAGGTCATACAGCTAGTATCTGAGGCTGTATTTGAAGTCAGGTCTTGCTGACTCCAGGGCAGGCATTCTATCCACTTCACCCCCTGGCAGCTGTCATCTCCACAAAAGAGAAACCTTCCCTTCTCTATCCCATGGTTAAGTCACTTAACCTCCCTAACATGTAGTTTCCTCATCTGGAAAATTAGGATTTTGGACCTTACAGCCAGAGAAGGCAGAAATTTGTGATCCTCAGGTCTTGTGATTCTACACACACCACTGCAAGGCTGTTGGGGGTGACAGGTCTGCCTGGATTGAATCAGTGACACTGACCTCTAAGGTCCCCTCCAGTTTTAAGTCTCATGATTCTGTGAACCCATTCCCTGTGTGTCCTCAAGCAAGATCTTTCCCTCTCTGAGTCTCCATCTCATCATCTGGAAAATGAGGCGGGGGAAGCAGTTGGATGATTTCCAAGGACTCTTCTACTTCTTATGTGCCACATTAGATTTATGAAAACACAAACCCTGATTAAAAATACCTAGCTGAGCTACTGTTGTGGAGGTGGCTACCTACAGACACAACACCCTGCCTATTCTCAGGGTGCAGCCCTGATCTAGAGACCCAGATGCCAACTAATCCCACCTGTGAACAAATAAGAGGCATTCACACGTCCAAGTGAAGGGCATTCTCAGGGTAAAGGGGCAGCTGGCCCGGTCCCTAAGGAAGGAGCAAGGGCTCCTCTTCCCTGACCCCTTTGCCCTCTTAATGCATGTTTGGGAGATCTCAGTGATTCCCATCTTTAGGTGGCTGGCAACAGGGCAGAGGAAGGAGTTGGCTGGGCATCCGTGTTTGTGGGTGCCCTCGAATGTTGTCGGCAACATCGTGACTCTGCATTATCCAAGCTCATAATGAGTTCTCATTGCAATGAGTTTGATGGAATAATTATGTTCTGGGAAAAAAACTGCAGGAAAACGAGTTCTCCTTCTTAAAGGGCAGGATCATCAAACATCCTTGCCACATTATTTGCAGTCACACCTTCTGCTGCATCTGCTTCCTTAAAAAAAAAAAAAGAAAAAAAAAAAGATCCCCAACTCCAATCTGATCTGAATATATAAATCTGAATTATCACAGTGAAGGCAATGCGCTCACACCTTTTTCTTTTTTTTATCTGTTGCCATGGTGATTAGATAAAATTCACGCCAAGTCTCCAGGGAAGGATGGAATTATTTCAGACAGTTTCTCACCCCTCTCTGTAACATGCCTGGGCACCATCTCCCTGGCTTGAGCAGGAAAACAGGGAAGCAGGGAATGGGTTGGATTTCAGGGGGCTTATCTAAGAAGGGAAAAGGGCTGAAGAACATCCCCAGAGGTGATCCCTGTGCTCAGTTCCTTGTCTCACACCTTACAATGGACCAGCTCTGACCACTCTACAGGTTTCTCATTCAGCACTTCCACCCAACTGGGACAAAATGGAGCTGCAGAGGGTAGAAGACAATGACCTTATTCAAGGTCAGCCAGAGAGATATAACTTGAACCCTAAATCCTGAATGTGTAGGTTTTATCCCCCCTCTCCCCAGTGGATCTGATCCAAGAATGCCACCTTCTCCGGGAGGTGAGGAACCCAACTCTTGGAGTCCTGTGTGCATCCTGACCAACAAGTCTCTGCCAGAGATTGCTGTTCTTGGGGGCTAATTAACAATGGACATGATTTATTAAAAGCATTTGAAGGAAAACAAACCTATATTGACTGGGTTGCTATTTATATTTGTGTTTCTTAGGGCTTCCGCTGCCATATGTATGCTTCTTATGAAGCTTAGACCACTTGCCCAAAATTTAATAGAAGTAAAAATCTCCCTTCCCAGGTCTAGGATCATCTCCATACAAGGACCTGGGTTCTGAATTCCTGGGTATAGGAATTCCAGGGACCTCAAGTTCTAGGAAGGTCTCCTGTTCTCTCAGCCTAAAGGAACATAATTCAGTCTTGTAAAAGTCAAGAATGGCTCAACAAAACGTAGAGGGTAGGATGATAATTTGTGATTATTTCCTCCAGTGGTTCATGATATGGTCTTATTAATAATGTTGTCAATAAAGGGGAAACCCCACCCCCACTCTGCTTTCAGCTGTGTTTTTAACTAATGAAGAATTTAAAGAAAAAATCTGGTGGACAGGAGAGGATCATCTATACTATAGCAATTTAATCCAGAACACCAGAACTAGTTCTCTCTAGTCTAAATTTACATGAAGAATTAAGGCAATTAGTCAGACAATTTGGAAAGAAATAGTTTTTTTTTCGAGCAGAATTTTGGAGGTAACCTAGTCCTGTGTTAGCAGAGTGATCTAGGGTTTTAAGACTCCTGTTTAAAGGTTTCTGGTCTTTGACTTGCTACCAAGTCTATGTATGGTCTTTGAGGAATGCTTGCTGGGTCCCAATTGTCTTTTATACCAATTGGGATTAGAGAGGAAAAGGGGAAGGGAATAAGCATTTACATACCACCTACACTGTGCTAAGTGCTTTACAAATATGATCTCATTTGATTCTCACAACAAACCTGGGAGGTGGATGCTATTATTACATGCATTTTATACAGTTGGGGAAACTGAGGCAAACAGTATTTAAGTGACTTGCTTAGGGTTACATAACTAATAAGTGTCTGAGGCTGGATTTGAATTCAGATTTTCTGTCTCCAGGCCCAGTGCGCCATCAATAAGCTTAGCTGCCTCTGACTAGGGAAAAAGAATTTCTTCCCATTCCCTGGAGAGGAGAGCAGAATGGAAGAAATGAGTATCTACTATTAGTTTCTAAATCCTGATGTCAAGGAAGAGGCATTATATTCAGGGCTTCATGGATAAGATGGGGACACTCAGAAAGAAAAGGACCAAGTAGCTTTATTTTTGCTACCAACTCCCTACTATTTGCCCTAATTTAATTACTGATCCACTTCATACAGGATGGGTGAAGAAGACACATAAGCTGCTGTAGGGGAGCTTGACCTAAGGATGCTATCAAATTGGAAAGCAGAGCCTTGGGTGGAGTCAGGGTCCTAGTCCCTCTTTTAATACTAACCGACTATGTGACTGGCCAAGCTGCTCTATCTCTTTATAGAAGCCTGAGTAGCTTCATTGGTAAAATGAGAGCAGTGGACTAGGTCATCTCTAAATTCCCTTCTATCTCTCACATTCTGTGATTGGTGACCAAGACAGTGAGAGAAAGAGGGACCTATGGTAGATACAAAGTGAGAGAGGTTTGGGCTAGACTCTAAGAAAGGACTTGAAGGTGATGGTGAGAAAGATAGCAACTAGACATTGAAAAAGACAGCTGAAGAAGCTCCTAACAGCTAGGAGAAACAGCCTGAGATTTTGTACTAGGTTTATGCCTGCCTGGAAGCAATGGGAGGGATACAATGACCCCTGGAGCCCAGAGTGTCTAAGACACCCTTTCCTAACCTCAGCCTGCTGAGAGCCAGCCAGGAACTCCTAATTGGAGCAGTGTGTGCATCCAGGACCCATCACTTTATGATGTGCCTTTCTGAGCTAGGCACAGAAGGCAACCCTTCATTAAATCTGACACCAGGGAATTAATTCAGCTCACTGCCATCAGTCTGTCTCTGTCACTCTCTCCCCTAAACATCCATTTCTCCTTGATCTTCCATGCTTTCATGTCAAAAGTTCTTGAAAAAGGAGGTTTCTCCTGGCTGTCACCTGAAAGTATGACTATATTCCAGACCAGAACTCGGGGCTGAAATCAGGAGGGCACGTGTGGGAAATGTACATAATATACATATACATGTATGTAGGTGGAGCTTGAAGTAGACAGGTCTACACAACACATTTAAATAGATGGAAACCAGAGGACTATGGGCATCTCCCTCCTGGAGAAGAAAGAAGGATTTGAAAAGCTGACAGTGACAGCTCCCTGGTTCACCCCAGTTTATTAGCTATTCTTGAAACAGCAACTTTATAATTATAACCCTTTCAGGAGGGAGTTGTGTGTGCATGAGAGAGCAGAAGAGAGGGAGGGAGAGAAGGAGGGCAGACTATGGGAGAGACACCTGATCTACTTAAGTTTCTCTGCTGTGGTGAAGTCTCCTCACCTTACTAAAATTTAAGACTCTAAAAACAACCTCTCCTTACCTACTTACTTCCCATAGTTCCCCATCAGGTCAAAATTCTGAGAACAGGGAACTGAGAAGAAGAAGGATGGAAAACCTTCAAGCTACTCCCACCTAAGTTGAATATTGCATTCTCCACCAAGCCCTAAGACAAAGATTTTCAAGGATCATTGCAAGAGAAACAAATCAAAAAAGCACAGTGATCTGATACAGGAATAAGGCAGGTTACAGAGGTGCTCAGCTTCCACAGAAGGCTTTGGAGGAGGGGTCATAAGTAATAACTATTTAACAGGATAGGTTCCTAAGTCTGGATTCCTCTCTCAGAAGCCAGAGAATGGATAAGATGACTTAGAAATCCCTGCCCTAGCATCATAGTATTTAGAGCTGCACAGGATCTTAGAAATCATCAATATTCCAACCCCTCTTCATTTTGTAGATGAGGAAATGGAAGTCCATGGAGGCTTTGATTTGACAAAGGCAACCATAGAGGGAACAAGGAGCAGAGCTCAAGTCCTCTAACTCCAAATTCAAGACTCTTTCCATCACACCATGCTGCCTTCCAAGGCTCACATTTCAAGGTCTGAAAAATATTTTCTTATATGTTTAATATGATTTTACATATAAGCTGATATCAAATTGCTTGCCATCTTGGGAAAAGGGGAAAGGAAGGAGGGAGAAAAAAATTGAAACTCAAAATCTTACAAAAGTGAATGTTGAAAACTATCTTTACATGTAATTGGAAATAGTAAAATATTATTAAGTGGGGGAGAAGGAAGTAAAAATACTTTCCTCTTGGCCACCTTTTGGGGATAGGTAGTGCAAACATTATCATACCTCATTTAATAGATGAGGAAAATAGGGATCAGAGAGGTTAACTGATTTACTAAGGGTCACACAGTTAGGAATTATCTGAGCCAAGATTTGAACCTAGGTTGAGGAAGCTTTAAATACCTGTCCAAGAGCACAAGACAAAGTTAGTGGATAAATTAAACTCTACAATAGGCTATGCTGATTTATCTTGATCACAGCTGAAAAAGACCTTAGAGTCAGTCTATCTCCACTCCGAGCATACACGTTCTGCCCATCTCCTTTCTAAAATCCAGAGCGATCAGAACACTCCCACAGAAGATGAAGAAAGGAAAGTTTCTTTCTTTTATCTAACACTCTTAGGTGCCTACAGTATACAAGCCATTGTGAATAAATACAAAGTATCCTGGCGCATGGAAGGACCACTCCTGGAAAAACTGTATATCTTTAGGATCTTCTCCAGTACCTTGGACAAATCCCAGATGAGAGATTCAGACGCGGTAAAGAAAAAGTAGCCTGCTCACCAGGGCAATGTGGCACTACCAATATGCCCTTAGAAAACCTACCACATACTCACAGAACTTAAATAGATCAGGAACAGAAAGACTGCTAATGAGGAGATCATATTACAAAAAGTTCTTTGCTTTACAAAGAGTGTGACAGCAGGATTTTGATTTATTTTTGTTTTAAAAGGTGGACCTTCTCTAGCTACACTTCTCAGTTTTGATTTTTACAGAATTTTCAAGAATATTCTGAATATTTCCAGAATATTCTTAAAAACCTTTGTACCTTCATGTGCATTTTAAAAATTATACTGTATTATGGAAATGCTTGTTTTATTCCATAAATTTAAAATTAAATAAATAAACAAAACATTCTGAGCAAAATGTGAGTTCTTATTGAATAGGGCCTGTGGAATTTTTGTCTTTGTCTCTCCCCACATACCCATTCACCAAGACCTGACACAGAGCCTGGCACAGAACAGGAAGTAAATAATAATAACAGGTATAATAATAACATTGATAAATAGGTAGCAATTCTATGGCATCTTAGGTTTTGCAAAGTGTTTTATATATGTTATTGGGGCAGCTAAGTGGTGCAGTAGATGAAGCACCAGTGCAGAAGTCAGGAGGACCTGAGTTCAAGTCTCACCTCAGACACTTGACACTCACCAGCTGTGTGACCTTAGACAAGTCACTTAACCCCAACTGCCTCATCCTGGGTCATCTCCAGTCATCCTGATGAATATCTGGTGACTGGATTCAGATGACTTTGGAGGAGAAGTGAGGCTGGTGACCTGCGCAACTCTCCCTCACTCAAAACAAAATCAAGTGCAAGTCATGACATCATTTCTCTGATGGCATGGTCTTCTTTGGCAACAAGGGATGAGCACACACATACCTATGTTATCTTATGTGTTCCCCACAACCACCCTATGAGGTAAACGCTATTGTTATCTCTATTTCACTATAAAGAAACTGAGGCTGCAAGCAGTTAGCTGATTTCTCCAGGATCATACAGCTAGGAAGTATCTGAGTCAGGGTTTAAATCGATAATCTCATGACTGTCTAGTCCAGTGCTGCCCTTGCTATACCCCATTACTGTCTCACCTATTAAATGTTTGTCACTCATCCCGGGATAATAAACTGAGGACAGCAAAGAAACACTTGTGTTGTTTTTGAGTTGTTTCAATTGTGTCTGAGTCCTTGTGACTCCATTTGGGGTGTTCTTGGCAGAGATACCAGAGTGGTTTGTAATTTTCTTCTCCAGTTCATTTTACAGATGAGGAAACTGAGGCAAACAAGGTTAAGTGACTTGCTCAGGGCTGTACAGTCAGTAAGGGTCTGAGACCTGATTTGAACCCAGGAAGGGGAGTCTTCCTGACTCCAGAGTCAGAGTTCTACCCACTGCTCCACCTAGCTGCCCCCAACATATCCCTTCTGAAGCTATACCAGGTATGGACCATATATACAAAGAGGCATAAAACCAGAATGAATTCTTACCTGCTCTCAGCAGTGCTCTGATATAAGGGTCTTATAAAACACACTTGCTATAGTAGTCAGAGCACTTGACTCAGGTCAAGGGGACCTGAGCTTGGCTCCTGGCTATCTTGGGAGATTTCCCTCCCTGGGCCTTATTTTCCTCATCTGTAAATTGAAAGGGTTGGACTTAATGACTCTTAAGGTCCCTTGTAGAGATAAGATTCTATGATGCAAACCAACATACTTTGCACCAGGATGTACTTAATAATGAGTTGGATGAATGAATAAATGAATGAATTACATAGAACCAGGGAAAGTAGAACTGCAAAGATAGGTTTGTGTGCCTTGGGGGACAGGGGGAGGGTGGTGTTGGTGGGAGGGAAAAGAAATCATTATTCCAGAAAAGAATTAAAAGCAGGAGCTTATGAGCCTGTACCAGATAAGAAATCGGCAGCTGGCAAACACCTCTCTCCCCAACTTACCCATTAGGGCCCATGGCCCTTTGAGTGACATGCAGAACCCGCCCAGGTCCTCAGAGAGGATCACCTTTCCTGGCTTGGGTTTCTCTGTTTTCAGAGACCCACAGGCTGCTGGCCTTTCTCTTGTAACATGAGTCAGGGGGTGGGCATGCAAAGGGGGTCCATTGAGAAAGTCTGTGGGTAATTATGTGCAACCCCACCCTGGTTCCCTGATGGAGCTGCCAGATTCTTTCTCCATAAGCCTGCCTCCCTAAGACTGAAGACACCATCTGCCTAACAGAAGGGTGTAAGGTGTTTGGAGGTGCTTTGCCCTTTCATAGAACTGAGCCCCAGATGACCTCTGACACCTCCTCCAGCATTCTACTCATCATCCTACACCATGAGACCAGGGACTGAATGAATCTCAACTTTGCCATTTCTATCTCTATGACCATGGGCAAATGATCTATGTGAGATTTAGTTTCCTCCTCCTTTAAAAATGGAGTAGAATGAGACAATCTCCCTGGTCCCTTTTAGCTCAACACCTTTCCCTCTTAAGGCAATGAAATGACTTGTCCAAGGTCATGGAACAGGTTCACAGGGGAGGAAAAGTCAGGGCTCTAATATCATGATTCCCAGGCCCATGCTCTTGCCTCTTGCCTGCTCAGAAAGCAGTTAAACGTGAAGGTCTCACAAGCCATAAATATCCCTCATATTCTTAATTTTCAGTGGCCTCATGCTGGGTCTCTAGGCTCTCATTAAACTGTGAAACAGATTACAATGGGATCCTGAAGCAGATACATTTCTCCTCCTCTCACATATATATAGCTTTTAATTGTTCTTATTTAAACTACATTTCAGTAACACTGCTCAGGATGCTCCCAGAGGGCTGAAGCTGGACTGTCCAGACATCCAGGAGCAGGCACAAATAGAGTCCTGAGCTTGGAAGGGAATCTAAGAATTACTTAGTCCAACTCCCTTATTTTACAAATGAGGAAACTGAGCCACAGAGGGGTCCAAAGTCCAACAACTCACTAGTGATAGAAGTGGAACTAGAACACCCTCTTATCAATGCCAGTCTGGCTTCTCACTGCCCTTTCCCAGGCTTCTCCAAATAGGGAGACTCAGAGGAGTCATATCCTGTCTTTGCCACCTAACTGTGTGGCCTTGGGCAAGTCACTTCCAATCTTTGGATCTCAGTTTTTTTCAGCTGTAAAGTGAATGAATCAGGTTAGCTGATCTCTAAGTTTCCTCTCAGTTACTATCAGCTGTTTAAAATTTGCGCACAGAAATGGTCAGTTCCTCTCATACCTCTTGGCTCCTACTTTCACTCAGGACTTTCAAGCTCATGATCTTACTATCCCACCATGCCACAGTGTTGACCAGCAGGGAAACAGACGAAAAGAGAAATTAATCTCAAAAAAAGCATTCATTAAGTTGTTCCTATGAGTGAGGCATTGTGTTACACTAACAAGAATGGAATAGCCCCTACCTTCAAGGCTTAGCACAGCACTTAACACGGTCCCTGGTACATAATAAATGCTTAACAAATGTTTATTGAATTGAATTCATGAAGCTTACATTTTATCAGTGGGGACAACATGTATCTATATGAGTACATACAAAATAAATACAAGTTCTTTTGGGGAGCGTGATTAATAACTGGAGGAAGAAGAAAGAGCAGAAATTACATTCTAGAAAGTCATTTCTAGACTATTGGAGCATTGCCTAAATAAAAGTACCCAACATCCTGCTTGAGACTGTTACTTCCTAGGTTGGGGGACTATAACGATGTGTGGTCCAGTAGCAAGATCATGAGACTGTAGTTCAATAGATCCAAGTTCTAGACAGGACTCCTCCACCAGACACTACATAAAGAAAAAAAAATACCTCTCTGGGTGTTAGGAGACTTGGGTTTTAATTCTGGCTCTGACACTGACTAGGCAAGTATGTTAGAACCTTTTCTTAAATGCTTTTGTTTTCATTTTCTTATCTGCAAAATGGAGACACCACTGGCACAAGAATGATGCTGTCTTAGAATGGAGTGAGCTCCCCATCATTAGTGACAGTTTTTGAGTGGAATCTACAAACATCAAGCTTGATGTGGTGGAGGGCACAGCCACACAGGGAAGGATGCTGAGCTCAATGGCCTTTGAGATGCCTTTCAACCCTTAGAGTCTATGACTATGAATGCAAATACATATGAGGATTTTTTGGTTTAGTCCTGTGATTTTGTGTATAAGAAATCCCAATTGGGGAATTTTTTTTTTGGCTAATGCAGAAATAGATATTGTTTTTTCCTTTAAAAAAAAATCTCTCATAGGACTATTTGTTTAAAGAAAGAAGATCCCTTAGAGATAACACAGCCTAATTCTTTTATTTTACCAGAGAGAAAACTGAGACCCAATGAAAAAGAGGTTATAGAGACACGAAGTAACCAACCCAATCTCTTTGGTCATTCATATCACTTTCTAATCACAGTCCAATCTTTGGACTGATTGGAAAGACTTGGCCACGATAACACAGCTTTTGAAGATACACATCATATATTGCCCTAAATTTGATTATTCATCATATACTCCCATTGACCTAGTCTGCCCAGGATCCTTAGAGCCTGATATATTTCTGACCACAACCCCAAGAGGGAGACAAGGGAATGAATTTTCCTTTTTTCATAGATGAAAGGTCTTGGGACCAAAACAATATCTACCTGGGCTCTCAAACAGCTTGAGTTACATTTCCTAATCCAGAGTTTTCACCAACAATGTCCAAGGGTGTTCACTTAGAATCAAAAACTTACACAGTTAGAACTAGAAGTCACCTGAGAAATCATCCAGTCTCACCACCTCATTTTATAGCTAACAAAAGAAAGATACCCAAAGACTCCAGCATTTAAGACAAGAACTCATTACGTCACAAAAAGTGCTGGGAAAACTGGAAAGCAGTTTGGCAGAAACCAGGTATAGATCCATATCTCACACCACATACCAAGGTAAGTTCAAAATGGGTACATAATTTAGACATAAAGGGTGACATCATAAGCAAATTAGGGGAGCATGGAATATTTTACCTATCAGATCTATGGAAGGGTAAGAGTTTATGATCATACAAGAGATAGAGAACATTTGCTTGGCGTTCAATTGTTTCAGTTGGTGACCCAATTTGGGGTTTTCTTAGAAAAGATACTGGAGTGGTTTGCCATTTCCTTCTCCAGCTCATTTTAGAGATAAAGAAATAGAGGTAAACAGGGTTACATGAGTTTCCCAGGGTCACATAACTAGTAAGTATCTGAGACTAGATTTGAATTCAGGTCCTCCTGACTCTAGGCCCAATGCTCTATCTACAGTACCACCAAGCAATAAAATGTACAATTTTGATTACATCAAATTGTAATGGGTTTGCACAAACAAATCCAATGCAGCCAAGATTAGAAGGAAATCAGGAAACTGGGGGTAAATTTTTACAGCAAGTTTCCCTGACAAAGGCCTCATTTCTCAAATATATAGAGAACTGAGTGAAATTTATAAGAATACAAGTCATTCCTCAATTGAGAAATGGGCAAAGAATATGAACAGGCAATTTCCAGAAGAAATCAAAACTACTACAATCATATGAAAAAAATTCTCTAATTATTGATTAGAGAAATGTTGATTAGAGTTAGATTAGTTAATTAGAATTAGTTCATTAGAGAAATGAAAACTAAAATAATTCAGAGGTACCATCTCATATCTATCAATATGGATTAATATGACAGAAAAGGAAAATGACAAATGTTGGAGGGATATGGAAAAACTGGGACACAGGCACTGTTGGTGGAGTTGTGAACTGATCCAACCATTCTGAAAAGCAGTTTGAAAATATACTCATAGGGTTATAAAACTGTTCATATGCTTTGACCCATCAATTCCACCAGTTCTATATCCCAAAGATATTTTTTTAAAGGACCTATATGTAAAAAAATATTTATAGTAGCTCCTTTTGTGGTGGCAAAGAATTGGAAATTGAGGAGATGCCCATCAGTTTGGGAATGGCTGAAGAAGTTGTGGTATATGAATGAAATGGAATACTGTTGTGCTATAAAAATGATAAGCAGAACAGTTTCAGAAAAACCTGGGAAGATTTACATGAACTTATACAAAGTGAAGAGAGCAGAACTAGAAGAATATTGTACACAGTAACAGCAACATTGTGACAATGATCAACTGTGAATTACTTGGCTATTGTCAGCAATATAATGATCTGAGATAATTCTGAATGACTTTATGATGAATAATGCTATCCACTTCCAGAGAAAGAACTGATGGAATTAAATGCAGATGAAAGTATATTTTTCAAACTTCCTTTATTTTTCTTGTTGGGTTTTTTCTTTTGGCCCATGTTTCTTTTGCAACATGGCTAATATGGAACATGATTGCACATGTATAATCTATATCAATTTGCTTGCTTTTTCAAGAAAGGAGGAGGGAAGGAAGAGAGGAAAAGAATTTAGAATTCAAAATTTTGAAAAATGAATGTTTAAAAAATTTTGTGTGTAATTAAGAAATAAAAAACTTTTTTAAAAACCCACCATAAAAAGAGAGGCTGAAAGAGACTAAATAAGAGTAATTTCTAGCTTTGATGGGGGTTGTCTTATTTTACTTTTATCTAGTTTTGTGACAATCCTTCCTTCTTCCATATGCAGTTATAACATTTTTAAAAATAAAAAAAATGTATTTCATTTTTAGAATTTCTCAGGATCTCCTTAGGGTGATTAATGTTACCCTTAAATATGGAATAATCAGGATTAGGAATCCCAAAACATTCAATCCATAAATGGAACCCACCTCTTTGGGCTTTGTTTTCCTCATCTAGAAAATGACAGGATTGGCCGAGGTGATCTCTAAACTCTCTTCCAGTTCTAACATTCACTATTTCTATGGTAAGCATTTCAGTCAGCTGGCTGTCTTGTGATAATGGCAAAAATAAGTGGCTTGACTGATTTTTGCATGTGTAGATTTGATTGGAAGTTTCAGCATTCTGTAGACACAGACGTTTCCCCTGGTAAAGTCTTGTGTTCTTTGGAATTTAACTCAAACCGCAAACAGACTTCTATTCTGTGAATTGCTCTGCTCCTCACCTCATGACAGACTTTACAAATCTGACCCGTTAGGCCTGAAGCAACCAGCACATGTAGCTGCCTCAAAGAAAGTGTAATGAAATGCCCTTTCTCCATTTTGGATGATCCAGTGAGTAGAGAGTATTCTAGACACCAGTAGTAGTGCCGTTCTGTCTGAACCTTATTTTAAAGTCTCTCTGGAGCCTGAATATTCACAGTTCTACCAGACCACAGGGAAGGACTGAGCAAATTAACCTGCCCTATCCCTATGACCAACATTAGTAGCCAGATGAGAAACACAGCCACAAGTCCTTCCCTCCAGCTGCCCTCTCTGCAGACATATTGTCCCCTCCTGTGTGCAGTTCCACAAAGCCAACGTATTCAAGGGCATAGAAAATTCACTGTTTATTTGAAACACCCATTGTCTTGGCCCTTTCTGGGGCCTCTGAGGGCAAAAGAAACCCCTGCTCTTGGAAGGCAGGCCTGGGTGGCCCAAGTTTTAGCTCCTTGATAGATGCTGTCACCCTGGGAAATCAAGTTTCTCTTTCTGCATTCTGTATTGGAAAGCAGTGTGACTCGGCCTTTGATTTCAACTAATTGGCCACACCACTACTAACACAGGCTCCTGTGGGTTCCTTGAATTCAGCAAGAGCCTGAACTCATTGCCCATTTCAGGAGCATGATGTCTTAGCCAGGAACTACCCCCAACCACTCTTCCTCTGTCACAGGCTTCACATTATAGCCTATTTACCTAAAACAGAGGTTCTTAAATTGGGGGGTAGGGGGATACCAAGACCCCTAATGGATCCATATATTAATTTCAGAAAGTCTATGACTTTGATAGATAAAAAATAAACCTTCATTTTAAGTAACTATATTTGAAATTCAGCATTTTCTTTGATTATGAAAGTAAGCAACAGACATGATTCTTTACTAGACTGCCAAAAGGGTCCATGACACAAAGAAAACCCTGACCTCAGGCAAAACTTCTTGCCAAACCAAATATATACACACATAGGCAGATGCCAAAGAGAACACTACACCTAGAGGGAGACATACTGTGTCCAAAAGAACTAGACCATCTTCCAAAGTACTGGGACTGTGAGGAACTCACCAGGTTAATGACGAATATCCCTGTTCTGGCTGGGGGCCTCCACATAAAGAGGCTCTAAAGGAACTAGTAGTTTAGAGACGGGCATGAGTGAGGCCAAATCAGGATTTTCCACCACTGAAACTTCTCAGATGCCCTCAGCTAATTCATTCCTACTTTATTCATTTTGTTTGCTTTCCTTCTCTGCCTCTTCTACCTTCCCTCCTCCCTTCCAAGGACAAATATCTAACATCTACCTAGTTGAACTATTCATGTGACAGTGTTCTGCTGGGTTCCCCTCACCCTAGGCACCAATTTCCTTTCACTTTGTCATAATAATGATGATGATAATAATTAATATTTATTTAGAACTTTAAGATTCCCAAAGTACTATATATGAATTGATTTAACCGAGTGTCACAATTTACCTCCCCTTCCTCTCAGGCCCAAGAACTACAACTATCTCTATCTTTTACTTGAGGAAACCAAGACTTTGAGAGCCACAAGGGATTTGTCTGTAGCCACAGAACTAGGAAGTAACAAAAGCAAAATTTAAACCCAAGTTTTGGTGGCCCATGTCAAGAGCACTGGATTTGAAATCATGGGACCTGGGTTTGCATCTTACCTCCGTTCTTTACTCCTTGTGTGGCCTTAATCTCACTTTCCTCATCTGAAAAACTGTGTGTGTGCCTAGGAGATGAGGTGCCTGCAGAGAGGGCAGCTGGAGGGAAGGTCTCATGGGTTGTGTCTCTCATTTGGCTACTAATGTTGGCCATGGGGATGGGGCAGGTTAGTTTGCTCAGTCATTCCTTATGGTCTGGTGGAACTGGGAATATTCAGGCCCCTGAAAGACTTTGAAGTAAGGTTCAGACATGGGGGAACTACTGATGAGGGATGGGGGTGGGGAAGATAGACCAGATGACTTCTATAATCCCTTCCCATTGTAAATCTGTGATCTCATAACCTGGACTTTCCTGACTTTAGGCAAAGTGCTCCCCCTACTAAACCATAATGTCTGTGTAATAAGGGTCAGTGTGTGAACCTCACCAATGTCTCCACTTGGCTCTGTCTCAGGCCAGGGAGACTCATTGATAAAGAATGGAGTTCAAAATCCCTAGCTTGGCAGGAAGTGCAATCTCCCCACAAGTGCCATTCTGTTGGCACTGTGGGCTTCTCCTGAATAAATGCTACCCTCCATTAAATGCCAGGATTCGGCAAGTGCTGCTGTATGTTTGCGATGAGATTGAGAACTGAAGGCAAGATTGATTTCGATGTGAGCACCAGCAAAGCAAATGAGGTTTTGAAAACCCTATAATTTCCCGGCAACCCTTGACTTCCCTAAACACACATTTTTAGACTACAGCACAGTGAGGTAGGCATTAAGCAAAAATGAGGTAGTCTAATGATGATTTATGTGTAGAATAACCTTCTACAAAGACTTTATCTTTGATTTCAGGGTAACTTAACACTGTTGCCAACTTAAGCAAACAATGTTGTTTCCTCTGTGTCCACTGCAGCAGTGACCAGATCCTACAACAAAGCCTTCGCCAGCAATCGTTTCAAATCTCTGCTGAAAATCACCCAGTGGGTGCTCTGAAGATTCAGTGTCTGCCATGAACTAAATGATGAAGCAAAACACAACACATGAACATGCAGGGAGAGGCACCTGGTGAAAATGAGGCATTTCCGCATGGCTGACAGTGAGCAGCTCAAGACTCCGGGACCGACAGAATGGGGGCCTCCAGCAAAGGGCTGCTGCCTGCTTGGTTACTGGAAGGGATTCTCATGTGTTGATGCTCAATATTCCATCTCCTCACCTCATAAACTCCATTCATGCTGTCCAAAATCAGAGGGGGAGAGAGAAAAGGAGAGAGGGAGCGAAGGAAAAAGGGAGGGAGGGAGGGAGAGAGAGCAGAGGAAGATATGGAAAAAAAGAATGGAGAAGAAGCAGAGAAAGAAAAATCTGCACTCCTTTTTCTTTTAACTTCATTGCTGTCTCTCCCTTGCCCATTTTGTTTGGGGATATGGGGCAGTGGAAAAGGAGATAGGTAGTGATAGGAAGAGAGAAAAGAGGTTGAAGGAAAAAAGAAGAAACAGAGAAGGAAGGGGGAGAGAGAGAGACATGAAAGGGATAGAAGAAAGATGGGGGATAGGAAGACTGAAAGCAAAGAGAAGACAGAAAGAAGAAAGAATAGAAGGGCAGAGTAAAAGGGGAAGAAGGGGAAAGGGGAGAGGAGGGAGAGGACATGGAAATGGGGAAAAGAGGAAAAAGGGGAGAGGGAGAGAAAGGAGAATGGAAGGAAGAACTAAAAAGAGAGAAGAAAGAAAAAGAGATTTAAATGGAAAAGGCAGAGGAGAAAAAAGGGAAAAAGTAAAGGGGAAAAGATTTGAGAGAAAGAAGATCTAGAGAAAGATAGGACAAGGAAAAGAGATGGTACAAGAAAGACTGAGGGGAAGAGTGGTAGACAAGGACATGCAGGAAAGGAGAAGGGAAAGAAGGGGAAGATAGAGGGTAAGGAAGAGAAAGAAGATAGAAGGAGAGAAAGCAATAGGGAGATGGGGAGGAGGAAGACCACAGGGAGAGGAGAAAGAGAAATCTATATTCTTCTTTATTTTATTATGTCTTCATTGCCATCTCTCACTAACCCATTTTGTTTGGGGATGAGGAGCAGTTAGAATATTTAACTGCATTAGAGGACTGTCTTCATTCTCTGAGTGGATAAGCAGGACCCACCCCTTTCTCTGTCATGTAGAATGGAGCTAAACCAAATGTTCTCCTCTTCACGATTGACTCAGCCAGTGACATACTTCAAGTATGCAGCCCCTAGGGAAGCTACCACTGGTAGGGGGTGCTGAGCAATTCAGACACACACGGATTCACAGATTAGATTAGAACTGGAAGGGCTTTTAGCGATCATTTGCTCTAACCTCATTTTATAAAAGAAGGAAACTGAGGCCATATGGATTCAAACCCAGGTCTTCTAGAGGCTTCACATCCAAAATTCTTTCTGTCATATCAGTCTATCACCAACCTCACATTTTACAGAGGAGGGAACTGAAGCCCAGAGAGGTGAAATATCTTGCCCAAGGTCACTCAGAAGTATCTTGCCCAAAGAAATCCAGGTTTTCTGATTCCTAACCCACAGCTCCTTTCACTGCCTCATATACCATCTTAGGGTGCAATATCTCATCAACATCTGCCCACCGATGCTTTACAATTCCTCAGGAAGCAAATGCATTCCATTCCAGAAGCCCTGATACATACCAAACAACAGAAATGAAAATTATAGTACTTGCCCTCACAATGCACACAAATGTACACAAATAAATACATAAAGATACATTAAAAATAAATGCGATGTAATAAGGGAGGAAGGGCAGGAATGGTAGTACACATGTACTATTCCAGCTACTGGAGAGGCTCAGGTTGACTTGGGAATTCTAAGCTGATCAGGTTTCGAAACTAATTCTGGTATCCATACAGTGAATCCCCTGAGAGCAAGGACCAGGTTGGCCCTAGGAGGAGCAAGCTAGGTAAGGTCTGAAAGGGAACAGGTCAAGGCTCCGATGCTGATCAGTGCTGGCATTTGGACCCATGAGTAGACCCTGCATTTCCAGGGTGGCTGTGAGAGGAAGATCCAGTCTCAAAGAAATTAAAAACAAAAAAAGACAGGGAGAGGGGATGGAGCATGTTCATATTGAAAAGGAGGACATTCTATACTCTGTGCCCCTATTCCTCTCTGCTCAGCGTCTTCCTTCTGCCTTCCTCCTCTAGCTTTGTCCCTGTCCCCAGGACTCACATTTCAGAGTAGCCAGAGCACATTTTTATGTGCTTTACAAATCATACAAAAGGAAGAAGAAAAAATAATGGAGCCAGAAGAAGGGAGCACACTCTGACTACACGAGAAATGAGAGCGAGAATGCATGAATCAACAAGGGATCCAGATGGACAACTTAAAGAGAGAAATTATAAGGTTAGGAGACCTTATGCCTTGAACTTAATTTAGATATAGATAGTTACTGAGCAAGTAGAATTGGTTATACCGATATTTAATGTTAAGTTTCTAATTTTTGACTTTTTTTCTTTTAACCAGATATGTTATTTCATGCATATAGGGAGCTCCAGGGGAGAAACCCCCTTCCACCAATTCAGGTCAGTACTCCACATCAATCCCATTCATCCAAAGCCCCTTGCAGTCCTCAAGGAATTTGTCATAGAATTTGAAATTAACTGTTAGGAATGTAAGGGGTCTTCGAGGTCAACTAATCCAGCCTCCTCCTTTCAGTGATGAGGAAACTGAAAAAAGTAATTTGTCCAAGACCATGTACCTAGTCAGTGGCATAGTCAGGACTAGAATCCAGACCTTTAGGTCCTTTCTACTTATAATAGCCTAGCCCATCCAATTAATTTTACATCCAGTTAGTTCAGCCTAGTTTGAGCTTCAGTTCACATACCAGGAGACCCAAGTTCTTGTCCCTGTCTGTCACTAACATGCTATGGAAGCTTGTGCAGGTCACTTAATTTCATTCATTAATCAAATATTTTCTGAGCACCTAATGTAGACAGACTCGAGGAAGGTGCATAGATAAATAAAACACAGTTCCTGTCCCCAAGAAATGTACAACCTAACTCAGTAGATGGCATGTAGAGAAATCATTAGAGAAAAAAAGTAGACTGACTGGAGTTCCCAAAAGCGAGGAATCTCTCCAGGCTATAGAGAACAGAGAAAATTTTATGTAGGAGGGGGCCCTTCTGCTGGGTTTTCAAGGACTGGCAAAGAATAGGGGTAAGATCATTCAAGAGAACTGCATCAAGGGTAGTATCATGAAAATGCTACTGGGGTTCAGAGGACAGAGATATCGCTTCTATGGACCTCAGTTTCCTTTTCTGTAAAATAAATGGGTTGAAATTAGATGATCTAAAAGGGCTCTTCTATCTCTAACACTTCAGCTTTATCTGTGACTAAATGATCATTTTAAACTAACTTTTTCCTATCACCCTGTATATTTAGTGACTCCCTTCTCTCATCATCAGTTGGTTTTGCTGTTGTTCAGTTGTTTTCAAGCATGTCCATCTCTTTGTCACCCCATATAGGGTTTTCATGGCAAAGATACTGGAATGGTTTGCTATTTCCTTCTCCAGCTTGGAAATTGAGGCAAACAGGGTGAAATGACTTGCCCAGGGTCACATAGGTAGTAAGTGTCAGAGGATGAATTTGAACTCATCTTTCTGATTCCAGACTTGGCACTCCATCCACTGCACTAATTAGGTGCCCTTCAGTTGCTTAATGTTGTGGTAATGCCAATTAATTTTTTGACATGAACAAACTATAATTTAAAAAGTGCAGTTCTTAGAGTCAGGACTTGAGTTCAAATGTGAACTGAGACACTTACTAGCTATGTGACCCTGGGCAAGTCATTCAACCCTGATTGCCTCAAAAGAAAAAAAGTGATTATGTTGGAAGTTAGGGGAAATACAATGTGTCCAATGCTAAATGGATACTGGGACACTGTATTTTTTTAATTACTATCTTTCAGATGATGCAGACACTCACCACCCCATTGTATCAGCTGAATGTAAACTTTTTTTACACTCTTTATTAAAATGCTTAAGATGCAAGATGACCTACTTTTACCAAAGGTTGCTTCACTTTTTCAGAAAGAGGAACAGTAAATACCTTGATAAAACATAATGAAAAGTTTCCATCCACAGTAATGTCTGTAGGCAGCCCTCAATCCTTGGTATAATCAAACACTGAACTTCTGTTGGTTTTATCTTTCAGCACTCTCTGCAGAGGAATGGTTTCACCAAAAGGGCAGAAGCAGGAGGCTTCCTCTCACTTTATCCCCTTCTTTCTCCAGTGGTAATGTAGATCACTCTCACAGAAGGTTGCCCTAGCTTAGGGCAACAACTTTCTAGCTTACTGCAGAGAAAAGTCACCTTGATGCTGAAGCAACCTCCCTTCCCAAGACTCCAAGTATGAGTAGCTTCTTGCAAAAAAAGACAAGCAAGGCCACTATGTAGTTTATTCATTGGTAACTAAGTTTGTTCACTTTTAAGGCATCTGCTCCTTCTAACCCCACATAAACTTTCATTTTGTTGGCTTGCTGTTTTAAGAAATAACATCAATTGCAAAATATTTGAAAAAAGAGAAAATTCTCCTTTGGACAGGAAAACTACAGCTCTGCAAGACTCTCACATATCTTTCATATGCTAAAGTGCTTCATTCTTTGGCCATGGAGAACTCTAGCATATCAGTATTGAGGATCCAGAATGACAAGTCTGACTAAAGAATTCTACCAGCTCTTCCTATTCCAAGAAAATTCTCTTGTTCATTTCTCCCCTTTAAACAACATCACTGTAGCTTCCAAAGTTGGGTAGAGACACATTTTAGACAATCAGTAAAAGTGGGTTTTATCTTGAGACAGTTGTCTTAGTTCTTATTTCTAAGGAGCTAAAAATCAGTTAAGATAAGTTCAGTTTCATATGGCATTAAAGAAATGGGAGCCATTAACACGTACCTTTACTGATGTCAACATCATAGGAGTATTTAGCTTCTGACAATGGATGACACTGGTTCAAGGTCAGCAGCCCAAGGGTCCTTAAATTATAAGCTCCTTAAGGCAAGTACCTGATTACAATCTCTTTGAAAGATCTCACAATGCCTGGCTTATCATGGATACTCAAAAATCATTTGAATTTGAAACTGGAAGGGTTCTTAGAGTGCAAGATGAAAGAGACATGCTAGAAAGCAGTGCATCTGAAAAAGATCTGGGGGTCTCATGAACTTGAAGTTCAACAGTGAATCAACAGTGTGATATAGTAACTGGGAAAATTAATATGACCTTTGTTGTCATTTAATTATTTCAGTTGTCTGACCCTTCATGATCCCATTTGGATTTTCTTGGCAAAGATACTGGAGTGGTTTGCTGTTTCCTTCTTCAGCTCATTTTACAGATGAAGAAACTGAGCTAAAGAGGGTGAAGTGACTTGCTCAGGGTCACATAGCTAGTAAGTGTCTGAGGTCAGATATGAACTCAGGTCTTTCTGACTCCAAATCTGGCACTCTATCCATTGTGCCACCTAGGTGCCCTTAATGTTGTGTTAAGAGACTAGGAACAGAATCTCAGAATAAGGAGATGCTACTATACTCTGCCCCACTGAGGCCATACCTGTAGTGATGCTTTCTGTTCTGGGATCCTAATTCTGATCTTTTTCCCTCATCCCCCATTCCCATCCTTCCCTCTGCTTTATCACCCAGTGAAGGCATCAAACCTTCCAGGGCAAGTCTCACCATGGCCACCATCTTGGGTCTTCCTTTCCATTCCCCAGCTGTGCCCCAAACTCAGTTAAGGTAATAATCACTTAACTCTAGGAGCCCCACAAACACAGATAAGGGGTATTATTCCAGTTTATCTCCAGAGGAAAAATCAAACATATCTGACCAATAAATGAACACTACCCAAAAGACCCCACTCATTCAACCAGCAAAGGGATTTCCCACCAGGAGGCTCACATTGATATAATCAATTCTGGTGGAAATTAAAAGCTATTAGGAACACGACTGAATTTATCTTTATAACCAATAATACACATTGTAATAGTGATCGTACAGATGGGAAATTAAGCCACATCTCAGCTTCACTGGAGACCTTAATTCTATTTTATTTTTTCTCTCTCTTTTTCCCATCTCCCCTGATCAAAGCCAGCCAGTCTACCAGGAGACCAAGCTCCCCTCTCCTCTCCCCTTACCTCCTCTCCCTCAGGAGTAAAGGGTAATAGCTGTCAGCCTGAAGGTGAGAGGCTCTGTGCTTTTAAAACCACATCTTAAAATAAAACCTGTCTTTGACTGGATTGGAGAAGAGAAACAAGGTAAGCGAATCTGGAGGGGTATACTGCTCAGAGAAAATGACCCCTGGCTTGGGGCTCTCCTCTCTGCTGGGGAAGGAATAGCCGGGAAGCCAGGTGGCTACTGCTGTTTCAGTATCCAGCTCCCAGGCTCCCCTCCTACCCCTAATCAGCACTCCCTGACTGGGAGTAAATATCCACCCTCCACAGCTAACTTGGAGCCAAATCCTTTCATTCCCTTCAATTCCCCCTGGGAGCATGGGGGTGGACATACTAGCCACAGGTCCACAGGCTCTCCTGCCTGTACCATCAGCTCAGGGGCCTGTTTTCCCTAAGAGAAAGGTCTCTTCCAAAGCTGCAGGGCACAGGGAACACAAACCAGTGTCTTGGGTGTGATGCTGTATCCCTCCCTTTGCTATCTGTCATATTGTCTTGCTGAAATGTTTGAATCTAACTACCAGATCTAAAGAATGAGAACAGCTGTTCCTCTCGGAAAGCTGGGGGAAAATAGGAAACAAAAAGGAAGGTGATTCTGCCAACCTCCTCTGTGGTCTCAGTCATTGCTGGTCAAGGGCAACCCTCATCAAGAGGATCTGGTTTCCCCAACAGTGCAAGAGGACATATTTCACATCTACCCTCACACCCTGCACATGCGTATTGCTCAGCCTATATGAAATCGTATTAAAAAAATAAATCCATAAATAGCGTGCTTCCTAAATATTAAATAGTACAGCATTTGTGTGGAATGGTGTCCTCTCATCCTCTCGGGAGGGGAATGCATCTCTACCCGCTTTGTAGTTCACAGGACCATTTCAGTTGTGGCCTTACAGGACTTGTTAGCTTTCATGGTCTTGGGGAGAGGAGTCATCAAGCTGAGAAGCCAGTCAGAGAAGAGTCAGCCTCCTGGAGGCACTTTGGACTAAGGATAAGGGGACAGGGCCTGGAGAGGTAGAGCAACCCCATCCATCCCTAAAAACTCAAAGTATTCTTTTTAACACAGAGCCTTCAAACAGTTATGCAGATTAGGACTAAGTATACAGTATACAGGCCCAAGGCTGGAAAGAAATTTAATCAGGTTCTGAGGAAATCAGAGTTTACAGATTGGTAACAATTATGCCGTATAGGATCCAACCACGGTCCTTCAGGTCATTGGCGATCTCTGCCAGGGGAGCCAGAGCTAAATCTCTGGGAAGACAAGGCAAGTCTAAAAGACCAATCCATGCCCTCAGGCTCCCTCTCATGCATTCTTTCCTGCACACCAATGAATGCTAATGAATCATCTTGACAGACTCAAAAATCCAATAAGCATTTATTAAACATTTAATATAGTAGTAGTACCAGTAGTAATACCCATATACACCAAACAGTGGTAGGTATACATAAAGATACATAAAATACAGTCTTGTCCTCAAAGAGATTAGAATCTAACAGGGAAGAGGAGGCAGGTACACAAATATCCATTATAAAAATTGAAATATTTTATGTCTGTATAGGCAGTTTGGTGGTACAATGTATGGAGTGCTTGGTCTGGAGACAGGAAGACCTAAGTTCATATCTGACCTCAGACACTTACTAATTGTGCAATTCTGGGCAAGTCACTTAACCTTGACTGTAAAATGGAAATAATAAAGGCACCTACTTCCCAAGGTTGTTGTAAGATCAAATGAGATATCTTTGAAGTGTCACATTGGAGACATTGAATAAATCAGTCCTTCCTTCCTTGCTTGCATGAGCTTGCAGAAAGCATGAGATTGCTTTCTGCTGGAGGACAAGAGGAGGTTTAGTGGAGGAGGTGCCACCTGGGATAGGCCTTAATTAAAGATTAGGAAGTATTTCAACAGGCAAAGGTGGGTGTGTGCAGGAGGGAGAGCCACAAGGAGTAGGGGATGGCATGCAGCAGGAACAAAAAGAGATGGAGGTGGGAAAGGACAAAATTTAGGTGAAGTGGAGTTCAGGTAAACAGAGGCCAACTGGAAAAGCAGAATGGAATCCAACAGTGGAGACCCTTTGTATGACAAGCTATTTTGTAAACCATGGGAAGCATAGAAGGTAGTTTGGTGTTTTGTTTTGTTTTGTTGCTTTTTTGTGGTTTTTGTTGTTGCAGTTTTTAATAGGGGGGTTGGGGAAAACAAGGGAACAGGACTTGAACAGATCTGTGCTGGAGGAAAATTAATCTGGCAGGAGTGTGTAGGGTGGAATGGACATAGGGAAAGTACTGAACAGTTAGGCTATCATTGTAGTCCAGGCTAGAGGTAATGAGGGTCTGAACCAGGGTGATGACAGTGGGAATGAAAAGGAAGAGTTTCAGAGACAGAGTCAGCATAAGTCTAAGATGACTGGATGGGGGAGCCAGGGAGAGAGCAGCTACTTTGGCTTCCCACTGATGAGCAGAGTTCAAATGCCTTGTCCTGATATTCAAGGCCCTCCCTCACCTAGCTCTCTCCTACAGATCCAACCTTCAGTCTCAATTCTTCTTAACACACAGTCTTTGCTTGAGTCAGGTTTCTCTCCTTCTTGTCCTGCACACACATCATACTCTTCTAGTTGATATGTTTTTTCATACTCTATCCAGAAGCCATTGCGTTCCTCTTGACCCTTTGGTCTCTTTTTCTTTTCATATCCAATCAGTTAGTAGATCCTGATTTGATAACTACCTCTACAACAATCCCTTGTATCCACCCAACTCTCTATTTCTTATTCCTATTGATAATAATCTAGAAAAGGCCTTCATTATCTTTGGCCAGAAGTACTGGAATAACCTACCAATAGGTCTTCCCACCTCAGCTATCTTCCTTTTAATCTAGCCTTCAAACATCTATCAAATTAATTTTTCTCAAATATATATCTAGTCACGGGGCAGCTATGTGGCCTGGTAGCTACAGTGCTGGGCCTGAGGTCGGGTAAACTCATCTTCCTGGGTTCAAATCTGGTCTCAGACACTTCTTAGCTATCTGACCCTGGACAAGTCACTTAACCCTGTTTGCTTCAGTTCCTCATCGGTAAGATGAGCTGGAGAAGGAAATGGCAAATCACTGTAGTATCTTTGCCAAGAAAATCCTGAATGGGGTCATGAAGAGTTGGACATAACTGAAAAATGACTGGCTAACAACAGTATCTAGTCATGTCATTGGTTTGCTTTCCTGGTTCCTTCTTGCCTACTGAATACAGTTCAAATCTCTTTCCTGGCATTTAGCACCTTCAGAAATCTTTTGGCAGATAGCCCATCTCACAGCCTTCAAATCTCAAACATAGGCAAGCCCCATGCATCCCCCTGGTTTGGTGACTAAGCATCTAGAAGCCATTCAAGGGACAGGGACTGGATTTCTTTAGTATAGGGACTGCTTGGTGAGAAAACTTTATCTATTGATGCATGTCAGAATCTTCTTGACAATTTTTCATCTTAGAGTGGCCTAGAGCACTGAGAGGATATGTGATTTGCCCACAGTGACATACCCAGTTAGTGTCCAACGCAGGTCTTGAACCCAGATCTTCTTGGCTTTGAGGCCAGCTATCCTGCCACTTTATAAAGCTTGTACTCTATGGGCCATTCACTATCTACTTAATTAAATTATTGTCAGAGAGCTGGTGAACATCTGCTAGGCAATTTTACACACCTTTCTATGAAGGGGTTCACAGCACAGACAGGATCAATTGGCAAAAGGCATGAAGAACTCTGGTATCATGGCAAAAACATTGGTTTAGAATCAAAAGACCCAGGTTCAAAACCCAACTCTGCTGTTTACTATCTGTATGATTTTGAAAAAATTCACTTCATCCCTCTGGGCCTCATTCTACTTGTCTGTAAAATGGAACTGTTTATCTGGACTATGGAACTAGAAAGCTATGCATAACCTAGCAATAACAGTATTAGGTCTGTATTCAAAAAGAGATAAAAAACAAAAAAGAAAAGGACCTACATATACAAAAATATTTATGGCATTCTTTTCTGGTGGCAAAGAATTGGAAATTGATGGGATGCCCTTCAGTTGGGGAATGGCTGAACATATTACAGTATGTGATTGTGTTGAAATACTATTGTGATGTAAGAAATGATGAGCAGGATGCTCTCAAAAGAACCTAGAAAGACTTACATCAGCTGATGCAAAGTGAAATGTACTGTATATAAAGGAGCAGCAATATTATAAGATGGTCAGCTGTGAATGCCTTAGCTATCCTCAGCAGTACAATGATCCAAGGCAACTCTGAAGGATTTAGGATGAAAAATGTTATCCATCCCTAGAGAAAGAACTGATGGTGTCTGAATGCAGATTGAAATATACTTTTTTTTACTTCCTGTATTTTACTTGAGGGTTTTTTTTTGTCTAAGCTTTCTTTCACAATATGACTAATATGGAAATACGTTTTGCATGACTACACATGTATAACCTATATTGAATTGCGTGCCTTCTCAATAAGGAGGGTGGGGAGAGAGGGAGAAAATTTGGAGCTCAAAGTATTAAAAATGAATATTAAAAATTATTTTACATGTAACTGGGGAAAAGTCAAATACTAAGAATAAATAAATGAGTAATAAAATAGAACTGGACTAAATGGCTTCTAAGACCCCTTCCAGTTCCACATTCTATGAAATTTGATGCTTCATTTGACTCCCCTCCATACACCAACAGAATCACACCTTCCTTCCCTCAGCATCCCAGTAAATCAGGCCTAGGATTTGAAACAGTTCCCTGGAACCCCAAGTAGGGTCATTTGTCCCTCAGCCTCCAGAGTAAAGTAAGAAAACATCCAGCTAGGCCCCTGGAAGGAAGATGAACACACCTGACTCAAGGAAAGAAAATGAAGCCTATGGTGGAAGCGTTTGGGGTTTTTCCTGGTTAAAGCATTTTAAGATTGCCAACACCAAAATCCAGGTCACCTACCACATTGGTGCCTGTCTCTCCTTAATGGCTTCCTAAAAACCCTACTACATATATATGTCTTCTGCTTCAGGTCAAATTACTTCATCCATGTGCTCATCTGGATCCATGCCATTATATCATGGGAAGTCTGACACATACATGGTATCCATGAACATGAGTATACGACAATAAGATTGCTGAGATTCTGAGGAAGTTTCTGGCCAATTGTGACAGAAAGGAAGCATTATCTACGTATGCTTGCAGCTTTAGGACACAATCTAATACTCAACATACAATACATGGCCCTAGGCCCTTGTTCACCAGAACCTTATACCACAAACTTCCACACTATAAGCATTTTCTCCCACACAAAAAAAATGATGACATACCCAAGATTCTACCCCAAAGGTCATGATCATAAATGACTAAAATAGTATAGAAGGACAGCGCCCTGGCTCCATAGGGTAGCGAGGTTTACCCTCCATCTTGCTGACTTTGTCCCTAGACTTCAATGGAGGGACCAGTCACTCCTCTTTACCTGCAAATCATTTACCATGTACAGAGAACTCACCAAAACAAAGGCAAAGACCACTTGGGATAAACTTCACCAAAATATCCTCAAACCATCACCAAATCACTCACAAAGACTGAGCCAACAAGACCTCTTTCCAGGAACCAACCAGCTCAATCACCCATGAATAATCAATCCCTCATCATCATCGCCCCCACCCCATTGCTCCACGGTCCTCTATTCCTCTCTTACCTGGGATGATGGAGACTGTGTCTTTCTCCCAGGACACAACGCTAACATATTCCTGCACTGAAGAGGGGATGAGGCACTTGAAGACAGCCACGTTTCCACGCATTGACCTTTGATCCTCCACTCGGACAGTGTAGGGTTCCCTGAAAACTGCAGTAATAGAGATTCGGGAGAAAGTACGGTCAGAGAGTTGGACTGCAACATGGCAAGAACCCAGAAAATGCATAAACCATAAGATCTACACATATAGTATCTTTTTATCAGTTTATTTTAGTTTTCAAGATTCACTTGCATAAGTTTTAAATTTTCTTCTCTCCCTCTCTTCCCACCTCCCAAGATGACATGCAATCTGATATGGGCTCTACACTTACATTCCTATTAAACATATTTTCACATTAATCTTGTTACATAGAAGAATTAAAATGAATGGGAGAAATCATGAGAAAACAAAACAAAAAAGAAAAGAGTCTGTTCCATTCTGCAGTCAGACTCCATAGCTCTTTCTCTGGATGTGCATTTTCCATTGAGTCCTTTGGAATTGTTTTAGGTTCTTGTACTGATGAGAAGAGTTAAGTCTACCAAAACTGGTCATCCCACAATGTAGCTGTTACTGTGTACAATGTTCTCCTAGTTCTGTTTACTTCATTCAGCATCAGTTCATATATGGCTTTCCAGGTTTTAGAAATATAATATCTTAAATGCCAACCAGTCCAGTAAGCTTGCATTAAAAAAATGAGGCTTGGAGAGATTGACTTGTCCAAAGTCAGCTGCCTCAACTTATCCTTACCCCTTACATGCATTTATCTTCCCAACTCTCCTCCTGCTATGCCCCTTCCTGCAATACACACTTCTCACTCCATCCATTCCCAGTTCCCATAAGCAACTTCTCTACTGCCCCCCAACCCCACTGGCATCAGCCTTCTTCTGGCAGCATATCCTCTATTGGGAACACTTTCTTCCTGATATATCTCCTCTAAGAACCAGTCATTCAACCAACGAGTATTCATCAGGTGCCAAATATGTGCCAGACACTATGCCTGATTTCGGAATACAAATAAAGGAATGAAATAATCCTTACAAGAAACTTGCATTCTAATTAGAAAGACAAGTACAAATAAAAATATAAAGTGAATAAAAACAAATATAGACAAAGTAGTTAAGGCCCAGGTAGTTTAGGAAGTTCACTAGTTGGAAGGATCAGGAAACAAGAGCTAGTATTTATATAGTACTAACTCTGACTCAGACATTGTGCTGAGTGCTTTATAAATACTACCTTATTTGGTCCTCACAATAATCCTGGGAGGGAAATGCTATTATTATCTCGAATTTACAGATGAGAAAACTGAGACAGACAGAGGTAAAATGACTTGCCCAGGGTCATACAACTAATAAGTATCTGAGGTCAGATTTGAACTCAGTTCCTTCTGACTCCAGGCCTAGGGCTCTATTCACTGTGGCACCTACTTATCTACTGAGGCAAAAGATACTGCCTAAACTATATCTTAAAGCAAGAGCAGGCTCTATGAGGTAAAGTTGAGGAAAAATACATTCCATACAATGGTAAAGACCAGCACAAAGATAAAGAGATGGGAGACCAAGCATTCTTTCTGAGGAACACAAGTCCATGGCTAGACCACAGAATGTGGAATTGGGAGTGCTGTTCATTGGGTCTGGAAAGTTAACTTGGGGCCAGGGTGCATAGGTATTTCAAAGCTAAATAGAGGAGCTTATATTGGATCCTAGAGGCAACAGAAAGCCACCAGAGTTGGCTCAGTGGAGGAGTCACATGGTCAGATCTATATTTAAGGAAAATTACTTTGGCAGGAAGGTATAGGATGAATTAGAATGAGGAGAGACTGGAGGAAGAAAGACAGATTAAGAGGCTGTTGTATTAATTAATTAATGAAGAGGTTAGAATTGAGAATCTTAACTAAGGCTGTAGCTGTGTGAGCAGAGAGAAAGGGTAAAATGTGAGAGATATTATGAATGGAAAGGGTGATATTTTGCACCTAATTAGATATATGGGTTGAGAGAGAGTGAGGAGTCAAGGATAATGCTGAGATTATGGACTGGAGATGCTAGAATGGTGATGGTGGTGCATTTACTAGAAATTGAGATGGTTGAAAGAGAGGAGGATTTAGAACAGGGGTAGGGAACCTGAGGTCTCATGACCACATGTGGCCCTCTATGTACTCAAGTGCAACCCTTTGACTGAATGCAAACTTCATATAACAAATCCCCTTAATAACAGGATTTGTTCTGTAAAATGTAGGGACTCAGTCTAAAGGCCACACCCAAGGACCTAGAGGCTCACATGTGGCCCCAAGGCTGCAGGTTCCCCACCCCTCGTTTAAGGGGAAAGATAACAAGTTCAGTTGTAGACATGTAATTAAGATGGTTCCAGGATGTCCATTTGGAAGTATTCAATTGGCAATTTGCTATGCAAGACTGCGGAGAGACTCAGGGAGAGACTAGCCTAATTATATATAGATTTTGGAGTCACATACTTAGAGATGATGACACCTAGGTGACCCAGCAGATAGAGTGCTGGGCCTGGAGTCAGGAAGTCTCCTATTCCTGAGTTCAAATCTGGCCTCAGACATTTACTAGCTGTGTGACCCTGAGTAAGTCACTTAACCCTGTCTGTCTCAGTTTCCTCATCTATAAAATGAGGGAGAAAGAAATGGCCAGCCACTCCAGTATCTCTGCCATGAAAACCCCAAATGGGGTCATGAAGAGTCAGACATGATTGAGAATGACTAAACAACTGAACTTAGAAATGAGAGTTTAAAAACCCATGATGTTTGATGAGGTGGCGGTGGTAGGGGGAGAAAAGGGAAGGGAAGAGGAAAGAGAGTATAGAAATGTCCCAGGACAGAACCTTGGGGAACACCCACAGTTAGGGGTCATGATGAACCAGCAAAGGAAACTGAGAAATGACCAAGCTGGAGAAAGTAAACGAGGAGAAAAAATTATCACAAAAACCAAGAGAGAAGAGCATTCAAAAAGAGAAGGGGGCCAACAGTGTTAAATGCAACAGAGAGGTCAGAGATGAAGACCGAGAAACTACCATCAAATCTGCAATAAGAGATCATTGGTAACTTTGGAGGGGACAATTTCAGTTGAATTCAGACTGTAAATGGTTGAAAGTGGTGAGAGAAGAGAAAGTGAAGTCATTGAGTATAGATAGCTTTTTCAAGTGTAACTGAGAAAAGGAGGGAGAGATAAGGAATGACAGTTTAAGAGGATGATAGCATCTAATGAGGGTTTTTGAAAGTATGGTAGAGACTTGGGCAAGTTCTTGAAGGCAGTGGGAAAGGGACTGGTTGATGAGTAAAGTCAGAGGTTCAAGAGTGAGGGAGGATGATGGAGGATGCCAGCTGCTAGAGAAGATGAGAGGGGCTGGGACCACATGCACCTGTAAGGAGGTTAGCTTTAGCAAGAAGGGTTATCTCTTTGGCGGAGACTGGGGGCAGCAGGAGAGAGCAGGGGATGCTGTCAAGGGGATTTGAGGTGAAGAGAATGGAAGGGGTGGGAGCTCATGTTGAGTGGCCATTTTTCCCCAGTATTTTTTGAAGAAAGATCCTCAATTGAAAGAGAAGGAGGAAAAAGAGGTATGGGGATCTTGAGGAGAAAAGAGAAAGTCTGGAATAGTTTCCGTGGAAAGTAAAATAGGGAATCCATCAGGGAATTAATAAATGAAAGGACTCTGTCACCTCAACATACTAAAGATCAGCAATGCCTGTAAACCTGGTGATTTTCTCCAAGATGAGGTATGGAAAGAGCAGAAAGGCAGTGAGATCTCCTGAAACTGGGGGTGGACTTGGAGTCAGGGCATCCTGGTGACCATGGACAAGTTGTTTCACTGGAGGATGCATAAGATGACCTCTGAGAACCCTTCTAAGGCTAAGAATCTGTGGTCCCCTCTGTGCCTCACTTTCTTCATTCATAAAATGTAAAACTACTTGAGAGACAGCACGGTGTGGAGCTGATCTCAAAGCCAGGAAGAACTGGATTCAAGTCCCGGTTCTATACTTCCTGGCTGTGTGATTCTGGGCAAGTCACCTACTCTCTCAGCACTCTGGGCAACTTTCTAAGACTAGAAATTGAAAAGGTGGTGCCAACTTTCATTGGTAGATGAAGTTTCTTTATTCAGGAAATCCTTATGTCAGGGAAATGGCAGATCCAGTTCCCTATTCCTACCTTTAAAAATGTATTCACGTAAAATGTAATAATACTTGCACTCTCTACTTCTTAGGGTGGTTGTAAGGAAAGCTCTTTGTAAAACTTTAAAGCTCTGCAGAAATTCAAGGTGTTATGATTTTGCATTTGGGGAAGAAAATAGCTTTCTCTCCATCTGCCTTGTATCCTAGACTATATGTTCCTCAAGGGTGGGAGTACATTAATTGCGTTCAGTACCAAACACAACAGGAATCTCTAAGTGGTAGCAACAAGAAACCTAGATGGATAGATGCAGAGGACACTTAATTCTCTCTACTTTCCCAGGTTTCCATTATACTTAGGGGATCTCCAAAATTCTCCCTTAGAAAAAGCCTCATCCTCCTAAGATCTGCCTCTGTCCGTCATCATCTGTCAGTTTCCCCTGGTACCAGTCCTTCAGAGCCATATCCTATCATCCAACCACAAAGAAAATCGCCTTCTGCTTCCCTCACCACCCTACAATCTTCTGAGGCCACTCCTTATCGCCCACTCCTCATCTCAACTCCTCAAGCAATCATAAATGATGTGATGACCCTAATCTGGTAGAGCTGATCTATTTTGTGATGCGATGAAAAAAAAAGAGCTGGATCCAAACTTAGAAAGACGGGTTCAAATCCTGGGTCTGAAATGCAAAAGCTGATTGTAGGTAAGTCATTCATATTCCCAAACCTCAGTTTCCTCATCTATAAAATGGAGCTGTCAAGAGTTGCACTACCTAACCCCACTGGGTTGTTGCAAGGAAATCATTCTGCAAATTTCATGTGTAAATATTAATTATTATAATACTATAGAACTGTCACATGCCAGAGCCCTCCCTCTGACTCTTTCCCTAGATGACAGAGCTCCTCCTGGTGGCCTAGGCAGGTGGCATTCCTGTCTCCAGCCCTTAATTTTATACAAATAGTCCATCTCTCCCAGAACCATTCCTTGGAACAACAGCCCAGCTTTTACTCTCTTAGGTTGAGCTAAAGGCTCCCAAGTCCTCTGTCTCCCTCCTTTGTCCATTGGAGGCACCTGGGCCAATTCCCTGCCCCCACCCTCTTTCATGGTTGCCAAGGCAACTGTTAGGGTTCCCCCTCACTGTGCACCTGCAGCCCCTCTGTCCTCATCAAGAGTCACATAATTGGCTTTGAACATTTTTCAGCCTTGCTCCCTCCTCCTCTCACAAATCTTCCCTTCTTTGCAGTATGAATGCTACAGAGAAGGACAGAAAGAGCCTCCAATCTAGGGTACCACAGTATGATTTGATGCATAGATCTGTGACTCTTTTGTGAGACATTATCACACTCCTGCCCAGTACTGGAGAGTTCTGTACTGGGCCCAGTACTGGGGGTTCTCCTACCAGAGAGATGGGGAGAAAGAGCGATCTACAGAGACATATTCTTATCACACAAACTATGAAGGGCCAGACCTAGTACCCAATCTTAAGGTCTAGCTTCCCAGACCAGGGATCAATTTCAAACCAAGAGCACAAAACATGTATCTAGAGAGTTAGTTAGAAAGGGTATTCCTAGACTCCCTTCCCACCACCCACAGTAAGTGTCACAAACAGGTGCCCTGGCCTCAAACCAATGGAGTGGGTAACTGGACTCCTAAGCCCTGTTTGCCTAGGAATCAAAAACACATCACCTTAACTAGCAAAATCTACTATCTCTCTCAGGTGGACCTTGTTGTACTGGACAAGGGCTCAACATAGGGAAGGTTTTAGGAAAAGAGATGGTTATCTTTGTGGGCTGTGGCAAATTACCTAGGGAGGCTTTATTATTATTAATGCTATGAGCCTTCTTCTTTTAAAAGGATCTTTTCAAGTCTATCATTAGTAACAGGGGTTTGCAGGTCTTTGGCTGTATTCCCTTGACCCAAATTCTCATCCTGTTGTAGATACAGCCTTGATCCAATTCTGTCTTGCTACTAACCACTACAGTAGGATTCTGACTATGACAGAGAGCACAGGGTATGCCATCCCCTAGTTACCCAACAAACACCAGTTGTTATCTGGCAAGACTCAAACAGGTGTTCCCTTTCCTGCCCCTTACTCTTCAAAAAACAAATGGTGTAGCAGACTCTGGTGTGTGGGGACAAAATCTTGAACATGAACCAAGTGACAAAATCTTTACAATAGGATTCTCTAGCCCAGTCCAGAGAAATGAGAATCTCTTCTATCTTGAAGAAACCTCCTGATATGAAGACTCCACACTCCACTTTAAGCATCTGCCCCAATGTCTAAACAAATTGCCCCATCTGGAAGTTCTATCTTGTGAATTCTCTCTCTTCCTAGAGAATATTTAAGAGAAAAGACACCCTCAATCAAATGTCAAGAACCCCTACATTTGTGATTTTTCTAAACATTTAGCACACATGACTTCCCAAGTCTACTACTGCCAGAAGAAAATGCTATGACATCAAAAGGAATCAATTTAGCTCCAAAAAATGGACATGAGAGGATACCTCCTCCCATTCCTTTCCAGAGGCTGCAGTCTATGCATGTGAAATGCTACATGTTTTTTCAGATCCCCTCCCCCATATACCAGTTGGTTTTGCTTATGGTTTTGACATCTCTGCTTTTTCTTTTAACAAATATTCTTTGCTCTCTGGGAGAGTAGGGGAATGGATATAGAGGAAACTTTGAGTAATGTAAAAATATATCAATAAAAATTAACATTATTTTTAAATAAAAGTTTTTTTAAAAAAGAAATGTAGTATGTTCCTCTCCCTTATTTTCCGAATTTAGTCTAGCAGAGAGGAAGCAGGGATGTGCTTATTGAAGGTATGATGGAAAGGGTATTGGATTTAGACTCTAGGCCTTAGATGCAAATTCTGATTCTGGCATGTACTAGCTGTGTGATCTTAGATCATTCATTTGGCTGTCTTGGGCCTCAGCTTTTTTATTTACAAAAAGAAGTGGTTGCATTAATTGAATACTCAGATTCCTTCCATCTCTAGATTCTAGGATGATAACCTTGCATTCACCTATCTCCTCCCTACCCCTTCTGCAGCCTTAACCTTGTTTTTCCCTTACCTGCTTTAACCCGGATGTTGGGACTCCGGATTTTCCCCGCAGCATTTTCTGCGGTACAGAAATAATCATTGTCGTGGATAAAGCTGTTGAAGGCAGAGGGCGAAAAAGGGTAGAGCTGCAGCGTCCCATTGGCATGGACATGCCGGATGTGTGGCACATCATAGATGTCATCGCCTGTGGCAAGATACCATCGGAGGACGGCACTGGGGGAGCCTGTGGCCGGGCAGGGCACCACAACCCCCACGGAACTGGAGAAGGTCACCTGCTGCAAGGAGTCATTCACAAAGTAGAGGCTGGTACCAACATCTTCAGGGCGGGCTGTAATGAGGTCAGAAAAGATATACTGTTAAGGTTCTAATCTTTCCCATCCCTTGAGGGCCCATGAAAGCCACCAGAAAGTCCTTCAAGAGGAGTAATTGTCTGACTGTCCTCTGCACTTGTCAGATCACATCCAAAGTAGAGCCGTGTCTTAAGATGGTGTAGTGGAAAGAACTCTGGGTTTGGGGGGGTCAAGAGAATTAGAATCATAGAATCTAATCTCTGGAAGGGAGGAGTATAGATTTGGATATATAAGGGAACTTGGACATCATCTTGAGGTCATTCATTCATTTTATAGAACAGAAGATTGAGGCCCAGAGAAATTAAATGATTCATCCAAGGTCACAAGTTGGTAGACTGAGTGGACCTAGGACTATCACTCCAAATCCAACACCTACTCCAGTAGGTGCATCCAGTAGAGTAGTACCTTGACAAGGTACTACTCTAGACCTTCTAGTGCCTGAATTCTTTCTAAAATATCCCCAAAAGGTAGTTCTCTTGACTGGATTTGAATGTCTCCAGCAAGGAGAAGCCCACTAACTTCAGTTCATTCTAGTTTTGAACAGCTCTCATAGTTAAGATTGCTTAGACCTCTACCAGCTTCCGCCCAACATTAGTTTGGCTCCATAGCACCAAACCAAACAAATCTAGTCCTCCTCCACATGCCAACTCTTCAAAGATTTGAAAAGTGCTATACTGTCTCTCCTTGAGTTTTGTTTTCCCTAGACAACACAATTGCATCCTCCAAAACCCAGCTGAGGTGCTGCCTCCTTCACTTCCTGCTCCTCCATGTCACAGGGCATGTCCTCTAATTTGCTCACCACACTACCCAGTCACCCTCTCCTGGATACAGTCTAAGTTGTCTCCATCTTCCCACAAATATAGTGCCCAGAACTAGGTGCTAAACTCCAGCTGGGTCCTTGACATGGACACAGCAGAGAGTACACAATGAAACTCGTTCTCTAGATACTATACTTCTCTAAGGATAGTCTATTACCATTGGCTTTTTTTTTTTGTTTCCACATGATACTGTTGACAACTCACTAAATCCTCCACATCTGTTCTCACAGAGATTCATGTCCAGTCATGAATTTTTCACACCGTATTTGTAAAGTTGATTCTTTGGTACACAAGTGTAGAATTTTCCATTTCTTCCTATTAAGTTTTATTTTTAACCTGTCACCTATGGTAGGAGTTGGGGAACCTGCAGTCTCGAGGTATACATGTGGCCCTCTAAGTCCTCAAGTGTGGCCCTTTGACCCAATCCAAACTTCATGTGGCCTTGAGACTGCAGGTTCCCCACCTCTGCTATGTTATTTGATATATTAGCTATCCCTCTAAACTTCATCCCTATAAACAGATATAAGATATTTGGCAAATATATCATCTAAGCTCTTTGTCTGAGACATCAATAAAAGTGTTAGCTAAGGAAGTTAAGGAGAGATCAGGGTTAAGGAGAGATCATTGGGATAGTATAGCTTTCCCCATTACTGAGCATCAGCCCATTACTGACTATTCTTTAGATCTAGTGTCACAACCAATTCTGAATCTACCCACTTGTTCTATCTTCTAGCCCATATCTTTTGATCTTGTCTATAAATAAGAGATTTCTTCAAATGTTTCAATTTCTTCAAAAACCTAAATCTATGTCTCCAGCATTCCTCTGATCTTGTGCAGAACTCCCTCTACCAGAAAAGATGAGCATGTCCTCTGCATAGAGTAGGGGTTCTCAACCTTTGTGTGTATCATGGACCCCTGTGGCAATCTAGTGAAGCCTGTGGAATCCTTCTTGGGATTTTTTAAATGAATGAAATAAAATGCATAGAATTACAAAGGAAACCAACTCTATTGAAATACAAGTGTCAAACATATATGTATATATATACACACACACATATATATGCATATTACATATATATCATATACATAATACATACATATATATCTGTGTGTATATAATCTGTATGTATGTGTGTGCATATGTATATGTGTACATATGTATGTATGTGTGTATGCATGTATGTATTCACAGATAACTCCCTTCCCCTAGTTAAGAACCCTATCTTAGAAAGTTACCCAAGGAATAAACAGAGATTTACATGACTCACCCGGGACCTCAAATCCACTACATACCAGACACAGGACTTTACCGCAGGTCTTTTCTGACTCTGAGATTCACTCTCAATCTAGTACAAGGCATTTCTTATCTTTTCAGAAAGTGAAAACTGGATTGGTCTGGCATGACCTGTTCTTGATGATGCCATGATATCTTTTAATATCCACTGCTTCTCTTTCTGAGTGTTCATCATCTTAAAAATTGTTCTAAAACTTTGCCAGAAATTTAAATCAAGTTCAAGGGCCTTGAGTTCCAGATTCTACCTCCTATCCTGTTTCTGAAGGCTGGAACAAAACCTGTTCTTCTCTGCTCTTTAGGTGTTCTCCTGTTCTCCCGAATGTTTCAGACAATGGCTCCACATTCATTTCTGCCGGTCCTTTTGGTGTCCTGAGAGGTAATTCATCTGGGCCTAACGATAAGTGCTGTCTTCCCATCTCCTCGTGTATTTTGGGTTTTGACAATTTGCTAATCATTTTCAGTCTCTCCTCAGGCAAAACAAAACAAAACAAAATTTAAAAATCATCCACTTTAGAAGTAAAAATTGAAAACAAAAGAGGTATTTCAGCCTTCCCTCAGTTACCTTTTATCATCATTTCATCTATCCTAAGCAATGGTCCCTATCCTTCCCTGGGTTTTCCTCTAGTCTCCAACATGGCTTTTTTTTTTAAATGGTTTGCCATACCAGACCAGGGTCCCAATCTCTTATCTGCCTCTCAATAGCTCTGAGACCTTGGGGCAAGCCTCTCTAGGCCTTAATTTTGTCACAGAGAAAAAATGTGGCGGTTGGGCTAGATAGTCTCTAAAGCCCTTTCAGCTAAAAATTCTATAACTTCATGACATATTCAAAGGAAAGCAACCAGAATAGTCTGTGGACATGAAATCATGCCATATACCTCAGTTTCTTCAACTGTAAAAGAGGAATGATATTAGCATTTACTTCATTAGGTTGTTGAAATTTTACACACACACACAACATATATATATATATATATATATATATATATATATAAAGCACTTTTCTAATCTTAAAGAACTATATAAATACTATTATTGTTATTAACTACAGAGGCTGAACCTGGAAAAATGAGAGGAGGCATGCTTACTATCTTTACTTATCTGAAAGTCTGTCCTGTGGAATGGTGATTCTCTAGGGCAGTGGGTCTCAAAGTGTATGCCACCAACTTCATTAGTTGTCATGAAATTTTGGATATTACGTTATTCGCAAACAAAATAAAATTGACAAATAATTGTGTGCGATATAAATGTTACTTATTTAGCGAAAAAAAAAAAAATGAAAACAAAACTTAACTGTTACAGGTATCCTAGTGGTCAGAATAGGGATAGGGACTGCACCTGAGATTTAATTGGTATAAGGAACTCCCAGGTAAAGAAAATTCCCTTTGCAAATGCAAGTCAGTACTTTCTCTTTCACTTTGAGTCTTAGAAAGTTGCCTAGCTAGATGAGAGGATAAGTGATCTTCCCAGTTTTATAATCAATGATTGTGAGAGGCTGATAATGCACACACTAACCTCAAAACATTTTTGACTTGGAACTCATATAGAACTCAACAAAAATGACTATTCTTATTGTAGGCAAATCATGCATGTGCAAATCTCCTGACACTCTCTCCAGTAGCAAAGCCAACTTTAAATGGTCAGATTTCTCATAGCAAAGAATCCCAGGTTGTGAGGGAAAAATGATTGAGAAAGCATTCTTCATCTATTCTGGGTCATACAACTCTTTGATAGTCTTCTGAAACCTATGATCCCCTTCCCAGAATGGTTTTAAATACATAAAATAAAATTATATGAAAAGACAGATGTGTGTGTATATATATGTATATCTAGTGTGTGTGTGTATGTATATGGAATATTTTACATATATATAATATATACATATGTGTGTATGTTTGTACACATTTAAAGTTCACATGCCCCAGGTTAAATACTCCTGTGCTAGAAAAAAGAACTCAGATCTATAAGTGGAAATTACTCTAAAAATGCGCTCTAAAAATGAGAGCTGTCCAAAACCAGAAAGGAATCAGGAAATAGTGAGTAAACACTGTGTCACCAGAGGGGTTTACGCTGAAGCTGATGACTGCTCCTTGTCAATGATACTGCAGAGTGCATGTGTGAGGGGGGTGGTGATGGTGGTGGTGAGGAGGGCCTGCTTGAGTTAGAGGTTGAACTAGGAAGTCTCTAGTTCCTTCCTACTCTTATATTCTATGATTCTCAGGTAAGCTTTACACAAAAGGAAATCAAATATTTGCGCAGTGGCACAGTAGGTTTTTTCCCCTGGTGCAAGGGAATAACAGTGGCTGGGGCTTTTGGACATTCTCTTTGGTGGTTTACAATTAGATAAGGCTGTTCTGTGGAGCATCTCTTCACAGTATCTTTCATAAGCATTCTCTCCTGTGGGGGATTCCTAACTCATATGGCCACCATCTTAGTTCAAGCCCTTATTGCACCCCTCAGTTGGACTATTGATGAGAGCCTCCCTGACTCCAGCGTCTTCTTCCTCCAATTCATTCTCCACACTACAACCAAAATAATCTTAATCAGCAAGCTTGACCATATTACTCCCCTGCTTAAAAACCATTTATGGCTCTCCAGTTGCTCCAAGCCTTCCCTAAGCTGTCTTCAACTGATCTGCATTATTTCAAATTATTTAACAGAATTCTCCCTTTCAGTCACTCTACATTCCAGCCAGACTAGGCCACCAGCTGGTCCTCCTTATGAACTACCACCTCTTGCCTCTGTTTATTCACTCAAGTCATCCTCCATTACTGGATGCATTCCCTCCTCGTTCCAGCCTGTTAAAGTCCTTCTCTCCCTCCAAGGCCCAGTTCAGATACTGCCTCCTCCATGAAACTTTCCCAGATTAGAATCCTCATCCCCCCACAGTGACTTCTCCCTTCTCAAATTTTCCTAGAAAGCTTTGCTTGGCACTCTCTCCTTTGCCTTTTTCATTTTCTTCCTAGCATTACACATGTATTATTTATATGTCACATCATTCCTGACAGGCTAAGCAGTGTGGTATAGCAGAAAGAACTTTGGGAACCAAAGGAGTGCTAGGTACAGAGGACAGAGTATGAGTCAGGAAGACTTTAGTTCAAATCCAGCCTCATACACTAGCTGTGTGACCCTGGGTAAGTCACTAAACCCTTCTTGCCTCAGTTTCCTCATCTGTAAAATAAGGAATAATAGTACCTCCCTTTCAGAGTTGTTGTGAGGCTCAAAAAATGAAGTAATTGTAATGCACTTAGTGCAGTGCCTGGCACAAAGTTTTATATATATAACATTATATATATAAATGTGTATATATGTTAGTTGTCATTATTATTTGTGGGACCTTGGATAAGTCATTAAACCCTTGTGAACGTTGGGTTCCTCATCTGTAAAATAAAGAGTCCTTCCTGGGTGTCCTCAGTTCTAAATCAATAGTCCCTGAGGGCAAGGACTGGAACATTTTCCATCTTTGTGTCCCTATCACCTGGCAGAGTGAGCCATTAAGAGGTTTATTGCGTAAATTTGATTGTCTCTTCCTAATGGACATCCCTTCCTGTGTGACCTTGGGTAAGGTACTTAACCCTTCTTAGCCTCAGTTTCCTCATATGTAAAATGAGGAAATTATACTGGGTGGTCTCTAAGGTCCCTTTAGCCTCTAAATCTTTTGTACAATCTTTCCTTCCCAGTCACCTCTGTTGAGTAACAACTCGTACCAAGTTAGTGGAAAAGAAACCATATTCATTAATTTTGCTCCCTCTGGGAGGAGCACGGACTGGTGAAACATGACAATGGTTTAGAGTTTATTTGCTCAGCTGTTGTAAACAGCGCAGAGCGCTCATCGCATCCTATGTCCCTGGCATTTTCTGTCCTTCCCTTTGGAATTAGGGGCACCTGTCACTTTAAGGAGAGACTTCTTTGGACAGGTGAAGGAATACGCTATGAAAATGAGAGTGTCCTTGCAAAGAGCTTCTACCCTTCTCCCTCCGCCATGGGAGATCAATGAGCAAACAAACTCTCAGGCTGTTTGCTTAAAGAGAGTCACCAGGGACCGACCTGACCTCGATTTCCACAACTTTATGAGGAAGGGAGGAGGGGGAAGCACCCCTATCTTGCCGTATTAATATTCTGAGCTTAACTCTGAGCCACCCCTCCAGGGAGAAGGAATGCACAGGGACAACTCATTTGAGGAAGGCCCATTAAGCCTCCATGGCCAGAGCAATTCACATCATCTCATAAAAAGCCCTGATGAGCCCATTAGCAGCTTCTCTCTGAAAACACATTTGTGGGCTCCTGGCTACAGTATCAGTGGCTCCTTCCTCTCAGTGTCAAATGCATTGACTGCTGTCACAATTAAAAAATACACTGGAGCATCTCTGCAAGAGCTTAGGGAGGCGAGATACCCTTACTGCCTTTCCACTTCTCCCCATCTCTCTATCTCCCATCTATGATTTTCATAAAGGTGATCCTATTGTAAACTATTCTGTTTTAAAAAATGGGAAACTGATCCTTTCAGTTTAATCGAAAGATCTCAAGTAGTCCTGAATCACAGTCACGAGAAAAATACAGAAACATAAGATCTTAGCATTGTGTGACTTCTCTAGTTCAACTCCAGAATGAAACCTGCAATGTCTCTCAAAAATGATGGACTTACCCTTAATTAGCAGTGAAACAAATCACACTCTCAAGAATCTTGTCTCAGGATGCATGCCTGACCTTCCCAACATGCTTAATAGCTGTTCGGACCTTTTTCAAGACTACCTCCTCCAGGAAGACTTCCTTGATTAAATGTTAAAAGAAAACAGAATTCTATCTCCATTTAACACAGGCAGTCCACTCATGCTTACGTTCAGCTGGAAAAGGATGAAAGATAAAAATAGGTACACTCATCATCTCATCTCCTGTGGATAGGGACAATATCTCTATGTTCCACATGGCACATATCATTGTCAGCAACATCAGCACCAGTAACAGCATCGCAAGAGGAACAAGTAAATTCTCATGGACAAATCTGTATGACCTTTGTATGACCTAGAGACTGTCCCCCCATCCCTGGAATTTTCTCCTGCCTCACCTCCATCTCATAGAATCTTTCATGTCCTTTAAGATGTGGCTTAAATATATCTCCACAGAGCCTCTCCTCCCCACCAAAATGAACTTGATGTTGATTTTGTATATACTTAGTTTGAGACAGTAAGGCATTGGGAAGAGAAAGTTGGCCCTAAAGTCAGGAAGACCTGGGGCTGTCGTATTGACTATGTATATCATTTAACCTCTCAGTACTCTTGACTAACAGTCAGTAAACTATAGCCCAATCCAGTCTACTGCTTGATTTTGTATGGTTTTTACATTTTTAAAGAATTTTAAAAACCATTCTTAGCTTATGGGTTGTACAAAAACAGGCAGTTGGCTGGATTTGACCCATGGCCAAATCCCAGTGCTAGACAAGTCTTTAAGATTCTACACAGAGAAAGTGCTGATCTACAATGGTAGAATATTTTCTCATGCGGAACTTCTTTAAACCAATGAGATCACAAGTCTATTCTCTACCCTCATAACTATTCTGGTACTAATCTGTGTACCTATTGTCTCTTCCAGGAGACTATAAACCCCTTGATAGGGATTGATTGATCACTTTTTTGTCTATGTATACCTGGTGCCTAGCACAGTACCCAGCACATAGGAGGAACACAATGAAAGCTTGGTGCCTGACAAATTGATTATTGACTATAAAGTTAATTGACACTTCCTTTTTCTAGCATAAAGTTTCCTCATCTGTAAAAAAGAGGAGGGAACAGATCAGATCCTGTGATCTCTGAAGGTCCTTCTACCTTTGACATTTTTGTGATTCTAAGCCCAAAGACAAATTGCAAACCAGTGAGAAGGGCAAGGTTGGATCCTTGGGTCTAAGGTAAACTCTACTACCCTACTCCCTTTCTGTCCCTTCTCCTATAATTAGAAATTCATTTCTCTCCACATTCAGTCTCCCCAGACAAACTCCATTCCCCATGCCTCCCTCGGCTCCAAGCAGAAACATCAACCACCATGAAAAAGCTGCCTTCTCAGAGCTTCCGGGGCCTCAGATTCCTCCGAAGCCAAGGACACAAGGTTCTCAGCAACTACAAATTGGTAGATTTAATTGATGAATTGACTAGGATTGTCCAACCACCTGTCAAGACTGATGAAACTGCAGATTTATAGTAGCAGAAGAGTAGCTTCATATTTCTCTAACCCCGGGATGTGAATTGCTGTCTTCTGAGTCTGGGGGAGTTGAGGAGGCTTAGACAAACCATTCATTTTTGCTTACTGTCCTGACAGCACATTGCCATTATGAAACATCACCCTCAGGTGTAAAACAATAGCATTTTGCACTTATATCCTGTTCATATTTCACAATCACAAGGTACCTGTCAGCCCTGAATCCGGGAGTTCTTAACGAAACATTAATTTTGCCTCAACTCACCCGACAGAAGAGAGAAGCAAACAATCTAAGAAAGAGGCAAACTGAGGTACCACATAGAGCTCAAGGCAACAATAATTCCTTATTATCAAGGAATAAGCATAAGATAGAGTATAGCATCTGAAGGGCAAGGTGATGGGATTCCAGACGAGTCACTGAGGAATTGTCCCAGTAGCCCAAAGATTTTATATACATATTTTTACTTTCCATAGAATCACAAACTGGCAGAACTTGAATGAGACACAGAGGACATACGACCATAAATCAGAGGCTTTGACGTCTTCTAGTACAAACCCCTTATTTTCCAGATGAGAAAACTGAGGCCTAGAGCGGGTAAATAATTAAGGTCTCATAGTTGGTGGAAGAACCAGGATTGGACTCTAAGTCTTTCTATTCACAAGATAATGTTTTTCCGATGCATCCTATTGCTTTTCATGGAAAGAAGGGGAGTGGGGAATGGCAGAAGCTGACTTCCTTGATTATTCTAATTAGCAGGTTGACATTCACTGGAGAATACAACCCATATTCTAACTTCAGGAAGAACACGATAGCTAGGAAGCTAAAAGGCCTTTTCCTGATTCTGGCTCTGTGCTGGTGGGACCTCAGTCATCCAGGTCCTCTAGTGTCATGTTTGTAGAACAGAGATCAGAAGTCTAACCTTATTTACTCCTTATAACCAGTCCCTCACATATTTTTTGATTCAGTGACACTGGCCTCCTTGCTGTTCTTGACACTAAACATTTCCAACTCCCAACTCCAGGCACTTTCACTGGCTACCCACCATGCCTGGAATTCTTCGTCTCCTTATCCTTGCTCCCTGGTTTCTTTCAGGTCTCAGCTAAAATTCTACCTGTGTTTGTCCTTCATTCTCAAAGAGGACCACGACATCAAGATGATGATGTGACTTGCAGCTGACTTTGATTTGAGTGAGAGAGGGCTGTGCAAGGTCACCAACCTCACTTTCTTCTCTTGAGTCATCTGAGTCTAGTGGCCTAAATAATAATTGTTTCTTTTTCACCCAGGAACCGAGAGGGTCTTCCCCTCCTAATTTGATTTTTTTTTTTTTTATTAAAGGGGCCATCTCTTGAGTAACTTAAAGAAGCCTATTCATTGAATGGGTGTATCTCACTCAAAGTGAGAATGTGATAAGACCTCAGTCTGAAAGGGCCAGGGTCTCACATTGCATCCTGGACCTGTATCAAGAAATAGAAAGGATATCAGAAATGATCTAGACCAGTGGTTCTAAAACTTCTGATTTGATTGAGAACTCAAAGAGCTGTCATGTATATGGATCATGGTTATTGATATCTACCATATTAGAAATAAAAATGAATACATTTTAAAAAGTATTTATTAATTCACTTAAAAATAAAAAAAGCCCATTCTATATTAACACAAATAACTTTTGTGGAAATTATTATATATTTTTAAAATATGGTGAAAATGGAACTGTTTGTATAATTTTGTAAATCTCTTTGCTATCTAGCTTAATAGATTCTTATACCTGCTTGTACCTTGAGATGCTAGGATGTGTTGTTTGGGTTGAAGTTTATGAAAAAAATTTAAACCTCAGAAAGATATGTAGTTGGAAAGACAGGAATATTTCTATATCTTAATATGATTAGGAAAATAGTTTTGATCTTTCAGATCCCCTGAAAGGGTCTCAGGAACTCCCAGGGGTCCACAAATCATACTTTGAGAACTTTTAATCTAATACAACTCTTTCATTTTACACATGTAGTAGCTGATGCCTCTAGAGGTAGAATGACTCCCTTGGGGTCACAAAGGCAATAAGTAGCAAAGCTGACTTCACAAAAGTGTCCTCTGGCTCTAAAGTCAGTAATGCTTTAACAATATCAGATTCCCTTTGCAGTGCCACTATAATAAGTCATTCACTGCCTGCCTTTCGTCTGTTCAACAAGCCTTTATTGAACACTTATTCTAGGGCAGATATCATGTCAGGGGTGGGGAACCTTCCAAACTGCATTGCGTCAAAGGGCCACACTTGAGGACCTAGAGGGCTACATGCGGCCTCAAGGCGGCAGGTTCCTCCCCCCGCCCATCCTTTAATTGTTGACCATGCAAATAGCTAAGTTCCTTCCAATAGGCCAAGCTCCTTAAGAAATTTACGTTCTATTGGGAAGAACCCAAGAGTACACAGACAAATAAATGCAAACGTATATATGACAAAAATAAAAACTAATTGAGGATTATAATAAGCCTCATGGGAGATGTGGCACTGACTCTTAAAGAAAGCTAGGAGGTAGAAAAGAAGAAATGTATTCCAAGTAAGGGGGACAAGCTGTGTGAGGATATAGAGGAAGGCGAAGGAATGATAAATTCAGGTTAGCCAGTTTGGCAGAAATAGAGGGTACACAAAGCAGGGCAATGTCCAATGAGCCAGACCATGAAGAGCTTCTAGTAAGGCACACTGGAATTTGCATTTTATCCTAGGGTGAGGGGGAGCCATTGAGTTTCTTGAGGAGCAACATGAGTGCAATGGGAAGATTATTTTGGCAGCTGTGTGGAGGACTGACATTTGCCTGGATGTTCTCGAGGGTGAGTGTTGGGATAGTCACATTCTGGTCCCTTTGAAATTCCAATAACCACTGAACAGAACAGGCTTCTCCTCCATCTCTCAAATCCCCAGGTTAGAAAACTGCAAGTATCTCCTTAAATCCCAGTCTTTCCCCATCAGCTCTCCATCCCCTATGCAGACAGAATCGGGTATATTTAAATAGAGAAAGGAAAGGAGTGGAAAAATACCTCATAAATAAAGAGAGAGAGATTCAGATTACCAGTAACGCTGCTTCTGGTCAAAGGGGGAAATGGATTTTTAATAGAAAATGGAAGTTATGGGATTGGTTGTTATGTGACAGACACACAGAGTTAAAGACATTTAATCTTTCACCATTTAACACTGAGCATCATCCAAATGCTATGTTTTATATTAAAAAAAAACCAGTGTCTCCAAATCGCTGAGAGATTAAAAATATAGAAATAGCACAGCAATATTTTTAGATCAGAAATCACCCCCAGGCATCTGGGCGACTGCTCCCAGGGTCCCTGGCCCCTGAAATCTATCTACAACCCATAACCATTCATTTGCCCTCCCATGTCTCAGCACCTAGATTAGGGAGGAGAACAAAACACGCAGGATGCTTGTGTCTCCATCTATTCCCTCACTACTCTGGGTCTGGCTCCTCCATCCAAAGATGCCTTGCCTCAACTACTGCTGAGGTAAAATTCAATCACCCCAAGACCATCCTCTTAAATCACTAAAAATGGCAACAGGAAGGTTCTGAAATATTAATGTTTCATCACTCCCACAAGGAAGAGCAACTCACTGTACTTTCATCCTTTAATGATATTTGCTCGTCTTATTCACTGTACTTTCCAGCCACGATGATGTGCTTGAGCTGGGACTCCTGACAATAGAGGAAGGCCTATTCTAGAGAAGGGGACCATGACTCAACCTTTAGGAAGAGATGGAACCAGAGCCTGGGAGAATATGGGGTCCTTTATAGTCATGATCATTGGAATCTTGAGGAAATGTCATTTATCATAGAATGACACCAATTCAGGCAGCTGTGAGGACTGTCATAATACCACGTTATTTCTTTCCCAAGATTCATTTACTTATTCATATAAAACAACTTTATTAATTTACTGTGGGAGGATGCAAAGCAAAATATGGTACTTTCCTTCCTGCGAGAAGCATACCATCTATTAAAGATAAGATGGTATACAAATGACACAACATAGAGTGCATATAAAGGGGTAAAATGGCATGAGAATTCAGGAGGAGAGGACATTATGAGAAGTACAGCTGGCAGGACTTTAAAATTTATGAATTGTATGAATGAATTTAATAAAATGCTAGTGGTTGTAATAATAACAGATATAATGATAGCTTATATTTATATAGTACCTACTATGTGCAGGCACAGTGCTAAAGACTTTGCAATTATTAATTCATTTAATTCTCTGCGTTAACACCTTCTAGGTCCTCGGATGCAGATTTTTTACTCCAAGTTTTACAGAACAAATTCTTTTCCTAAAGTGTGATTGAATCCAAACTTCACGGAACAAATCCTTTTATTAAGGGGATTTATTTTGTGACATTTGGATTCAATCAAAGGGCCACACTTGAGGACCTGGAAGGCCACATGTGACTTTGAGGCCACAGGTTTTCCACTTTTGCCCCACAACAATCCTGGAAAGCAAGTGCTATTATTATCCCAATTTTACAGATGAGTAAACTGAGGCAAATGAAGGCTCAGTCACTTACCCAGTGTTATAGAGTCAATAAACTTCAGATTTGAACTCAGGCCTGGCACTCTATCTACTGTGCCACCTAACTGTCCCATGAATGAATCCCAGCAAAACATTACAAACAGCCATTTGTTCCCTCTTCCAAATCCCTCTGCAAAATAATTTATGACAACATGGACTGGTGAATTTTGGATCTCTATTTGCAAAGTTCTTTCATTTCCAATGCATGTCCACAGCATCTCTTCTTGGGAGAACTTTCATCTCCTTACATTCTATTTATAATAGAAGAGGAAGGATTATCATTTACATTTTACAGTTGGAGAAACTGAGGCCCAAAGAAACTTAGGGGTTGAATCAAGGTGAAACACCAACTCAGTTACAGAACTGAGACCCAGGCCTAGCATGCCAGGGTTCTTAGTCCCTGGCTGAGAAAATCTCCTCATACTATAACATGAGGGAGGTCAAACCTTTAGAAAAAGCTCTAGAGCCCAGATTTCAGTTAAAGGGAAAAAGAGAGAAGCTGATATCCCTTGCCTGGAGATTTGCCACAGTCCTTTACACTGCTACCAAATCAATCTTTCCAGAACACATGTCACTTTTCGGATCAGAACTCTCCAGTGACTCCTGACTGTTTATAGAATCAAACCCAAACTATTTAATTTGACAGTCAAGGCCCTCCATAATTCAGCTTTCCCCAGTCCCTCTGGCCTTCTCTCACACTCCTTTCCATACATGCCACATTCCGGCCAAACTACACTGCTCCTACTCCTTCATATATATCCAGGGTTTTCACATTGGTTCCTATGTCTGGAATTTCTTCCTTGTATCCCTCCACCCTTAGCCCCCAACTATTTAAATCTTATTCATTCTAGAAAACCTATCTTACATGACAATTCCCCCTTGAAACTTCCCTGATTTCCCCACTAGGAATTGGTTTTTCTTCCTTGAATCTCACAGAGTACGTTGTGTCTATCATATACTGCTTATTATATTCTATTCTGCATTATAGTTATTCCTTTCCTTTGTGTCTTATCACCCCCCTCCTTCCAGTACCACTACTACATTGTAGGTTCTACTGCCTTAATTATCTTTACCTTCCCCTGGTGTCTAACACAGTCCTCTGGACAGTCCTCTCTCACTGAATGAAACAAATGAATGGCAATTTCCCCGGATCCAGCTAGGGACTTAACAAATGATTGATGAGTGGATGAGTGAGTGAATGAATGAAAGATGAATGAATGAATGAATGAATGAATGAACCATTCACCTGCTGGCCTGCAGAGTAACCTACACTGTTTTTACTTTTCTAACAGAGAAAAGGAAATAGGAATTGCCTGAGACCCAGCATTCTCTGCTCAGAAACCCAGACATGCCTGGCCTGCTCAGAAGAGTATTTTACTGGATACCATCTTCACCAGAAACAAACAACCATGTTTTATTTTAAGTTGTTATTGTTTTTAGTGGGATTAGCAGTAGCTTTTCCCAGAGCCATCAGTAAAAAGGATCCCGGGCTCTCTAAGCTAGGAGGACCATCCTCCTTCAGCAGAGTGTGAAGAGTAACAGACTATATTAGATGGAAGAACATCTTCCTCTGGAGCCCTTCCTTCTGGGCAAAGACTTTCAAATGAAAATTCAAACTCAGACCCCAGCTTTGAGCACTAGAGGGGGCCTTGGAGATCATTTGTTGGCCTATACCATCGTCATTTAACACTCCTCCCCACCTATTTTACAGAGATGGAAAACTAAAACCTAAAGAAGGGATTTCCTCAGGGTCACACAGCCAAGGGAAGCTCAGACTAGAACCTACATCTCCGAAAGACAACACCCAAGCTTGTTCCACCACATTACCACTGACTTTTCTGAGTAGGAGGGAAAGGGGAAAGAATGAGACAGAGCCCTAGGGAAGGCAGGAAAATTTATTAAGTTTTTTTTTAAATTATAGTAATCATAGCTTATTTTTCATAGAAATTTATAATGCCAAATAGGTTTGGCATGGATTTTATATACATACACACATCTCCCCTTCAAGATCAGCTTTATCTGAGTATGACAACTTGGGGAATATTTGAATAACTTTGTTCTTAATGAAGGGGGTGACCTTGGAGGCTGTCGGAATAAATGACATCTTGTGGAGGCTGGGTGAGCATGGAGGGATGAGGAGATAAGCAGTTGAGAGGCAATGGGTGGTACCCAAGGCAAAAGCCAGCTCTCGAAAGCAGCCAGGCAAACAGCTGTTAAATAAGGCTCATCAGCTGTACCCACACCCTACGGGAGAGCACATCAACCATTCCCGACAACACAAAATAATTTACCCTTTATGTCAAGTGCTGCTCTCACAAAATAGCTTCGAGGACGAGCCCTTCAGGAATCAGGCTATCAGGCAATTGAGATGTATCCAGTGACACCCAACGATGGCTGTGACAAGTGTTCTATGGATACAAGGTCCACCCTGGCAATTGAGAGAAGTATCCAAAGAACCCTAAGGCCTCAAGGACTCATGAAAGGTCCTCTTATCATTGAATCATATAATGTCAAAGATGGAAGGGACCTAAGAGATAATCTAGTTCAATACATATTTGAATAGGTTTACCCCTTACTTGACCTATGCCACTGGACCCAGATGGCTCAGGAGGAGAAAGTGAGGCTTTCACAGCCCTCCCTCACTCAAAGCAAAGTCAAATGCAAGTCATGTCATCATTTCTATGATGTCATGGTCCTCTGAAAACGAAGGACGAACACAACCTGATCTATGCATTAATAATGATGACAACAATAAATAAGGATAAAGAGGAAATCTTATCATAGGTAAACACCAGTGGATTTTCCTAATATTGCTAAAAGTGGTTTTCTTCTGTGTGGAATGGCTGAGGTTCAAGAGCAGAATCAAAATGCCCTTCATGGGCAACATATGGATGAGCTCAGTCAACACTGTATTGAAAAAGAAACATCACAACTAATGACTGAATCATATGAATTTGTTTGTGGAACTGAAGAAATTTATTATCCCATTCAGGACAAAGTTATTGCCAACAGAAATTACAGAAGGATTATCTTTAAGAAGTGCAGACTTAGTGAATAGTATAGAAATTATGTTAGTAAATGGTAGAAACAGTGCAACCTATCACCAATGGCTATAAAAATTTAGCACCTTACCAAATGCCTAGCAAGACATAACTTGGTAGCTAGAATCATACATCAGGAATTCACCATCTTCTATGTGAACTGACAGATGATAAATCCCCATACTACAAATTCAGACCTCAAAATATCTTGGAGAACTCAATCAATAAACTATATTGGATAATTTAAGTGGAATGATATGCTTATTTTGGAATCATACATCTTGTGTGTTTTCATCTTTGTATCTTGTAATTTTCCTTGGTGAAAGAACATAAACCAATACACATCCCACAAATCTATGTTGTTGTCATTGGTTGAATCACTAGATATTTGGGAAATACTCCTTTCATTGTCAACCTAGAAACACTCTTAAAATCTTTCAATGCTATATCTTCTAAGGACTGATGACTAATTGAAAGAAGTTTCTAAAAAACATTCTACTAGTAACTTTAGTGTGGATGAGCACTGTTCAGAGGTAGAAGTCCTTGGTTCAAGGCTTAGTCATTTACAATGTCACCTTATGCAAGTCATTCCATTTTTTGAGCCCCAATTTCTTTATCTGCAAAATCAAGAGATTGGACAAAATTCTCACAGAGGTGTAACACTGTATGAAAATAAATTATTTTACCTCCCACTTCCATTCTTACTTAGTATCCAGGGAACATGGTAACCAACTGGAGAGCCTGTGTTGTTAAGAGAGCAACTCTATAGCCATCCATTTCTTTCATCAGCTCTCTAATATTATTTATAAGGGGCCTCTGTGTTTCCTGACTGGCTGTTAGGGAAGAGCTGGCTTTGGGATTTATAGATGCAGTGCCAGACAGTGACAAGAAAACTAGACTTAGCCTTAAGAGACCTGGGACTGAGTTTAGGATACAGTGCTTACTAGCTATATGTCACTTAGCCTTTAATCTATAAAATGTGATTAGTTACAGTTGCACTTATGTAGTGGTTGTGAGAAAAATACTTCATAAACCCTAAAGTTCTTTAGAAAGGCGAATAATTTTTTTCTTTAATGAAACCTGATCTTCTTGGCATAGGGAACTCCCAGCGAAGAAATACTGTCCTTGGAATGCTCTCAGACAAGATTTAAACTTAAGTCTCTGACTTCCAAGTCTGTCACTCTTTTCATTGCATTGTCTTTCCTACCTCACAGGGTTGGTTGGAGAATCAAATGAGATCAGGAATATGTGCTTTGTAAACCACAGAGAACTATGCAAATGTATTATTTGATGCCATATGAACTGACCCCTCCACTGTGGCCCCTTGACACCAAATTGCTGTGAGGAGGTGAACCTGGGTTCTCAGAGGCAAAACTAGTGGAGATCAAGTTCTGCTAACTGGGAAAAGAGAAACGATTTGTCATGCAAGGGTTTGAAGAGACATACACCATGGGCTGGCCAACAGAAAATGATGACTTTTTGTTAAACTACATCAATTCATGAAACACCTACTAAGGTCCAGATAGGGTTGTTTTCTGTACCAGGAGAGAGAATCTCTACATCCAGGAGGTCACAGATCCTTGAATCCTAGAATAAATATGAATGGGTCACCAATGTTATAACTATCTTTATCTTCAGGGCAACTAGGTGGGGCAAGAGATAGATCAGGAAGTTCTGAATTCAATATAGATTCAGACACTTACTAGCTGTGTGACCCAGGGCAAGCTTCTGTCTTAGTTTCTTCCCTTGTAAAATGGGGGGAAAATAGTACCCGCCTCTTAGGATTGTTGTAAGAATAAGATGAGATAATATTCGTAAAGCACTGGGTAAAGTCCCTGGCAGATAATGGGCAGATAAAATGCTTGTTTCCTTTGTTCTTGTCTTCTAGTGTTTCAAGGTCTAGGCAGACCAATCTGCCCTAGAAACGCATAGACCTTGACACTGGGGTTTAATGTTGTTGCTCAGAACAGGACCTGAAGATCTGAGTAAGTGATGGGGAAGGTCTGATGATCCTGGACAAGCAAGTGTCCAGACACACCGGGAAGAACAAAGAACTGAGCCAGTTATGTTGTTATCTGCTCCAGGGATCTTCCCAGATCTCCCAGAATCTTCCATGGCCTTCTTCTGCCCTGATATCAAATGCAGTTGGTAAGCTTTGGGTCTTCTTAGATATCTCATTGACCTCATGACTTTTCCCCAAGTTGAGGGTGGGGGGGAGGGTGACAGATGGGATAAAGCAATACTATCTACCATTTCCAGACACTAAGTTGAGCCTCCAGACATAGATACACAAATTTAGAGCCAGAAGGAACGTAAGAGATCATCAAGGTTAAGCCCCCTCATTTTAAAGAGAAGGAAAACAACCCCCAGAAATTGTTCTCTCACAAGTTGTAAATCAAAGAGACAGGATTAAATCTCAGCTCCTCTGACTTCAAATCTATGAGTCTTTCGACCAGACCATACTGCCACTCATCCCCCAACACCACTCCATTCCTAACACCATTTAAACCAGGTTTAGCATTTTTGTGTTGAAAACTACCTGGCAATCTATGGAAGCCAACGGATCCCTTCTCAAGATAATATTTAACAACAGAATTGCAAAGGAAACCAATTATTTAAATATAGTTATCTCTCTGTATGTCTGTGTATCTATCTTTCTATCTGCAACTAGGTGGTGAAGTGGGTAGAGCACCAGACCTGGAGTCAGAAAAATATGAGTTCAAATCAGCCATCAATCACTTATTAGCTATGTGACCCTGGGCAAGTCACTTTACCCTGCGTGCCTCTTCTGTAATATGAGTTGGAGAAGGAAATGGCCAACCACTCCAGGATCTCTGTCAAGAAAACTCCAAATGGTGGCACAAAGAGTTGGATCCAACTGAAATAACTAACCAGCAAATATTATCTACCTATCCATTGCTATCTATGCATCCAAATCCATTTATCCCAGGGAAAGAAACCCTTTCCTACACACACACGCACACGCACACGCATGCACATGCATGCACCAGGCTTACCTAGATATCCCATACTTCTAGGAATCATCACATTGGGAAGAAAAGGATAGCTATCGACTCAGGTGATCTCAAGTCCTCTCATAGAATACACTAGTACTCTTCTGAGCTCATCTGATCAGTAGGAAAGAACAGAAACTGGTAGAAAATGCCCCCCTCTGCCCTACCCATATTTGGGAGAAGGTGGAATCAGAAAAGGTCTTAAACCATAATAGGACTGTGGGTTAGAGATAAGGAAAGATTATAAATATTATTCAATACAGAAAATCTGGGTACAGTGAGAGAGGACTCCAGTCATGGACCAGAGCTGGTTTCCATTTGTTGTATAGAGAAACTCTGCCCTTCTCTCCCCACATGCTCCTACTATATCCCCAATTCTGGTCTCAGAAAAAAATAAATATGCCCTCAAAGGACAGTAGTGGGAGTGACCATGAGGAAGCGGAGAGACACAAACTTTCTAGAACAGTCTTGAATATAACTACCATGGAGATGACAAAGAAAGGCTGGTAGCTTAAAGGAAGTTTTGTTTTCTACCTGGGCCCCTGGAAAGGCTCTGGATAGTGGTTTGTCTTCCTCAGCCTGACCCTATTCTGCTTGTTCAAGAGCACTGAGTCTAGATAGCAGTCGGCATTTTTTTTCCCTCCAGAAAAGTCATTCCCATTTACTCTCCAAGTTTCTCATCCCCCAGTATACTGGGGGAAAAAACAAAACAAATAACATGGCCTTCAGAGCAGTGTGACCTTGAGCAAGTGGTTTAGTTCCTATAGGCCTCAGTTTCTTCATATGTAAAATGGGGTGACACTTGCACTAACTACCTCCCCGGGTTATTGTAAGGAAGAAATTTTGTAAAATAGGGATCTAAATATGAGCTATTATTAGCATCAGTAGTTGTGTTGGTGTGGAGTAAGGAAATGACAAGATAGAACTCTTGGTGGGGAGGCACTGAGCCTGGGATTCAGTCCTTGGGACCCATCTGACACTTAAACTTAAGTTTAAAAGCACCAGAAAGGGGGAAATAAGCCCAGCTGGTGAGAGAAGCCAAGGCTAGGCAGGTCAGATTTGAAGCCTTGACTACTCGGTAATCAGCTTCCCCTCACTATCAGTGAGTGCTTCTCCATCTATGAACCATAATGATAAACATCAGCTCCTTCTATTTCCGGGGAATCTGCACATCTCGACAGATGGCTGATGTTAGCACTGGATTCCTATTAACCGGTGTGTGCATCCCCCACTGTCTTCTCTCCTCTCATTTCTTCTCCTCAACCTCCTGTACCTCATTGGAAAGATCAGCAAGAGGAATTCAGCCGAGTAAAGAGGATGAATGACACCCCCTGTTTCTCGGCACTCTTAACATGGAACCCCCTCCCCTCCTGCAATCTGGTTTCTGGATACATAGGCCCACAGAGATTGGGGCTGCTCAGTCATGCAGAGAAATTGGTGCTCTGAGCCTAGAAGACCCCAAATGAATTGGGGGGAGCCTGGATTGGGAACAACAGACCCTCTAACATAGAAGGAAGGAGAGCCGACACTGAGCAGTCTCTGTGCCCAAGGAAAGGAGGTATCTGGCTGATCCAGAAAGCCAGATGTTATATGACCCTTTATCTGGGCTAGCTGAGGAGACAATCTGCAGAGGCAAATGAAACCACAAACCTGGGCCTGCTCTAGTCCTGGTCCCTTAAGGTACCTGTCTACCCAGCATAAACCCCACTCAGATTTAAAGGAGCTCTGTCTCCCACCTAGGCCGCTGCCAACCTGTAATCTACTCCACTCGCACAAATTCTGCCTTACCGAAAGAAAGCACACCTGGGTAGCTGCCTATTTGCAGACCCACCACCAAAATCTCTGCCTGTGCCCTCCTATTCCAAACGCACTTACACATGCATAGGATCATAGATTTAGAGCTGGAAGCAACCTTAGAGGCCACTGAATATACACACACAGAATGTCTAAACTGAGGTACACTCAGGTTAAGTGACTTATCTAGGGTCACACAGGTAGGATTTGGACCTTGGTCTTCCTAACTCCAAGCCGAGCACCCTACCTACTCTACCACAGCTGCCTCTCAGCCCTATCCCTCTTGAATAACTCCCTGTGCTACTGTTGCTTTTCCAAGGACTCTTCTCCAAGGGCCATCAGCCTCCTTGGAAATAAAAGGTAATGGTTAAAGGTTGTCAAAGGATTTAAAACTGGAGGAAGTTAGAGCAAGAACATTTAGTCTGATTCCCTTCAATTGCTAAAAGAAGGAACTAAGGTTGAATCAGAGAGGGTCAAAAGAGAGAGTGAGGTAGGAGGACAAGGATTGAACTCAGATCCAAGCCTCTTTTTGCTCTCCCCATTACCTTGGCAGCATTCTGGAAAGCAGTAGGGAATTTCATTTTCCTGGTGGGATTACAATCTAAACACTCCCTGTTTATTCCACATCGTTCCTGCTTTGGTTCAGATCTCCTCTCTTGTTTGTCTAGTAAGCCATTGCTCAGCTAAATTCCCCATTTGTTTGCTGACCAACTGCCTCTGTCTTCCTGAAGGTAAAGAAATAAACAGGTAGCCCCAGTCTATTGGGACTCACTCTACTTCAGTTCTGTCTTTGGGTCAACTGCTTACTTGCATTATATTTCTAATTGAGCTTCCCCATCCTGCAGCAGAAATAGATTAAAGGCAGCTGCCTTTGATGCCCAGAAATATGAAGGGTCTGAAAGGTTTATCGGGCATTAAAGCAATTCCATTTTTCATCGTGTTGTTCCAGTAATGAAGTCCCCGGGTCTTCTCTCTCTGTTCTCTCCCCACTGCTCAATCCCTAGTGTTTTCACCCAGTTCAAGAAGTTGCTTTGCTGTTGGGATATTTCAAAAACGTATCCCCCCCCTTTTAATTAGACACCACACAGAGCATGGGAGATTTTCTTAATGGCCTGACAGAGGCTTTTAATTTGGTCTTCTAGGGAGGAAAAAACAAAACAAAACAAAACAAAACATGAGCCCCCAGTCCCTGTGGCTTTGGTGGAAAATGAAAAATCGATGCAAAGCATTATTTTGGCTTTTAGAAAACAGGAATTTTAGGGCTGCGGATGGTTGTTATTTTACGCTGTAGAAATGCAAATTCACGCAACACAGATGCTGGCACGCCGACTATAGCAACCGTCCTAAATGCACTAAGAGCAGAGATGGGCTTCATCCAGATGCCCAAATCTAGGTTTGTTTTTGCAATAATAAGACGTCATTGGATGCTCAATAACCAATTATTAAAATAATTCCCCAGGTTTAGATCTGGGAGATGAGATCAACATGTGCTTGATTTCTATCAAATAAAATATTTTGAAGAGGAGGAGATTAATAGAGGTTTTAAACATATTCAGTAACTGCTTTAGTTCACCCAGGGGCTTAACCCCTTCAATCTCGTCTTTTTTTTCTCCCTCTTGCTATGCCTTCTCTCCAGTCTCACAGATGGACATAAAAATTATTACAGGAGGATATCGTTTCCTGAAACAGTAGCCTCAAACATTTATATTTTCTTCTGTCTCCACTGTAAATGGCAATAAGAGAGAAAACACCAAACCTCATCTTATCCAGTACCTCCCCCCATCCCCCAAGGTAGAACAGCCACCAAATCCAGCATGGCGCCTGAGACCCAATTAAGGGCAGAAAGAGAAAGAAAGGCATGCATGATGAGCATCACTGGTACACAAATCAGAGGGAGCTTCATTCCAAACTACAATGGTACCAAAGCTACCATAGAGTAAAACCCACCATCCAGGCCCCTTCCCTCATCCTGCCAGGATCATGCGCCCACTGGCTCACAGCCCACCCTAGAAACTTCATCCTCAAGTTAAGGGCAATTTTTCCTCTCTTGGTATTGTGCCTTCTGGCTTTCTCTCCCTCCTCCCCCTACTCCCTATCAGATAACTAAGGCTTCATTTATTAATGCAGATTTTCCTGGAGGGAAGTGGGAGGGAGAGCCTGAAGTTGAAGTTCTTCCTATCCCTATCCCAAGGATGGAGGACAAGGGACGGGAGCATCTGCAAAGTGAAGCAGATAAAGAGGCTGAAGGACAAAGCCGGGAGAGTGTGGCAACAGCCTTCCGATGGTGGGATTTCTTTGCCTAACAAACAAGAGTCTAGGAGGGGAAAATGAGAGTAGAGATGGAAAGGGGAAGGAGTCGGGGAGAGATGGAGAAAGAAGGAAGAAAGATGAGAAAGAGGGAGAGAGAGAGAGAGAGAGAGAGAGAGAGAGAGAGAGAGAGAGAGAGAGAGAGAGAGCTGCCGCTCTTCACCTTATGTATTTTTAATATTAATGTAATTAAAGCCTAGAGCTTGAGCAAGCCTGTGGGGGCGGAGGGAGGCAAGAGGAGCCAAAGGGAGAGAGGAAGGAGGGGAATTAGGGTGGGGTGGGAGGAGAGAGCCTTGGGGTTGGAAGGGGCAGAAAGAAAGGTTGGCTTTTTGATCCGCCAAGGGTAAGGTATACAGAGATAGAAGTCGCCAGACTTTAACTCCGCGGTAGGAACGGGGTTTATGATGCTGTATGTTAGGCCTTGCAGGTTACCTGACACCCCCATTGCCCATCCACCTGCAAGTAAACTCCGCAACTTAGAGTCTTCCTTGGCCTCTAGACCGCTCCCCCTTCCCCCTTCTCGCCAGGCAAAGCTGGGAAGCGCAACCTAGCCTCTAACAGGCTGGGCCGAGACCGGCAAACCGCGAATGAATCAATCTCATCTCCCCATCCCCAAACACTCAAGTGGATCTGAATCCCTTCTACCCCTTCCTCCCTGGGGTATTCCAATCCCCTAAGTCTGGGTCGGGGCGAGTGGCATCTGTAAGGGCGGGGTTGGGGTCCCTTCAGGGAGCTTCAAGAAACCCCTGGGCATTTGGTACACCCACTCAGAGGGGAGAGTCCCCAGTCCTGCCCAGCAGAGCAAAAGGGGGAAGGAGCGCCCCAGAGGGCAAGAGAAGGAGAAAAGTTGGAGGCGGCGGGTTGGACAGGTGGAGCTGTGTGTGTTCGTGCGCGCGTTTGCTCGTGTGTGTGTGTGTGTGTGTGCGCGTGTGTGTGCGCGCGCGTGTTTGCTTGTGTGTGTGTGTGTGTGTGTGTCTTGCATGTGCGTATTCAAGAGGGCAAGGGCCACAGAGTTCAGCAGCCCAGTCTCCCAAAATCTCCTTCTAAGAGAAGGGCGGCAGGGGAACTCACGGCCGCCCTCACCTCCCAGCTCTTTGCCAGGTGTCTCCGGGAGCACCCCCCGCGTGAACCCGCTTCCTCCCAGAGCAGGTGCGCAGGGCCCGGGTTGCAGGTCTGGACATGCCGGACACCTGACTCCACCCCTAGCAACCCTCACTGGAGGAGGGGGAGATGGTCCCTCGGCCACCTAGGGCTGGGATCGACGTTCCCCAGAGGAACCGCTCCCTACTGCCCATAGGAGAACAAACGAAGCAACAGTGGCTCTCTCACCTTGGGGCAGGCAGAGGCGCCCGGGGATGGAGAGAGCCCCACTGATGCCGGGGAAGGGGGGAGCCTCTGGGTCCAAGAGATTAGATCAGTATGTAGGGAACAAACTTGCAACTGGGCATACCACCTCTCCAGACCGAACCCCCAGAGGAAAAAGGGGGAGCAGCGAGTCAAGCCAAGATAGCGCCCCCCTCCAAGAGGTATCTGTTAAGGGAGGGAGAGGGAAGGATAGGATAAAGCTGCTAGGAGTGGGGTGATCAAATGGGAACTGGATCCCCACTTGGAAGCTCCCTACTGGGTCCCATGGCAAGTGATCCACTGGAGCTGGAGAAGGGGATGGAGGGAGGCGGGTCAGGAGAGGGCCCGGGATCACGACGTTCCGGGGCAGAACTCGGGAGATGAATAGTCCTAGGGACGATGCATTTCCCTCCCACTTCCCTTTCCCCTTCTTTTTCTCTTCCTTTTTCTTTCTCTCCCCTTTCCTCCCTTTTCCTTCTCCCACTTCTCCCCGCCCCCCCCCCCCCCCACCAGCGGCAGCTAGCGGGGAAACAGAGCGAACCCGAGGGAGAGAAGGCTGAGGGAGGTACGACTCGTTCCCAGTCTCCTGTCCCGATTCTTGGCTCCCTCTCTAATCAGGGAAATGGGGCAGCCCCTACTGCGCCCCATAGGGTATAGGATGGAACCTCGGTCCCCAAAGTCCAGCTTGGACAAGCTGTGCACCGGCCTCTCTCCTAGTGCTCTCCTCCCCCACCCCCACCCCCATCCCCATCCCCTTCCCAAGCAGGTCTCACCTTTGTGTAAAGAGTCCAGGAGCAGGAGGAAAGTTACCAGCCACATGCCATAAAGAGCCCCTATTCTCCCGGGGAGGTGGTCCTATGGCCGGCTGTGCAGCAGCGCCTCTCCCCCGCTGTAGCGCGCTCCCAGCCGCCCGCACTCCGCGCCCCGCTCCGCTCTCGCTGCTCCACAGCCCAGCTCTCGGCGGCTCCTCCCTCCTCCGCTCCCCAGCTCCTGTCATCGCCAGGGCTGGGCTAGGCTGCCGCTCTCCCCGCCCCCGCCACCACCCCCCACCCCCCAGCGGCACCCTGTGTGGGGAGCACAGCGTCTAGCTCCAAGCCCATATGGCCCCCAACCCGAAGGCAGGAGAATGGGGGAGGTGCATGTGAGGTGGGGACCCAGACCGGTGCAGCCCCTCCTCGTCTCCTTTTTTCCCCTGAAGCTAAGAGGTCGAGGTGGGGGGGAAGAGGTCCCTGCTTCGTGGATTAATGGAACACATTATCTACATACATGCATACGCTATACGTGTGCCAACATCATACATGGTCTACAGGAAGACCTTAGTGAGATGGTGCTAGGATCCAGTCCAGCTAAGGTTCTTCTGCCTCACTCAGTGCCTTGGATCAGTCTCTTCCCTTTTCCTTCTACTTCAGTTGATCTTCTCTTAACAGGGCCAAGCTGAATAAAATTCGAGCTGGATTCAATATCTCCTACATGATTAACTGGGAACTCAGTACCCTTCCACAACTGAAGTCACTGCTGAAGGACTTTGCACTGGATTGGGGTGGAAGTGGATTTGCTGTGTGTGTGTGTGTGTGTGTGTGTGTGTGTGTGTGTGTGTGTGTGTGTGTGTGTGTGTGTGTGTGTGTGTGTGTGTGTGTGTGTGTATTTCCTAGGGCTAAATAGGAGAGTTGCCAGGTGAGTCCACCATTCAGATGCTGACGAGAGGTGCTGACTTCAAGAATCAGTAGATTCCTAGCTGGCCCCCTCCAAGACAAAAAATAATTAACCTTCCTCCCGAGTCTACTTTCTCTACCTCTGTCTCTTCTTCCTCCCACCCCAACCACACTAGCCCCCAGTAAGCAGTCACCTAAAAGGATCCTTACTCTAGCCTGGATAAGGTTAGTGGTATTGAAGTTAAGCGAGGCTTAAGACAGATCTCCCTTCGATCTCGGGAGCCATATTACCATTAATCTGTTTCCTTCTTTTCTGAATGACTTGGAGAGGGACTCCTGATGTCAAGCTGAGGGGATCTTCTTCTTTCATTGTGAAAGTCCAAGATTGCTTTTTTTTCTTTTCATGGCAAACATGGGGCACCGAAAGAACGTGTAATTTGCCCAGAGAGAATCGCTTGCAGAGTCAGGACGGTTGTGAATTCACCCTCCCTCCTCTACCGCCCCATTCTGGAGTTACCGGAATCTCTTAACCTTCTACTCAAGCCATTTCAGGATGAGGGGCTCAGTTTTGTTCCATTTTACAGACAAGTTTAAGTTCATTTTTTCTTCTCTCCGCTTGGCTCCTAGTTCCATCATCTAGCTGCCTTCCTATTGTTTTGTCTAAACAAGTCAGTGAGCGGATTGAACTCCAAGGCTGTCTAACCACCTAAACCATTTTGGGTGGATTATAGTTATATTTAAAAAGCACACTCCAATAAGCCAGCGTATACTTTTATGGTGCCAAATAACTGCTTTTGCAGAATTTTTCACTTATTACCCCCAAGTCTGGACACTTGAATGCCTCTTCTTGGTGTGTGTGCTCACCCTGCTATTCTGTCCTCGTGTTCATAAGGAGAGCAGGCAGGGAGGAATCCGGTTACTTAAAACTAAGCCTATTGACCCAGTGCACTTGGCTAGGCATTGCCAAAAATAAACCGCTAAGCAGGGCAGGATAAAAGTAGGGAACCACCTGTGGAAGGAGAGTAGGGGCCTTCAGAGAAAGGTGGAGAAGGCTTTTTTTCCCCCCACTCACAGCCTTTGGAACATAGGCACATCATCACAAATGCCTGACTCTCGGTTTCTCCCTCAGCACCCAAACTGCAGAAGCCGTGAGAATAGAGAATGGGAACTGGAGTGGACCTTAGAAGCCATTTACTCCAATTGCCTTATTATACAGAGGAGAAAACTGAGTCCCAAAGAAGTAAAATTACTTTCTCAAGTTCACTCAGCTAGGAAGTCGCAGAGCAAGGTTTCAAACTCAAATCTCGACTCCACATCCAGTCCTTTTTTCACATTATACTGACTCTCAGCAGAGTCTCCTCAGTGCTTGAAAGGTATGGGTGGTAGCCCACAGACACCCACAGAAATACATTCATGCCCAAATATAAATAGGGACACTCTTAAATATTTAAATACGAATGTTCTCAGGTAATTATGAACTCACATTAACACACCGTATAGACACAGCCACAAAACCTTTACATTGTCATAAACAAAAGTAAGGCAGGCACGAGACTCCGTGCCTAAAAAAGTCTTCACTATGTATTTTTAATACTTTCTGGGGTCTGTGATTTTCTAGGGGTGAATTCTTTTCTCTATAACTTAGTAAATGGTCACCAAGAATTGGTGTGTGACCCCAGAATCATAACGCCATGGCCAAACTGCTGATGAGCCTCTACAAACTTAGCTTGGCTAGTCCTCAGATAACTAATATACAATGCTATGAGTGTGTGTATATTTCCTACCAGACTCATACTTTAAGCCTTTTCATCAGTAGGCTGTTTCAAAGCTTGTGCTCCAATGCCATAGCCCTGAAAAATACAGGGCCACCTCCATGTAGGATGAAGAATTAGAGAAATTTTTAGTGGAGGATGTATTTTAGAGCTGTCATTAAACTTGATATGTTGTTTCCTTGGAAACCTAAATGATAATTTAGTTATTTTATTTTATTTACCAAAATTAACTGAGAAGTAGCCTGGTGATGTGGGTAGGACGCTAGGGCTTGGAGTCAGTTACTCTCTAGCTGTGTGACCCTGGGCAAATCACTTAACCTCTTTGTGCCTCAATTTCCTCATCTGTAAAGTGAAAGGGTTGGAGTTGATGGCCTCCAAGATCCCCTCAATTTCCACAGTGCTGAGTATGCTATTATGAAGCAGATACCTTTAAAGTCCTAGGAAAGTGAATTTTGAGCAATTCAGAGTTGTTCATTCGGAAGTTAATTGTGATTATTTGTGCTATCCCTTACTTCATATCTGGAGGAGAATTGGTATTTGAAAGTCACCTGCGGCACATCATCATGGATGACTTATATGCAAGAAAAAGTGGCTCAAAAGTATACTCAGGGTCACATTTGAGCAGAAAAGGATAGAGAATAGTTTTCTGATGAGACCAAGGGATAACAGGTGAACGGCCTTACACTGGATGGGATCCAGAGAACTGGGGAGATCTTCTTTGGACGATCTATTGAAAAATATGGACAAGAATCATTCAGAGTGAGGTGTGGGTAGGATTTGCACCTAGAGAGGGAACATCCACACCAGTGAGATTGGATTCACTGACAGTAAGTCTTAAACAAGGACAAAAACCATAATCAAAAACACCAAATCTGTTCATTTTAATTAGGGACAGGGACTGGACATATGATATCTTTTTTATAGGGAATTCCCTTTATCAATACAGACCATGCCTTTCTTTCTTTGCTGGTAGACGGTGCAATGAATAGAGTGCTGGACCTCTGAGTCGGCAAACGCTGAGTTCAAATACAGCCTTAGATTCTTGTTAACTGTTTGACCCTGGGCAAGTCTCTTAACCACAGTCTGCCTCAGTTTCCCCAACTGTAAAATAGGGCTCATAATAGCACCTACTTCCCAGGGTTGTTGTGAGGATCAAATCAGGTTGTTTTTTTTTTATATAAGCACTTAGCACAGTGCTTAGCAGGCACTTAATAAATGCTTGTTTTCTTCCTTCCCTCCAGTTCATAGTCTCAGAGAACCAAAAGGTTAAGTGACTTACCCAGGGTTACACACAGTATGTATCAAAGGCAGAACTTGGACCCAGATCTTCTGAACTTCAAGGCTGGCTTCCTTTCCTCCATGCAACACTGCCTCTCTAATTAAAAGGAGAAAATTGTACATTTTGAATATTTGTATTTAACAACAAATAAACATGCTTATTTTAACCAAACAATCATCTGCCTCCTATTAGCTATGTGGTCTTGGATGAGTTGCTTTCCTCTCTGGATCTTAATTTCCTCATCAGTAAAATAGAGTCATTAACATTCAAGCTTTTTTGATCACAGGGTCATTGCCAAAAGGTTCTTCATAATCCTGAAAATTCTAGATAAATGTCTTACCTCATTGTATTTCAAGGGTATTGAAAACTGTACTTTTAAAAATAATTATTACTGTGTTGAGGGTACATATTTTGCTTCATAATATTAGGACAATAATCATCACCAAGATTGACAGGCAATACTGTGATCTAGGGGCAGGTAGGTGGAACAGTGAGTAGAGCATCCACCCTGGATTTGAGTTCAAATCTGGTTGTAGGCGTGTGACCTTGGGCAAGTCACAACCCTAATTGCCTTGTGTTTTCCCCTCCAGGAAAAAAATTTAGTGATTTTTCTGAAAAAAATTCATATATTTTGGAATTTTTCTTTAACATGAAAATATTTTATTATTTTAATGGAACTGTTATCTGAGACTTACTGGCTTTAGGTCCATGAGCAAGTTACTCTATTTGGCTCTCAGTTTCCTCATTTGTAAAATGAAGGAGTTGGACTAAGACTCAGGGGTGGGGAATCTGCAACCTCGAAGCCACATATGGCCCTCCAGGTCCTCAAGTGCAAAGGACCACACTTTGCAGCCTCAAGGCCACAGATTCCCCACTCCTGTGCTAGGTGACCTCTAAGATCTATTCTATTCTAAGGTTCTGATTTTACAATATTTATGTAATGACCAAGTCACCAGAGGGCACTGTGAATTTCAGCCAAACTAAGTTGCTCTTCCTCCCAGGGCAGCTGCTTGATCCATAAACTTCATCCCTTGTGTAGGCTGTGAGCTGGTTGTGTGTTCATAAACTGATAGCCTCACCTCTCCCCACTTCTAGGTTCTCCCTTTCATAGTGTGGTTCATTGCAAAGGTCATTAGTTTAGAAAAGCATTTAATTAAAGTAGTAAAATAAAATAAAATATATTGTTGTTAAAGCTCCTAGAATGTACTATAATGGACGGGGACACATTCTCCCTGACAGACTCATCCCATCCCCTTTCCCCCACTTGAGTCCTGATCCAACTCCCCAGAAGTAGAGAGAGTAAAAACTTGGAGGTTTTTTCTCTGGTCTTCCTACCTGAGTAAGATCAAACAAGTGGGAATCAATGCCAGTTTCCCCAACGTTTGTCAGTTTCACCTCTTCTTTCCCTTAGTACTCATTGAAGTCTATGCAGTGATCTCTCTCATTTGTCCTGAAACCAAGTATGTAGGGTCACTGCCCTAGAGGGAGCACTGCCTGGTTTTCATGGTCTCTCCAAAGGCAAACATCTCAAGCCTAATGAAAGTGTTTTCTGCTGGCAGGCTACCATTACTCTTTTCCTTAATCTCAGCATTCTTACCATTACTCCTCACCTGGTCTTTGCCATCATAGGAGACCACGATATTGATTGCACAAATACCATGTTCTCTGCGTGTTTTTAATTTATTTGATTTTATTTGTAAATGTGGTTTAATATGTTTTAACTTTTAGCTGTTAGGAAAATCTTAAAATATTTGGTCATGCAGATAATTTAGTCTCTTCTGTTTCATGTTTATTCATAGGTTGGAAAAAGAAAGACAAGCTTCCCTACTTTCTCAACATTCAAATGATATTACAGCAAAGTAGAGTGGAAAGGGCACCAGTTTGGGAGTCCTCCTGTCTCTTTAGTTAAATAGCTGTTCCTTAGTGAAGTTATTTCTCTCTGGGCCTTGGTTTCCTCATCAGTAAAATGAAAGGGTTGAACTGGATGGTGTCCAAGATCCTGTACAAATCTAAGATCCTCATCTTATGAAATATGTATGGACACTCCTTTCCTTCTTTTCAGAGGTGGGAGGCTATGAGTGTGGACTACTGGCTATACTGTCAAAAATCAGTTGTTTTGTTGGTTGGTTCTGATGAATTGCTTTTTTAAAAATGCTATGTGACAAAGGATAGATTTCTGCGTATGACAGATACATTCAGAAATGAAGGTGAGGTAAAAAAAAAAACAACCCAGCAATCAATGTTTTAAAGAAAAAAGATATGTTTGTATGTGTGTTCATCCTTTGTTGCTAAAGAAGACCGTACCATCAGAGAAATGATGACATGACTTGCACTTGACTTTGTTTTGAGTGAGGGAGGGCTGTGCAGGTCACCAGCCTCACTTTTCCTCCAGAGCCATCTGAATCCAGTGACCAGATATTCATCAGGCTGGCGATGATCCAGGATGAGGCAATTGGGGTTAAATGACTTGCCCAAGGTCACACAGCTAGTGAGTGTCAAGCGTCTGAGGTGAGATTCCAACTCAGATCCTCCTGACTCCTGCACTAGTGCTCTATCCACAGCACCACTCAGCTGCCCCTATGTTTGTGTACAAATAGATGGATAGTTTGTCCCCCCAGGACAAACACATAAATGCAGACTACAGAAATCCATAGACAGATAGATACTTTGATACATACATACACAATATTGTAAGCACACATATTTATGTATATGTGTATATATATATGTGAATGGTGACACACACACATGTACATATAAACATTTTCTTGTGCTGTAAGGTGAGGGAGGGGGCAGCAAGGTGGCCCAGTGAATTGAGTGCCTGGAATCAGGAAGATTAATCTTCCTGAGTTCAAATTTGACCTCACAAACTTACTATCTGTGTAACCCTGGGCAAGTCACTTAACCTTGTTTGCCTCAGTTTCCTCATCTGTAGAATGAACTGGAGATGGAAATGGCAAACCACTCCACTATCTTGGCCAAGAAAACCCAAAATTGTGTCATGAAATTTTGTACATGACTGAAAAATGACTGAACAACAAGGAAGTAGGGGATTGGGGAGCTGATTAATCCTCCGGTCCTATAGATGCTAATGTCATAGGATCATAGATTTGGGGCTGGAAGAATTCCAAGTGACAAGAGTCCCGGACCTCAGGTTAGCTTAAAGCTTAAGAGTTCACTAAAATGAAAGCATCTCTGGGAGAGAGTAGCTCTTGAAACTGTTAACAATCATTTTCACTTTAGTAAAAATGAAGGATTTGAGCGTTCACAATGGTTAGAAGAGGGGGAGGAAGCTTGAGGGCATTTGGCAGGAGGGAAAGGGCAGGGAGAGAAAGCAAGCAAACTTTACCTGCTTTAGGATTCTGCCTAGGGCCAGACCTATAAAAGCTGACACATAGCCTCTGCAAACATCCTCATTGCCCCTAATCTGGCCTGGGAAACTGTGTCTTGGGAGTAAACAGGACTCAGATCCTGCCTTCTGTCACATTTGAAAATCTTCTACTTCTGGTAATCTACTTTGCACATTTTCTGTGCTGAATTTTTCAACCCTTTGGTCTGGTTTCTCACCTTGTCTTCCACTCCCAGCTTCCTCCATTCCCATGACTACTTTCTCTTCCCCCTCAGCCCGACACCTCCAGTCATCATACATTTAAAGAGCATCAGGTGATTTGAAGATCAGCCCAAGGAAAATAGAATTAGGAAGATAATGATATAATGTACTCCAAAATTAAGCATAGTTGACTTTTGAATTGCCTAATGTTTTGGATTACTTAACCTCAGATGTCTTCTATTAGTGTGACTTCATTCATTTAACAAGTATTTGTTGAACACTATTTTGTATTAGGAGCTGTAAGGGACATGTATTGGAGAAAGCACCCTCCTTGGGGTCAGGATAAACACAGGTTCAATGAATGCTGAGACTATGACACTCAGTACTTGCGTGACCCCTACCAAGTCACCCAACTTATCTTAACCAAGTTTCTACATGTTAAAAAAAAATCAAATTAATGCCTGTAAGTCTTGAGGTTCTTATGAGGAAGGCACTTTGTAATGATGATGTCGATGATGGCAACAATAATAATTGTAACAGTTATTGCATTTTATGGTACTTTAAGATTTGAAAAACCCACATCTTGGTGGGGTTAGGGGAGCAGCACCCCCATGATCTGGAAAATCTGAAGAAAAAATTTTGACCCTCCCTTCATACCAGAAAAGAAGTCTGATTTCTTTTTATGGAGTATTTACAGTACCTTACTGTAAAATTTGGCTTAAGTATTTGGTCATAGGCTATATGTAGGTCAATGTTAAGTAAAAATATTAGCCTTTGTTTGTTGTCTTCTAGCTTCCCCATTCTTTTCCCATACTTTAACTTTTTATTTATTTTAACTTTAAAAAAGAAATTATGTATATTTATGGTATTAAAAGGTAAAATATGTTGATATTACATAATACTTTACATATATTTTATGCATTTCTGAGTTTATAAACTTTTTCTGTGTCGTCTGCTGGCGTTCGTGTGTCATCTGAGGTCTGCAAAACTCCCCCCAAATTCCCATTTATTTTTCTATGTCAACTTGTGATACATTAAAATTGTAATGGGGAAAGTTACTATGTGGAAGGGACGACTGTATATTTTTTATCTTATTTAATCCTCACAATAACCCAGTAAAGTGGATGCTATTATTATTCCCATTTTATAAATGAGAGAGCTGAGGCAGGGAGCGGTCAAGTGACTTGTCCAGGATCATGCAACTAAGTAAGTCACTGAGGCAAGATTTGAACTCAGGTTTTCTTGACTCCAATTCTAATAGTCTATCCACTGCATGACCTAGTAAATTTTAGTGCACCAAATTAGTATCATTGCTTTTCTTGCTACTTTTGCAGTGAAGGATAAAATCTAGTCCTTACTTTAAGGACCCTACAGTCAATAAAATAGAGCTCCAACAGCAATACAAGATTGCCTAAGTGCCTTTTGAGAGGCACAGACTCAACACTAAAGGATGTATCAAACTCATGTCTGTATTTTGCAGATGTCCATGTGGTATATCATATTTGCATAGTTATATGTATGTGTACATATATGTGTGTGTGTGTATGTATTGCTAGTAGGTGATACAACGAATAGAGTTCTAGGTCTAGAGTCAGAAAGACATCTTCTTGAGTTCAAATGTGGTCTTGGACACTTACTATCTGTGTGATCCTGAGTGAGTAGGTGACCCCTGTTTATCTCAGTTTCCTCATTTATAAAATGAGCTGAAGAAGGAAATGGCAAACCAGTCTAGTATCTTTGCCAAGGAAATCTCAAATGGGGTCATGAAGAGTTGGATATGACTGAAAATGGCTAAACACATATAGATATATAAAAGTCACACGTAGAAAACTCAAAATGAGTGACTGCACTCAGCAGAGATTAGCTCCTGACAAAAGTAGGCACATGGGAACAGACTACAAACTTTGACTTCCTCTACAGTAGGCATTGCAAGGCCACCACCTGGTAAAGAACTACAGCATAAACCTTGGTGGTCAGACCCTGTACCAATCCCAGGATTCTTAGGAAGTCCTCAATGCTGATTGAGATGTGCCCTGGAGGATGATATTCATCTCCAGACAGTCAGGCTAAAGAGGAAGCAAATCAACCAGTCACTTAATCAACAAACATTTATTAAGCATCTGTTACATGCCATGTACTGTATTAAATGTTAGGGATTTAGATTGTAAGAATGAAAGAATTTCAGGATATGATTTAGGGATTCTACTTCCTGGAGTCTGAAGACAAATTTTTCCAAGTTGGCATAGAGTCGTGTGGCTGTAGCCTTGTTAATGATCTATTAATGGAATGGATGATGCATTGGTTAGTATCATGAGAGTAAACTAGAATATTTACCAAATTGACTTGGACACATCTGTCCAGGAGGTCCTAGAACACCTTGGTTTAAAAAAACCCAAGAGGACAGATCATCACAGCAGCTGAAAGAACTTTACTGCATTCTCCAAAAGCTTTCACTAAATATTGTTATTGTTCATTTGTGTCCTTAAATTTGACCTGCCATCTACTGTCTTTATATATTTGCATAAACCATCCTCCATACCTAGAACACAATCATTCCTCTTTCACACCTGTTGAGATCCACCATTTTTTTCAAGCTCCAGGTCAACTCCCAGATCTTAGAAGACTTCTTGTCTTCATTCTTACCTTGAGGTTGGTACTTTATCACTGTTGCTCTTGAGTTGTTTCAATCGTGTCTGACTCTTTGTGACCCTATTTGTGGTTTTCTTGGCAAAGATATCAGAGGGGTTTGCCATTTTCTTCTCAAACTCATTTTACAGATGATGAAACTCAGGAAAACAGGGTTAAGTGGCTTACCCAGGATCACACAGTTAGTAAGTGATTTGAACTCAGGAAGATGAGTCTTCCTTATTCCAGGCCTGGCACTCTATCCTCTGTGCCACCCAGTTGCCCCTTATCACTATGAAATTAAAATGGAGAGGTTGTTATACCTTCTGTACCTGGCAGGAATCCTGATTGATTGATTTTGAAAAAGGGTAGAAGAAACTGCCTGTATAATCATTTTTGAATCCTCAATACTATCACAATCTGAAATTATTACCCTTTGTTCCTCATCTCAGATTCCTTGAGCCAACTTCTTATGTGGTACCCAGGCAGGGTTTTCTGGGGCATACAGATGGATCCAAGCATGGAGTATTAGGAAGAATTCAGTTCAACTCAGTAAATTCAGCACATATTTCTTAACTACCTCTTATATTATTCCCAACACTGTGCTAAGTTTTGGAGACAGGAAGACAAAATTAAACCAACCCTGCCCTCAAGAAACTAATATTTTTCTGAGGACTGGAGATAGCCCATCCTTAGAAAAGTAAATACAAGCTATATATGAAATCATTAGAAAGTAATGGAGGGGGCAGAGTACTGGGTGAATCAGTAAAGATCTTTACATGAACTGAGCCTGGAAGAAGGCTAAAAGTTCCTAAGAGCTGGACGTGAGGAGAGAAAGCATTCCAGATAGGGTAATACCTTGTGCAAAAGAAGTGGAGTGTTGTATATGGGAAATATAACATAGGATACGTAGAAAGGAGTAGGAACAGGGCGAGCCAAGATGGTGGAGTGAGAGCAACTACTCACCTAAGCTCTAAGACAAACTCCTTCAGATACCTCTAGAAAGATAATCTGAATAGATTTTGGTGGGGCAGGATCCAATAGGAGACAGACTGTGGCAGATTTCTAGCCCAGGATAAACTGAAAGGTTGACAGGAAGGATCTGTTGCACATGGCTAGAGGAGTGCACAGCACACGGGTTATACCAGCATGATCCTGGGTCATGACAGGGCTGAGCAGGAAGCCCCAGGTAATCTGATGCTGAAGATGTGTTGCGGACTCTCAAACACATCAACTCAGGACAGGAGTCCAGTGGAACTGACGGAGAGAGAAGTGCAGAACCCAGGTAATTGCAGCAGCCATTCCTGAGACTATCAGTCCACAGTAACTTCTAGGAGCCAAGATGGTGGAGTGATCAGTAATTGCTATCTCCCTCCCCTTGTTGACCTTGAAGAACCTAGAGAATATTTCCCCAGGAAAAATCCTGGAACAGTGGGATCAGGTGAAGGGATAAACAGTCTCTTAGCCCATGAGGCTAGAAAAATCGCTGAGATTCCCTCTTACCATGGCTGAAGGGGACTAGTGCAGGACTGGAGCTGTCCCAGACAACCCCATTTCAGCAAACCAGGAGGAGATCCTGAGCCTAGGGGGATGGAGTCAGCAACCACCAACACCAGGACCCCAGGCATGCCTCAGGGAAATCAGGAAGATACTAGCACAGACGAGTTCACCAACTGCTGAGCTTGCCTATCTTTAGCTCAGCAGAGCAGACTTCCTGTGGCCAGATCACCCTCCCCCACACTTAATGCAGCTAGCCCCAGGGTAACTCCGGGGAAAACCAGAAAGATTTCCCCTGGCCTCTGCTTTCAAACACCAACCAACTCAGCACCAAGTAAGCGGCAGCATTTTAGCTTCCAGCTGAAAGTACCAGAAGCCACAACATACAAAGCCTCAAGTTCAAGGTGCAAGAACTGTGAGACAGAGCCCCCTGTGCCCCAGAAGCAGAGATCTACTTTAAATGCCAGGAAAAGGGCAATCATCATGGGTAAGAAGCAAAGCACAAAAGAAAAGACCATAGAATCTTTCTTTGGGGACAAGGACCAAAACACAAATACCAAAGAGGTCAGCCTTGAGACTGTACTCCCATATGAAACTTCAGAAGGGAATATGAACTGGTCTCAAGACTAAAGAGCATCCTTGGAACAGCTTAGGAAGGATTTTAAAAGCCAAATTAGAGAAATAGAAGAAAACCTGGCCAATGATTTTAAAAACATGAAAAAAGAATTCATTGAAGAGAACAGCTCCTTAAAAAGGAAAATTGGACAAATGGAAAAGGAAGTACAAAAACTAACTGGAGAAAATAACTCCTTAAAAGGAACAATTGAACACATGGAAAAGGAGATGCAAAAGTTAACTGAAGAAAACAAGTTGATAAAAATTAGAATTGGGCAAGTAGAAAAGAGTAGAAGCCAGATTGTGAAAAGCTTTAAATGACTCACAGATTCTTTATTCTTTTATCTCAGAGGCAATGGGGAGCCACTGAGGCTTTCTGAGCCCAGGAGTGGTATAGTCAGACCTGTGCTTTAGAAATATCAATCTGATAGCTGTATGGAGGTTAGACTGGAAAAGTGAGAGGCTGAAAGTTTTCAGAAACCAATTCAGAGACTATTGCAATAGGTGATGGAGGCCTGAATTGGGGATGAATGGGAAATGGCTTTTTCTATCTAATAGAGAGAGAGGAGGTGGCAGGTCAAGTTTAAGGCCTATCCAGTAGCTCAGTTTGACTAGAAGATAGATTGTACAAAGGAGGGTACTGTGAAATATCAACTAAGTCAGAGCCAAATTATAGATGGCTTTAAATTCCAGTCTACACTGGAATTTTGCCCTCCAGGCCAATGAAGAACCATGGAAGGTTTTTAAATGAGGAAGTGACAATGTCAGCCTTGTTCCTTAGGAAGATTATTTTGGCAGCTCTTTGGTGGATTGATTGAAAAAAGACTGAAGTCAGGGTTGTGGTTTGTCTTTCATTCTCAAAGAGGACTATGATATCAGGAAGATGGTGCCATGACTTGCAAATAAATTGGATTTAAGTGAGGGAAGGCTGTTAAAATCACCAGCCTCACTTTCTCCTCCAGAGTCATTGGGTCCAATGGCCGGATATAGATCAGGACAACTGAAGACGGCCCTAGATGCAGTGGGAATCTTGACTTTTTTAAGCTAAGGCCTTTCTGAATTCTCACTTTGAGTGATGTAAAGTCCATTCAATGATTAGGCCTGCTTAAGAAATGAGACCAATTAGGAAACTCTTACAATAGAGATGATAAAGGCCAGTCCTGAAGTGGTGACCATGTGGATGGAGCAGAGGGAACAGACGTGAGAGATATCATGGAGAGAACCTCCACAGAGCAAGCTTATCTAATCCAGACATTTCTAGTCCACTAGGAAAAATGTTGGAGGTTAGTGTCAATCTCTTCCCACCTAGAAAAATCATGCAAATATTTGGTTATGCTTTGTTTGCAGGCTGACTCAAGAAACAAAGACACTCAAAACAGAAAGGAACAAATCTGGAAAAAAATTCAGAAAAGGGAGGTGACAATTCCACTATACTTTATGTTGATCTATTGTACCATTATCCATCTTAACCACCGTCTTAAATTTGAGGCGCCATGTTTAGGAGACACATTGAAAATCTGAAATTTCAGGATGGTGAGGGGACTGAAAGTCATGTCCTATGCAAAATTATTAAAGAAAGCAGAAAGGAAAGTTAGAGAAAAGAAGATATAAATATTATCATTATCTTTAAGTATTTCTAGGATTGTCAAATGAAAGAGAGATTATCACTTACTTTTCTTGACCCCCAGGGAACAGAACTAGGACAGATACAAGGAAGCAGATGTCAACTCAACAAAAAGAATTGTATAACAATTAGAGCTGTTCAAAACGAAAATAGACTACTTTGAGAAATAAGTTCCCTATCACTAGAGAACAGTCCAGCAAACTGAGTTGTGGGATTATAGAGGGGATTCATGCATTGGTCAGGACCTCAAAGTCCCCTTCAAACCCCAAGATTCTACAAGTCTCAGTTTTCAAATATGGTAGAAAGAGAGGTTTTGGTAGATAACCTCTAAGGTCCCTCCCAGTTCCAACATCCCATAATTTTATGGTTCTAAATTACATAGTAGAAAAAAATGGTCATTGGAGTTTAGAGTAGAGGGCAAGAAATATTATTTAGAAAACTTAGGGAAAGCTTCCAGGGTGGGGGGAAGAGGATAAGTCCTGAACTGGGCAAACAAATGGAGAGAAAAAGAGGAGGCAATATAAGATATTTTTGGCATCTCCAGAAAAGGTAAGGATCATAGATTTAGAACTGAAAAAAAATATTAGAGGTCATCTAGTCTAAACTCATTTTAAATAAGAGGGAATTAATGCCTAAAGAAATCATTTACCTAAATATTTACATGTCTTCCTCACTAGAAAGTGAGCTCCTTGAGAGCAGGCACTGTTTTTCCTTTTCATTATATCCTCAATCATTTAGCACAGTGCCTGGCATATATTAAGTGTTTAATACATGCTTGTAGATTGATTAAATTACTTTCCCAAGGTCACACAGCTAGGAAGTGGCAGATTCTCTCCATATGGACTCAACATAATTTCCATTTTATTATGTTATCTGTTACAGGGAGAAGGCAGGGAAAGTGGACCAGTGTCTGTTGGAAGCATTTGTGGAGATAGTTGTACTATATGCTTCTCACTTCTTCCCTTATAGTTCCTGGGCAGTCTCTATAAGGAACTTTATGCCTTCCTTGTTCAATATTGGTAATCACAAGATCAAAAAACGAAGTTATCTCTGTTGTTATATCTTTAAAGGACTCATGTATGGTGGTAAACATAAATATGAAAGACATCTTGTTGGAGGAAAGACTTTAAAGTGTTTCCAGTCCAACCTTTACAGATGAATAGAACATTGAATCAGGCCATATAATAAGATGATTAAGTGATTTAATTGTTTAGATTAATCTTTCTTTTTATTGAATTGCCCAAATTAACTCATGGAGGGAGGGATAGTATTATTATAGATTCATAGACTCTTGGACTGAAACAGCCCTTTAAGAAGTCCAACCCCCTACTCTGGGTAGCTCACTGCCTAAACTGCCCAGTTCCAAGGAGTGTCTGGCATACTCTGAAAGACTCCTGACAACCTCCTCTGCTAGTCTAGACAGTACCTGTCAGTACAGAGAGTTGTCCCTCCTCATGTCTCACCAAAGTCCGTTGCTGAGGCCTACGCCCAGTTCCCATTGGTTTTGACCTCTGAGATGAGGAAAACAATTTGCTCTTTCCCTCACCTTAGAAATCCGCTTTAGCAACCTACAAGTTTGAAGATCTTTATCTGGTTGCTTGAGTAACCTTTCTGAATCTCTTTGATTTACTCATCTGTAAAGTAAAAGAGTTGGATTAAAATAAATCAAAGATTCTTAGATTACAGGGGACCTATGAACTTGGAAGAGAAAAAAATGCCATCTTTATTTTAATATAGTTGGTTTCTTTTGTAATCAGTCCTATGTATTTTATTTCATACATTTAAAAACATCGTTCTGAGATTGCCAAAGTGATCCATGAGATAAAAAAAGACTATGAACTCCTGAATTAGTGATCTCTGAGCTCTCTTATACCTCTTACATTCTATTAAATCTCCTTTCTTTTTTACTTTAATTTTTTCTTCTCCTTGAGAAAACAACTCAACTTTTCCCCCCGACCTCTTGAATGACTTTGCCTAGTCTTTCCTGGCTTATAGAGTATGTCCATTTTTCATAACCCCAAGAGCCTGAATCAATGATAATGACCCACAAAAAAGGGATAGATTCCCATAGCATCCATTAACCTAAGAAGAATTGGAAAGATATACCTTTAAAATGGCATTTGACCAGAGAAGGACAGATCAGTCAAGGATCTGACCATAGCTCACTTTTATTTAACTGAATTTACAAAGCACTTTCATCACAATAACAATATGAGATAAGTATTGTGTGTATAATTCTTATCTCCATTTTACAGGAAAGGAAATCAAGGCTCACAGAAATTTACGAGTTCTTCAAGTTAGTAACTATTGAAACTAGAACTCAAAATCAGGTCTTCTGAGATTTCCCCCTTGACTCAGAAAATGAAATATCTATCATATTTGTATCTTATTTCATCTTCACAACCACCCTGTAAGTTAGGCAGGACAGATAATACCAGTTCTATTTCATAGATGAAGAAATTTAGGCCCAGAGATATGTACTACCTTTTGCAAAGTGACTTACTCTGACCTTGAGTCTCTTGCTTGCCAGCACTATTCATGGCACCTTCTAAGATAAGGAGACACTAATTCTGTCATTTAGGCAAAGCCTCTCATCTTCAGCACCAAATAAGACCTACCATCATGTCTACCATGAAAGTAGTTGTTGTTTCTAGAAGACCACTCCAGTTGACAGCCCTAGGTTTTGTCTAGAGGTGAAGGAAAGAAAGACATAGCTATTGTTTTTAGAATTTGGGAATCTGGAGGAAAATCCTCCGGTCAGATTTTACCTTGGCCTAAGCTATCTGGACCTTGTCACAGGAGAGGAAGTATCTTTCCCAGAGCAGAGCAGAAATATCCTTGTGATGCCCAGCCAATGTAAAAAGGACCCAGAGATTTCAGGCACTGCTTTGCCTTCCTCCTTAGGAGTAGCGTACAGACTGCAAGTTTCCTTTGCTCCCTGTTCCCAAACCCACAGCCTATTGTCCTCTGATGGAATTCTCTGCTATCTGTATTTCTTCCCTGCTGCAGTTTCTGGATTCTAGAAGCACTTTTGTCTTACCATGATCAGTTGAAAATCAGGCCCACAGGTTTTCCAAATGTGCCTTCCTTTGCCCCACTGATGATTGGACAGGAGAGAAATCAGTCCTTGGTGACTGAAACACAGAAAGAAATCACAGCAACTTACCCAACTTTGGGAAGAAAAGAGTGCAGTGAACTGCTCAGAGATACCGGTGACCATAGCTTAGTGAAAAAGCATGAGCCTGGACCTATGAACACCTGATTGTAGTCCTGTGTGTAGTTGGGCAAGTTACTTAACCTTTCTGGCTTCAGTTTCCTCATCCATAAAATGATGGATTTGGAGGGGGTGATTTAAAGGTCACTTTCTATTTTACATCTATGAGTCTAGGATCCCTTTCTTTCCAGGTCTCATCTTCATCTGTGAGGAGAATAGTTAGATGAGATGTCTATAAAAACCCTGCCAGATCTAATATTCTGGGAATTTATGGCTCAATGGTGCACACAAAGAACCCTCATCTAGTCCCAGGATGCTGCAAAGGGGAGCTCCCTTGTGGCTGCCCTCTTTAGGTATTGGTAAGTGCTATGAACTATGGCCTAGACTGTTTGCACATTATCTGGGAAGGGAAATAGCAGCAATGGTCCTGAGGGCAGGGGCATTCATGTCTTGCCCCGGTGGACATACCCGACATCCTTTGGGAAGGATATCCTACTCTACACTACCGAGAGTGAGATGTCTGGTCACCCTTCAGCTGAAAGCTGAATGCAACGCCTTCTCCTCCAAAGCAGGTTGGCCCTTCCACATCCTCCAAGAAGTGTATCTAATTCACTGCCTCCCTCTAGTGTTATGGAAAAGGAATGGGACAGCAGCAAGAGGGTTACAGAGCTCTATAAACAAAATATGCATGTGAAAAGAGAAGTTGGTATGTATATGTACTGTATGCATGTTGTGTATGTGTGTGGGGGGCGGGGAGTTCTCAGTTTTCCCAGGGTATGTCTTCCTCTTCATCCTTTCAACCCCTCTCTTGCCGCTGTTTGTCCTTAGTTCTTGAAGAGGACCCTGACATCAGGGAGGTGATGCCATGACGTGCGAGTGAATGAGACTTAAGTGAGGCAGGGCTGAGCAAAGTCACCAGCCTCACTTTCTGCTCTGGAGCAATTGTGGTTCAGTGGCCAGACACACATCAGGATGACTGCAGAAGGGCCCCAGATGTGGTGGGCGACTTTAACCTTTTAAAGCTAATGTCTTCAGCCGGTCTTAGTTTGACTGAGGCAACACCTATTGAGTGATTAAGGCTAAAAAAAAGATAAAGATTGGTCTCTTTTGCCTATTTCAGAAAAAAAGAAAAAAATCAAACTGGCAAAAGACTTAGCTTGCTTAGTTGCACCAAGGCTCCCACCCTTATATCTTGCCCACCCACACAATCAAAATAACCCACAGAGGACTTGGGGAACATAGCCTTTACTCTATAGGCTGCAGCTGGACGAGGAGAAGAGGAAGGGGAGGTGTTCTTGGCTTACCTGTGTTGTATCACACCTGGAGGTTGGGATAGGAAGAGGGCTGAGGACTCCAAATGGGACCAATCAACATCAGATAGATCCTGTATTGCCCAGGGTCATGTCGCAGGGGTAGGATTCAGGGAACCTTCAATTCATTTATACTCCATGCAAGCAAGGAGATTTATACCCCAAAGCCCTGGATTGGAGAAAAGCGCAGTGGGAAAAGGACGCTGAAGGCATAGGAGGAGCGTGAGGACAGCCTGGAAGACACAAATGGTCCCTTACCTGCAGCTGAACTGTACAGGGCCCCTTTCCTGCCCCAAGAAGATGGTCCAGTGCTGAAGGAGAAAGAGGCCAAGAAGGGTCGTTTACTTCAATCAGTCTCTGTTAAGCAGATATAAAACTTAGTTAAGACTCAGTGAACACTCCTCTGCCAGACAATATGGCCTAGCACCCTTGGAGTAAAGCACCCTGCAAGAGCCACGGTTAAACGTGGAGCATTGTCCCTGGGCTCCGACATGGAGACTTCTTAGGGTACCAGTGTTTCTTGCACCTCCTTTCAAAATTCTCTGCCATATTGTCACCTCTAGTGAAATTGTCCTTTCCTTAACCCCACTCCTTTACCCAGATTACCTCAACTATCTTTGCCCTCATGTGAAAGGGTACAAATCCATAACTCTTAGTTTCAGCTCTAACAATATATGATCATGGAGGTAATTTCACCTCTGGGGTCTCAGTTTCCTTATCTGCAAAAGAGGGATGATGTTCTTTACACTACCTACCTCAGAAAGCTGTTGGGAGCAAAGTATCTTATAAACCCTAATACTTCAGAAATGGGAGGAACCATTATTACACTTTGGTGGGAGTAAAGACAGGAAGTTCCTAAAGGGAACCCAGGGACCCTCTGCCACATGTCCCTGGAGACTGGTTTTTGTCCTTTCAGTGCCCAGTGGCTCAGGTGGTCCTCTCTCACAACAGAGGACAACAGTCCATGAAACTGGCTACCCCTGTTTGCCATCCTTGACCACTCTTGCTAGCTGGCAGGCACAGTTGGAGATGCCCTAGGTCAGTCCCTAATAAAAAACTGCTTTGGGGGCATATGTAACATTGAAATGAGAACCGAAATCGTATTTACTTTAGAGGAGAGGACAATTTATTACCATGTAGGGCTGTGTTTTTGGCTTGCACTCTGTTATTGATTGATAGGCCTTTCAGGAAACAAAAACCCAGGGAGAATACACCCGGCTGGCTCCTGGCTCCCTGCCAAGGCAGCCTCATCTCCTCTGCTTTGTCAAGAATTTCTTTTTGTCTGCATTTATCACTCTGTGAGTCTTCTCTGTTTTAACTAATGTGAAGACCAGACTCTGGCTCTCTCTCTCTCTCTCTCTCTCTCTCTCTCTCTCTCTCTCTCTCTCTCTCTCCCTCTCTCTCTCTCTCTCTGTGGGTGCACATTTGGAGGGGGAGGTTAGGGAGAGTGACTGTAATGTCAGTCAATAAGCTAAACTTTCCAGTGCTCTCTTAGCTTAGGACCAACAATATGGTTTGGTAGAAAGTGCACAAAATTTAAAACGAGAAGTAGATTCAGATCCTGTTCTGTCTCTGCGTGACCTTGTACAAGTCATTTCCTTCTGAGCCTTAGTTTCCTCATGCATAAAACAGGAGGAGACTAGGCAATCTTTAGGGTCCTATCCATTTCTAATCCTTAAGATTTTCCAAGATATTTTGTTTGTTGGAGCCTTCCCCACCCCCCCACCCCTAGAGTTGGGACCAGAAGGAGGCTGTGCCCAGTGTTATACAGAGAGGACAGATTCCTCTTCCCTGTCTCCATTAGATTCTACACCTCCCAAATAATCTTCCTTTTTCCCACCTACCCCTGGTCTTGGCTTCTAAGTGTGGAGTTAGAAGGGCAGTATGCCTATGTATCTCTGCTGCTTATTAGGTGGGTGATGTTGGTCACTTAAGTTTTCTCATCTCTAAAATGATAATTATAATATCCATCCCACTGTCTTACAGGGCTGTTGGGGAATCATATGTGATAATGGAAGTGAAAATACTTGATAATGGTAATTTAATATATAAATAAGAACTATCATTCTTCTCTTTCCACTTAAGGAATCAGTTCTGAACTGTCTCTTAAGAATAGTCATGGAGAGAAGTCCAGTCAATCAGTAAATATTTATTCAATGCCCACTCTGATGGGGACTTTCTCCACAGAGCACACAACCTAATGGGTCCCTCCAAAGTAGCTGAGCATAGGGTCTAGGTCCTAGGGACCTTTCCCCTACCAGGGGTGGAAAGCCTATTAAAGGGCCACCCTTGAGGACCTAGAGGGCCACATGTGACCTTGAGGCCACAGGTTCCCCACCCCTGCTAGACTCTAGGGAAAGGGCAGGAGGAATTCCTTGGAAAGGAAACTCTAGTCTAGCAAAAGGTTGTTCTAGGACTGCGTGAGACCAACAAACCACAGGCCAGTACAAGTGTTTGATAGAAGATGAACAGCTCCCAAGAGCAACAACTCAGGGTCAGAGCCACAAACGTGCTCCAAGGGAGCTGGATAAATCTTGAAAAACAAGGGAGTTGTGAAGAGCACAGGTCATTATAGAAGTCAGAAACACATAAGAAAAAGCATTGAGTGCCTTAATGTCCAGACACAGAGGCACCAGAAGGATTCCAAGCAATTCTTGTGATTTTCTAAGACACACCTTACATATATATATATGTGTGTGTGTGTGTGTATGTATGTATATGCATGTGTATATATGGTGTGTATGTATAGATGCATGTATATATGTGTGAGTACATATACATATGTATATACATGTATATATGTGTATGTATATGTATATACATATATGTATATATGTGTGTACATGTGTATGTATGTTTTAGTCTCAAAAAAGTAGTCTTTTGACATTCCTTTAAGGAACATAGAAGTTGAAGCCAGTTCAAATGGTCCAAATTTCTTAATGGCCCAAGACACCAAATAATTTGGATTTTAATTTTGCAGTGACTATTTTTGACATTTTTTTCGGATCATTAAAATGGAGGTGTGGGTCTTTGAAAGCACCATTTTGAAAAAGTCCAAAAAATTAGAGAAATCTATTTTGTTATACAAATTATTGTTCACTGAAAAACCATAAAAGAATAAATTTATCGATTTGTCAAAAAAAATCTATAATAAATGTTCATTTAAACTCAGAATTAGAGGTCTTGCAAATGTGCTTGGATTTCTTCTGAACCCTCCATTCCACAAACTGAAGACAACTTAAAATGCTCCATCCACACCACCCCAAGTCTGGAACAAGGATATTCCAAGTAAGGGACTTTCTGGAGGATGGGATAGGGAAAATCTCAGGAATTAATTTGGCAGAGGCTCAAGAGAAGGAGTGGGCCACAATAGAGATACCCTTGATCTGGAATCAGAGAGCCAAGGTTTAGACTCTAGCTTTACTAATTGCTGAGTATGTGTGTGTGTGTGTGTGTGTGTGTGTGTGTGTGTGTATGAGGTTATGAAGGGATTTGAATGCCAAACAGAGTGAAGATTTTGGATCTGATCCTAGAAATAATAGGGAACCATTGGAGTGTAGGGAATAAGGAGGTGACATAATCACTTTGGAAGCTAAACAGAAGACAGACTGGAGTAGGGAGAGACTTATGGCAGAGACCAAGCAAATGTTTTTGCTATATTCCAAGCATGAGGTGATGAAGGCAGGTACTGGGGTGATGGCATTGTCAGAGAAGAGAATGGATCGTGTGTGAGAGATGTCAGGAAGGTAAAATCCATAGGTTTTGGCAACTGATTGGATATGAGGCATGAGAGAGAGTAAAAGTCAAAAATGACAACTAGTTAGGTGACTGGTAGAGTGGCAGTCCTCTTGGTAGAATAAGGAGGTGAGGAAGAGAGGAGGGTTTAGAGGGAAAGATAATGAGTTCCATTTTGGACATGTTGACTTTGAGATGTCTACAGGACATACAATTTGAGATGTCCGATTGGAGATGTGAGACTGGAAGTCAGCAAAGAGGTTAATGTTGGAGAGGAAGATTTGAGAATCATCAGCATGGAGATAATTGAATCCATGGGAGCTGATGAGATCCCTGAGTGAAGTTGTGTAGAGGGGAAGAGGGCCCATAGTCAGAGCTCAGGGGACCCAAGCCCTTGTCATCTTTCTGTCCAGGAGAATGGTATTATGAAGTTGAGGAGCTGAGACTGTGGCATTTGCCTGTGCTCTTACTCATCCAGGGAGTGAAGTTTGTCATCCAAGGAGTGAAGAATAGACATGGTGAGGAATATGATTCCTGCCCGAGAGATCCCCATTGAATAGCAGGTCAGTGCTCTGGCCTCCTCAGTCCATAAATTAATGGGAAAGCTATTAATCTCCATGAGGTATGGCTGAGTGCCATCTGTGGGAACTATGAGCATGGAGGAGGGAGCAGAGTATCACTGAAGGAAATAATCCTGTCGCCCCTCTTCTCCCAGAGAAGGAGAGAGAATTGCTGCTCATTTGATTAGCTCTAGACTCAGATGAAGATATTGAAAGAGAACTCTATGGGGAATAGATGGGGAAGGAGAGACATATCTCCAATCACCACTTCATTAAGCTGTGGTAGAGAGTAGGTTTCCATGGTATTGTTAGTTGAAAAGGCATTTGATCTGCCATTGGAAACTCTGGGTTTAAATCTGCCACTGACCAAGCAAGTCACATGACCTCTCTGTGACTCAGTTTCCTCACCAGCAGAGTTAAGAGTAGACTTGAGATAGGGAAAAATGTATGTAAATTTACAATATCTCTCTCTCAACCCCAAACCAAGAATGTTAGCCTTAGGTGAGCAAGAGCAAAAGTATATTGCGGAGAGTGGAAGGGCTTCCAAGCCACGGAGTGAGTGCCAGCGCCAAAGAATAGCAGGCTAGGGGTGTTGTGAAAACCATTGCTAAGCTTCCCCAAAAATGGGAAAGGAAAAGACTCACATTAACATTGTCATCATTGGACATGTAGACTCTGGCAAGTCCACCACTACTGGCCACCTCATCTACAGATGTGGTAGAATTGATAAGAGAGCTATTGAGAAGTTCAAGGAGGAGGCTGCTGAAATGGGAAAGGGCTCCTTTAAATATGCCTGGGTCTTGGATAAACTGAAGGCTGAACGTGAGCATGGCATCACTATTGATATCTCCCCGTGGAAATTTGAGACCAGCAAGTATGTGACCATTATTGATGCTCCAGGACACAGAGCATTCATCAAGAACATGATTACAGGCACATCTCAGGCAGACTGTGCTGTCCTGATTGTTGCTACTGGTGTTGGTGAATTTGAAGCTGGTATCTCAAAGAATGGGCAGACCCATGAGCATGCCCTTCTGGCCTACACACTAGGCATAAAACAACTGATTGTTGGTGTAAACAAAATTGATTCCACCGAGCCCCGCTACAGCCAGAAGAGATACGAGGAAATTGTCAAGAAAGTCAGTACCTATATTAAGAAAATTGACTACAATCCTGATACAGTGGTTTTTGTGCCAGTTTCAGGGTGGAATGGTGACAACATGCTGGAGCCTAGCTCTAATATGCCCTGTTCAAGGGATGGCAAGTCACTCGTAAGGATGGCAATGCTAGTGGAACTACACTGCTTGAGGCTTTCGATTGCATTCTGCCACCAACTTGTCCAACTGACAAGCCCTTTCGTCTACCCTTCCAAGATGTCTACAAGATTGGCGGTATTGGTACTGTACCTGTTGGCCGAGTGGAAACTGGTGTTCTAAAACCAGGCATGGTGGTCACCTTCACCCCAGTCAATGTTACAACTGAAGTAAAGTCTGTCGAAATGTGTCATGAAGCTTTGAGTGAGGCTCTGCCAGGGGATAATGTCGGTTTCAATGTCAAGAATGTGTCTGTCAAAGATGTTCGTCGTGGTAATGTGGCTGATGATAGCAAGAATGACCCCCCCCAATGGAAGCAGCTGGTTTCACTGCACAGGTTATTATCCTGAACCATCCAGGCCAAATCAGTGCTGGCTCTGCACCTGTTTTGGATGGTCACACTGCTCACATTGCTTGCAAGTTTGCTGAACTGAAGGAGAAGATTGATCGTCATTCCGGTAAGAAGCTGGAAGATGGCCCTAAATTCCTGAAATCTGGTGATGCTGCTATTGTTGACATGGTTCCAGGCAAGCCCATGTGTGGGGAGAGTTTCTCTGATTATCCTCCTCTGGGTCGTTTTGCTGTTCGTGATATGAAGCAGACTGTTGCAGTTGGTGCCATCAAGGCAGTTGACAAGAAGGCTGCTGGAGCTGGCAAGGTCACAAAATCTGCTTAAAAGGCCCAGAAGGCTAAATGAATATTCTGTACAACACCTGCCACCCCAGTCTTAATCAGTGGTGGAAGAACGGTCTCAGAACTGTTTGTCTCAATTGGTCATTTAAGTTTAATAGTAAAAGACTGGTTAATGATTGCAATGCATCATAAAAGCTTTAGGAAGAAAGGAATGTTTTTGTGGACCATTTGTTTCATGGCAGTTTTAAGTTATTAGTTTTTAAAATCAGTAATTTTTAAATGGAAACAACATGACCAAAAATCTGTCACAGAATTTTGAGACCATTAAAGGAGTTTAATGAGAAAAAAAAGTATATTGCAGTTCTATGTGCTCTCACCTATAATGGCTGACAAAAACTATGTTCAAGGGTGGAGCCAAGATGGTAGAGAAAAGGCAGGGACTTGCCTGAGCTCTCCCCAAAACTCCTTTAAAAACCTTTTAAAAATGACTCTAAACAAATTCTAGAACAGAAGAACCCACAAAAAGACAAAGTGAAACAAATTTTCAGCCCAAAACAACTTGGAAGGTTGGCAGGTAAGATCTGTTGCACCAGGATAAGATAGGAGCATAGTCCAGTACAGACCCCACTAGAACAGACCTGATCCCAGCAAATTGGGAGCAGGCCTTGGGGGCAATTGAATCATTGGCAGCAGTGGTAGCTTCCAGGCCTCTCAACCCACGAGCACCAAAGACAACTTAGAAGGTCAGCAGGTCTGTCACACCTGGGTGAGAGTGGAGCACAGTCTAACACAGGTCTTGCCAGCACAGTCCTGGCCACAATAAACCAGGAGCAGACTTTGGGAGCCATTGAATCAGCAGTGGCAGTGACTGCTTCTAGAACTCTCATCCCACAGATGGTAGTGGGGTTGAAGAGCTAGTCAGAGGAAGATTATAGGGGTCTTTTCCTGGCACCGAAGCAAGTCTTAGTTGTTTTGCCCATACTTGGATCTGGAGCACAGTCCTGGGTGTCAGTCTTAGGGTAAGGAGGAGCACTGGCACAGCAGAGCTTATGGCAGCAATGGAGGGGGGACCTTCCTCACAGATCCAGGGCAGAAGAAAGTGCTAGTGGTTGCTCATAGATCAGAGCACAGGCCAGGACAGGAGTAAACACCTCTTCTTAGATCATACCACCTTGCAACTGGTGGTGGCAGTTGCTTGTCTGTGCTCAGGAAATATCACAGACCAGCACAAAAAACAACAGAACAGCAACCTTGTCATCAGAAAACTAAACGGAGTGCAGTTGGCTTCAAAATCTTCAATTCTACAAGGGCCTCTGGACTCCAGGAGAGAATTAAACATTGGTTCTTCTAAGAGACTTCCCAAATAGTTTGGACCAAAAAAATCACAACAAAGTCCACATGACATAATTCTGTTGGGCATCTCAAGAGCCAAATTAAAAAACAAACCAAAATCACACAGTACCTTTAGCACAAATCGTTAAAAAATATCTAACATTCGAAAAATCTATCTTGGTTTGCACTCTTTCACTGTTGGGGTCCATTATGTCTACCCTTAGCTGCCTGGTTTAATACATAAACAGTTACAGATCTGAATATCATTTGCTCAGTTACATTGTCATTTCCAAGAAGCCATTCAATACCCAGTAGTTCTTTTTCCATCTTTTCTCAACATACATAAAATTGAATGGTCAGAGTATATCCAGTCAACTTGGGGTTTACTGGCTAGATCCTTCCCTTCCCTTCCCTTCCCTTCCCTTCCCTTCCCTTCCCTTCCCTTCCCTTCCCTTCCCTTCCCTTCCCTTCCCTTCCCTTCCCTTCTGAATAGGCTTTGGCCTAAAAGGGCCAAGGTCTCCCATTGCATCCTGGGCCATCTCCAGTCATCCTGATGGAAATCTGGTCACTGGATCCAGATGTCTGTGGAGGAGAAGTGAGGCTGATGACCTTGCACAGCCCTCCCTCACTCAAAACAAAATCAAGTGCAAATCATGTCATCATTTCTCTGATGGCATGGTCTTCTTCGAAAACAAAGGATGAACACACAACCACCTTGCAAAAACTGAAAACATACAGAACCCTAGAAGTATCTCTGAAACCAACTGCACAAAACGCCTGTGTGCCCCACTGTGGAAATGGAGTCCTACATTAACAAAGAGTTAAAAGTCAAGTAATAGACTGGAAAATGAGTAAACAATGGGAAAAAAATTCTGACTATAGAAAGTTATTACGGTGAAAGAAAATCAAAACACACACTCAGATGACAACAAAGTCAAAACTCCTACATCCCCCCAAAAAAATATGAATTGGTTTCAGGCCATGGAAAGACTCAAAAGGGAAATCAAATAGGAGAGGCAGAGGAAAATGGGAAGAGCAATGACAGTGATGCAAGAAAATTATGAAAAACAAGTCAACTGCTTGCTAATAGAGATATCCCAAAATACTGAAGAAAAAACACCTTAAAAATAGACTAGGTCAATTGGTAAAAGAGGTACAAAAAATCGATGAAGTAAAGAATGCCTTCAAAAATGCCTTTTCCAAATGGAAAAGGAGATCCAAAACTTGTTGAAGAAAATAATTGCTTAAAAATTAGAATGGAGTATTTGGAAGCTAGTGACTATATAAGAAATCAAGAAACAGAAAACAAAACCAAAAGAATGAAAAAATAGAAGACAATCTGAAATGTGTCGTTTGAAAAACAACTGACCTGGAAAATAGATCCCAGAGAGATAAATTAACTGTTATGTTACCTAAAAGCCATGATAAAAAAAGCCTAGACATCATCCATCAAGAAATTGTCAAGAAAAACAGCCCTAATACTCTAGAACGAGAGGGTAAAATAGAAATTGAATCCAGCACTTACTTCCTAAAAGAGATTCCAAAATGAAAACTCCAAGGAATATTGTAGCCAAACTCCAGAGTTCTCAGGTCAAGGAGAAAACATTGCAAACAGCTGGTGTTTCAAGTATGGGGCAGTCACAGTAAGGATTACACAAGATTTCACAACTTTTACATTGAAGGATTAAAGGTATTTTGGAGGGCAAAGGAGCTAGAATTACAACCAAAAATCACCAATTCAGCAAACTTGAGTATAATCCTCCAGGGGGAAAAAATGGACATTCATTAAAATAGAGGAATTTCAAATATTCTTCATGAAAAGACAAGAGCTGAATAGAAATTTTGACTTTCAAATACAAGACTCAAGAGAAGCATAAAAAGGTAAACGGGGAAGGGAAATCATAAGGGACTTAATAAGGTTAAATGGTTTGCATTCCTATATGGGAAGATGATTTGTAATTCATAAGACTTTTCTCATTATTAGGGTAGCTAGAAGGAGTTAGACAGAGGGCAGGTGTGAGTTGAATAGGAAGGGATGATATCTAGAAAAATAAAACTAAGGGGTGAGAGAGGAATGTATTGGGAGAAAGAGAAAGGGAGAGGTAGAATGAGGTAAATTATCTCACACATAGAAGAGGCAAGGAAAAGCTTTTAAAGTGGAGGGGGAAAGGTAGAAGAAAGGGGGAGTGAATGAACCTTACTCTCATCAGACTTGGCTCAAAAACAGAATAACATAAACACTCAACTGGGTATAGAAATCTATCTTACCCTTCAGGAAATTAGGAGGGGAAGGGAATAAAAGAAGGGGAGGGGGGAGTGATAGAAGAGAGAGCAGGTTGGTGGAGGGAATTGTCAGAAGTAAAACACTTTTGAGGAGGAACATTTTAAAAGGAGAGAGAGAATAGAATAAACTGGGATGGGAAGATAGGATGAAGGAAAATACAATTAGCAATAGTAACTGTGAAAAAAATTTTTAAAGCAAGTTTCTCTGATAAAGGCCTCAGTTCTCAAACATATATAGAACTGAATCAAACTTATAGAAATAAGAGACATTTCCCAGTTGATAAATAATCAAAAGATATGATCAGTTTTCAGACGAAGTAACCAAAGTTATCTGTGGCCATATGAAAGCATACTCTAACTCACTATCGATTGGAGAAATGCAAAGTAAAACAATTCTGAGATACTACCTTAGACCTATTAATTGGCTAATAGGATAGAAAGGATGAATGACATTTTTTGGAGGGGATGTGAGGTAAATGAGACATTAATGCATTGCTGGTGGAGTTGTGAACTGATTCAACCATTCTGTAAAGCAATTTGGAACTATGCCCAAGGGGCTATAGAACCATGTATACCCTTTGACCTAGCAATACCACTACCAGGTCTGCATCTCAAAAGAAATTTTAAAAAAGCAAAAGGACTTATATGTACAAAAATATTTATAGCAACTCTTTTCTGGGGGCAAAGAATTGGAAATTGAGGGGATGCCCATCAACTGAGGAATGGCTCAACAAGTTGTGGTATGTGATTATGATGGAATACCATTGTAGTATAAGAAATGATCAGCAGAATGCTTTCAGAATAGCCTGGCAAGACTTGCATGGGCTGACACAAAGTGAAATGTACTATGTATGACATAACAGCAATATTGTAAGATGATCAGCTGTGAATGACTTAGATATTCTCAACAATATAATGATTCAAGACCTCTCTGAAGGACTTATGATGAAAAGTACTATCCATCCCCAGAGAAAGAATTGATACTGTCTGAATACATATTGAAGCATACTTTTTAAGCTTTCTTTATTTTTCTTGAATTTTTTCAATGTTTTCTTTCACAACATGACTATTATGGATACATTTTGCATGACTACACATGTATGGCCTATTTTGAATTGCTTGCCTTATCAATGAGGGGAGGAGAAGAGGAGGAAGGGGTGGAATTTGGAGTTTTAAAGTTCAAAGTTTTAAAAATGAATGTTAAATTTTTACATGTAACTGGGAAAATATAAAATACTAAATTTAAAAAGAAAAAGAAAAACTATATCCAGGCATTTCAATCACAATACCCTAGGAGAGGATGAAGCCACACAGACTGCATAGGGTTAAAGCATCCTGTATAGAGGACAGAGGAAGGGGGAGATTCTGGACTCCAAGTTCCTGGCCTCTGAACTCCTTGCCCAGGTGGTAGAGAGACAGTGACATAACTTCTTAGTAAGAGAGATAGAAGTTATGTCATTCATAAGGTCACCCCAAATCATGGATGTTCCTGAACCCCAACTTTTTGGAAGAATGCTAAGAGTTCCTGTTGCATCAGTCTTCAAGAATTTTTGTAGTGGGAGTCTAACACATTGCCCCAGAGCTGGAGGAGCAGTGAGGGACTGAACCTTGATTTATAGGATTGATCAAAAAAGTGGAATTCTCTTCTCCTATTATAATGAGTTATTTTGGCAATGTAGTTCCAATGGGAAAAAGGGTTATCTCTTTAGCAACTCTGAATTTGTTCCTTTACCATGGAGGCCCCAAATTTTTAGGATAGTATAGTAAGGTTGAAGGGTGTACAGACAGACTCCTGAAGTGAAAGTAGATTCACTGGGATCCTGAGGCCTATGTGGTAAATGTTGCTTACTGGAAAGGGGACCACAACAGTATTGACTTTTTTAGCCTACTATGAGTTATTCATGCTGATTTTCAGTTTCTGTGAAATTGAATATACATCTGATATACATTGCTACCTTGAGTATTTGCACAGGAACTAGGGACTGTTTTATATACACATCTATGGAAACCTTCATATGAGGTATATATCCTGGCTTTCCTAGAGGAAACCCTGGGCAGGGGCTGTAGTGGGGTGGGGAGTGCAAAATTAACCAAAGAAACATGATTTAAGAGTTGCCTTCTCTATATTGAACTCATTCTCATTTAAAACCAGACCTTGGGGTTCTGAGCTATTGGTTATAGGGATAAGAATATCTGTATGGCATCTATCAGATTACCCATTTGAGAATCAAATTAGAAAGAATCTCCAGATAGGATCTCAGGGATAATCCTGTTTATCCACTAACCCACACAAGAATCTTGTTTATAACATCCCTATCATGTGGCCACTCAGCTTCCTCTTGACAGAGAAGTCACTGTCCCTAGAGAGAACATCTGAGAAGCTTTTCATTGTTTGGAAGAACTTTTTATGTGGAGCTGAAGTCCTTCTTCCTGACATTTCCAAGCACAGGTCCTCATTCTGCCTTTGAATACAAGTCTCAATTCTCTTTATGGAACAATTCTGCCCATGCTTGAAGATAGTGATCATGGCCCCTTTAAGTTTTTTTCTCTTCTTCAGGCTAAACAACCTCCTTTTCTTCAGAATATCCTCCTATAGCAAGGGTTAGATCCCCCTGAACATCACAGATGTCTGTAAAGCATTTGGAAATCATGAAGGTACTACATAAATGTTCATTATGATTTATATACTACTACCACTGGACTGTAAATATCATGAGGGTAGAGATAAAGTTTTATCTAAACTTTGCATCTCCTCCAATATCTAAAGCAGACAGTAAACTATTTATAAATATGAAACTGAGAGGCAGAGTGGTGTTTTAGAAGGATGCATGAACTTGGAGTTGGATGCTACCTGGATCTGAAACGTATCTTGGACATTTCTTGCTAGGTGACCCTGGGCAGTCCATGGAAGCTTCTTGGTGGTCACTGAACTCTCATAGTCTATCGACTCTAAGTAGTTGCTGATCTACATTAATAATCAAAGTTTTCTCACCAGGAGCTCTCTACAATTAATAAAAAGCACAAGTCTAGACCAATGTGTGTGTGTGTCTATGCCTGTGTGTGTGTCTATGTGTTGTGTACATTGTACGTTGTTTATTATATGTTATATATATGTTTGCAGTAGCTTAAATCAATTCAATAAACATTATTAGTGGCAAGTAGGTGGCACAGTGGATAGGGCACTGGCCCTGGAGTCAGGAGGACCTGTATTCAAATTTGACCTCAGACAATTACTACTTGTGTGACCCTGGTTTAAGTCACTTAACTTTGTTTGCCCCAGTTTCATCATTTGGAAAATGAGCTGGAGAAAGAAATGGCAAACCACTTAAGCAACTTTGCAGAGACAAAAAACAAGTCCTAAAAATAAATCAAAACCATGAGCTGAGGAATAAAGCATCTTTAATTGAGATTACAGAGTGTAATATCAATTGAATTTAAGATCTTCCCTGCCCATTAATAGGCCTCAGATGGAGCCCATTAAGGGAAGTTTGCTTAGGGGAGGCTTGCTTGTAAGAAGACTTTCTTTCACACCTTTTGCTAATTTTCAAATAAGCACTGAGTTACAAGGATTGTGATGCCATCTGGCTCTGAGAAGCTTATAGATACTCTGAGCTGGTACTTTACTTTTGAGGGCTTGCTTATGAGAAGGACCTTGTGATTTCCTGGTCAAGACTCTGAGTTAGCTGTATGTTTAGAGCTCCCGGACTGCTCAGATGGAAAGTTTCTCTTGATCCAAGGATGTATGTAAAGTGTATAGCAATATTGCTTTGATTCAGGCAGTAAGCCCTGTCTATCGGTCTTTATTTCTCTGCTTGCATTTTCTCTGAAGTTCAGGGTGGTGATGACTTTTTCCCCTGAACTAACTGAATGTGTTTGATTAAAGTAATATGGTTGACCCCTTTCAAGGTGCTTTCCTTTAATAATAGCAGACCTAAGAAGCTGTACTAGCAGGTCATTCTGGGTATGTAGGGTGCTTGCTGTATACAGGGGAGTAAACTTGTCACTCTGGGGGATGTCTCATGAGTGCAGAGCACAGTGGATTTTCCAACTCCAAGACCCGTGCAAAATCTTTACCTTTAGGAGGAGAGGGGCAGGAGGTAGTGTGAGGTAACAAGTCCTGGTCATGAGACCCTGGTGGCCCTTGGGAATCCAGGCAACAAAAGTACTTCATTCTGATTGTATTGCCCTTCATGCCATGAATCTCAATGGGAGGGGGGAAGGATGCTAGAATCTGAGATCCAGCTGGGCTCCCCATAAGGCAACATCCCTGGTGTGGTGGGGGGGGGCGGGGGGGGGCAGGGGGAACCTAGAGTGTCTTTTAGCTCAACCTAATCAAGAGTAAATATCTTAAGAGTAGGAATATAAGGATATTACTGAAATTCTGACATTACTAGGATCATTTAAGGAAGTGGCAAGTAACATTTGGTATTAACAATTTTCTGTCATATTAACAATTATATTAACAATTTTCTGTCATATCCATCACCTGTTCTGTGCAAGGTACTGTGCTAAGTACTGAGAATTCAAAGAAAACCAAAAAATAGTCCCTGCTTCAAGGAACTTACAGTCTAAGGGGGAAGACAAAGTGTAAACAACTATGTACAAGTAAGATACATATGAAATAAATTGGAGATTATCAACAGGGCAAAGGCACCAGTATTAAAGGAGATTAAGGCTGGATTCTTGCAGAAAGTGGGATTAAAGCAGGGACCTGAAGGAAGCCAGGGAATTCAAGAGGCAGAAATGAGGATGGACAACATCCCAGGCAAGGGAGACAACTAGAGAAATTGCCCAGAGTTGGTACATGAAATGTCTTGTGCAAGAAAAAGCAGGGAAGTTAGTGTTACTGGATGAGAGAGTTGGTGGCAGGGAGTCAGGGTAAGAGGTCTAGAAAGGTTGGAAGGAGCCAGGTTATGAGGCCAAACAGAGGGTTTTATGTTTGATCCTGGAGGCAATAGGGAGTCATTGAGGTTTATTGAGAAAGAGGCTGATGTGGTCAGACTTGTGCTTTAGGATGATCAATTTGACAACTGAGTGGAGGAAGGACTGGAGTGGGGAGAGACTTGAGTTGAGAGCTCATAATTGATTCAGTGACACTAAACAAAGGTCACTGGAGGGAATAAATATGTCCTGGGGCAGTGTGTAGGTTGATGAGACTGACTTTTGCCCAGCAGCTATGAGGGCCTTATCTAAATCTGCCCAATACTAGGAAGTTCTGTCAGATCACAAGAACCCTACTTCCTTAGCTCATACTCTATGTGTGCGATTAGCCCCCCATACTGGAGCAGGGTAAGCTCCTTGTTGTGTGATCACCTCCTTGAACTGCTTTTCAGTACATCTGCTTCCCTTTCCTGCCCCACCTTTTTCCTGCAATTAACTGACACAGGTGCATAACTGACACCGCTCTTGGGTGAACGCCCCAAAATTGTGTATAAAAACAAATCCTTGCATTCCTGCAAACTTCTGGTAGTCCCCTTTCCACAGCTAGACCCCTGCTTTTGCATCAATAAAGCTCTCTTGGCTAGGAGAATATCTGCTTCTTGAATTCTTTCTAGATGACCCAACTCCTGAACCTCATCATCCTCTTCATGGATGACCTTTACCTTCTTGTAGTGGCTTGCTTTGTCCCCTTACCTAGTATGTCCTGAGATCTCTTCCCCCTAACAAACAATTCCACTCAGAAAAGACCTATATGAGGTGAATTCCACCCACATACCACCATCCTTCATGAGGAAGGCAGAAAGGGAGGGAGGGAAAATTGTTAATATAATAACAGAAATTGTTAATACCAAATGTTACTTGCCATTCCCTTACATGATCCTAGTAACATCAGAATTTCAGTAATGTCCTTATATTTCTACTCTTAAGATATATACTCTTGACAAGATTGAGCTAAAATTCACTCTAAGTCTCCTTACCCAGGAATGTTGCCTTATGGGGAATCCAGCTCAAATAGGTTCTCAACTTTTAATGTCCTTTCCCCCTTCCACTGGGATTCATGGCATGAAGGGCAAAACAGCCAGAATGAAGTGGTTTTCCTTGCCTGGATTGCCAAGGGCCAATAGGGTCTCATGACCAGGCCCTGCTACCTCATACTGTCTCCTCCCTCTCCCTAAAACTATCAAAACTTTTCATGGGCCTCTTTGGTTGGACAATTCACTGGACATGTCTCTTGGGTGGCAACTCTGCTGCCCTCTTATTTCAATTAAAGATGCTTTATTCTTCAATTTGTGGCTTTGATTTATTTCAGGACTAGAAGAAGGAGGGAAGGAAGGAAGGAAGGAAAGAAGGAAGGAAGGAAGGAAGGAAGGAAGGAAGGAAGGAAGGAAGGAAGGAAGGAAGGAAGGAAGGAAGGAAGGAAAGAAAGAAAGAAAGGAAGAACTTACTAATTGCCTGAAATGTGATAGGTACTATACTAAACACTTTAAAAATATTATTCAGTCTTCATAATGTGTGTGTGTGTTTGTCCTTGGTTGCCAAAGAAGACCATGCCATCAGAGAAGTGATGATATGACTTGCACTTGACTTTGTTTTGAGGGAGGGCTGTGCAGGTCACCAGTCTCACTTCTCCTCCAGAGCCATCTGGATCCAGTGACCAGATATTCATCAGGATGACTGGAGATGACCCAGGATGAGGCAATTGGGGTTAAGTGACTTGCCCAAGGTTACACAGCTAGTGAGTGTCAAGTGTCTGAAGTGAGATTTGAACTCAGGTCCTCCTGACTCCTATACTGGTGCTCTATCCACTGCATCACCTAGCTGCCCCCAATCTTCACAATAACCCTGGGAGGTAGGTAGTATTATTATCCCAGTTTTACAGGTGAGAAAACTGAGTCAGCAGATTAAATGACTTGCCCAGGGTCATACAGCTAGAAAATATCTGACAGCAAACTTAAACTCAGGTCTAGACCCTCTTCTTTCTTACTACTAGTTGTTTTTGAGTCTTTTTAGTCCTCTCTGACTCCCCATGACCATATTTGGGATTTTCTTGCAAAGATACTGAAGCAGTTTGCCATTTTCTTTTCCAGCTCCTTTTATAATTGAGGAAACTGAGGTGAACAGGGTTAAATGACTTGCCCAATGTCATACAGCTAATAAATATCTAAGGTTGCTTCAAGTTCAGGAAGTTTAGTCTTCCTGACTCCAGGTCCAGCAGGCACTCTATCCTCTTCCCCAGGTAGCTGTCTAGAACAGGGTAGATAACCTTTCAAAGGTGAAGAGCTAAGGTTCTGATCCCAGTTCTGGAGAACCTAAGACAAGCATCATAAATCTCATTTGGGAGGAGAGACCTATGACCTTAGGACAATGGAGGGCTGGGCTGGGTCAGGGTAATAGAATAAAGGATATGGGAGTGGTGGGTGGCTAAAATGAAAGGACATTGAAAGGATTATAGATGGTGGATGCCTTAGGTGAATGCCAGAGACTTGGTTCTGGAACTTTGGGGTCCCCATTCCAAAGCCATGGTCTTTTCTTTTAGGGGTCCAGTGTGAATCCTATACCCATCATGACTATATCCTGGATCTTTGGAATTTTCACATCTTAGGGCAAAGCCTCAGTGAAAGACGTCTAGCTCTTGGTGTTTATGTGGATGTAAAGTCCCTACTGAGAGCTGTGAAAGAGCCCCAGACCTGGAGTTATGAGACCTAGGTTTGAATTCTGGTTCTGATACTCAACCAGCAACCTGACTATGAGCAAACTATTTAACTTCTTAAACTCAATTACTTCATACGTCAAACATGAATCATAACACTTGCCCTAGGAACCTTAGAAGTTCTTTGCAAGCCGTGAGAGCCCTGTTGTCAATCATGTTGCTGATGTGTTTCCCAGGAATTTATAGAATCCCAGAGTCTGAATGGGAAGGGCCATCAGAAGCTCTCCATCCTGACAAATACCTTATTGAGAACGCACATTATTACATGATTGATCATTCAGCCCTTGCTTGAAAATTTCCAAAGAAGGAGAAACCTACTAATAAGATAATAGTTGAAATTTCTAACATTTGCCTGCCTGTAGTAGGCACTATATGAAAATGCTTATTCCTGGTCCTTTCCTTCCCCTTCCTTTTTCCCTTCCCTGCCACATGCTAGGAATGGAATGCTAATATGCTATAAGTAATGAGGAAATATGCAACATGACTATTGTGATAATGCTTAACACAGTTGTACATGTATAACCTATATCTGATTGCTTGCTATCTTGGGGAGAGAGGAAGGGTGGAAGGAGGGAGAAAAATTTGGAACTCAAAATCTTATAAAAAATGAATGTTGAAAACTCTCTTTACATGTAATTGGGAAAAAATAAAATACTATTAAAAATAAAAAAAGAAATCAGGAAGTAGATGATTTGAAGGAGACATGGGAAAACATTTATGAACTGATTTAGAGGGAAGTAATCAGAGTCAAAAAAAAATTTACATTATAACTTCAATCTTACAGAAACAAAAACCTTTGAATAAACTGTGGAAGAGTGAAATGCATAAAACCAGGACAAACAAACAAAAGCACTGTAAAGATAAATATCTTTGCAAGTTGTAAGCACCATGATCAGTACAGTGACCATCCATAATTCCAAAAGACCAATGATGAAGCAGCCACTTCCTAACACACATATGATGGATTCAGGGTGCAGAATGAAATCTATTTTTTGAACACAGCTAATGAGGGGATTTATTTTGCTTGACTTTGCATATTTGTTACAAGGAATTTTTTTCTTTTCTTTTTTTTTTAGTGGTTTTGGGGATAAGAGAGAAAGCATTTAATTACTTAATTAAAAAAATGAAACAACAAAAATATGTTTCAGAGACCTTGCCCTTGGCTCCAGTTCTTTTGCTTTTAACTACTTTCTCAGTCCTTAGTGATCACTAAACCCTAAATAGGATCTGAACCCCTAAAAGGAAAAGACCATGTCTTTGGAATCTGGACCCCAAAAAAGAAAAGCCCTTAGACTTTCCCACATAGCCCAGGTCCCTGGAGTTCACCTGGGGTGTCTGGCCCTTCCAGATCCTTCTCTGTTACATCCCAGTCACCCCAGACAACTTGGTCACTTCTAGATCCTTCCCATAGTCCTTTGGTATATAAGGTCCATCTTGCCCCCCATTATATTGCTCAGATTCCATTAAGACTGAGCATTTGTGGGGGTGGAGCCAAGATGGCAGAGTAGAAGGACGCAAGTTTATGAGCTCCAACCCACAGCACATAGAATTAATGTAAAAAGAGATCCGCATAACTTCTGGACCACTGAAAGGGGTACAGAAACGGAGTGGAAGAGATTTCCATGCCAGAGAGCCCTGGAGACCCATCCCCAGGGTCCTTCGCGCTCCGGAAAGCGGACCCCACCCCCAGCACTGCCCTGGCCGGGCCCCAGAGAAGCTGACCCGAGCAGGCTTCAGGGATGGAAGCTCCGACAGCCAGGAAAGTCCCTCCGTTCACAGAAGCTACAGGTCAGTGAGAGAGGCTGGGCTGGAGGGCTGGGAGCGGAGTGTCTCCGTGACTCGGGCCCCCTCGGGAGGAAGCGGCGGCAGTAGAGATGTGGGCAGGAAGCGGCGGAGGCAGAGGCGTGGGCAGCAGCGGAGGGAGCAGCGGCAGCCGCCCTGAATCCCTCAGCAGCAGGCAGGATCCTCATTACGGAAGGTCTCTGCATAAACAACCTGAGGGAGCTGAGCCTGCGAGACGGCCCTGCCCCACTCCACTCTATTACTCAAGGGCTCTGCATAAAGCCCCTGAGGGAGCTGAGCCTGGGAGGTGGGGCCCACCCCCACCCGCTCTGTTCCTGAAGGTCTCTGCATAAAGCCCCTGAGGAGGCCGAGCCTGGGAGGCGGCCCTGCCCCCACCCCAGCACCAGAACTAAAGTTTGCTGCGGAAAGCCCATTTGAACCTCAGACCCCAAGCACTAGCTGGGCGGATCTAGGCGGGGGTGGACAGGAACCTCAGAAGTCAAGTAACTGGCTGGGAAAATGCCTAGAAAAGGGAAGAAAAATAAGACTATAGAGAGTTTTTTCCAACAAATGCAAATGATCCCAACATTCGGATCTGATGACGAGGACGAGGACATATTCTCGCCATCGGGGAAAGATGTGGAGGGCGGGGCCTCAGTACCCCAGACACCCCAAGGGGATGTCAGGTGGGCTCGGGCCTTGGAAGAGCTAAAAAAGGATTTTGAAAAGCAAGTTAGACAGGTGGAGGAAAAGCTGGGAAGAGAAATGAGAGACATGCAAGAAAAGTATGAAAAACGGGTCAATACCTTGGTAAAGGAGACCCAAAAAAATGCTGAAGAAAATAACACCTTGAAGACTAGGCTCACTCAATTGGCAAAAGAGGTTCAAAAACCCAACGAGGAGAAAAATGCTTTCAAAAGCAGAATTAGCCAAATGGAAAAAGAGGTTCAAAAGCTCACTGAATTTGATAGTTCTCTCAAAATTAGAATGGAACAGATGGATGCTAATGACTTTCTGAGAAACCAAGAAATCACCAAACAAAACCAAAAGAATGAAAAAATGGAAGAGAATGTGAAATATCTCATGGGAAAAACAACTGACCTGGAAAATAGATCCAGGAGAGACAATTTAAAAATTATGGGACTACCTGAAAGTCATGATCAAAAAAGGAGCCTAGACATCATCTTCCATGAAATTATCAAGGAAAACTGCCCTGACATTCTAGAACCAGAGGGCAAAATAAGTATTGAAAGAATCCATCGATCACCACCTGAAAGAGATGCAAAAAGAGAAACTCCTAGGAACATTGTGGCCAAATTTCAGAACTCCCAGCTCAAGGAGAAAATCTTGCAAGCAGCTAGAAAGAAACAATTTCAGTACTGTGGAAATACAATCAGGATAACTCAAGATCTAGCAGCTTCTACATTAAGAGATCGAAGGGCATGGAATAGGATATTCCAGGAGTCAAAGGAACTAGGACTCAAACCAAGAATCACCTACCCAGCTAAACTGAGTATAATACTTCAGGGGAAACTATGGTCTTTCAATGAAACAGAGGACTTTGAATCATTCTTGATGAAAAGACCAGAGCTGAAAAGAAAATTTGACTTCCAAACACAAGAATGAGAAGCATGAAAAAGTAAACAGCAAAGAGAAGTCTTAAGGGACTTACCAGAAGTGAACTGTTTACATTTCTACATGGAAAGACAATATTTGTAACTCTTAAAACTTTTCAGTATCTGGGTAGTTGGTGGGACCACACACACACATACACGCATGCACGCACACACACATACACACATGCACACACACACACAGAGACAGAGAGCACAGAGTGAATTGAATAGGATGGGACCATAGCTTAAAAGAAATTAAGGTAAATGGTGAGAGAGAAATGTAGTGGGAGGAAAGAGGGTGAAATGGAATGGGGTAATTATATGTCATTTAAGAGGCAAGTAGGAGACTTTTTAGTGGAGGGATAAAGAGGAGAGCTGAGAAAAAAAAAAACAAGAAGTTTACCCTCATCACATTTGACTAAAGGAAGGAATAAAATGCACACTCATTTTGGTATGAAAACCTATCTTACAGTATAGGAAAGTGGGGGAGAAGGAGATAAGCAAGGGGGGGGGATGATGGAAGGGAGGGCAAAGGGAGGAGGGAGCAATTTGAAGTCAACACTTGGGGAGGGACAGGATCAAAAGATAGAAGAGAAACAATGAGGGACAGAATAGGATGGAGGGTAATTCAGTTAGTCTTACACAACACGACTATCAGGGAAGTCATTTGCAAAATTACACAGAAATGGCCTATATTGAATTACCTGCCTTCCCAAAGGGAATGGGTGGGGAGGGAGGGATGGGGAGAATTTGGAACTCAAAGTTTTCGGAACAACTGTCTAGTATTGCTGTTGCTACTAGGAAAGAAGACATACAGTTAATGAGGAATAGAAAGTCATCTGGCCCTACAGGAGAAAAGAGAAGATGGAGACAAGAGAAGGGAGGGGTGACAGAAGAGAGGGCAGATTGGAGATAGGGAAAATTAGATTGCTTGGGGTATTGGGGTGGGGGGAGAGGATAAAAGGGGAGAAAATTTGGAACCCAAAATTTTGTGAAAATGAATGTAAAAAGTTAAATAAATAAATAAAAGAAAGAAAAAAAAAAAAAGACTGGGCATTTGTGACGCTTGTCTTGACAAGTGGGCCAGATTGAATCTGAGCCATTGGCCAGAATCTTTAAGGAATCTAAGTGTATTTGTGATTACAAACAGGCCAAACTTCTAAGTGGCCAAGTGGCCTTCTAAAGTGGCCAAGTCATCTAGGTTTACTGGGAAATAACAGAGAAGAACCTGGAAGGGCCAGGCACCCAGATGAATGCCAGGGACCTGGGCCATGTGGGGAAGTCCAGCAGCTTTTCCTTTTTAGGATCCAAATCTCAAAGACGTGGTCTTTTCCTTTTAGGAGTTGAGATCCCATCCCCTTCAGTACCAAAACTATACATCATCTGGTCTCTGAGTCCATTTGGCTGTCTGGATTTAGAGATCTGCTATACCAAATCCCAAATTAGTTTTCTCTCTCTCTTCTGCCACTGACAAATTAAGTCAGTGCACAGGTCTGTCATTCAATCCTACTTCAGTTCAGTTTACTCCAATACTCATTTATTAAGCTTCTATTAAAATAAACGTGTTAAATGGAAGCAATAGTTTCTGTGAATTGTTCTGATTGATAGATTAGCCAACTATTGTCTTGTAATGAGTAGAATTTGAGAGAATGGAAATAGGACAGGTCAATTTCAATGGGATTGTGTATGAATTAACAATAGACCATTGGCAGGAAATGAATGTAGTTATGACCAGATATGTACTATGTTTATGAGTGTATTTTCAACTACAGTAGCATTTGGGTAAATGCCTTCTTGGAAAGATAATGTGACACATGAAGGTCCAGATAAACCTGAGAAAGTGTCCTGAAAATCTTACAAATGCTGCTTGGTAAGTTACCCCAATAATTTGGGTTTAGGCTAGCAATAAGAACCTAGGTTAGCATGACAACTAACCTTGAATAGAGAGCAGAGTTAGTTAGCTGGATTAGGGTTGTCTTAGGTATAGCTCTCTGTGCTTCATTATTTCCTAGCGCTGTGCTCTGTCATTTTGTCTCTTGAATAATAATAATAACCAACATTTACATAACACCTACTATGTGCTGGGTATTGTGCCAAGTACTTCACAATTATTCTCTCATTTGATCCTCATAACACCACTGGGCGGTAGGTGCTCCTATTATCCTCATTTTATATTCTAGGAAACTAATACAAACAGTGGTTAAGTGATTTTAATCCTTCTCAAGTTGTTTGGAGCAATCTATTCTCTGTCTTGGGTACATTAAGGATATTCGTGCCATGGATAAGCCTGGTTTGGTAGAAGCAGTGGAGATACAGAAGAGGACTCATTCGCAAAGTTCAGGAATGCCAACCAATAGAAATTGACTAACATAGAAAGTAAAGAAAAAGAAGGAAACCCAAGGGAACATTGGGTTTGGCCCTCGACCTTCCTGTTTGGAATCTATTTCCCCACAGTTCAAAGGTATAGAAATATTCAGGACAGGAGTAGGGAAGCATGGGAGCACATAGTGAAGTGACTAAGGGAGGAAAAGGATTGTAGAATCAAACGTAACAGGAGGACCGGCCAATGTGTCCAGTTCTAAGCGTATTGCTCAACTGCTCCAATCCCCACATGGATTTTGGAGCATACACAGACTTTCTGAAACTGGTTCTACTAACCAGGTGGTAAAGACAAGACTTCTTTGCTTGCCTGTGGAGCTGGAACAGTGGTGCATTCAAAAGGTACTAACCAGCCCAAACTAGGCCCTTCCTCTTGTTCTGGCTGGCTAAAAGCCTGGATGCTTTTAAAGGAGACAGATAATGCCAGAAGAGGAGAGGCCTCAGGCCTTCCCCATCTGAGGCCCATGAAACCCATGAATGTGGGCCTCTGTTGTTTGTGTCTTTGTGACTGTTCTTCCTGGGTTTGGGAGAGGAAGGAGTATTGGAATAATGTAAGAATAACCTTGTGAGCTTTGGAAGGTCAAAATGGTGGGCCATTGAAGCAATGAGAAGAGAGTCCATGCCAGAACTTGCCAGAAGCCAGATGGTGAGGAGTGAGATACTGAGCCACTTGTTTGACCTAGTCCAGCAGTAGCTAAGACAAAGACTCATCCAGTGGCTCTGCCACATTCTGAAGTGAACTTGGTGGGATTCATGCTATGTAGAAATTACTTTAAGTCTCTCCAGCCTCTTCCCAGACACCGAGATGATATCAGGGAAAGAGGGTATGCCTCTCAGGTGTTGAGAGGAAACGTTGGCACTTTTGTTCTCCTATGTCTTCACAATAAATGCCACTTTGTAAAAATAGAAGGGCACTAGAACCAAGCACTTTAGAGACAAGACACTTCTGACCCTTTCAGGTATCCTGAGGGGGAGATGGAGCTAACCTGGCTCTCAAACATTCTAGAATCTTTGTTACCCTTCATCATAAGATATAGAGCTAAAAGGGACCTCAGAGGTCATATAGTCCAACCCCTACACTCTAACCCCAGGCCAGGGGAAGTTAGATGATTTGCCCAGGGTCACATGGCATAAGAAGTGGGATTTAAATCCAGGTCAGAGAATGATAGGATCATAATTCCAGAGTTGAAAAGAATTTCAAAGACCTTCATATTACATATGAGGAAAGTGAAGTCCGAAGAAACAAAATGTCTGGCCTAGTGTGACACAGGTTAATAAGTATCAGGACGGGATGTGAATGCAGGTCCTCTGACCAGAAAACCCTGTGGTCTTTCTATTGTACCATAAAGTGCCCCAAAACCATTTTTTCCTGCCTCAGTTTTTTTTATGGAATCATATCATTTTAATTTCTAACCATGATGGGGTTTCACAACTGAACTGAAATGTCTCACTTAGCAAGAGAATCTGGGTATAGGAGTTGAGTCAAAGGACAACTATCCCATCCAGTATGTGGAGTGTGGATCCATACATGTATGTATACATGCATGCATGCATAGGTGTGCATAGATATGCCATACACATGCATGTGCATGTCCATATGGCATTGTCAAGAAATCTACAATTTTTCCAGTTTTTTCATAAGAAGGGAACACCAGTAGCCTGGACCTGAGCCCCTAGAAACTCTTGAACAGTGTTCAAGAGCCTCCCTTAGGAACTGACCTGTTCTCTACTTATCTCTCCCATGACAGTTGTGCTCCAGATGTGAGAAGTGAGCTTTTTGATCATACCTGATGTGGTTTACCCATGGTAAGAGGATTATAGGGCCTTCCAATGACCTGGGAAGTTGGATTCCTGGGTCCTACCTCCTGCTGTGGGGAAAATCTTCCAAAATTCCCATTCTCTGTACTTCCCCCTCTTTCTATATGATTTGATTCAATTCAACAAATATGTATGTTAACCTTGCTAAGTCTAGGGAATATACAAAGGTAATATTAATAATTGCCAGTTGTATAGCACCTTAAAGTTTACAGGTCATTTAATATATAACGACTTCTAAAATGCCCAAAACAATCCTTTGAGGTAGGTCTTAAAATATTATCTCACTTTTACAGATGAGAAAACTGACTCAGAGAAGTTAGGTAACTTGCTTATTGTCAGTCAACAAGCATTTATTAGGTGGTTACAAAGTGATACAAAGAAATAGGGAAAGATAGTCCCTGCCCTGAAGGAACTCACACTCTAAAAGGAGAGAGAGAAGATGTACACAACCACATATATACAACATCTAAGTAGAATAGATGGAATATAACATGAGAGAGGAAAGGCTAAGGTTGAGGAGAGGGCAGGAGGAGACACCAGGACCAGGTTATGCCCAACCAAGGTAAAAAGCTTTGCTCTTCATTGACTTCTTGGAGGTGTTAAGAGAAAGGAAGGCTACAAGCATGTTTATGGTGCCTCCTTGTGGGAGATATGAACAAGAGTCACACAAAGGAAGGAGGAACAGAAGGGTGATGGTCTATATCACTGGAGAAAATATCCCCATCAATGACATCATAGATCACTTTGAATATTTTAGAATTAAGAGACCGTTTGGCATCAAGTACCTATAACAAGAGGATCAAGTTTCTTGGGACTCATCTACTAAGTCACACAAGATGGCAGGGCTCACAACCACCTTTCAATAAGCCTAGTTTATATTATTCTCTTACCCATATTCAATGGTCCAGCTGAACTGGCCTTCCTAGTGTTCCTGGCCCACAATTCTCCATCCCCCATTTTCCTGCTTCTGCATAGGCTGGCCCCTATGCTTGGAATTCCCTCTAACTCTTAGGATCTACTTCCTTCAAAGCTCTGTTCAAGTGCAACCACCTACATAAGCCCTTTTCCTCATCTCCCCAGATGCTGGTGCCTCCCTCCAAACAAATTATTTTGTATTTTTTTTTCTTAATGTAATTTGCATATATGCACATGTTGTGGTTCAGTTGTGTCTGACTCTTCTTGACCCTATGTGAGGTTTTCTTGGCAAAGATAATGGAGTAGTTTGCCATGTTCTTCTCCAGCTCATTTTTTTTTTTCACAGAAGAGGAAACTGAGACAAACAGGGTTAAGTGACTTAACCAGGGTCACCCATTTAGTAAGTGTCTGAGGTTGGATTTGAACTCAGGTCTTCTCAACTCTGGGCCTGGCACTCTATCCACTGTGTCACCTAGCTGCCCATATGTATGCAGAGAGAATGTCATCTCTTCCCACAGAATATAAGCTCCTTGAAGGCAGATATTGTTTCATTTTCCAGCATCTATATAGCAAGTGCTTAATAAATACCTTTTGATTTCTTGTTTGTTATCTCCATTGGTAGAAGGAGTCTCTAAGCTGGAATTTCCTTTCACTGATGTAATTATTGATCCCTTAAGTATTTTTTTTTATCACTAATTGTCTCTAGTTCTCAATTTCCTTATCTCCAAAATGGGAATACTTCAGATTTTTTTTTATAAAGGTCAAATGAGGTAATATATGTTAATTGCTACTTAAATTGTCAGTTATCATTATCATCACCAACGCCATCGTTATCTGGACCAAGGGTGGGGAACCTGCAGCCTCAAGGCCACATGTGGCCTTCTAGGTCCTCAGGTTCAGTCTTTTGATTGAGTCCAAGTTTTATATAACAAATCCCTTTTTTAAAGGAATTTGTTCTATGAAGTTTGAATTCAGTCAAAGGGTCACACTTCTGGGCATTTGATTAGTGGCATACAAGGATGTGGTTGATTTTATTCTTTAGGTTTGTGCGGGAGATGTGGAGTCTCATCCAAAGTTGAGTATACAGTAGGTACTTAACAGGTCCTGACTGAATGATCCCAAGTGCCTATGGGTTAGGAAATTTGTACTGGTATTACTTATTTTAACCAGAAGCTTTGGAGGCTGATGAGAGAAAACATAGAGGATTTAGCTGGAAGTGAATGTCAGAAATGACAGAGAGAGAGAGAGCGAGCAGCACTTTGAAACTTTTCTACTATGAAAAGCCTGGCCTCCTTGGAGAAAGTCAAATGCCTTCCCCACTCACCAGGGTCATGACCCTGGGTAGGGTCATAGAATTATAGATTTAGAACTGGAAAGGATATCAGAGGCCTTCTGGGTCAACTCCCCAGTCATTCAGATGAAGGAACGAAGTGATAGGTCTAAGGTCAGAGGGGTGGGAAATGCCAGAAATGAGATTTGAATCCAACCCTCTGACTCCAGGTCTGCTGTACTATGCTGCCTTCATAAATAACAGACTCAAAACTTGAACCCAGGGCTTCCACTTCCAAGGCTTTTCATTGCTTTTTCTTCTCCCCCAATAAGTGTATTAGGTTGGAGGAGTATGTGGGTAAAATAGAGACTCTCCCTTTCACAGGCCAATGGACAAATGTCCCATTGTCTGCCCTCTTTGGTAACCCTGACATGGAGGAAGGATTCAGTTTCTCCAACCAGCCTGGGACAAGTATAGGGAGAAACCGAACTTCATTCAGCATGAATCATATGCTCCCTCTAGGGGTCATAGAGGAAATGTTACTGAGTGATTTCTAAAGTCCTCTCCTTGCCTGGCGTTCTCATCTAATTCTAACGGTCCTCATTTGTACAATCCCTTTTAAAACTTATGCAATGTTTTCCTCTTAACAACCCTGTGAGTTAGGTAGTATAGAGATCATTACCCCTATTTAATTTAATATTGAATGTAAGGAAATTGAGGCCAAGAATTGGAGTGATTTGCCCACACAGCACCTAAGTGTCCTAAGGACTTCAATGCCTATCTTCTAACTCCAAGCACAGCGCTACCCCACTGCCTCTCGTAGCGACTGACTCCAGCTGAGGATTGTTGGAAACAACCAGCCTGAAGCGAAGGATGGAGGCAGAATTCCCCCATTGTAATGGTCCAAGAAGAAAGTTGTTGTGATGAAAAAATCAAAGTGCTTAAAGCCTGAGAACTGGGATCATTGTGGCCTCTCAGAGACCATAGGAATTCCCCTCTGAGTGTGAGTCCCACTGGGTATGAGAGAGAAGAAAAACTTCTCAATATGACTTTCCCCATCACTACCACACTTCATCACTACCATCGCTATCACACTTGAATCATAGGTCTGAAAACTTCACCTTGAACTTTCACTTCCCTGTGTATGATCCATCACCCCCAGAGCCATCTTGCACATGTAACACCGTCTGGCGAGTGGTTGGCTAGCCACAAAACCCCTCCTGGCACTTGTAGTTCTCTCCTATTTGAGAAGAGGGGATTAATAAAAGATCAGTCCTTGTCCAGGGAGTGAAACTTTTTCATGATGGTGGGACTCTTGAGAAGCATAAGGGACAGCTTCCCATGGGAGTAATGTCGACTGTGGGAACAGCCAGTGTCGGCCACATCTGGGATTCCCTTTTCTAGATCATGAGAGATGACTTTGAAATGGACGAGCTGGAGGTGACTCTGATCTTATCTTACTTCCTTGAGAGCAGGGGTGCCAAGAGAAAGAAGCCAGCTGAGAGAAACAAATGGGTCAGTCCGACTTTCACTTAATTGCACTTTAAAAAATTCATTCTGTTAAAGAATACATTTGCCTGATTTAGTACTATTTCTCATAGACTTGTCATAGAACCTGTCCACGTATTGCTAGGCTTTGTTTCATTTTTCATTGTGAGGGTACAGTGGGAGCCACACAGGAGGGAGGCCTGTTTCCTAGCGCTCTGGGAGCTCAGATCTCTCAGTCGATTTTTTTGAGCGAGTTTTGCTCTCTAACTGAGGGCAGAAGCATGAACCATTTTATAAAGATGCTTCTAAGCACAGAATTATCATGAAAACAGGCCATGTTTTTATCAATTTGTCTTATAGATGTGAGCCATGATCAATATATAACCTGGTTCCCCTAGGCTCCCTTTCACTCACCAATTAAAAATGTATTTAACCTTGTTAAAAAAAAAAAAGACACTTGCTATTGATTTCATGGTGTTCTTTCATGTTTTATTCTGTCATCCTTATGGCCCCCACCTCAGGACTTTCTGAATTACTGTGTTGTCATGAAGACCACCCTGATAAGTCACAGAAAGTCAGATTTGTCCCAGAGATCCAGTTATACATATGCCCAAACCTTCCTCATGTTCCCTGGCCTCCTTCCCCTTGCTCCTGGTCTCCTAAGCTCTCTCCATTTGTAAAGATGAGATTTATCCCAGTACAGTATTCCAACATCACTGACCATTCTAATGCTGCTGGGGGTGGGAAGGAGGAGGTTTCCAGCTGTAACCAGTTAAAGGGGTGAAGGAAAGGCCAGGCCACCTGACCATATATACTGTAGATCATAAAATTAGGATCAGAGAGAGAGAAGACAGAAAAATAGGTAAAATTGGAGGTGGAGATAGCAGATGAAATTGGATTTAAGTCCTGCCTGGGTAGAGATGGTCAGAGTTAGCATATTATTCAAGGCCATAAATTTAGAATTCAAATTTAGAAGTCAAATCATCTTCCTTTTGTTTTTAGATGAGCTTTTTTCAATTAATAAAATTTTTTCGGCCTTCTCCATTGAAAATGAAAAAAATAAAAACAAAACCTTTGTAATAAATATGAACAGTCAAGCAAAACAAATTTTTACATTGACCTTGTCCAAAAATACATGTTTCATTCAGTCCCTTGAGTCCATAAATTATCTGTCATGAGATGGGAAGCATGCTTCATCATGTGTCCTCTGGAATTGTCAGTCCCTTCATTTTACAGATGAAGAAACTGAGGCCAAGAGAGTTTAAGAAATTCGTCTAGTGTCACATAGGTAGTAAGTAGCAGGAAATAGGACCTGATGGTTTACATTTTTATAGACTTGTCGATTTATACTTCTACCTCTTTTTTGGCTTGTTTATTATTTCTTCCTTAACTGGTGAAACTTTAGGTTGCTGTTGTGGTTATTGTTCTTTTAACCCCACCCTGTGGAGTCAGATAAAAACTTTCACTCTTTATAAGACTAGCCTGGGAGGAAATAACAGGGTCATTCCAGAAGCCAGAGTTTGGGTTTTCAGGTTAGGTAGAGAGTAGTTGGTGGCTTCAAATGTGTTAGAGCAGACTTTTACACTCTTAAAAATTATTGAACACCCCTTAAGAGTATTTGTTTATGTGGGTTATAACTATTGAAATTTGCCATATTGGAAATTAAAATATATTAGTATTATTATGAAATGTTTCGACCCCATGGACCCTCTGAAAAGGTTTTGAGGAACGCCCCCAGAGTTCTCTGGACCACTCCTTGAGAACTAGTGACTTAGAGAATTAAGTCTGGAGCATGGGCTTGGAAGGTCCCTTGGAAGCATTGATTCTCTTTTCCTTTTGAGAGCATTTGTTGACACTACACTCATAGTCAAATTCCAATTTTCATCTGTGGGTATCAAAACCAAATCCTGGGTAGGAGTGCTAAGGAAAATATAGAAGTAATTTGGCTACTTTGGAATGAACAGAGTTGGGAAGCCCTAATCAACAAGTATGTCTTTCTTAAATTGCAAACTCCTGGAGTAAGGGTCTATGCTGGTCTGACTTGTACCAGTATAATACCATATACTATATTTTGCCAATGGATCTGTGATCATTTTTATGGGTATTCCTTCCAACAAGGCAGATGCCAGTTCTTCCATACCTACTCATTGTGTCTTTTCATAAGCTTACCACAAACACTTAATCCAATGTTCTGGGGGCTTTTCTTGATTTCTGACATCCCAAGAATACCAGTGGAGCACACTGGCTGTCCATCAGCTCTCATTAGTTCAAAGGGATCTTAGAGGTAATGTGCAACTCCCTCATTTTATTTTTTTTATTCAAATCAATTTTTTTTCAATCAACAAAAGTGTATATTTTCTCCTTCCTACCTTCCCACTGAAAAAGAAAACATAAAAACAAAACCCTTATAACAAATATGTGCCACCAAGCAAAAAAGTTCCTGACTTGGCCATATCTAAAAATAAATGTTGCATCCTGCCCCTTGAGTCTTCTTCCTTGTAATGTGTTGCAGTCAGCTCACACCTACCACAAGTCTCCCCATTGTCCTTTGGGTGATCCTCAATTTCAATTTTTCAGAAACTAATGTTCCATAGCTTGCAGCCATGCAATAATCAAAACCAGAAGGATTTTGCTAATAAAAGGATGGGACTTTGTTTCAGGAAGAAGCTTGGGGTTGTTAAAAGAACTTCCCAAGGTCAATCTAGCCCACCCTACTCCTGTTTTATTCTTGGACCAACTTATCATCTATTTCATTGTCTGTCCAAACCATGTATTATAACTGATGAGTTATAGATCTGTCCATCCAACTGCATATTATGGTTTGGCCAACAGTCATTCTTTATCCACTAGGTTTTTCCTGGGCAGATAGGTCAAATTCTATTGAATGATTATGGATCTCTATTGAATCAAGGCTCCCTTGGCTATAGTATCTGTTCAGATACTACTAGTTACATGTGTGATTCTGGATAAGTCATCTAGCTTCTCATAGTCTCAATGTCTTCATCTATAAAATGGACATTGTAATACCTGTTCTGCCTGAATAATAGGTTATCATAGGATGAAATGAAATAATGTAAGTGAAGGTTCTTTATCACTGGCTACATAAATGCATGGTAAGAGAAATGATCTCGTCTTCCTTTGCCTGGATGCCTGCAACCCTTACAAGCCATCCCACTCTCTCTGGGGTTGGTCATAGACTGTTTTGTCCTGTTCTTTCCTTATGTCCTTGTTAGTCCAGATAGATCAGAAACTCCTTGGCAGTAGGAAGGACATCTGTATTCTTCAGAGGTCCCAGAACATAGCAGGTACTCTCAATGACATGTAAAGATTTGCTGAGATGAAGCACATTTAATAGAACGCAGTCACATCCTTTCCGCAGTTCCCTTCTTTCCTGATTACCTACATCTGGCCCTCCTCCTATCTTTCTTTACAATTTCCCTTTCTGGACTTTCACCAATCCATTTTCCTTCTTTGTCTCTCTCTGTCTCTCATCTCTAAATAGACCACTTTGGTGCTAGCAATAATGATGATAATGGCAGTAACTAGGAGGAGAAGAATTCGTGTTGATGAGAATTAGCATTCATCTAACATTTTAAGACTTACAAAGTGCTTTACAAATATTATCTCATTTACATCACTCCCTTTGACTACCTGGTTTACTTCAGGGTTTGGTGGGAAGGGACAGGGACAGAGGACGACTATAGAAAAGTAGATGAGAGACAGAGAGGAGCAGAAGTATCCGCGTAACAGGAAGCTGCCCTGCAGGACTCAGCAGCCTCAATCCAAGGTGAGTCATGAAACTCATAACCACTAGATGGTGCCATTGGTACAGCCAGTCACCATTCTTTCCTGGATTAGGCAGGCTCAACGGGAGTCTTGGAAACTGTGGAGGGGGAAGATGGAGGCCAATTATGAATATGCTAATTATTTTAGAGGTACCCCAACAATGTCTCCATCCCCCACCAGGTGCTTCTATGTGGTATTCAGGGTCTCATGTGCTTTGCCCAGTCATGGTGGCACATGTCAGGCTGATGCAAAGGTCACATATTCTGTAATTCTAAGGATGTCCTTTATGTTCCAAGGTCAGGTGGATGTTCCTGGTGGGAGGACTTCTTACAGCACTTTCCCACTCTACCTCAAAGTATTAACTTATTTAATGTCTCTGTTCCCTACATTCTTCTATCAGTCTATAAGTTCCTTGAGGATCATAGAGTTATATCTTTAGAGCTAGAAGAGGTTTTAGAAAACTCGTCCAACACCCCCATTATACAGATGGGGAAACTGAGGCCCAGAGAGGCTCAGTGATTTGTCCAAGGTCACATGGTTAACAAGTTGCAGAGCTGGGATTTGGGTCAACCTCTCCTTCACTCCTCCAGTCTTTCCCCTGCGTCATGATAGAAGAACTATGTTTTCCATCTTGGTGTCTCCAGGGTTAACATAGTACTTACTGTATGTCACATCCTTTATAAACATAATGTTGAATTAAATTGTAGCATGGTATGGTCAGTAGAAAAAGCATGACATCTGAATGCAGAAGATCTGTTTGACAACTGGCTGGACCTAGTACTTACTACCTGTGTGCCCTTGGGCAAGTCTCTTCTTTCTCAGCCTCCAAGAGGCTTGTCTATAAAATGAAGGGATTGGATTAGGTGTCTTCTAACATCAGTATATCACTAAAGAGAGTTAACGTTAATAAAAGTAACTACGTGTACAGTGAATTAAGCATCAGGTCTGGAGGCAGGAAGACACAGGTTCAAATCCAGCCTCAGAAGCTTATCTATTGTGGTGTGACTGTGGGCAAGTCCTTTAACTTTGTTTACCTCAGTTTCTTCATGTGTAAAATGGGGTTAATAATAATAGCACTATCTCCCAAGGTTGTTGTGAGAATCAAATGAAATCATAATTATAAAGTGCCTGGCACCATATAAATGTTAATGGTGTTGGTGATGATGACGAATTATCCAAAATCTCTGACCAATGCTGCCTATCTGGCCTGAAGGAGGGATTTCTGGGTCTGCTGTGTACCATGTGCATGACCTTAGGCAAGTCACGAATTCTCTGTGCATCTTTCCTCATCTATGACACGAAGAGTTTAGACAAGAGGATCTCAATCATCCTTCTGCCTCTCCTGCAGAGTTTCTTGAGCCTTTTTGTGTCGTGGATCCCTTTGACAGTCTGGAGAAACCTATAAATTCTTCAGAATGTTTTTCAATGCATACAATTAAAAGAAACACCTTGGGATTACAAAGGAAAGCAATTGCATTGAAATAATGCTATATATATATATATTTTTTTTTTTTTTTAAATCACAGTCCCCAGGTAAAGAGCCACTTTTCTCGGTGCTATGATGAGATACACTAGAACTCTTTCACCCCAATTCAGAACAGTACAGGGAAAGTGCTCTCTCAGGAGCCAGCTTTATTAGCAATGCAAAGAGGCCTGGGGAGGGAGGGAGGCAGGTGATGCAGACCACAAAGCCCAGACAGGCCTTGGCCCCAGGAGAAAGTATCAGTAGCAAAGGCACAAAGGACCAAACGACACTGAAGAGGTCTCCAGAATAGGCACAGCTCCCTTGTCCAGGAAAACAAACTGCAGAACCTGCAGGGGTGGATGTGACTGACTCTGAAAAGATAAAGCCAGAATGTACAGTATGATTTATCAGAGGCCCCCTGGAAAGTAGCCCTCCTGTTCTGAGGCCTCCCAAAGCAACTACCCCAGCAAACTTTGCCCACTGGATTATGGAATTAAGGGTCAGGACGGAGTGTGGTAGGGTCACAAGATCCTTTGTTTCATGCCTTGAAGCAGTGTATTACAAGGAGCTCTGGGACTTAGAATCTTAAGATGGGTTCAAATTCTGATTCAGCCAGTTACTAGTCTTGAGCAAATTGATTTCACTTCTCTGAACCTCAATTTTTCTCATCTATGAAATGGGAATGATATTTGCACTACTTACCTCATAGAATTGTTGTGTGGAAAGCAGTCTGTAAGCTTAAACGGACTTTGTTGTTGTTCATTGGTGTCCAATTCTTCATGACCCCCTGGACCAGGGGTGGGGAACCTATGGTCTCGAGGCCACATGTGGCCCTCTGTGTCCTCAAGTGCAGCTCTTTGATTGAATCTAAATTTCACAGACCAATCTTGCAGCCTCAAGGCCACATGTGGCCCTCTAGGTCTGCAAGTGCAACCCTTTGAATCTAAACTAAGGGCTGCACTTGAGGATCTAGAAGGCCACATGTGACCTTGAAGCTGTAGGCTCCCCATCCCTGCCCAAGACCATAGCGTGCCAATACTGGCCATGGGGTTTTCTTGGCAAAAAATAATGGAATGGTTTGCTATTTCTTTCTCCAGCGGGGCAGAAGTTAAACAACTCGACCATATGTGACCATGGTCACATAGCTAGTAAGTATCCAAGGTCAGATTTAAATTCAGGTCTTTCTGACTCCAGGCCCAGTACTCTTCTACTGAGTCACCCAGAAGCTTCTTTGATGGGCTTTAGTAAATGTGAATTATTATTATTCAACTCACCTACTTGCAGTATTTTTACAACCCCTCAGAGCCCTTCTGATGAAAATACAAGTTCCCCCAAGAATCAGAATACTTCAGCCCAGAGGTACACGCTGAAGCAGTATGGGGAGAGCACTGTAGGTTTCACCATTCATTATATTTGGGAATCATTCAATTTCCTTATGTCTTGGTTTCCTTATCTGTAAAGTGGATAAATTAATACCCACTGTACAGGAACATGATGAGTACCAAAATAAGAGACAGCTGTGGAGGAAGCTCTGGATTTGGCATCTGGATTCCTTGCCTGAATCCTATCTTAGACACTTAGTTGTTTCATGAGCATGAGTAAACCAATTCCTTGGAGCCTCTCAAGGTTGTTTCATGAAGCAAATGTCTTGCCAGCCTCAAAGAACTATGTAATATTAATCTTAACTAAATGGCACATAATGTACATGACAGGGCTTTGATAAGACTTAAGTGCCCCAGAAATGTACTCTATGTAATCAGCACTCCTCTTATTATAGCCAGTTCACTCATCGCGATGGTCACACTCAAAGCTAGTGGATGGAGAACTCAGGATGTGCTCTATTAGACCCCAGGGAGTGTACTCATATTGCTTGGAGATGCTATGAGTCAGCATTCTCCCTATTAGCAAGGTCATTGTTCACCTCTGTCCCCAACCACCCACCAAATCTATGTTCAGGTTATGATCCAGGTTTTTTCAATCCAATTCAACATGTATTTATGTATCTATTACATGCATTGATGCTAGGTGCTGGGGAAGATGTAAATCACAGAGCCTGCCCTCAAGGATCTTACTGCCTAGTAGAAGATGAACAAGCAGGCAGAAAAATATTATACAAAATAAGAAATGGGAAGGGATGGGGCGAAGAAGAGATACGGCCAAAGTGCTCTAGAAGAATTTGAGGGAATGATGTATTTTTCATGTAGAGACTTAGTACATCTCTAAGTAGATGTTATAGGTACATACATACATATATGTACATATATACATGCATGTATACACACACAAATATATTTGTTTATGCTTACTTAACAGATCTGTCCTGATAGACTACAGTCCTTCCACACTTTACAAAATATAGAACTTCTTCAGTTACTGTGCGCAAAACTCAATTTTTCCTGGGTAGTCAGTTCTCTGTGGTTGAGTTTTTTAAATCACTGGACCGCGACTACCCTGTTCATTGCTGACCATGCAGGTAAAGTTTTTTCGGTGTAATAGGACAGTCAGACTTGCTATAACTCAGGTCATGAAACAACATTAGAGGAAAACCTTAGTGATGGTCACATGTATATTTGCATAGATAGATGAGGTAGATAAATAGATAATGAGATAGATAGATAGATGAATAGATAGGTAGATAGATGGATGGATGGATAGATAGATAGATAGATAGATAGATAGATAGATAGATAGATAGGTAGGTAGATAGGTAGATAGAACAGTTGATCGTCAGTTGATCAATCAATAAATCAGTAGTTAGTTAGACAGACATAAACATATATGGGACAGGGGAAGAGTCTTGTGTACGTCCTTATACGCAGGTATACTTATCAGATTATACTTTGAATTGTGGTTATTTGGTTATAATTATCTTACCTTCCTTAATAGATTATAAACTCCTTGGGGGCAGAGACTGTGACTTAATTTATCTTCATAGTTCCCTTCATATCCAGAGTTAAGTTGCATGGTAAATAAAGCAATAGGTCCAGAGTCAGGAAGACCAGAGTTCAAATCCTGGTTCAGACTTTTAGAAGTCGTGATGCTGGGCAAGTCACTTAACCTCTGGCTTCCTCAATTTCTTCAACTGTAAAATAGGGATAGTAACAACAGCCACCTCGAAGGGTTGTTATGAGGATCAAATGAGGTAATATTTGTAAAGTGCTTAGCACAGGGCTTATACATGGTAGGTGATGAGTAAATGATTTTTCCCTGACCTTCCCCTGGTACAGTACCTAATACACTATTAGTATTCAGATAGGTACCTAGGAACTATTTATTGAATGAAGAGAACAAGCCCGAGCAGCTCTGCACTTACAGTTAGGAGACTCCACCTACCAGCTGAGTGACTGGTGCCTCAGTTTCCTCATCTGTAAAAATGTGGATAATAATACTTGCCCTACCTACCTCATAGGGCTACTGTGAAGGAAATTGTTTATATAGATGAATAAGAGCTGTTATTCTTCACGGAAACATTTAAATCAGACAGTGTTTGATTGTTTTCAGTTTGTTTGTTTGCGATGCTCTTTGAATTAGCTCCTTCCTCCCAAACATCCTAGGTCACTAAACCCAGGATGGCATCTCTGGTCTGAACTGTCTAGGCACACATCTGACAATTGTCTATTTTCATTTGTTCTTTACAAGCTGTGTGGTCCTCAACAAGAGGACCTCTGTGAGCCATTATCTCTTCATCTGGAAGATGGGGGCAAATATACTTTCACCCTGAATTTCATGTTACAAAAATTAATTACACACTCCATGAGGTAGATACTGCAAACGTTACTGTCCCCGTTTTACAGATGGGGAAACTGAGGCTCATAGAGATGAAAATGACTAGCCCATGATCACACAGCTACTAAGTATCTGAGGTAGAACTCAAATCCAGGTACTTCAGCTCCAGGGACAATACTTTCCGCTACACCCAGAAAGCACTTTGTAAACTTTGAAGTAGAGCAGCTAGGTGTTACAGTGGATAGGGCACCAGGCTTGGAGTCAGGAAGACTCTGTGAGTTCAAATCTGGCCTCAGGCACTTAAAAGCTGTGTGACCCTGGGCAAGTCACTTAACCCTGTTTACCTCACTTTCCTCATCTGTAAAATGAGCTGGAGAACGAAATGACAAACCACTTTAGTATCTTTGATAAGAAAACCCCAAATGGGGTCATGAAGAGTCCGACACAACTGAAAAACAACTGAGCAAACTTAGAGTGTTGTATACATGTGAATAATGATTAAGAATCATGTAGATAATAATAATTCTTGTTATCACAGTCCATTCATTCAATAACCAAGAAAAGATTGGTGGCAAGTAAAGCAGTTACGAGGCTCTTGGAATAAGCGGCAATGAAGTCCTAGATTAGCGTAACAGCAGGGAATGCTAAAACAAGGGTATTCTTTCTTCTGGAAGAACTTCCAGTAGCTCCTGTAGTTTCCTTTTTAACCCATTCTAGGGTGTAATACTTATCCCACAACCCATTGATTAAGGACTCTCTCCTTACTGGTGGTAACCTTCATCTCCACCAATAAGGAAAGAATCCCTTACTGATGGGCTTTGGTTCAGGGGTTATAAGGGTTTTAGCCCAGGAGTGGGCACATAATGGACAATTAAAAATATGATTAATTGATTAATCATTCTGACTATTTTTCTGTCCAACCTCAAGCTTTTCTGCTTTATCTCTTGCCTGGTTCTTTATCAATGTGGACAACTCCTGCATTCTCTACTCTGACCCACCCTCAAACTCTGCCCTCCTGGCACATACCTGTACTTAAAGTTCATCTTCATTGATTTGCCTGTGGAGGAGAAAAGAAAGAAAAGCCCTTTTTAAAGCCCTGTTGGGTGGAAGGGGGAAAAGAGAGCAGGAAAAGGGAGGACTCAGCCATGATGCAAGTGGCATAGGCCTGGGAGATTTTACCCTCCATCCTCAGGGGCATAAATCTGTTCCCTCTTCTGTAAAGTAAAGAAGTTGGACTAGATTCTATCTAATCTCCTGCACTGCTCTGCGATTCTGATCCTAAGACTGTGCATCTCTGTAGGGTCCTCTGATTGGGGTACTTCCTCGTGTCTCTTTCTCGTCCCTCCCCCTAACTTGTCCAGGAACTTACCGGCGTTTCTTCTTGCCCCCGCAACGAAGCTTTTTGCCTTTGAAGACAGAAAAAACAATTTATTTTCATTAACTTCTGCCCTCAAGAAACCCTGGCTCTTCCATTCTCTTTTCCTTTTCCCTTTCCCTTAGACCATCTCTATATTTGGTGCAACCTTTGGCTCCCTTAGAATCTTCAATCACTGAATGTCCTGGAGGTAATGTATTGTTCAGTGGAAAACAAAACAAAACACCCAGTCCATTTGGAGTCCAGAGACCTGGGTTCAAATCTTGGGCTTTGCCACAAGCAAGCTTTATGATCTCAGGTAAGATATTTCCCTTTTTTGGGCCTGTTTTTTCATCTATGTGTAATAGATGGCTGCTAATGCCTGCTGGAGGAGAGCAAGAAATTCCTCATTCCTCCACTTTTTGCCTCAGGAATTTCCTGGTTGGATGGGGAGAGTATAGTCAGGTTATGCCTTGGGTCAGACTGTGACAGACAAACTAGTCTTCTATCCTGAGAGAAAAGAAGGGCATTGATCACAGCTCCCATAGGAGTGAATGAATGGGCCTAGAGGCCAACTTGATGGTGAATTTGAAAAGTCAAGGTTGGGCAACACCATGCAGTAACTGCATATTGGTGACCAAGAGATAGAGAAAATAGCCTTCCTTACTGGAGCAATTGGTGACACAGTAGATAAGAGCATTGGGCCTGGAGTCAGGAAGACCTGAGTTCAAGTCCAGCCTCAGATACCTATTAGCTCTGTGACTCTGAGCAAGTCATTTAACATCGTGTCTGCCTTAGCTTCCTCAACTGTAAAATGGGATCATTTACTAGCTGTGTGACCCTGGGCAAGTCATTTGACTCTGTTTGCTTCAGTTTCCTCATCTGTAAAATGAGCTGGAAAAGGAAATGGCAAACCACTCCAGTGTCTCTACCAAGAAGAAAACTCCAAATGGGGTCACAAAAAATTGAATATGACTGAAAAATGACCAAAGACCAAAAATGGGGGACAATAACAGCACCCATTGCAGTATTGTAATGAGGATCAAATGAGGTAAGATTCATAAAAAGGGCTTAGTATAGTGCCTGGCACATTATAAGCCATAAATAAATGTTTATTCCCCTCTCTTATGCCTACACTATTGCTACATATAAAATGATCAGATTGGACAAGATGATCTCTCTAAGGTCTCTTCCCAGCTCTAGCACCTAGCATCCTGCAAAAGACATGGCAAATGCATATGACATAATACCTGTCTTCAAGGAGCTGAGTCTAAGGGGAGAGACAGGAGGAATAGGCATGAGACGTGTTCTACTGACTATGAAACCTATGGGAATTTGGGGAGAGATTGTAAAGGAATTCTTCACAGAGGAAGTAAAAAAATAAACTGGGCCTTGAAGGATGTGAAGAATGCAGATAAGCCAAGGGGAGAAAAATATTTGGGTGAAAACCATGGTTTTGAGAATGGGAGTGTAAGAGAGAAACAACATGGAGCAACCCAAAGATAACTGAATTTGGCATCAGAGAATCTGCTTCAGATCCAAGCTCTGCCACTGTGCTGCTTGTGTGACCTTGGACAGGTCACTCAAATGCTCTTGGCTTCAGTCTCCTCATCTATAAAATGAAGAGGTTCAAGGAGGTGGCTTCCAGAATCTCTTCTCATTCTAAATCCAGAATTCTACTTCTTCACGAGGCAATGAAAGGATGCTGAAGTGTTCCTTGCCGACTGGGGAAGGGTGTGAGGTGCGGTTGGATGAGGACAGCATAATCAGGTTATGCCAGACCTTTGATGCCAAGCTGAGAAAACCTAAATCAGATTTCCAAGTCTAAGTTCAAGACGTTGATCTTCCCTTCTGTGATCCACCTAATTCTCTAAAATTCTGCTACAGAGGGGATGAAGGTGAGGGTCCTCCCTGATCCTGTCCCATGGATCATTTCTTTCCTTCTGGTTCTATTGGGTCATATATTTCTCCTGAAGCCAGCTTTCCTCTTTCCATTGCGGAGGAAATGGAAATGCCAAGGAGCCGGCTCTCCCCATTCTTTCATCCTCCCTCGCTTACTAGCCTCATTTCTTACACCCCTGTAACATATATTTCGTGCTCCAACAGAAGGGAGCTGCTCCCAGTCTCCTCCATCCAACTTAGGATCACAGGATGTCATGATAAAAGAGACCTTAGAGTTCATCTAATCTCAGGATATAGAACTGTGAGAAACTTTAGGGTTCATCTAGTCCAGCTATCTGATTTTATGAATGAGGAAACTGAGGTCCAGCAAAGCTAAATGATTTGCCCAAAGTCACATATATTGTAAGTAACAGAGCCAAGATTTGAGCCCAGATCCTCTGCCTCCACTTTAACTTTTTGATATCACTAGAGAGTAGACTAATACACATGGAGGAAAAGTCACTTACTCAAGGTCACACAGGTAATACAAGTGATAGAGCTGGTTGGGGTTTGAACCCAGGTCCTCTGATTCCAAATTTAGGGTTCCTGTTGTCCAAGACTCTGAAGTAGGGGCTGTGTGGCAGTCAAGGACATTGCTTTCACTACTAGTTTCTACTAACTTATCTATTCCTGACTCCAATAGCTGATGGGGCCTCCCCCTACTCACTGAGAATGTGTCTCTGCTTTGTGGCTAAGGCACCTCTCCCAAAGGGCCATCTTTGTGGCTAAGGGCATCTCTCCCAAGGAGCCAACTTCTACAAAAGGTCATCTTACCATCTCCACTCAGCTCTATCTGATTCCTCCTTCCCCCCCACCCCCCACCCCAATTTGGCCAAATCCCACTTACCTAGGATGATGATCAGCCCCACGATGAATGCCAAGGCAGCAAAAATCAGGCCTCCATTCCTGATGGTGTTATAATCTTATGGAGGGGAAAAAAGATGAGAGTGGCCTGAGGGGAGGTGATTAAGCCTTGGGGTAGGGTGAATGAGGAACTGGACAGCTAAGAGATACATAAATAGACTCCATCCATAGTAGAGGAGCCTGACAAGCCAGGCCCCCTTAAATCTCACTATGCCAATAGTCATCAGAACCCAGCTACCCCTTTCCCTACCTCTCCAGCTTCCATTGCAGAATTCCTCTGAGTAAGAGGGGAGGGAAAATATGGGGAGGGATTGGGGAGGCGGAAATTCAGGGGAGATTCCATCTAGGGGAGATTCAGGGCTCAGGTAGCAAAGTGCTACAATGCAAAGAGACAGGCTTACCGTAGCTGAATCTCTCATCATCCCCCTTGGGACTTCCACCTGAGAGAGGAGAAAAAGGGGAAGAGGAAACCTCTGAGGATCAGCCGGGGCCAGGACAGCACCAGCCAGAGCTCCTAGGCCCTCTCCCTGGAGCCTCATGTGTGCCAGTGGGTTGGTAACTGATGAAGTTAAGAAGGTCCACCTGAGGAAGAAAAAGCTGAAATATTTGAGAAGCGGGTGCCAGAATTGGAGTGCCAGCTCTGCCAGCCATATGCTGTGTGACCTTGGGTGTGCCTTTCATCTTCCAAGGCTCATCATTCCAATGCACCTCTTTTAGGTTTTAGCTCAAAAGACAGAAGCCTCCTTTCTACAGGGAACAACATGGGAGTGCCAAGTGCCTTAGGGGAGGATGAACTTTGGGAGGGTATGGCTTGGCTCAAATGTGAAGCCATTAGGAACACAACAGCAGAAATAAGAATGAGACTGAAATATACAGAGCATGCTGTGCCTTTGAGGATGTCTGACCACTCTGTGCAAGAAAGGTTTTGATTCTCCTCTTCTCCCTACCTTGCATAACAATTTTCCAAGAAGCTAGGCAAAAGTTCTTTTACCAGAAACCTAGAGACAGAAGGAACTGTCCCTGAACTAGAAGGGAATTGGACTGAGACATTCTTCATTTACAAATGAGGAAACTCTGGGTTTGGAGAACACAGGACACATTGTGACTAGAGGGGACTGGAAAGGAGTGGCAGCCACAAAGGGGCTAACACAGGAATCATTGTAAGGGTCAGAACCCAGAGTAAACAAGGAGCCATCACGCCTTTGACACAGCTACTGAAATGTGGGGAGAGTGCTGAGTCTGGGAAGAAATAGAGACAACTGAAATGATTCTTTCAAGATCACGCGGCCAGTCATGGCAGAGCTGGGTTTGGAACCTGGGTCTGACTCCAGAGTCAGCACCCTTTCCGTCACATCATGCTGGTGTTCTTGCACGTGGGAGCGAGTCACCTTGTCTTGCCGTCTGACTCCAGGCAGGATGGCTTCTTCACCAGGCCTAATACCACAGCTGGCCTTTACACAGACCTTTAAGGTCTGCAAAGCATTGTTCATGTGTTATATCTAATTTTGATTCTTGCAACAACCCTGCGTAGCTGTTGAATTGTTTTTCAGTTGTGTCTGACTCTTCATGACCCCATTTGGGGTTTTCTTAGCAAAGATATTGGAGTGGTTTGCCATTTCCTTCTCGAGCTCATTTTACAGATGAGGAAACTGAGGCAAACAGGGTGAAACGACTTGTCCAGGGTCACAGCAAGGAAGTATCTGAGGTTGGATTTGAACACATGAAGATTTTCTCTGACTCCAAGCCTGGCACTCTGCGCACCATGGTGCCACCTAGGTACCCTGTGAGGTAGGTGCTATTATTATCATCTCCACTTTGCAAATGAGGAAACTGTGGATTCTAACAGTTAAGTGACTTGCCCAGGGTCACATAGTAAGTATATGCAGTAGGATTTGAACTCAGGTCTTTCTGACTCCAAGTCTAATGCTCTATCCACTGTTCTGCCTTTTGGGCAATACACACCTGGACCTAAGGCAGGTCACAGTTGTCCACTAATGACAGGAGTATTTGAAGCCCTTGGTTTTCCTGTTGGGCCTCCTCACAATTGTACATACCCTGTCTCCTTTGGCACCAGAAAAGCAATGTTTACAGCTATAAAAATGTATCCAGTCAGCAGCTGCATGGCACACCCCTTCAGGGTCTGGGTGGAGCTCAGAGGTTCCTAAGCTGGGCTAGCCTTATTCCTTTAGCTGGACAGAAGTTAAAGGGAAATAGGTTCTCTATTCCTGAGAAGAGTATAAGGCAAGGGGTGGTCAGGGGGTCTTATTCTTTAGGAATCAATGGAGAATCCCAGACCCCTGATTCCTAGACCTATTCTCTTTCACTTTCCCTCCCTAAAGAGGGTCCTCAATAAAGTTGGGAGTTGGAATGGGAAGGGACACGTCTCCCTCTGAGCCACATAACTCCTGAGGCTGGTATTCTCTGATTCCCCACAATTGGGCCCTGGAGAAAGAGGTCTGGGGGAACATCTGTCCAGTCCTCTGCCTAAGCCCAGCTTCCCTCCATCAGGGCCTTAGCACTGGGCAGCAGAAAAGAATCTTTGTCTCTCCAGTCTAAGGTGGGAGAAGTACCATGAGGGGAAAGAGGAGAGCCACCGTGGAAGTGGAAGGAAAGAAACCCAAACTGCATTTCCCTGCCAACTTTTCCCAAAGCTCGCTCTGCTCTCTTCCCAGGACGCAGTGAGGCCAGCCTATCCCTGAACCACCACCACTCCTCCATGTGCCCCAAAGGGGAAAAGATCTCCACCTACACACACACATATACATACATACATACATATATACATACACACATGCATACATAACACACTTACTTTTAGCTCTCAGTGTCCCTGGCATTGTGCTGGTGATGTGTTCTCTGTGACTTCCTGCTTTACTGAGTGTGTCTAAGGTGGGGGTGGTTGGGGGGGCAAGAGTGTGGGACTGAAAAAGGGGGCATTAAACATTAACAATTCCAGGGTAATATTTACCCTGGTCACAAGGAGAGCTTTGGGTAAGCTGAGGGGGGTGAGTGGGAGAGAAGCCCATCTAAAGCTTTGGGGATGGAATGAGAACAAATTAACAAGATTTGTGACACAGTCCAGAAGTAGGAAGCAAGGGAATGGAACCATGGTGTGTGTGTGTGTGCGTGTGCGTGTGCGCAAATGTGTGTGCATGTATATGTGTGAGGTGTGTGTGTGTGGAATGTTGTGGAGTGTGTGTGAATGTGTGGTATGTGTGTGCTTGGTGTGTATGTGCAGATGTATGTGGTATGTGTGTGGGGTGTGGGGTGTGTGTATGTATGTATGTATATGTGTGTGGTGTGGTGTGTGGGGGTGTGGTGTGTGTGGTATGTGTGTGTGATATGTTGTGGAGTGTGTGTGAATGTGTGCTATGTATGTGTATGGTATGTGTGTGCAGATGGGTGTGGTATGTTGTGGGGGGTGTAGTATGTGTATGCATGTATATGTGCAGTGTGTGTGTGGTATGCTGTGTATGTGGTATGTGGGTGGGTGTGGGGGGTGTGGTGTATGTGTGTGGTATGCTGTGGAGTGTGTGTGAATGTGTGGTGTGTCTCTGCGTGCTTGTGTGTGCACATATGAGATGAAGATGAGGAGGAGACTGGAGGAGAGGGTTGTACTATTTCTTCCCAAAGGAAATTTCCAAAGCTCAGAGGTGCCGGCCTTAGCCATGGCATCATTCTCTCCAGCCTGACAAGCCGCAGTTGGAACTTTGGACAAGGGCTGAGAAATCCTGGGGAATGTTTGGAGACTTGTGGGGGTGGGGATGGGGAGTTAACATTTCACTCTCCTAAGTCAGCCCCCTGTACTCCAAGCCACAGTTTAGGTGGATATCACTTCTCATGTTCAGGACTACGGAGCTAGCCAGACTCTTTGACCTCATTAGTCTCTGTTCCAGGGGCCTGGTAAATGCTGGGAATCACAGTCTGGAGGACAAGAGGGTAAGCCAGGGTGAGAGTTACGCTGTTGGGTTTTATCTACATTTGGTGGACATTAGCCAGGTATTGAACATTGGCTGAAACATAACATAATATAACATATCTTCCCTCTTCCTCCCCCTTTCCACTCTCCCTCATTCCCTGTTGGGAAAAAGTGGGTAGAGGGGGCAGGGTGGGGAATGAGAGAAAAGGCAGCATGATAATCGTTTACATTTATATGGCTGGCTTAGCACATTATCTCACTTTATCCCCACAACATTACAGATGAGGAAACAGGATAGATAAATGAATTCACTTTTCCAAGGTCACCCTCACAATAAGTAGTAGGAATAGGGCTTGAACCTGGGTCTTCAGAATCCAAGTTCAGAGTTCTTTCCAATATACCATATTATTTTTCTATGACCCAATAAATGTCATGGAATCATAAATTTCAAGCTGGAAAAACTCTTAAAACTTTCCAATTCAGTGCCTCCTCCTCTCCATTTTTCTTTGTAGAAGAGGAAACAGACTGAGAGAAGGGTGGCTTGCCACTATCACACAGGTAGTAAATAGCAGAGTCCAGATGGGAACCTAGCTCCTCAGTCTCCAGACTCAGGGTTCTTTGCACTACACCATTCAGTAACAATGATTCCTCAAGACTACCTTGTAGTGTATAGTTCTCGAAGTAACTTCACTTGAGTGATCTCATGGTGCTATAAGCAAGGCATGTAGGAGAAAAGGCCACTAACTGGATTTGGGGTTAAATGCTTCTTCAGATCCTGACTCTTTACTGACTTCTACCTGTGTAACCAGAGGACAGTCAGCCTAAGTCTCTGGGCCTCTGCTTCGTCATCTATAAAATAAGGGAGTTGGAGTAGGTCATCCAGAGATCCTTTCTAGCTCTAAAACTTCTAAGTCCCATTTTACATATAAGAAAATTGAGGCTAATAGAGTTAGTGACTATCTCAAAACATAGACCATAAGTTGTGGGGCCATCTCCCCTTGTCCTAAACTATATCTTGCCACCAGACCCAGTTGGTTAGGAGGAGAAAGTGAGGCTGGTGACCTTACATAACCTGCCTCACTTAAGTCCAATTCATTTGCATGTCATAGCATCACCTCCCTGATGTCATGGTCCTTTTCAAGAACAAAGACAGATCGTAAGTCATGGAAACAGAATTAGAACCCAGATCTTTGGACTCTTAATCCCATTCTCCCATTCTCATCTAGAAACCTGCCGCTCCATTCTTATTCTTCATTGCATTGCCCAAAGTCCCAGGTATCTCTCTCACCCAGGCTATTTCACCAAGGGATGAAGGCTCTCCTAGCCAAAAAAAGATCAAAAAGGATAACAACATGCAGTGTTTGACTTACCAAAGTATAGTCTATCCATGTCCTCGGGACTGCTGCCTGTGTGTGGAGGTGAGAGAGAAGAGAGAGGTGTGAGGAGAGGATCTCCCAGGATGAAAGCAGTGGCAATTTCCACCCTACACACGCCTCATCTGAGCCCACAGATGGGGGGGGGGGGACAGGGAAGAAGGAGGGGATCGAGGAAAAAATACACAACCAAACAAGGAGGAGTGACTGGCAGTACTAACCTCACCTAATGCTTTATGCTGTGGAAAGAAAAGGATACACGTGAGACCGAGGTAAAGGTGTCTGAATACTACCTGGCCCCAGGAGGAGGAGGAAGTTGGAAGCCTCTGAGCAGCAAACCACAGCCCCCATGTCCGTTCAGAGCTCAGGTTACAGGATGCAGAGTTGCAGCCTACTTCTGAGAAACCCAGGGCATTGCCGCACGGTGCTGCAGCTAGGGGACGGGGGAAAGAAAATTGCTTTTGGAGCCAGAGAACTGAGATTTGAATTCTAGCTCTTCTTCCTTGAATCTCTGTGACCTTGGGCTAGTCACTGAGCCTCAGTTTCCTTATCTGTAAATTGAGGGTTAGACTATATGGTCTCTAAGGTCTTCCAGATTTTAATCCTGTGATCTTGTGACTGGTGGTGGTGGTGGGAGGAGTGGGAGATTTCTAGCCAAAATCAGAAAAAATTAGCCAGAAATTCTGAGCTTACGCTTGACAAGGAAAGTGGAGGTAGCTGAGGGTTAGTGGACCAAAAGGCAGAATTTTCCTTTCCCTATATACAAAAATGAGGAAAATAAAACTAGGAGTACTCTTGGGTCCCTTCCCTCCCTCAAATTCCATATGGTCCTAGCCTAGCCTACTAGAATTTCATTGGTAGGGAGTTTGATAAGTCTAGGAGGGATCTGAAGGGCCTTCTCTATTCTAAGTTCTAATAACACTCGTGTCTTTGAAGACCTTTCCCTGGACTGGCACAGTGGGAGGTTTACAATGTAGCCTAGCTGGTGCTATTTTACTTCAGGACCTTTTCTGCTTTCAAAGTGAGAGCTCTCAAGGTGAGGATCTCCCATCTAGCAGCTGGGATAGCAGGGACCTTGGAGTCTATTACTGGAAGGACAGTCCCTTACAGTCAGAGAGTACAGCCATTGAAGGAGAGTCAGACCCAAGGTCATAAGCTTCCTGAGCTGTTTTCCTGAAGATTGGGTATCTGGACTCACATTAGTCAGGCAGATTTGTGGAGAAATGGGGCATGGGACTGAACTCATGTCTGGAGATCATTACCATGGCAGCATCATCCTTCCTCCAATGAAACAGATGCTCCCATGGGCCTTACTAAGCCCTCACTGTTATCTCAGGAGGTAGTGATGGCAAAGTGAGGTTTTCTCTACAGCTCCATCCTCCTGATCTGTTGCCAGAAGCATGACAGTTTAATGAGGTCTCTTTGGGATGCCTGCTAATGTCAGACAGGAAATGACTGGAAAGGCAGTGCATCTCTGCTTCATTTGTGCATAGTTCAGAATTTGCAGTGATTGAACAGAAAGCAGAACCTTCCAGCCCAACTCACACCCAAACAAAAATCCTTTCTGTATCTTCCCTGACAAGCAGTTATTCAGCCTCTGCCTGAGGACTTCTAGCCAGGGAGATCCCACTGCCTCAGCAAGCAGTCTTGTTTCTGAGGACTGACCCACTTTGGTATAGCTCTAATTGTCAGGAAATATTTTCCTTACATGAAGTATATTATTGACCTCATTGCAACTTCTATCCATACACACCTCTTGGTTCTGCCCTCTGAGGTCAAGCAGAATAAAATTAGTCCCTTTTCTAGATGATGATTCTACAAATAGTTTAAGACAGTTATTATGTGGCAGGTCTATTCTTCATCAATTTAAACATTTTCAGTTTCTTCCATTGATCCTTATATGGCATGACCTCAAGGTCTATTACCATCCAGCTTGTCCTGCTCTAGGACTCTGTCCAGCTTATCAGTGTCCTTCCTAAAACTTGGTACCCAGAACTGAATATGTGGAGAAAGTAGGGACAGGGTGGAGGTGGGAAGGAGAGAAAGAGAGACACATAGAGAGACAGAGGAAGGAAGGAGAGAAAGAGAAAAGACAGATAGGAAGGAGGAAAGACAGAAACAGAGAGAGACAAAGGAAGGAAAAAGAGAGAAGACAGAGGGAGAATGGATGGAGGAGAGACAGAGAGAAGAGGGAAAGAGAGAGAAGACAGAGAAAGAAAGGAGGGAGAGAAAGAGAGAAGATGGAGAAACAGAAAGAAAGGAGAAGATACAAAGGCAGAGAGAGACACTGTCAAAAAGATAAGGAGCCTATTCAGCCAACTTCTCTCAAATTTCCTGATCAGCATTTACCAGTTCAGAGAACTGTTCATGGTTTTGTAAGTACAACAATATTTATAGCTGTTCTTTTTGTGGTGGCCAAGAACTAGAAATTTAGGGGATGCCCATCGATTGAAGAATGACTGAATAAGTTGTGGTATTTGAATGTAATGGAATACTATTGTGCTATAAGAAATGATGAGCATGTAGATTTTCAGAAAAAGCTGGAAAGACTTACATGAACTGATGCTGAGTGAAGTGAGCAGAACCAGGAGAACGTTGTACACAGTAACAGTAATGTTGTGCGATGATAGACTTAACTCTTCTCAGCAACACAATGATCCAAGACAATTCCAAGACTCATGATGGAAAATGTTCTCCACATCCAGGGAAAGACCTATGCAGTCTGAATGCAGATCAAAGCATACTATTTTCACTTTTTTTTATTTTTTTCTTTCTCACTTTTTCCTTTCGTTCTGATTTTTCTTTCATAACATGACTAATGAAGAAATATATTTAACATGATTGTATGTGTATAACCTATATCAGATTGTTTGTTGTCTTGGGGAGGGGAGGGGAGTGAGAAGGGGACAGAAAGGGAAAAAAATTTGGAACTCAAAATTTTACAAAGATAAATGTTGAAAACTACCTTTACATGTAATTGGAAAAAATACTATCAAGGTAGGGGAAAACTGTTCACAGTGCTGTTGCTCACTAGTAGCTCTCCATTTATCACCTCTGTGACCTTGAGAAGGTCACATTAAAGTTGCTAGACTTGGAGTCAGGAGCACCCAAATTCAAATCCAGCCTCAGACACTCTCTGTGCCCCACCAATAAGATGGAGATAATGAAATCATCTACCTCATCAGGTTGTTGTGAGCATCAAGTAAGGTCCATGAAGTGTGTGAGCTGATATCATAGGAGGCATTTGAACTAGATGACCTCCAAGGTCCTTTGTAACTCTGAGTCCCATAGGGGTGGGAGCTAGAAATGCAGAAAACTATGAGACTGTGAATTCCTAAAGTTAACTTTATTCTCTGTGGACAACTCAGTAATGTAACCTCTGCATTTTTCCTTCTTTAGAGAGTAGTCATTTATCCCTGAGGATACAACTGAAGGGAATAGCTAATGAAAACAACGGAAAAGAGACTCAGGGATGGAAACTGTTCTAAAAAATGCTAAAATGTGATCAACAGCACATGGTGTATTATTCATGTATTAATGTCAACCATGTGACATAGCAAAGGTCATTGGAGAGAGCACCAGCGATATGAAATTTTAATGGAAAAATTTAAAATTTTTAAAAATTAAAACTTTCATTTAAAATTTTAAAAAACAACAAAAAAAGGAAAAGTACCTCATTAGGAGCCATAATTCAAGTCACCACAATGCCATGAGGGGTCATTTTGGGCCCCTCTCTGGGCCCCAGTTTCCTGATTTATACAATGACAGGATTGGACTAGATGGACTCTAAAATCTCTTCCAGTTCTTTATTCCACATTCTTTTTTCTAACATTCTATGTTCCAAGGCACCTAGGAGGCACAGTAGCTAAAACACTAGGCCTGGAGGTGGGAAAGCCTGAGTTCAAATTTGGCCTCAGATATTTATTAGCTTCTTGTTTGTCATTTTCTTCTCCAGCTCATTTTACAGATGAAGAAACTGAGGCAAACAGGGTTAAGTGACTTGCCCAGGATCATACAGCTAGTAGATGTCTGAGGCCAGATTTGGATTCACAAAGATGAGTCTTCCTGACTCATGGCCCAGGGCTCTGTGTACTTTGCCACCTAACTGTACAACCCTGGACAAGTAAACTAACCTCACTGCCTAGTTTTCTGCAACATGGGGATGACAACAGCACCTCCCTTTCTGGAAGATTGTAAGGATCAAATGAGATGATACTTGTGAAGCACTGAACAGTATCTGAAACATAGCAGGTACTTAACATATGATTTTTTTTCCCTAAGTTCCCTTTCGGTTCTGCATTCTAACATTCTTTGTTCTAAGGTCTCTTCCAGGAATGACATTCTAAGGACAGACTGATAACTAGGCTCAATGGATAACAATAAACTAACCTCAAGGGCGATGCTTGTTTCACTGCCATCAAGGCAAGTCTGCACCTTCGTTACCAACCAGCCATCATGGACTGGATGTTGGAGTTATCCAGGCTCACATTCTTGTCTTCACTGTCAAGTGGATAGTTCCTCAGATTTATAACTTTGTTAAATTCACCCATGAGCTGGAGCTAGTGCCATCTCTCAGCTTAGTGCTCCTTAGACTAAAACGATAGCTAATCTCAAGTCTCCCACTTTTGAAAAAAGGAGGTCTCTCCCATATTATATTTCCCCTTTTTTATAGCTAAGGAAATTGAGACTCAGAGAGAGAAAATAACTTAGTTCAAGGTCATACAACTAGTTAACTATGGACCTGAGCCAGGAATCTAGATCTTCTCACAACCAGCCTACGGGGCACAATTGTTCCCTTATGTAATTCTAATCTACAAAAAGAACTTGTGGTTTTGCTAAACTTTTGGGGGGGAAAGTTATTTATACCCAATGCCTCTACCTTCTCACTATCCATTCCCTAGCCTAAGTCATAATTAGTGTGTTCCCTATTCCACTTCCCTTGTCAAATGTTACTTTACTGAAACTGTTCTCTGTAAGTCATGTCCTATTCATGAGACCCCATGTCCTTTTCCAGTACTTGTCCACTTCAACTTCTCAAAATTAATGTTCTTCACCACTAGTCTGTCCTCCTTTGACTTCAGAGTCACCACACTTTCTAGGCTTCCCTACCTTTTTTATGTTGTTTCTTCCTTGTCCCTGGCTCTGAATTCTTAGCCATTTCTAGGACCATTAATATATATGTTCTTCAAGAATTTGCTCTCGATCTCTTTTCTTCTCTTCTTATGATCTCTTTCCCAGTGATCTCATGGACCCCTGGCCTTCAGCTGCCTTCCACATGTATATCTCTAGTCACAACCTTTCTGCTGAGCTCAGGACCCATATCTCCTTCTGTCTCTAAGACATTTAGGGAGATTGTGTGGTGTGGTGGGATGAATACAGGATTTGGAGTCAGATGACCCGAGAATGAATCCTGAGAACAGATCATTTTCCACCTGTATGACGTTGGGCAAATTACTTGACTTCCTTAAAACTCAATTTCCTCATCTGTAAAATGAGATGATTGGACTAGATGACCTTTAAGTTTCCTTCCAACTCAAATCTATGATCTATGACTTCTACCTGGATGTGGCAGACACTCCAAGTTCATGTCCGAAGCTGAACTGTTTGTCACTCTGCGTAAGGCTGCTCCTCCTTCTGACTTCATTGTTTCTGCCCATATTCAAACAGCTGCCAAGTCTTATGATTTCTACCTTCACAACATCTACCCCACCCAACCCTGTCTCTCTACTCTCACAGCTACCACCTCAGTTCAGTCCCTCATCACCTCTCCCCTACATAATTACAATAGTCTCCTGATTGGTCCTTCCCTACCTCAAGTCTCCCCATTCTGGCCTATTCCAACCACTGCCGTCAGAATAATTTTCCTTTATCTTTGATGTGACCACATGACTCCTCTACTCAAGCAACTCCACTGGAGGGGAAAGGAAGGGAACAGGCATTATGAAAAGCTCCCACCAGGTGCCAAGCACTACACTGAGAACCTTACAAATATCTCATCTGATCTTTCTGTTTGATAAAGAATCAAAGATAAACTCCTGTGTTTAGTTTTTTAAGTCCTCTGCAGTCTTGTCTCAAGTTGTCTTTTCAGCCTCGTTGACCATTATATTTCTTCCTGCGCTCTCAGAAATAGCCCGGCCTTCTCTCTGTTCCTTACACAGGACACTCCACTTCCTGTCTCTTACCTCTGCACTGCTATGAACTCCATGCCTGAATGAACTGCTCCATACCTCTACCTCATGGACTCGCTCTTTTCTTTTAAAATGTGGCTCAAGCACCATTTTCTGCATAAAGGTTTTTCTGACTCCTCAAAGTGTTAGCTAAATTCTTTGTTTCACTTCTTTGTATATATTTGTGCTGTATGCATGTGTCTCCCTCTATATAATATACACAAATATATGTATATGTAAACCACACATGTACATATGTAATACATAAACATACTGGTACATGCATATGCATGGGAGCATACATATATGCTCCCATGCATACACACGTTATATATAATACATGCATATAAATATGAAATTTACTTGTTTCCCCACATAAAGATGGGAGCTCCATTTGAGTAGGGATTGCGTCATCCTTTGTACCTGTAGTCCCAGTACCTATCACAGTGTCTGGTACTTAAACACTTAGTTACTGCTTGTTTATTCACCCGATGGCCCATGTTTGGAATCTCGTAGTTACCTTTACTTCTTCTTACTAACCTCGTAAAAATTTTCTCTCTCTGAAATATCTCTCACATGTCCCCTCTTCTATTCCTGCGGCCAGAACCCAGGTACAAGGCCTTAATACCCAGCTCCCATCTGGACTATTTCAATGGTCTCTTTACAAGCCTTCCTATTTCCATTTTCCTCTCCCTGTCTAAACCATTTTTTAGACTGTTGTTAGACTAATCTTTCTTGTACATGGACCTGTCCATATCAGTTCACGTTCAAAAATCTTCATTACCTTCATTAGCTCACTACTGTAGAGTTCAAACTCCCTTGCTTGCCATTCAAGGACCTCCCTACTTTGCCAACCTTATTTCTTACTATTCCTCTCCATATACCCTATGTTCAAGCTAGAACGGATACACACACACACATATACACACACACACCATGTTATCTTGTCTCTTCCTTTGGCTCATGTCTTTGCCCTATGTCTAGAATGCCTGTCTCCTTCTTTGCCTGTCAAATTCCTATTCATATTTTAAAATCCAACCCAAATGTCAACATCTCCAATCCGTCAGTAATAATAATATTAACAATAATAGCAAAAATCATAATAGCAACTAACATTTACATAGTACCTTAAAGTTCATAAAGTGCTTTACATACATTATCTTATCTGATCCTCTACATGACATTAAGTGAGGCTGGTGACCTGCACAGCCCTCCCTCACTCAAAGCAAAGTCAAGTGCAAGTCATGTCATCATCTCTCTGATGGCACGGTCTTCTTCGGCAACGAAGGATGAACACAGCAACAACAGTGGGATAGGATCTAATATTACTCCTGTCTTTGAGATGAGAGATGCTCCAAAGCTTGTAAATGTCTGAGTGAGGATGAATAGTCTGGTCTTCTTGACTGTAAGGCCAGCTTGGAGTCTAGCATCCTCCCTAGCTGTCTAGTGAACTTTCCCCTCAGAACTCACATAACATTTTGCTTTGTGTCTCTCTCATGTGTTTATCATTCAGTGCTGTGATTTATAGTATTTGTGTCATCCCCCACCAATCTGTCAGCAGTCAGGAGTGGTGTTTTAAATAGCTTTGTATCTATTCCAGTGACTAACAAAGTACTCTAAATACAGCAAGGGCTTAATAAATGTTCCATGTTTTTAGCCAGGGAAGAAAACTAGGAGCAGACATTTTTATTTAGCAATCAAAGAATTCTGTCCTGCAACAATCTCCCTTCTTCCCACTCAGAGCACCTCCTGATCAAGGTTAAGCAACAATTTTGTTTAAGAGCTAAGCCTTAAGAAGTCCCCTTTCTACCTGAGGAATGAAAAGGCACCTTCAGGGGAGGTCACAAAGGCTGAGGTCAAGTTTAACTTTGGCAGTCCTTGATTTAACTAGCCTTGAGGACTCCTAACCCCTCCTCTGGGTCTTGAGGTCCTGATTGAGAAAAAAATCAAGTCCCAGGTGAAAGTAGCCCAAGGGCTCCACTTCTTGGAAAAGATCAGAGAGATTCCACAGATGACTCCTGTACCCAGTCCCCTTGCCAAAGAGATATCTGGAACATGTCACCTCCCCTGGGCCAGTCTGGTCTCAGGTAACCACATCCATAGAGTTAAGAAAATCTATCTGGGCTGGATTTTCTGCGGTGTCCTTGTCCTTGCCTTCTTCTCTTTGTGCAATGATCAATCCCATTGACCTTCTTCTGCTGCCATTTCATCATTGTTCTTTGCCTTCTACTTTAAGGGGGTCCTCAAACTCCTCCTGTCAAAGAGTACAGTGCCAGCTTCTTCCATGGGTCAGGCTGAGTAACAATATTGTACTCTCCGTCTTGGGAAGGTTATGGGGTGCCTTGAACATTCAAGGTAAAAGTTTAAACCATGCTCCCTGGCTCTTATGTTTAATTGGAAACAGGGAAAAGGAAGGGGAAGTGCAGCCTGGGAACCTCAAACAAGGCCAAAGCCAAGCACTTCTAGGTCCCTTGTCAGCATGGGCCAGGTCAGAATGAATATGATCATCATACCTCTTTCTGTATATCCACCTCAAGAACTGGTCGTGAAAGACACTGTCATTGGCTTAACCCCATGCCTCTTGGAAAAAGTGATGGTGAGGAAAGAGAAGGGAGAGAATCCAGGCAGCATGATGTGGTAAGAACCCAAAGAGCAAGGAATGCTGTTGAATGTTTCCCCCTGGGCTTTAAGGGAGGCTTCGGCAAAAATCTGTTGCAATTTTGTTGCCCTGGAAGATCACTCCTTCTCCTTTTCCTTAGTCTACTCTTAGCTAGGTGGCACAGTGGATACAGCACTGAGATGGGAACCAGAAAGACTCATCTTCCTGAGTTCAGATCCAACCTTAGACATTTACTAGCTATGTGATCCTGGGCAAGTCACTTAACTCTGTTCCCCTCAGTTTTATCATCTGCAAAAAGCTGGAGAAGGAAATGGCCAACCACTCCAATATCCTTTGTCAAGAAAACCCCAAATGGGATCAGTGTCAGACACAACTGAAACGACTCAACAAGTCTGCTGTTGGCTGTTTCATGCCTGTTTTAGGCTTGGTGAAAACGTTGATTAATACACATGGCTTTACATTCCATTCCAAATCTGTAGGCAGTTGGTTACATCAGCAGTCAGTCCCAGAAGTTGGTACCTGGGCTATGGAAGTTTACACCAGGTTCTCAGCTTCCCCAGCTCCTGTGAGTCTTCAGGGTACAAAAACAGGGTAGGTAGCAACCAAGTGATAGAAGGGCAAGACAGCTCCAGAGACATCAATTGTAGACCTAGTTCTCTCCAACCCAGATGTTCTCATACCCCTTCTGGCCAGAAGTCTGACCAGCTCTTCTGGGCACTGTCTCCTGCTATGGTCTTGAAAGACAATGTGACTGGTATCTTATAAGATGGACTTAGGAAGGAGGTGTGCCCAGAAGGGATTGTTTTCTTAAGTGTTTATGAGGTTTACAAGGTCACTGAGGTCAATGAGGTGTGGGAGCTCCAAGAAAGTCCAGGAGGCAAGCCCCATGGAGTGGTAAGGCTGTCAATCCTTTCCTGAGTCCTGGTCTGGCAGGGAGGCAGTGGGGGGAGCACCCTGATATTTCCAGTTAGGGCTACAAGGGCAAAGCCATTGGATTTGCCTTTCCCACAGTGAAATACCCTGCAGTGAAATGAATTCTTGTTCTCAGATTATGGCTGTGCCTAGACTATCCCTTGCCACCCCATCCCCCTCCACCAAGCTATGGACTTTCCTTCATTAAAATTCAGCTTGATTGTCCTCCTCCAATCAGCAGCTGGTGTTGAATTCCACCCAACTCTGGTGGTTTCAGGACTTTCTCTAAGGCTGGAGACAATTTATTTTCTTTCTTCCTTGCTTCACCTTGATGTGGAGGTGACCTTGGATGCTCTAAGGTTTTGACATGGTGACATAAGCTCTAACTGACCTTCCTGAGCTACAACTTCCCAGGCTTTGAGGATGAGCTTGCTGATAAACCATGCCTGTCATCTGAGGACCAGAGGATACTAGGAGAGGCCCCAGTACCAGAAGATTGTTTGCTTACCAAGTTTTAGACCATTTCAATTTATGAATTCTGTCTACTAAGGCAGGGAGTGATTGCTATCTGCATCAATGGAATTCCTATACCATGGAAAGTAAGGATCCTGAAAGTAATTTTCATTTATTTATAGTAATGATAAATCGCATTTGTTGTTTAGTCATTTTCAGTTATGTCTGATTCTTCATAACCTTTTTGGGGTTTTCTTGGAAAAGATATGGTTTTATCATTTCCTTCTATAGCTCATTTTACAGGTGAGGAAACTGAAGAAAACAGGGTGAAGTCTCTTGCCCAGGGTCACACAGCTAGTAAGTGTCTGAGGTCAGATTTGAACTCGGGAAAGTGAGTCTTCTGACTCCGGCCCTGCACTCTAACGAGCTTCCCAATTCACACTTCCATAGTGCTTGTCACACAACAACCCTGGGAGACAGGTAGTACAAAGATCATTATTATCTTTACAGATGAGGAACTTGAGACTTAAAGAGGTTAAAATCAAGGTCATTTACCAAAAAATGACACAAACCCAGGTCCTCTGATGCCAGATTCAGGGCTCTCCCACCATAACACTCTACCAGCCTCATCTATGTATTTCTCTGTGTGTGTGAGTGTGTGTATATGTGTGTGTGTGTTCTTTCTTTTTAAAAAAAAAAAGCATTGTAAAAAAACAATGAAAGTGAAAAATAGCATACTTTCCTCCACCCTTCTACCTCCTCCCTCGAAAAAAAATAAACAAAAAAGAAAAACCCTTCTAATAAATACGCTCATTATAGAAAAACAAATTATTCTGCATATTTAGGATTTCACCTCTCTATCAGGATGTGGGTAAATGGTCTTCATCATCAGGACCCTGGAATCATGGTTGCTGATCAATCCTCAGACTCCCGTGCAGGCTCAGCATACATACCATGACCCTTAACTCCCCAGGTTCTGTCCTAGGTTCTCTTCTCCCTCTCTACTCTCCCTCTCTCTCTCTTTCTCTCTCAGGAACTTTGTCACTTCCCATGGGTTTAACTATCAAATATGCATAAGACACCGAGATCTATAGATAGAATTCCAGTCTCTCCTGAGCTTCAGTGGAATTGCTAGTTGCCTATTGGACATTTTGAACTGAAGACATCTTAAACTCAACATGTCCAAAGCTGAGTTCAGTATCTTCACCCCTAAACCTTCCCCTCTTCCATACTTACCTATTTCTGTTGAAGATGCCACCTTCCTTCTAGTCCCCTAGATCCATCACCCCTGAATTATTCTGCAGTTTTCTCTCTCTCTCTCTCTCTCTCTCTCTCTCTCTCTCTCTCTCTCTCTCTCTCTCTCTCTCTCTCTTTCCCCACCTCCCTCTCTCCTTTTCTCTATTTGTCTCAATCTCTTTCTCTCTTTCAGTCTCTGTCTCTCCATATTGAATCAATTGCCAAACATTACCATTTTTACCATTACAGTTCTCTAATCCAACCTCTTCTCTCCATTGTCACAGCTACCACCCTGGTTCAGCTCTCACCTGCATTACTACAACAGTCTCTGGGTTGATCTCCCTACCTTATCACTCTCTCAACTCCACTCCATCCTACCCAATGCTGACAAAAGAATTTTCCTTAAATACAGAACTGGACATATGACTCACCTATTCAAATAATTCCAGGGGCCTCCTATGGCCTGTAGGACCAACTACAGCCTCTTCTGTTTGGCTTTTGAAGCCCTACTACATCTCCCTCTCTGGAGTAAGCACATCCCAAGTTACCTCTCTAACCTCATTAGACATTATTCCACCTTGCAAATTTTATGGTCCAGCCAAACTGGCTTTTTCTCTGTTCCTCCTATAGGACAGTCCCTCTCTCCTCTCTGTTGCTTTTTTACGGACCATCCTCCATACCTGGAATGCATTCCCTACTTAATACTACCTTTCAAAGTCCTCTTCCCTCAAGGTACAGCTCAAGTACCTTCTTTTGCACGAGGCCTCCTGATTACCCCCAACTGCTAGCACTCTATGTCCCAAGGTACCTTGTATTTAACTACTTTGTGTATATTTGCGTTTATTAATATGCCTAGGCACATATTTATATTTGTTCATTTTATATTTATAAAATGAGAAGGTATTTGTAAATTGCTTTCCAAACTTCAAGTTCTATATGAATGTTAGCTATTGATATCATTATTACATTAGATAGATAGATAGATAGATAGATAGATAGATAGATAGATAGATAGATAGATAGATGCACACACACACACACACACACTTGTTTTCCCATTGGACTGTAAGCTATTTTCAAGCAGGAATTATTTTGCTTTTTGAGTTTATCGTCTTTCCAGACCAATCAGGCACTTAAAAATACTTATTGCTTGATTCTCTTTTCCTTGGTAAATCATTCTAGAAAGCGTAATTTTGTGGCCTGGACTCGGTATGTGTGGGGCGGAGGAGAGATAGAGAGGGAAGTGTAGAGTGAACAGTGAGAAGGTAAAGCGGGAATAAATGTCAAATATCTGCTTCCTAAAGTAACAGCAGAAGAAAGGTGTGATTTAGGGATTTAGGGGCGGCACATATCTGAAGCCAGAAATCTCCTCACTTCGGGGAGTCTTGCATTGGGTTTTGGAAATTAGGGAAACTTGGAAAGAAATTATTTCCTCTATTCTAAAAGGTAGAAGACTTTCTCCATGAAGTCTTCCTTGATTCCTTGGGTTAGCAATGATCTTTCTCCTTAGACCTTTTATATCACTTGTTTTTTTTTTTAAACTTTTAATATCAATATATCTATATCTACCACAGAGTCATCTACATGGAGTTGACAGTTAAATATCTTTCTCTATATAGTATGTATGCTTACATCTTATCCACCCATTGATTTTCTGTAAGGACAGGGACCTTGTCTCAAATAGAGGTTATATTTCCAATGCCTAGCATGTGACTCAGTACACAACAGGGGCTTAATAAATGATGATGGCGGTCATGATTGTGTTAGCAGTGGCAGCTTAAAAGATACAATTGAGAAAAGCATATTTTGTTTCAGTGTACTCTAAGACTATATGCACCCCCAAATGCTTCTCCTGGGGGAACTTTTGACTGAGTTTAGTCATTGGTTTTAATCTCTGATTGGCATTCAGGAAGCCTTCGAATTGTTGGCAAGGTTTGAAGTCTACAATAGTTCTACTTGACCACTTTCTAACTTCTCTTGGACAAAAACAAGGGACTTTGGCAGACAAAGAACTCGTAGAAGATACTATTTCCATTGTTCCTCTATAGCACAGAAATTTAAGTGAGATAAACAGTTCACTGCCTCAAATTCATTAAATAGATACCTCTTCCCCACACAGGTTTCTTATGAACACAAATTTCATTGACCTAAAAATTCTTCCCTCCAAAAATTTAGATCACTTATAATTTAATGCCAAGGTTATGAACTTGGGAGACTGTCAGGATGGAAGTGCTCTTGAAAGAAAAGGAAATTTTTGTGGAAGGATAAGTTTGGGGAAAAGATAACTCAAGTGAAACTGCTATCTCTAAAATTACCAATTATCTCTTAATTGTAAAATCTGATGATCTTTTCTCTATCCTCATCCTTGACCTAGACAGACAGCAAAGTAGATAGTGGATAAACATTGAATTTGGGATCAGGAAGACCCAAGTTCAAATCCTGCTTTGGGTACTTACCCTGATCAAGTCACTTAATCTCTCTGTGCCTCAGTTCCTTCATCTGTTAGATGGGGATAATAACAGCACTTAGTGTAATGAGGCATCCAGGTGGCACAATGGATAGAGTACTGGATCTGGAGTCAGGAAGTCCTTAGTTCAAATCTGACCTCAGACACTTACAAACTGTGTGACCTTGAGTAAGTTGTCTCATCTTGTTTGCCTCAGAGCCCTCATCTGTAAAATAAGCTGGAGAAGAAAATGACAAACCATTCCAGTATCTTTGCCAAGAAAACCCCAAATGGGGTCATGAAGAGTCAGACACAAGTGAGGTGACTCAACATCAAATGATACAGGCCTCCATGCTGTTCCTCAAATATGGTCATTTATTTTCCACTCTGGGCTTTTTCACTGGCTGTCCCCCATGCCTGGAGCTCTCTCTCTCTCCCTTCATCTCTATCTCCAGGCTACCCTGGCTTCCTTCAAGTCTCAGCTAAAGTTCTCCTTTCTGCATGAAGCCTTTCCCAGTCCTTCTTCATCTTTGTGCCCACCTTCTGAGAGTATCACCAGTTCTGTTTGTAAATAGCTGTTGGTGTGCTGTCTTCCATTAATCTGCGCCATCCTTGACAATCTTTCCTTTGATTCCCTTAGCGTAGTGTCTGGTATCTGGTAGGTGCTTAGTGCTTGTTGACTCATGTACTTCATAGGACTGTTGTGAAGAAGAAATGAGATAATGTAAAACATTTTGCAAACCCTAAAGGGCTATAGAAATGCTTGCTGTTATTATTACTGTTGGTATTATCATTTTCATTGTCATTATTAACCTGACAGCAGGTTTGACATTGTTGACCATGTTCTCCTCCACATTCTTATTTTTTTTTTGCATTCTCATGACATTCCTCTCTCCACAACCTTTCAGCCTCTCTGACTGCTCCTTCTTGGTCACATTTGGTGCACCATATTGCTCCCTTTAACTATGAGGATGCCCTAAGGCTCTGTCATGGCCCTTTTCTCTCCTCGCATTCTCTCTCTCTCTCTCTCTCTCTCTCTCTATCAGTTCCCATGGGTACAACTATCAGCTCTATGTAGGTGACTCCCAGATCTACATAGCTCACCTCATTCTCTCTCCTGAGCTCCACTTTGTTTTTGGAGGGTGGAGAGGCTTTGGGGAGAAGGTCAGCAGTACAAGGGTTTCTCACAGGCCTAGCCCCACTATTGATGGGCATGGGAGTTTTGACCTACTGTTTCTGACCCGGGCCAGTTCACCCCTCCTTAGACAGAGGGGTGGTCCTCCATTCCCAAGGGCTCATTGTATCCAAGCCAGGACTCCTCCTCATCAATTTAATCCAGAATAACTCAGAATTCCTGAGCTCAGGTAATCCCCTCAGTCTCTTTGTTAACATAGTCATACCTGGTAGTTCTAACTCACTTTCTTAGATATCTAAAGTTCAATGGATCTAAAACAGAACTCACCATCTTATCCTATTTCTCCCCAAATGCTTACTTCCACTAAACTTTCCTAATCCTTCCAAGGGTACCACTTTCCTTACAAGTCTCCCAAGTCCGTAGCTTCAGCATCATCCTTGATTTCTCACTCTCTCTTAACCCACATAGCCAATCAGTTGTTAAATCTTGCCAAATATGTCTTCACAGAATAATAAAAATCTATAAAAATCTCTTTTTTTATCTATTTGTTGTCCTTCTAAGATGCCACAGGGATAATTTCATCAATACTATTTTTAAAATTTTAAAAAGGGACTTATCCCAACTCAGGGTCACTACTTTCAGAAAGCCCTCATACTAAAATCATTCCTTCTTTACTGTATCAGCACAAGAATGGTAGAACAGAAAAGAACCCAGAACCAGAAATACAAGGAGCTTCACACCTTGTCAAGCTTCATACCTTGTCAAGCTTCACATCTCGTCAGATTTCACATCTTGTCAAAAAGACTAAAAGAGGAGAGGAATCCCTTTCCCAGGGTCCTACTGTTCATGGAACTTCCACCTTTTTTTGGGTCCTCGTTATCTCTTCCCTAGAGTGATGCAATCTTCGTGTAGCCCAAATTCTGAGGTCTTCCTGCCCCAGGTCTCTCTCTACCCTAATTAATTCTCCAGTGATTTTCTTCAAGTGCCAGTCTGACCATTTATCTCCCTATTCAACCAACTTCAATGTTTCTCTATTGACTGTAGCATAAACTAAGACTACTTTGTTTTCATTTATAAAACCATTCATACCCACCTTTCTGCCTATACATTTCTCCCATCCTGCATTCTTCATTCTAGCCAAATCAGTCTTCTCTCTATTCCTTATGCTCCATCTCCCAGTGTTCAGATTGTCCTCCGTATTGAAATGCATTTACTCCCTCCACACCTTTACCTTCAAGACTCAGCTAAATACCACTTTCTATGAGAAGACTTTCTTGATTCCACCAACTAGTGCCTTCTCTTCTTCCTTAACTACTTTGTATTTAATTACCTAGTAATCAGGGCAGCTAAGTGGTACAATGGATGGAGTGCTGGGCCTACAGTAAGAAACAGTCATCATTCTGAGTTCAAATCTGGTCTCAGATATTTACTAGCTGTGTGACTCTGGGCAAGTCACTTCCTCTTGTTTCTCTTAGTTTGCTCATCTGTAAAATGAGAAGAGAATAGCAAACCACTCCAGCGTCTTTGCCAAGAAAAGCCCAAATGGAGTCACAAAGAGTCTGATATAACTAAAAAATGACTCAACAACAAAATTAATTTTATCTTCTGTAAATAGTCTTATATGTGTATGAATGCATGCATGTTCATAACACTAGTGTAAGCTCTGGGCTTCTTGTCCCAGATCTCTGCTCAAATTGGAAGTCAGGTCCCTAAAAGGTGGCTACTTCTTGTCCCCTTAGGGGTAACCAGAGGGATTGTAGGTGAACTTCTCATGCTATTACTCATGATTTCCCAGCAATGCACTTCCCTCCAAGCTCTACTGAAGAAAAAACAAGAATCTTTGATGATTCAGAAGGCACTTAAGGATCCAACACTAACCCTCGGGGTCACCAGGGAGGTAATATAGCATAATGTAAGAAAACAAGGACAAGTCACTCATCTGTAAAAAGTGCTGAAAGGTCTACATAAATATAATTATGAATACCAATGTCAGTCAATGCTATCACCAATATCAATCATTTCACTTTTCATTATATACATACTATAGATGTAAAAGGGGATATGACATTTGTCCTGATACTTTGAAGCTACTTATAAAAAAAAAATTCCAGGTAACAGTTTGTTTTTTTGCCTAGAGTATGGAAAGTACAGCTGCATAACTTACGCTTCCAGAGCTGGTCACTGGAGACTTTTAATTGATATAGCAGCGAATAAAGTAGTTTTCATTATTGCTGTAGCAGGCTGCCTGGGCATGCTTCTGGGGACCCTGGGAAAAGGACTCCTCTCCTCTTTTGGTCTTCTTGACAAGGTGTGAAGCTCCTTCTCTAGTTCTCAGTTCTTATCTACTATTCTTGTGCTGATACAGTAAAGGATAGATTATTTCAGTATAAGAGGGCTTTTTGGAAGTAGTGGCCCTGAGCTGGGATAAGTCCCTTTTCTCATTTTTTAAAATAATGTGGATGAAATCATCCCTGTGACATTTAAGAAGGACAAGATGAAAAAAGACAGATTTTTATAGATTTTACTTTACTTTTTTTCATCAAAGACCATGAAGCCACTATATTTAGACTTTATTTTATTTTTTAAATAATTTATTTTTCCCCAATTACATGTAACAGATTAATTTTGTTATTGAGTTGTTTTTTTAGTCATGTCAGACACTTTGTGATTCCATTTTGGGTTTTCTCGGCAAAGACATTGGAGTGGTTTGCTATTTCTTTCTCCAGCTTTTTTGACAGATGAGGAAACAGAGGCAAACAGGGTTAAGTGACTTACTCAGGGTCACACTGCTAGCAACATTTAACATTCTTTATTTTTAAGTTTTGAATTCCAAATTCCATCCTTCCCTTTCTCCCTTGCCCCCTCCCTAAGACAGTAAGCAATTTCATATTGGTTATACATGTGCAATCATGTGAAACATATTTCATATTAGTCATATTTTTTGGAAGAAAACTCAAACAAAAAAAGAAGAAGTAAGTGAAAAATAGTTTGCTTCAATCTATTTTCAGACACCATCAGTTCTTTCTCTGGAGCAGATAGCATTTTTCGTCATGAGTCCTTTGGGATTGTCTTGGATCCATATTTAGACTTTAACATCACAGTCACCAATGTGTTTTACAAGGAAATAGAAATGTCATTAAAGAAAACAAAGACTGTAAGATTAACTGTATTATATCAAGTATACACAAATGAGGTCTGTAATGGGAATGACATAATTTTGAGGGTTTTGGGGAACAATTCTCAAGTTATCTGAAAGAGAAGAGGATAACAGAAGCTTCCAAAAGCTCTCAGAGTCTACTGTTGCCAAAATAAACATGATTAAACTGGTTGAGGTGCAGATCTGTAATTCCAGTTAAGGAAGTCAAAACTTGAGTATCTCTTGAGTTATTAAGTTCTGAGACATTGTGGGCTGAACCAAACCAGATGTCTGAACTAAGTCCTGCACCACTGTAGTGAGGACTCTCCCAATGTCCCTCCCCTGGGGTGGAGGGCCACCAGGCTGCCCAAGGAGGAGCAAGCTAGATTAGGTTGGAAACAGAGCAGGCTACAGCTCCTGTGTTGATCAGAGTAGGATTGGGCTGATCAGTAGCCTCTGAATGTCCAGTCTGGGTGAAATGAGACCCAGTCTGTTAAAAAAAGGAAAGGCTGAAAATGCTTTGAAAATTGTTAATACCTGTGTGACATCCTTAGTAATTCTCTGTTGACAAGAACATTGGATCAATTGGAAAACTCAGCTCTTCTTATAAGCACCTGTTTTACTTCTTCTGTTACTTAATTTCCTTTTTTGGCCTCAGTTTTCTTGTCTGTAAAATGAGGGGGTGTGATGTTAATTATGTTAATGAGAGTTAAAGATCTTCTCCACCCATTAATGGATCTCCATTAAGGAAAGCTTGATTAGGGGAGATTTGTAGGAATGTCCACACCTTTTGTTAATTTCTAATGAGGCACTGATTTTCAAGATGCCCTCTGGCTCTGAAAAGTGTATAAGTACTCTGAGATGAAGTTTTACTTTGGGGCTTACTCATTGGAAGTGTTTGTTTGACCAGAGGAAATTCTGGGGATCCACCAAGGAGCACCCTGGCTTTGAAAACCCAGATGTTGGTGCTTCTCTCTCTGGTAACTAGGTATGTATAAAATGGTCAGATAGTTGGATCAGTCTGTTGATTTGTGCTGTATGTATTGCTCATGGTCAGACAGTTGGAAGCCCTATCTGTTGGTCTTTATTTCTCTGTTTGTATTTTCTCTGAAGTTCAAGGTGCTGATTTTTTCTCCTGAAGTAAGTAAATCATATATGTGTTGGATTAAAGTGATTGTTCACCCCTCAAAAGTTGCTTCCTTTTAGAAAAGCAGATCTAAGAATCTGTACAGCAGGCCCTCCTGTGCATGCCAGGATCCTTGCTGTTACAGAGGGTTCGTCTTTAAGATATTCTCAAAGGTCCCTTTTAGCTATGAATACATGATGCCATGATTCCTTCCTTTAATTTTATTAGAAAAGCATATGGCATTCATACACCTTAATATTTCTGCAAGCTTACTTATAATCTTGCCTCCTTTCAGATTTGAAACTATTTTAGGGTAAGCCCTGTGTCTTTTTCCACCCCCAACTAATAGCATAAGTCTATACTCTCCCTAGTAGGAGGTGGTGGTAGAGTTAATCTAACTTCCTTCCTGACTGACAAGGCTTGCCTTGATCCCACCACAAACCTGAATGGGATGAAGTGAGGGGTAGGGGTGGTAAAACAGTTAGTATCTCACCTTCCTATAGGATAGGTACAGAGGAAATCCAGAAGAGGCTAACCAGCAGTGTAGCTACCACAGATGGCAGTTACACCTAGGCCCAACTAAAGGAATAAGTAATTGGAACAATTGCCACATTCTTCTCTCAGAATTTCTCTTCACTTTTGATCTACATCTCCTAAATGGTCTTATCTTCACTAGCTATGTCCATCTTCAATCTGCATCTACACACTTCTTCGCACAGACTTCTGACCTCAGGTACAAGTCCACCTCTTAGGAACCTAGGGCTATAGAGCCAAAGCTGGAAGAGAGCTCAGCAATCAATTTGAGACCAACCTCTTCATTTGATTCATGAGGAAATTGAGGCCCATAAAGATAAAGTGACTTGACCAAGGTCTCTCAACTAGAAACTGGGTTGAGACTAGAATCCAAATCTCTTGCCTTCCAAGCTAGTACTTTCTCTAGTAACCACATTGCTACCCCATTCATAGGATCATAGAACTAGAGATAGAGGGATCTTAGAGATCAATTCCTTTAATTACAAATGAGGAAAATGAGGCACAGAAAAATTTAAGTGACTTGTTCAGGGCAACACAGGGGATTTGAATTCAGGTCTTCCTAAGTTAAGCCCCCTATTCACCATTTCACACTCCCTCTGGCTACCATGGACCATTCAAGATCCATGATGCATTTTCTCCAAATAGAGAGCCTTGCACAGGAGTTAAGAGACTTGGGTTTGAGTCTTTCGCGCTCTTCTTTCTCCCTCTTGTATTTTTGCTAGACTCGTTTCTCTTCCATACCTTCTCTTCTGACTGGTAGGATGGTGCAATGGGAAGGACTGGTATTGATTGGGTCAGGGTCAGAAGGCCCCTACAGACGCTCTTTAGCATCTCTACAACTATAACAAAGTTATTTCTCTCTGGGTCCCAGTTTCCTCATCTATAAAATTAAGCATTTGAACTAGGTGACTTCACTAGACCACTCTAGTTCTGACATTGATTTTTTCCCAAATAAAGACTCTCTTGATTTCTTAAATATCATTACTCAGTACTCTACCAGTATAATGGTGGTTGCTTCTAGTTCTCTAAGCATAAAATAGCTCTGTTTTCAAGAATATTGGGGCCCTCATTACCTGCTCCATTTATACTGCTTTGTGCCCCCCTCCCCTTCCTTGGCACAGGGCCAGTCATTGTGCAGAAAGCCAGGTTGCTAGGTCTATAAAATCAACAGACATTTGGCTTGATCTAGCTTATTCTGCTCCCCTGGAGCTCAGCCCAGACAGCAATAAATCAGGCTAATGGTGAAGAGAGGCCATAGCACCTATGTGTGGCCTGGAGGCAAATATTTCTGCAGCTCCTCCCCTATTCATTCTCAATGAAGCCTGACCTTCTCCTTCTCTCCTCCCTCCCCCACACCTCCACCCAGATCTGGGCTCAGAGGACTCTGACACAAGGTGGGTTGAGCCAGATGGATCTGGAGCACACCTCAATGAATCCTCTACCCTCCTCTGCCAACAGTCACATGAGCTTCTCTGACTTGCTTATAGAGAAAACAGTGGTGCCATCTTATGATCTTGGGATGGATCCTTTCCCTTCCTCCTACACTAGGATAGGGAGAGCACTCATCCCAGTGACCTTGGAGATATATGTTATCCTAGGACTTACCCTCTGTTACTTTCTTCTTATTGCCAGTAAATGAATTTTGGAGGCAGAAGCCCTGAGTTCAGACCTAGCATTAAGTGATCTTAGGTATCAGTTTCTTCATGTTTGAAATGGGAATAATACATCTTCTCTTAGATTTGGCCATACATTTGGAGAGAGAGACAGAAAGAGACAGACAGAAAGAGACAGAGAGAGAGGGAGAGAGGGGAAGAGGAGAGAGAGGAAAAGGAGAGGGAGCATGCAAGAGAGAATGAGACAGACAGTAAGAGACAGAGATAGAGAGAGAGAGGGAGAGGGGGGGTAAAGAGGAGAAAGACAGAGACAGAGAGAGAGCAACAGAGAGAGAGGGAGAGAGAGAGAGAGACAGAGAGAGAGAGAGAGAGAGAGCTGGAAGAGCAGAAAACTCTCAACTCTAGAATAATTGCCTTATGTGGCCCTATGATGGGATCTCAGTCTGGATCATCTGGAACTCAAAGCCCCAATTCAAGGATGGGCTTATTGCAACATGCTACAAGAATGCATTTTCATTCCCAGATTCTTAACATAATCACAACCATCAGGCCATGATTAAGAGGAAGAACGATGAGGACCAAAAGAGATTAAAAATGAAAATTTGTCTCCTTTTGACCTGTGTGGAGGAATTGGGTGGAGCCATCCATGATTGAGACAGGAAGGGAAATCTTTGAATGTGGCCTACTGGATGAATTCCTCCAGCCTCCCCTCCCTCCAACTCCCTGCATCTCCCAGCTCCTGGATCTTTTCTCCTATGACTTAAGAGGGAGAAACCTTCAGCACCAGCAGGCCTGACACCAAATGACTTTCCAGAGGGAGCAGACTAAGTTCCTTTCCCTTCACTGTGAGGTTTTTCAATGAATGTTCCATTGTAGATACACTACCTGAGTTTGAATCAGTACTAGGCCAGCTACCTGTGCGAACTTGGGAAACTCACTTACCCTCCAGGGGACTCAGTTTCCCCTCTATAGATAACTTCTAAAGTCTTTTCTAGTTCTAATCCATGATTGGTGAATGGGCCTCAGAGGTCATGTAGTTGTTGCATTTTCCTTAATTTTAACAAATGTATTATGTGTTTATTTTTAACATTCTTTGTTTTTAGAAAATTTGGAGTTCCAAATTCTCTCCTTCCTTCCAGCCCCATCCCCACCCATTAAGAAGGAAGGCATTATATCAATTAGACATATGAAATGATGCCAAACATATTTCCATATTGCAAAAAAATGCAAGAAAAATAAAGTGAGAAAAAATATATTTCAGTGTGCACTCCAAGTTCATCAGTTGTTTCTCCGGAAGTGGATAACATGCTTTCATCATGAGTCCTTTGGAACTGTCTTGGATCATTGTATTGATCAGTCTTTCACAGTCGGTCCTCATGATAATGCTGTAACTCATGCAGTTATAAGAGATGATATCTCATTGTATTGGAACCCTTCATTTTATGAGTGGGTAAACTGAGGTTTGGAGAGAGGAGGCAACTTGTCAAAAGTCACACATTAAGCAGCAGAGCTGACAAGAGAACTTATGCCTTCTGGCTTCCATTTTCTGTAGGCAAGTCATCTGTGTCATCTTGACCAAGCCCCTGTCTCCTTCTGATCTCCAGTTTTGTCACCTAAAAAATGAGGGGGCACACCTGGGTAACTTCTAAGGCCATTCCCAGTTCTAATGTTCTGTGGAGTTGCCTGTTTAATAAGTTTTGGATGCTCATAACTAACTGTTAATGTGTGACAGAACAGAGAACAATGAGGGCAGTTGCTATGGAGATTAGGGGTGTGTTTGTGGCAGGGGTAGGGATGAGATCAGGGAGCAAAAATGTTAAGGAAAAAAATGTCAGAATGAGTCAGAGAGGGAGAAAGAACTCAAATATTGATTTAAAGGTCAGGAGCACATGGACAGGTTAGAAAATTAAGACAGACTGGACACTTGCAAATGAGCAAGTGACCTATGAAGTCCCTTTAATCTCTGATTTTTCAGAAGGGCTTCTAATTAGGGAGAAGGATCCTGGAGAAAGGGAAGTCAGTTTGGAGTTAGAGAGCTGCCTTGAGCTTATATCCCTTCCTCGATCTAGGGATTAAGGCTGGCAAACTAGACAGAAATGATATTTTCTCAGAAGTGTTTAGAATATCTAGAACTGTAGAGGCAGTGTGGTGTAATGAATAGGGGACTCGTTTCAAGGTCAGGAAGACTTGAGTTCATATAGTTCAAATCCTGCCTCTGAGAGGTACTGCTGTGTGATTCTGGGATAACCTCTCAGTTGCCCCAGGCAGCTCTCCAGGAATATAAATTGAAGAGAAGATGCTAGTCTACTTTGGTAGGGAAAATTCCTTTCTGGAAATTCCCTGGGAAGGTCCAGCTTTTTTTTTTGGGGGGGGGGGGAGGGCTTTGTTTTTTTGGAGGGGATCATTGGTGTTGGAAAGGATTTAGATCATCCAGTTTAAAATACTTTCTATTCAGTGATGGGATTCATGCCACAGTATCCATGACAGATGATCATCTGTATCCATTTGAACATTGCAGTGAAGGGGTAGGTAACTCATTTCCACAAGGCAGTCCATTCAATGACTAGTCTTTTCTCATTACTCCTGCTTTATGTTGAGCTGAAATCTGCTTTCCTTGGACACAAAGACCACCCCTTCTTCCATGAGACACTAGTTAAAAATATTCAGACAGCAAGCCAGACTTGCAGAAATGGATGGAGCCTCAGAAGCTATCTAAAGTGGAGACAGACAGGAATACCTTCCACAATATCCTCACAAAGTGATCATCCGACCCTGGCTTGAAGACAGAACCTTCTACCTCCCAAGGTTGCCCATAGTACTTTTGGATGGCTCACATAGATAGATTTAGACTTCCAAGAGCCACTGGGACCAAGAGAGGGGGAAAAAAAAACAAACAAACAAAAATTATGGAAATTTACTCAACCAGAGAGAACTTTCTGCCAAAAACCTTCAAAGTCAGTGATGAGTAAATAGCTTTTATTGAGTACTTGCTATGTTCTGGGTAGCACTAGAGTGCCAAGCCAGGAGTCAGAAAGGCTCATCTTCCTGAGTTCAAATCTGGCTTCAGATGCTTACTAGCTATGGGATCCTGAACAAGTCACTTCACCCTGTTTGCCTCAGTTTCCTCAACTGTAAAATGAGTTGGAGAAGGAAATGGCAAATCACTCCAGCATTTTTGCTAAGAAAACCCCAAATGGGGTCACAAAGAGTCAGATACAACTAAAAAAAGTGACTGAATAAGAAACGTACAAAAGAAAAGATAATCTCTGCCCTCAGGAGCTTATGATTTAGTGGAGGAGACAGCATGCATACAAGTATATACCAAGTAAACTATGTAAGAATATATAGGAAATAATGAAAAGAGGGAATATGTTGTAATTAAGAGTGATTAGAGGAGATTTAAAATGGACTGTTTTGATTTTGTGAATTTAAAAAGGTTTATTTCCTATAGGATTTCTGTAGAAGGTAGGATTTTAGTTTGACCTAAAGGAAGCCAAGGAGGTAAGTAGTTGGAGCAGAGGAGGGAAAGCCCTCTAGGCATGGGGGACATGCCCAAAGCTAAAAAATGAAGTGTCTTGTTCATGAAACATCCAGGAGATCAGTGTCACTGGCTTCAAGAAGATGTGTCAAGGAGTAAAGGGTAAGATGCCTGGAAAGGTAAGAGGGAGGTAGATTATGAAGGGATTTGAATACACAACAGAGTATCTTATACTGAAGCCTGGAGGTCATAGTGACCCACTGGAGCTTGTGTGTGTGTGTGTGTGTGAGTGAAATGTTGAATGTATGCTTTGAGAAAACTACTTTGTTGGCTGAATGGAAGGTAGATTGGTATCAGGAGAGATCTGAGGCAGGCAGACCTCCCAGCAGTCTATTGCAATAGCTCAGGTGTGAGGTGATAAAGGGCCTGAACCAGAGTGATGGCACTATCAGAGGAGAAAAGGGGACGTATTTGAGAGATATTGCAAAGGTGAAATCAATTAGCTTTGGCAATGACTTGGTTATGGTGGGTAAGAGATAATGAGGAATCCAGGATAACTCGTAGGGTGGAGTTTGAGGGACCAGAAGGATGGTATTGCACTCTCTAATAATAGGGAAGATAAGAAGAGAGAGAGTTTAGAGGGAAAGATAAAGAGCGTAGTTCTGGAAATATTGAGTTTAAGATGTTATTCAGCATCCAGTTTGAGATATCTGAAAGGCATGAGATTAGAGGTCAGCAGAAAGGATAAAGCAGAATAGATAGATTTGAGAATCAGTAGTATTTTGTGGTTTAGTCATCTCAGTCATGTCCGACTCTTCATGACCTCATCTGAGGTTTTTTTGGGCAATGATGCTGGGAGTAGTTTGTCATTTCCTTTTTCAGCTCATTTTACAGATAAGGAAACAGGGTTAAATGACTTGCCCAGGGACACACAGCTAGTAAGTTTCTGAGGGTAGATTTAAACTCATGAAGATAAGTCTTCCTGATTCTGAGTTCTATCTGCTGAGCCACAGAAATGGTAATTAAACCATGGGAACTGAGCAGGTCACTAAGTTATATAACAGAGAGAAAAGAGAAAAGGACTCAAGACAGAACCTCATGGAACACCTAGACTTAAAGACCTTGGTCTGGATGAAGATCCAGCAAAGAAGACCGGGAAGGAGTAGTCAACCAGGTAGGAGGAGAAACAGGAGAGTGTGATGACCTGAAAACCTAGAGAAAAGAGAGTATCATGGAGAAGAGGGTGATGGAACAGCACCAGAGACTGCAGAGAGGTCAAGGTGGACAAAGAGAAAAGGCCACTGGATCTGGCAATAAGAGATCATTAGTAGCTTTGGAGAGAGTAATTGCATTGGAAACACAGATAGTGAGAGGCAGTGCTGGGATCTGAACCTTGACATTCTGATGGCAAATCCAGTACTCATTCTGCTGCACCCACTGGATCACTGAATCTCTTTATCTACATCTGTGAAATTAAAGGGTTTAGTTAGAAGATATAGAGGGTCCCTTCCTGTTCTAATGCCTATGATCTGACTCAAGGAATCAACAAATATTTATTTATTATCTATAACTTGCTAGATGCTAATATTGACAATCTGGTTGCAAAGATAAGACAGATGATGATAGTGAAGATAAAAGCATTTATATAAGTCTTTAGATTTTGAACGCATTTTACACCTAGGACTTGAAAAGATAAATAAGACTGGTAATTCATGCCAAGGGGTTTTCTCAACCTGGGAGCCAAGGAGTTATTGCAAGGAACCTCTGAATCCATAAATAATTGGCTTCTGATTTAGGAAAACCAAGTTTCAAGTCCTGCCTTTGACTTTACTGTGTGGGGCCCTGGCAATTCCCCAAAGACTCAGAGTCACAGAAGTGCTGATTTTCATTGGTAGAGGAGACGTGCTCACTGGGAGTTCCCTACACCAAGGCACTCAGAAATCTAATCTAAAATAAGGATAGGGACCAGATCTGTGATTTCATTAGGACAGGGAATGCCTAAATGAGGAATTGCCTCTATCAGTGCTGGTCAGCACCTTCCCTGAAACTTAGGGGGCTAATGAGCTGTACAGAGTATCAGTTCTCAAACTTCTTGGTCTCAGGACCTCTTTATACTCTTTAAAAAAATTTTAATTTACTTTTTGGGTTATATTTTAAGTTCTAAATCATTTCCTTCCCTCCCCACTTCACACTAGAGAAGGTCATCACTTGAGATATACATATATGTATATAGGTATATACGTGTGTGTGTGTGTGTGTATATATTATTTTTAAAATATATTATTAATTCTTCTATTTGGATTCTTCTTTTTATCAGTTCTCTCTCTAGAGGTGGATAGTATCTTACTTCATAGGTCCTTTGTACTTATTTTGAATATTTCTAATAGAATAGTTTAGTTGCTCACAGTTATTCTTCAAATACTGTTACTGTATACAATGTTTAGTTCAGATCATTTCACTCTTCATTATTTCACACATGCTTTTCCATATTTTTCTAAAATCAACCAGCTCATCATTTCTTACAACACAGGAGTATTCCATCGCAATCACATATTACAACCTGTTTAACCATCCCACAATCGATGGGCATCCTCTCAATTTCCCCCACCACAAAGAGGACTGCTATGAATATTTTAGAACAGATAGCTTCTTTTCTTTTTTTCCTGACCACCTTGGGAAGGAGGCCTCATAATAGTGGTATTTCCGGGTCAAAGGGTGCACAGTTTTGTATCTCTTTAGGCATAACTCCAGGTTACTCTCCAAAATGGTTCAATCAATTCACAGCTCCATCAAGAGCGTATTAGTATTCCAATTTTTTTACAACCCCTCCAACATTTGTCATTTTTTCCTTCTGTTATTTTCCCCTTCACACTCTTAAAAATTATTGAGGGCCTCAAAAAGTTTTTATTTATGTGGGTTATATCTATTGATAATTTATCATATTAAAAATTGAAAAAAATCTAAATGTTTAGCAACTCATTTAAATATAATAGACCCATTACAAGTTAACATAAATAACATATTGTTATGAAAAATAACCATATTTCCCAAAAAATTAGTGAGGAGAATGGCATTATTTTACATCTTTTGCAAATATTTTTAATGTCTGACTTAATATTAAGAAGACAGGATTAGACATGACTTCTCATATTTCCTTCTACATCAAATCCATTGTGATATGTTGTTTTGGGTGAAGTATATGAAGGCAATCCAAATTCACAAAGCTGACTAATAAAATTAATCTTTTCAGACAACTGTGAATACTCTTCTTTGATACTATATCAAAACTCAACAAATGGTAAGCTCTTCAAGGTTAGTTGAAATGTAAAATCTGAGATCATATCAATGAACTTTCCATACGCTGTTATATTAAAATCTATTGGTTAATTGTACACTATGAATGAATCTTTTTCCCAGGCATTTTTTGTATATTGGTCATTTGGAAACTATAGCTTCACTGAGTTATATAGATCTTCCAAATGGTGGACACATTTCATTATACAATAGTCAAAAAAATTGTATTTATCACTCTCACTACCAATTTTGTTAAAAAAAAAAGTCTTTCGGCATTAAGAGGATGTCAAGATCAAAATTATAAGTTTTCTAAAATTCTAATTTTCACTTGAAACTTATATTTTATCATTGGCAAAAATGTCAGTTGTTTTTTTCTTGAAATGACAGGCTCACTTTGTTCATGTTCTAGAAAATGCCTGCCAAATACTTGAGTCTGAGTAACCACAGTTTGTCTGTCAGTCATTATTTCAAGTAAAAATGGTGTCACATGAAGAAAGTGTTAATGTTAAACATCTGGGTTAAACATCTGCACAAAGGTTTTTTCTTAATATGTTTAGCATGATTGATTGCCTGTGTATAACCTATATCAGATTGCTTACTGTCTTGAGAAGGAAGGATGGGAGGGGAGGAAATTTTGGAATTCAAAATCTTATAAAAAATGAATGATAAAGACTATCTCTAAATATAATTGAAAAATAAAACACTATTTACAAAAATAATCATATAAAAGGAAAGAAAAAGGTTTAGGCTACTCTCAAAAAAGAAAACCACATTTCCATGGTTTTCTATAAAAGGGTAAATGTCTCTCAGAGGTGGGAACTTTGTTTTGTCAAGTCTGAATTCAGTCAAAGGTCCTCACTTGAGGACCTAGAAGGCCACATGTGGCCTCAAAGCTACAGGTTCCTCCCTTGGATTGTACTCAATTTTTTTTTCCTTATTGTTTACAAAAAAAGCAAAATCTAGCCCCTCCAAGTAGGCTGCCATGGCAAGTAATTTATAATAGTAATTTATGTCCAAACTTTCATTCTGTTTCAATTTGAAGGCAAATAGAAAAATAACAAACAAAACCTTTTCCTTGAGACAGTTATCCTACATTAGGAGATGGTAGAAGTCCTTTGGGCATGCTTCCCATTTTGTCACACTGTCTTTTTAAAAAGTATGTTTGAAAGTCAAGATTTAATGAAATTAATCATTTTTATTGCTTTGCCAAGGACATTCTTAAGTGAAGCTGGCATTTTATTTTTATTTTTTACGGTGAGTGTCTGACAGTGAAGTATACAACGATGTCTAATACAGTTTGATTCCACGGTCTTATTCTCACTAAGGCACCAGCAGCTTGGTAAAGTTATTGCTTTTGTACCATCAACACAAGTACCAACTCAGCTGCACCAGAATAAACCAGGAGACTCAAAAAGGTTATTCAATACTTTGAATATTTCAGCATCTTGTATGTTTGTTGCCAAGCACTCACAGAATCAATCAGTTTATTGATAAACATTAGCACCTACTATATGGCAGGAACATGAAAGACATTTTTCAAAGCTTTGTTGGTACTAGACAGAGCAAAAGAGCAAATCCATTCATGTCTGTAGATTTGTCTATTTGTAGAGCAAAAGTACAATTCTGCACATGAAATAGTAACAGCCTTCTTGTTTTCAGCTTAAATCTTTAATTCAGTGAGTTCCTGTCTAACTGGAAAGTGGCACTTACTTGCTTTTCAGGCAGTAGGTATTCAGAAATGTCATCTGTTTAAAGCTCATTCTGTCTTTCAGCCATTGTATACACTTCTCCAGCTATTGTATATACTTCTCCAGCTAATGCAATAAATTAACCTTGTAAGATATATCAATGACTATTTCATTTCTAGTTTAAGAAGTTGTAGTGAGCAACTTTTGGCTTTTAAAAAGTTCACTATGTCAATGTTTAAAATATTCAATTGTGGGGAAGGTAGGTGCCATAGTGGATAGAGCATCGACCCTGGAGTGAGGAGGACCTGAGTTCAAACACTACCTCAGATACTCACTAGCTGTGTGACCTTGGGTAAGTCACTTAACACCTATTGCCTTCCCCAAAAAGTAAAAAAAAAAAAATGTAATTGTAAAAGAAAATATTCAATTCCTTTTTCTTTAAATTCTGAATGATTGGTCTCAAAATAATGCCATAAATTAACTGGCACCATAATACTATCAAAATTTTTCTATTGCATAAAATTCAATAAGGTAAATTAATAACATCTTTATCACCTCTGGACAACTCCACTATAAGTCTATGAGAGAATGAGAGTGAAAAAGACAAATAAGTTTTTAGCATTTTTATGAAAGAAGTTTTGTCTTCCAGGAACCCCGGGAAGGGTCCAGGGACCTACAGGGCATCTCAGAACACACTTTCAGATTCTCTGGTTTGGGGCAGTGGGAAGTTAAATGACTTTCCTGGGACCACACAGCTCATATGGGTCAGAGGCAAGACTTGTATCCATATTTTCTGGCTTGGAAGCCAGCTCTCTTACTATATACCAAGTTGCCTCTCAATCCAAAATAAATTAATAACTAAATACATACTTTGGTGACTATCACACGTGTGGACATTCTATTTTTCCATATATATCTACATGCTGCCACAATGAATACATGTGATATGATTGATTACACTTTAATTCAGTTAATTTGATTGGTTAATTAATATGATTAGCTTCACTTTAAAATTACTGAATTCAGAACAATTTTTTATCATTTTGTGTTTTCTCAATTAATGCACAGGAATTATCTAATCTTTTTCACTTGGGGGACTCATGTATCATGTATACATGATGTACACAATATCAGGTTTTTTTTTAATATTAAAAGACCTAGACACTTAAAACTAGAGGAGTTCAGAACTGGGGAAAGCCCCTGTGGGCTGCCATGGTCAGAGAAGGGTCCACAAGAGTGAATCCAGTTTGAGCTGGGCCTTGAGAGATCAGTAGGATTTTTAACAAAGAGAAGAATGGAAGACATTCTGAACTATAGGAGCAGTCAGCATTGTGAGGTAGGGAAAATAATAATGGTGATAACAAGCAGTTCAGTGGTACAGAGTAGTAGACAGAGTCAGGAAGACCTGACTAACACTTAACTAGCTATGTGACCCCAGGCAAGTCACTTAACTTTTCTCAAACTCATCTGTAAAATGGGGATAATGATAGCACTTGTCTCAGGATTGTAGTGATAATAAAATGAGATAATATATAAAAAGGTCTTTGTAAACCTTAAAGAGCTACATAAATGCTAGATATTATAATAATAACTGAAACTTTTATAGCACTTTAAGGGCTGTAAAGTAATTGACAAACGTCATTTCATTTGATCTTACCAGTCCTGTGAAATAAGTCATAGGAGAATTATTATACCCATTTTACATATGAGAATACTGAGGATCAGAGAAATAAAATGACTTACCCATGATGAAAAAGCTAGTAAGGGCTGTAGGAAGAAACCTCAGTCTTTCTTAATTGCAAATCTAACACTCTTTCCATGATAGCATGCTTCTTCTCTAAGAAGGATCTGACATTAGAGTAGTCAGTTCTCAAAGAAGGGGCCTTGACCTTATTATCATCTTCCTTACTGAATAATATCAAGACCAGGCCCTATCAACCCCTCCCATTTAGGTGACATCTAAGCCTTGAGTTCTAGCAGGGCTTCCATTATAAAGAGTTAAATTTTCTCTGCACAAATAAAGTCAGATCTAAGTAAGTGGAAAAACATCAGTTGCTCATGGGCAGACCAAGCCAATATAATAAAAATGACAATTTTACCTAAATTAATTAATTTATTTAGTGCCATACCAATTAAACTATCAAAATTATTTTCTAGAGTTGGGAAAAATAGTATCAAAATTCATCTGGAAGAACAAAAGGTCCAGAATATCAAGAACTAATTAAAAGAAATGCTAGGGAAGGTGGCCTAGCCCCACCAGATCTCAAATTGTATTATAAAGCAGCAATTATCAAAACCACTTGGTACTGGCTGAGAAACAGAAGGGTAGGCAAGTGGAATTAGATAGGTACTCAAGACACAGTAGACAATATAGCAATATAGCAATCTACTGTTTGACAAACCCAAGGACCCCAGCTTCTGGGATAAGAACTCCCTGTTTAACAAAAATTGCTGGGAAAACTGGATGACAGTGTGGCAGAAAACAGGCATAGTCCTATGCCTGACACCATACACAAGAATAAAATCCAAATGGGTACATGATCTAGGTATAAAGATTGATACTATGGACAAATTGGTGGAGCAAGGAATAGTGTATCAGATTTGTGGAGAAGGGAAGAATTTTTGACTAAAGAAGAGATAGAAAGCATTATGAAATACAAGATGGATAATTTTGATTACATTAAACTGAAAAGTTTTTGCACAACCATACCCAATGCAACCAAAATTCAGAGGGATGTAGAAAACTGGGAAAGAATTTTTACAGTTATTGTTGGTAATAAAGGCTGCATTTCTAGAATATGTAGAGAACTGAGTCACATGTACAAAAATACAAGTCATTCTCCAATTGATAAATGATCAAAGGTTATGAACAGGCAATTTCCAGAGGAAGAAATTACAGGTATCTATAATCATGAAAAAATGCTCTAAATCACTATTGATTAGAGAGATGAAAATCAAAACAACTCTGAGGTACCACATCACACCTGTCAGATTGGTTAACATGGCAAAACAGGAAGATGATAACTATTGGAGAAGATATGAGAGAGTTGGAACACTACTTCATTGTTGGTGGAGCTGTGAGCTGATCCAACTATTCTGGAGAGCAGTTTGGAACTATATCCAAAGGGCTACAAAAATGCGCCTACCTTTTGACCCAGCATTATCCCTTCTAGGACTGTATCCCCAGGAGACCATAAAAATGGGAAAGGGTCCACATATACAAAAAATATTTATAGCAGCACTCTGCGGTGGCCAAAAACTGGAAATCAAAGGGATGCTCGTCAACTGAGGAATGACTGAACAAATTATGGTATATGAATGTAATGGAATACTATTGTACTATAAGAAATGATGAACAGGAAGACTTCAGAGAGGCCTGGAAAGACTTACATGAACTGATGCTGAGTGAAAGGAGCAGAACCAGGAGAACTTTGTGCATAGCAACAACCACAACGTGTGAGAGTTTTTTCTGGTAGACTTGGAACTTTGTAGAAATGCAAGAACTTAAAAAAAAATTCCCAATGGTCTTTTAAGGTAAAATACCTTCCACATCCAGAGAAAGAACTATGAAATGCAATTGCAGAATGTAGCACATCATTTTTTTGTGTGTGTATTACATTTTGGTTTGTTATATGATTTCTCCCATTCAATTTAATTCTTCTGCACAGCATGACTGCAGTAAAAATGTATTTAATAAGAATGTTTGAGTAGAACCTATATAAAATTGTATGTCATCTCAGGGGGGGGAGGGGAGATGTAGGGTGGGGGGAGGGAAAAATAATCAGCTAAGTTATATGGTAGTGACTGTAGAACATTGAAAATAAATAAAATTAATTTTTAAAAAAGAGTTAAATTTTCTCTCATTCCCTTCATCACTTACTCAGGGTAAGAAAGATTCCAGTTGAAAACAGGACCACAACACATACCCAATTCTCAGACCAAGGTAACCTGTAGAAGGAGCAGCCAGGTTTGAATAAAGTGGACATATGAGACACAGGCAGGCAGTTCCCAACTCTCTTGCAAGGAACACCCTTCCCTCATCTTTTCTGAAGTCTTCTTCAGAAGTCTTCTGAAGTCTGTACATGGCAGCATCCAGCTTTGGAAGCAACTCTGGGGCACACGAGGGCTTCAGGTTTTTGCCTCTCCCACCCAGGCTCCAGGGGAGTCCACTTTCCACCAGTTAGGACCAGAGGAACCAATAACCTGCATGGAAAAGTCATCTCCATAGTGGTATCTGGGGAAAATGAAAAGAAAACAAGTGTGTGTTGCTGTTCAGTGGTTTTCCAGTCATGTACAACTCTTCATGACCCCATTTAGGGTTTTCTTGGCAGAGATACTGGAGAGGTTTGCCATTTTCTTTTCCACTCATTTTACAAATGAGGAAACTGAGGTAAACAAGGTTAAGTGACTTGCCCAAGGTCACAAAGCTATTAAATGTCTGAGGCCAAATTTAAACTCAGGAAGTCTTTTTGACTCCAGGCTTGGTATTCTATCCACTGCACCACCTGACTGCCCTCCAAAAAAGAAGTGATTCCACACTAAAGACTCCACAGGCTGATCATCAGCAGAGCTGGAAGAAAAAATGAGGCATGGTCCTGACTTCAAGGAGTTACCAGTCTGGTTGGAAAGATAGAACATTCACAGGTAAAAAAAGAACAGGTTCTGCAAAGCAGCTGAGAGGTGTGGCAAGCGATTTGGACTTGGAGTCAGGGCATCTGCATTTAAATGCAGGCTCTTCTAGTGACCTGTAAGGTGACCATAGGCAAATCAATTCACCTGTCTTTGGTCTTGGTTCCCCAAAAATGCTGGAGCACATTCTGTAAGCCTGTTATCATTGCATCACTCATCAAATAAAATCATACAGACCACAAGTGTTATGGGAGTTCAAAGGAGAGACAGATCTCAGGGGACTGGGAGCAGTCAGGGAAGACTTCATGAAAGAAGTGGACTTTGGGCTGAGCAGGATCCAGATAGAAAGGGATAAAGAAGAATAGAAAAAGTGAGGTTCTAGGGAAGAAGAGAGAGTGTGAACAAAGGCAGAAATGGTTAAATGTTGGAGGAAGCAGTGAGCAGCAGTTCAGCTGTGAACACTGAATAAAAGATCTAGAGCTTAGAGACCTATCCTTTTGGAAATGAGGACACGGAGGCAGTCTAAGTCAACTAAGTCAAAGCTGGAGGGAAAAGAGCAGGTGCCTCTGAAGACAAGAGAGACCTTCAAAAGGAAGGAATGATAGAAACTTTTGTCTTTGTAGTCAGGGAGTAGCACAGGGAGAAAGCACTTAATAAATGCTTGTTGATTGGACCATTCTAGGACTCAGGTGTTCTGAAGACACTCACTGGTCAGGATCAACCTGCTTTACATATTGCTGTTCACATGAAATCATGAGGTTTGGACTAAATAAAATTCCACCAACATATATTAAGTACTTGCTACGTATGAGGCATGGTCCTGGCTGCTGAGGGACAGAGAAGGATGGAGAACACACAAGACCTGCTCTCACACACACACACACACACACACACACACACACACACACATACACACACACACATATACACACACACACAATCCCTACCCTGGGAAAGCCAGCAGTCTGATAAATGACATGTGGCATCTACATGCAGTCAGCATAATGCCTGCTACAAAGTAGGTACTTAACATATATTTGCTTCCTTTTTCCCTTCCTTTCCCCCTTCCTCCCTTCTCTCCTTCTTTCCTCCTTTTCTTTCTTCCTATATGTTAATTACAGTTTAAAATACATTTTAAAATATAGACCATTACGCACACATAGACAAGTTAAATTGTGTTATGTGAAGTCTAAGGAGAAAGATCACTTTTGATTGGTGAAGGAAGTAAAAGCTTTGAGGAGTGGGGGTCATTTCCAGTTTAAAATATGTTAAAATTATAGATTATTATGCACACATAGACAAGTTAAGTTGTCTTATGTGAAGTCTAAGGAGAAAGATCACTTTTGATTGGTGAGAGAAGTGAAAGCTCTGAGGAGTGGAGGCCATTTGAGGCTGGTATTTAAAGGATGAAGGGAATTTCAACCCTTTCTCCACTCTCTAGTTCTTTTAAAAGAGCAACAAATTCCTGATTGTCAGGGGAAAGATCCCTACTAAAGGTGTAGAACATTGGTTTTTTTTTTTTTTAAAGAATGATGGCTGATGGAAATCTGCTGAGGGAAGTCCTCTCATTTCTCTGAGATGATTCAAAAGTCCTATTGTCTATACATACTTTAGAGCAGATGACCTCTAAGGGAGCCTCAACTCTGGAATCAAATCCTAGGGCACTCCACACACATTCCCTGGCTCAAAAAGAAGTTGATGGAGAACGTGAAAAAGGAGAGAGAACACAAAGTAGTGGTATTCCTCTTTGCTCTACCCCAACATAGGAAGACTTCTGCCCAGGGACCTATGAGGAATCCTACACAGTTTTTCAGGTAGTTTGAGGCTGGTAGTGACCTGAGACCCTAAGTGTTTTTCCTGTCCCGTAGTCAGAAGTCCCTGGAATATCCCAAGCTGGCTTTGGGGAGGTTATCCAACATCCAGAAACTTTCCAAAATTCTTGATGTATCCAGAGGCAGCAGCCTTGTTCTAGTTCCTCCGCCAGCCACTGGAGGCCAGGATTGTTCTAGGAATGTCTGACACTCTGGATTTTGTAATTACAGTTTGGAGAAACCTGAGAAATGATCGAGTCCCACGCTCACATTTAATGTAGTAGTTATTGTGCTCAGAATGGTACTGAGCACCATCTGAGATGGAAGGAAAGAAGGAAGGAAGGGAAGGAAGGAAGGAAGGAAAGGAAAGAAGGAGAGAAGGAAGGAGAGAGGGAAGGAAGGAGGGAGGAAAAATGGAGGAAAGGAAGAAGGAAAGAAGGGAAGAAAGAGAAGAAAGGAAAGAGGGAAGAAAGAAAAGGGAGAGAGAGAGAGAAGGAAGGAGGGAGAAAGGGACAGAGGAATGGAAGGAAGGAAAGAGGGAAGGATGGATTTATTAAGTACCTACTATACATTAGCTACTATTATGCTAAGGGCTATACAATTATTATCTCATTTGATTCTCACAACAATCCCGGGAGGTAGGTGCTATTATTATTTCTATTTTTTAATTTGAGGAAACAGGGGTAAATAAAGGCTAAGTGACTTGCCCAGGATCACACAGCTAGTAATTGTCTGAGGCTAGATTTGAACTTGGGTCTTTCTGAGGCCCAGAGCTCTATCTGCTTCTGTGTAGGGCATAATACCTACTATCACAGAACTGCTGATCTAACCAGAAAGACATGACTATAGTACGAAAGAGTGAATCCAGTGTACATTGCTGTGGTATGGACTATGAATGTCCTGCCCTGCAGGAGTTCGAATGAGAGGGACATCACTGGGGGCTTCATGGAGGAAAGAGACTTGAGTTGGGCCATGAAGGACTGGGAAGAGCTCTGACTCCAGCAACTCTCAGATTCAGTGCAAACCAATAAACATGTAATAAGCATCTACCAGGTAGAACAAAAAGAAGACTTCCTCAAGGAACTGACTTTCTACTAGAGAAATATATCATGTACATAGAGGTCTATGGAGATTAATTTTAGGATCAGGAGGCTAGTAGGTATGAAAAATTGAAGGCCAGACCTAGGATGATGCTTGTGTGAATGGAGATGAGAGATAGGGAAGTTACTGTAGAATCAAGACTTGACCACCAGTTGCATGGAAGTGTGGATGACTACAGATAGGACAACATTAAAATTTCAAAGCTGAGTGACCGGCTGGAAGGATGGAGGCATTCCTTAGAGAAAGAAGGCAATTATAAAGATGGTTTTATTCCTTCAGGAGAGGAGATGGGAGAACATAAAATGAGTTTAATTTCCTTTAATGTCTAGTGGGGCGGTGCCCTTCAGCACAAACCAGGGTAAGGATTCCTTTTTGGTTTTGTATAGCATAGTATCAGATACATAGTAGATGTATGGTAGTGTCTGTTAAATAGTGAAGAATGATTCGGATCCCTGAGAGGTTGAAATCCCCTGTCTCAAAAAGAAATTTGATGGAGAAAGTGAAAAGGAAGGAGAGAGGAGAACACAAAATAGAGGGGTATTTCTCTTTGCTCTACCCCCCAGATAGGAAGATTTCTCCTACTCAATGCACAGTTTTCTAAGTAGTTTGAGGCTGATAGTATTCTAGTTGAGTGTTCCTCCTGTCTCATGGCCAGAACATTCCAAGTTAGCTTTGGGGAGGTTTCCAACATCCAGAAACTTTCCCAAATCTTCAGCCTTGTTCCAGTTCCTCTGGAAGCCACTGGAGGTCAGGATTGTTTTAGGAATGCCTGGTATTCTCAAATAACTGGAGAATTGTGTAACTGATATTCAAAGAAACACACAGTGTAATAAACATATATTAAGAACCTACTATGTACCAGGCACTGCACCAAGATATGGATGAGAAAAAGAAAGACAGACTCTGCTCTCAAGGAGTTTACAGCTTAAAGGAGAAAGACGACAAAACAAAAGGAAGCAGAAATAGCCAGGGGGATTAGGAGGGGGAAGGTACCTGCCGTAAGGCTATGATGAGGGTGGAGTCCCCAAGGGACAGCTGATAAGAAATGTAGAACTGACTGGGATTTTTAACCCTCTTCCAAGAGAAGCTGGAGGAGAAAATGTTTGCTCCTCCCCTGAGCTTCCAATCAGAGAGGCAGGGACTAGGCAGGTGCTGGTGAGTTGTGCTTATCAAGCTGATGCAATCAAGATCTGATGAGTTTTCTGGTGATGAGCTTTGCGGGGAAGGGAGGGGAAGGGAAGGGTAGGTCATGGTGATGGTAGAGTCAAATCCAAAGGCTGCAGCTGATGAGAAACAAGACCTGATGATGATGAAATCCTGCTGAGTAACTTTAACTGAAGAGCTTTTGTGTCCAGCACTGCTCTGGGCACCATGGGAGATTCAAAAACTCCTGATCTAGCTGGAAAGACAATTATAGTAAGAAAGAATGAATCCAATGCTTACTGGTGTGGTATGAACTGTGAATGTTCTGTCCTGCAGGAAGTCAATGGGGAGGAACATCACTGGAGACTTCCTGCAGAAAAGAGACTTGAAGGGGTATATGGGGTGTTCAACAAGGAGGATTAGCACCCCTGGTGTGAGGGCTTGCTGAGCCCTTTTCAGGGCTGCTCACTCCCCTTTGGTATCTACCTGGCACTCAATTCACTTGTGACCTCAAGAAGCCATAGCTTGCAGAGCAGCCACACCCTAGTAAAATCATCTCAGCAGACAGGCTAAGTACTAGGTTGAGAGTAGCTGACAGACTTCAACCCATGGGTGAGTTAGGGCAATGTCTACCCCAAGCATGTGAAGCCTTCCCCTGGCAGAATGGGAGGATGAGAACAATTTGTTTCAACATCCATGAAGGTAACTAAAGCAGGTGCTGCAGATGGCTTAAAGACTGGTCAGAAATCTAAGACACCAGGGTAATCCACTGGATCCCAGGCTATAACCAGTTGTGCTGGCTTTTGGCTTGCCACTGGACTTAGACGACCCTGGAAGAGACAGCGAGGCTGACTACTCTGTACAACTCTGCCTCACTCAAATCCTAAATTCACGAGCAAGTTGAGACCACTTGATGATGTCATTGGTCCTTTAAAACAAAAGAACAGAAAACAACCATAGACTTGAATTGAGCCATGAAGGATTGGAAAGAACCCTGACCTGGGCTATCGTCAGATTCACTCCAATCCATTAAACATTTAAGCACATAGCACTTACCTAAGTACTGGGGATAAGAAGACAAAAAGGAGAAATAGTCCCTGCCCCTAAGGAACTGACTCTCTCCTAGAGGAATAAATTATGTATATTGAGATGGATCCATTATGGAGTTATTTAGGATTCTAGGGCTTCTGGGTGGGGCAGTGGATGAAGGGCTGGCCTGGAGTGAGGAAGATTCATCTTCCTGAGTTCATATCAGACACTTACTAGCTGTGTGACCCTGGGCAAGTCACCGAACCCTGTTTGCCTCAGTTTCCTCATCTACAAAACGAGCTAGAGAAGGAAATGGCAAAACCACTCTAATATCTTTACCAAGAAAAACCCAAGTGGGGTCACAAAGAGTCAGGCATAATTTAAAGTAATTTGAGGATGGAGAGAATCCTAACAACCAGGGCAATCAGGAAAGGCTTCCTGCAGGAGGAGGCAAAGGCACTGAAGTTTGCAAGAAGACTGGGAGCCTCAGAGGCAGCACATTGCAGGCTTGGAGGATCCTTGATACAAAGGCCACAAGAGGTGGAATCAGGGATGGACTTAGTGTGTGAAGAAAAATAATCTGCAATAATCCTGGAAAGATCAGCTAGTGCAGGAATGTAAAGGGCTTTAAATGCCAAAATGAGAAGTTTGTATTTTATCCTAGAGGCAATACATGGGGAGCTCCTGAAGCATCTGCTCTGGGGAGTCACATGATCAGATTTCTTCAGGAAGATGATTTTGGTGAGGGGACTGAAGAAAACCAGATCACACCCTGAGTGAATGTCAAAACCAATTCTAGAACTCAGTTCTCCAGTCTAGAACCTGGCTGGATAGGAGAGAGGGAGAGATTGGCAGTTGCATTGTAGACTGGAGATCATGGTTCTAGATTTGGTTTTGACATTCACTCAGGGTGTGATCTGATTTCTTCCAGTCCCCTCACCATCTAAATTGTCCTCTTGACATGTTTCTACCCATGTATGAGACCTGGACAAGACAAGTCGTTTCACCTTTCTAAGTCTCAGTTTCTTTATCTGTAAAATAAGGGGATTTGACCAGATGACCTCTAAAAACCCTTTTAGCTCCAAAGACCTAAGTTCCCCCATGGGTTATGTTCAGCTTCCTAAAATGTGCCACCCAAGTCCAAATGAAGTCTGACCAAAGCAGAGCACAGTGGGAATGTGACCTCCTTTTTCTGAACACAATGCCTTCAATGAATGCAGCCCAATATTGACCTAGGAGTAATGGGGGACAGAGACACGTTTAGGCTTAACAAAAGGAAAAGTTTCCTAACAATCAGAGCTAAGCCAAAGTGCAATAGGCTCCCTTAGGAGATGATGAGTTCTCATCAGTGGAGATCTTCACCAGAAGCTGGACAGAAACTTGTTGGAGACGTCCTCATAGGAATTCCTGTTCATGCACAGATTAGACGAGATAGGCTCCAAGGTGCCTTCCAATAAGCACTGTGATTTGAGGAACACTAGTTTTTATGGCTGCAACACCCCACTGCTAATTCCAACTGGCCATGTGGTCCAACTAGAACCCTCAGATTCTTTTCATAAGAACCTTCTCTTTAGTTTAAGTCTTTAATGTTTCAGAGTCAAAACTCAACTCTTTTTTATCACACTGATGTGTGAAAAATAACTAGAGGAGCACAAAGCGGAAGTTTTCTTATTAGAGTTCTGTGGCTTTGTTCCACCTACCCTCAATTTCAACCTACTAACCTGCTTGTAGCTTCTGAATACATAGGACAAGACACGGTGGACTCTCCTATGATTACAAGTTTTGAGGCAGGGTCCAGGGGTTCATGAAATTGCTGCTCTGTGCCCCACTCCTTGAAAGTGGGAAAAGTTTAGGTTTATGCAGTCTAATTCCCTAATGCTTCTAGAGAAATCTTTTTTTTTTTTAAGACTTCTGGAAGGAAGGGAGAAGGGAAGGCTGATCATGACCAGCATGGGCTCTAGGACACTTTCCACAAGGGTTTCTTCACTCTCCAATAGACTTAATGAGGTGATGGTAAAAACAAAGACATAACTAGTATTGGGTGACTGGCATTTGTTTCAGGGTTCTGACATTTAAGGGGGCATGTTTTTTTTAAGCTTTTATTTAGTATTTTATTTTTCCCCAGTTACATGTAAAAACAACTTTTAACACTTGTTTTTAAAAAGTTGAGTTTCAAATTCTCTCCCCTCCCTCCTTGAGAAGGCAAGCAATTTCATACAGGTTATACATGGGTAGTCATGAAAATTATATTCATAATTGTTATGTTGTAAAAGAAAACACAGACAAGAAAAAACCTCAATAAAAAATATGTTAAAAATGTATGCTTCAATCTGTATTCAGATACCATCAGTTCTTTCTCTAGGGATGGATAGCATTTTTCATCGTAAGTCCTTCAGAGTTACCTTGGATCATTGTACTGCTGAGAACAGCTGTCATTCATGGCTGGTCATCTTACAATATTGCTGCTACTTTGTAGAGAGCACTTTTTACTTTGCATTAGCCCATGCAAGTCTTTTGAGGTTTTTTTCTGAGAACATCCTGCTCACCATTTTTTATAGTGCAATAATATTCCATCATAATCACATAGCACAACTTAGCCATTCTATGGGAGCATATTTCTTCCCTGGTGGCTGGCACATTCCCCACGATAACTGTCATTCCCATGTCTCACTCCAATATCCTTCACCCACTTGTGTTGTTCCATGCACCACCACTATTCCCAAGACACTTTTGCTCTCACACCCTTCCCTCCTGTCTTCTCTCTTAAATGCCCCTTGGAGTCACAAACTGGACTCCTCAGGGGACAGATTGCCCCCTTTCCAGTGCAACTAAAGTCATCATCAGATTGAATTTACCCCAGGTCTGGAAATTCCTCTTTGTGGCTAAGGGTGAGGATGGCTGTCTTTGCTCCTACCACCAGTATGGTGACTGAAGCATTGAGAACTACCTAGAGATTCTTTGGTCAAAGGGAAGCAGACCTTCAGGATTAGTGTCCCACAAAACTATATGTAAGCCCGGAATCTCAAGTTGCTTTAGGACTAGCTTAAGCTACCATTGTCTTGCGTTTGTCCTTCATTTTCAAAGAAGACCATGACATCAGAGAAATGATGACATGACTTGCACTGGACTTTGTTTTGAGTGACTGAGGACTGTGCAAGGTCACCAGCCTCACTTTCTCTTACTGGACCCTCTGGATCCAGTGACCAGATATTCATCAGGATGGCTGGAGATTGCCCAGGATACAGTGGGGGAACTTGGCTACCATAATGATGCCAGTAAAGACAGAAGAATTGCTATTTCAGCAGCTCTGAGATACAGGCTTATTATAAAAAAGACAAGGATAGCTCTGCCATCAGGTAGCAGTGTGACCTTTAACCTCTTCAAACCTTAGTTTCCCTCTTTGTAAAATGGGGGAGAGTATTTTGAACCCTAATTCTACTTCTAGTTTCATCATTCTATGACACTAAAAAAACTTTACCAAAGTTGGTCTAGAAATAACACAGGCAGAAAGAGGATGCCTGTCCCAGGCCTAGAGGGGGCAGCAAATATTTGTGGGGCTGAGATTTCTAGCTGATTTGCTGAAGCAGATCTAATAACAAACCGCTGCCCTTTTTCTGTTTGGGGTTACTTCCTTACAGTCTCCCCACAAGACCTCATTTCCCACATGTTCCTGTTTATCCACGCTTAATCTCTGACCTCCCACTACTGTTTGACCCAAGTTTTGGGGAACAGGACTATACCCATCAGAATTTTGGGATTAGTAACCAGTTTTTAGGGTAAGTTAAGTGGCATAGGAGATTGAGTGCTGGGCCTGGAGTCAAGAAGACTCATCTTTCTGACTTCAAATCTGGACTCAGACACTTACTAGCCATGTGACTCTGGGCAAGCCACTTTAACCTTGTCCACTTCAGTTTCCTCAAATGAGCTGGAGGAGGAAATGGCAAACCACTCCAGTATTTTTGCCAAGAAATTCCCAAGCAAGACAAATATGGATGAGGAGGAGAAAGGAACTCAAGCTAAACAGGATCATGCTCTTCAGGCTTCTTGAAATGCCTTGGAACAAAACTGCCAGACTCCTGGCAACACCAGGACTGTGGGTCCAGAGGCAGGACCTGGTCTGTACCACATGTCTCCAAATCCTCCTGACTTTCTTCAGAACTGATATCTTGCCTCTGACATTATCTCCCATTTAGTGTGTGTCTATATATGTGTGTGTATACATATACACATAAACATAGGGGTATATATACACACACAGACACATGTATAGATTCATGTGTGTATATACATTTATATATACACTTACTTATACACATATTTTTCTCTTTTCACATGCATATATAGATGCATAAATATATAGACAAGGAGAGAAAGGTTGGGGGGGAAGCTGACATTTCAATATCACTCTCAACTGAACTGATTAAAGGAAGGAAGAATACACACCCCTACTGGAGTACAAAAATCCATTTAACTCCACAAAGAAATGGGAGGGAAAGGATGAAGGGGGAAAGGAGCATGAGAGAGACAGTAACAGAGATTTGTGGTTATTTAATCACATTTGATTGGAGGTGACTCTATTTGTGGTTTTCTTGGCAGAAATACTGGAGAGTTTTGCTATTTCCTTCTCTGGCTCATTTTACAGATGAGAAAACTGAGGCAAACAGGGTTAAGTGACTTGCCCAGGATCACACAGCTAGTAATTGTCTGAGGCTGAATTTGAACCCAACTCTTCCTAAATCTAGGACAGGTGCTCCATCCACTGTGCTACCCAACTACCCAGCTACATGTTCTGCCCTTAAGAGTTTTATGAAAGTTGCCCAACGCACCAAGAACTTGCCCAAGAATACTCAACCAGTATGTGTCAGATAGAACTTAAAAGTTAGGTTCTCTTGACTCCAAGGCCAGATCTCTACCCATATGATGCCATATTGCCACTATATGTATATATTTTGTACATAATTGTATGTGTACATCTTTTTCCCTCTGATGACATGTAGGCTTCTTGAGGGTAGGGACTGTTTCATTTTTAACTTTGTACCCTTTTCACTTTACCTGGCACATAGAAGGTGTTTAAGCAATGCTTGTTGACTGATAATCTATGAGAGGGAAAAGGAAACATTTATTAAGCACCATATTGTCTTTTGACAATGAGGTAGGTACTGTTATTACTTTACAGTTGGAGAAACTGAGGTGAACAGAGGATAAATGACTTGCCCAGGATTATACGACTAGTACCTGAAGCCAGATTTGAACACAGATCATGACTCCAAGCTCAGCACTCTGTCCATAGTAAGAACACCTAGCTACCTGGAATCTTGGGGATAATCACCTCTGCCTGTTACAGTAAGAACAGTGCTAGGTTTAGAGTTGGAGAACTTGAATTCAGAGCCCAGCTCTTCTGTTTATTTAGTCCTTGTGTGACTTTGAGATGGACAGACATGGTCTCCTTTCGGTTGTAAATGCCCTGATCCAAAGTTTGTGGGAGGCCCTCTCTTTGGAGAACAGCTGAGGTATCATCACTCCTTCTAATGGATCCTCAGTCCTAAGAGGATCAGAGTGCATGAGAGATGCAGAGAGACGGTCCTTTCTGGAGAGAGAACAATGCATGAGACAGAGGTGCCAGCATCTGTGTTTATATGCTACCTTTGAGGCTTTCTGTCCAGCTTTACCCCCTTGCCTCTACCCCACCCCATTCAAGAAATGAAAATAATTGTATCTGTGTTCCTTTTTTGCATATGAGGAAGAATTAAATTTTTCCTTCTCTTCTTTACTCCCATATGTTGACTACTGTTCCACCAGATAAATTACCAAGAATCCTGTTTCAGCCACATTTCCACCTTCATGTCTCCTTGTTGACCAGCCTGTCCCCTGTGTGGCTGCTTTTCTTCAGTGAGAATTTTTTCCTGTTAATTCTGAGGCTATGTCAACAGACGATCACAACTTCATGAAACCTAAGGTGAACAGGTTTATTGCAAGAGAAATGAACATGCATGTGAAACTCAAGGAGTTCACTATCCACGCAGAAGTTCGTATATTGATGACAGAACCACAAAAGTAGGAGAAAACACAAATCTCCATCTAACAGGGTGTGGTATGGGAGGGGAAAGAACAGACACCCCCCTCCCCCCAGGGGAGGAGCACTGTGATGGCAAAAGCAGCATGTTGCTGATACCTAAACTAGGAAGAGCCAAAACAGAGAAATAAAATTATAGACCAAATTCCCTAATGACTATTGATGCAAATATTTTAAATAAAATATTAGCAAAGAGATTACAGCAATACATCATAAGAATCATATACTATGACTAGGTGGGATTTATACCAAGAATGCAAGACTGGCTGGATGTTAGGAAAACTATCAACCTAATTGACTCTATCAACAACAAAACAAACAGAAATCATATGATTATCTCAAGAGATGCAGAAAAAGCCTTTGACAAAATGGAACACCCATTCCTATTAAAAACACTAGAGAACATAGGAATAAATGGAGCCTACCTTAAAATGATAAAGTAATATTTATCTAAAACTGTTTGCAAACATTGCCTATAGTGGGGAGTAAGGTAGAAGAAGCCTTCCCAGTAGAATCAGGGGTGAAGCAAGAATGTCCATTATCACTTATATTATTTAGTATTATAGTAAAAATGTTGGTTATAGTAGTAAAAGAAAAAAAATGGAGGAATTCGAGTAGGCAATGAGGAAAGAAAACTATAACTCTTTGCAGATGATATGATGCTATACTTAAAAGAATTCTGCTGACTTTTTTCTCTTCTTTTTGTATTTTTTAAAAAATACTATTTGTTATATGGAATGGCTTTCTGGATGGTTAGGGAAAAGGGGCACTAGGGATAACTATGGTGATATAAAAAAGAAGACATTGATAAAAACTTATTTTTAAAAAATCAAATATGATTCTAAGTAAAATATAGATGATACCCCCAACTCACCCCTTCCCAGTGGCAGGAGGCCCACATGTGTTACACATTGAAAATGTTCTCAGACTTTTCAAAGCCATAACAAATTGATTCTTTTAATTACTAATTTTGGGACTGTTAATGGGAGTGTGATAGATCCATACTTTGTTGTTTGATTTTGTTTTATTATTTACTTTTAGTTTTCAACATTCGCTTGTATAAGATTTTTTTTTTACAAATTAATTTCTTTATTTTCAGTTTTCAACATTTACTTCCATAAGCTTTTAAAATTCTCTCCACCTCTATCTCCTTTCCCTTCCCCAAAATGGAGGGCAATCTGATATAGGCTCTATATATACATTCTTATTAAAAATATTTTCATATTAGTCATAATGTATAGAAAAGTTAGAACAAATGGGGGGAACCAAAAGAAAGAAAAAACAAAACAAAAAAGAGAGCAAATAATATGCTTTGATCTGCATTAACACTCCTTATTTCTTTTGCTGGAGGTGGACAATATTTTCTATCATGAATATCTTGGAGTTCTTTTAGGTCCTTGCATTGCTGTGAAGAGCTAAGTCTATCAAAGTCAGTCATTGCACAGTATGGTTTTTACTGTGTATAATGTTCTCCTGGTTCTGCTCCCCTCACTCAGCATCAGTTCATATAAATCTTTCCAGGTCTCTGAAGTCTTCCTGTTCATCATTTCTTATGGTTCCACTACATTCATATACCACAACTTGTTCATTCATTCCCCAATTCTTGAATTTCCTATTCTTGGCCACCACAAAAAGAATTTCTATAAATATTTTTGTACATGTGAGTCCTTTTCCTATTTGTATGGTCTCTTTGGGATACAGTCCTAGAAGTGGTATTGCTGGATCAAAGGGTATGTACAGTTTTATAGCCCTTTGGGCACAATTCCAAATTGCCTTCCAGAATGGATGGATCAGTCCACAACTCCACCAACAATGCATTAGCGTTCCAATTTTCCTACATATTCTCCAGCATTTATAACTTTCCTGTTTTGTCATGTTGGTCAATCTGATAGGTGTGATGTGGTACCTCTGAGGTTTTTTAATTTTTATTTCTTTAATCAAAAATGACTTAGAGCATTTTTTCATGTGACTATAGCTAACTAATTCCTTCCTCTGAAAAATGCCTGTTCAATCCTTTGACCATTTATCAATTGGGGAATGACTTGTATTCTTGTAAATTTGAATTCTCTATATATTTTAGAAATGAGGTCTTTTTCAGAGACACTGAATGCAAAAATTCTTTCCCAATTTTCTGCTTCCCTCCTAATCTTGGTTGCATTGACTTTGTGCAAAAACTTCTCAATTTAATGTAATCAAAATTGTCTATTTTGCATTTCATAATGTTCTCTATCTCTTGTTTGGTCATAAATTCCTCCATTCTCCATAAATGATTTTATAAGACTTTTGAGTTCTAAATTTTTCTTCCTTCCCTCCATTCCCCTCCCCACCACGATGGCATGATATAGGGTATACATAATGATCATATTAAACACATTTCCACATTAGTCATGTTGTGAGAGAAGAATTGGGAAAGGGAAAAACCATGAGAAAGAAAAAAAGAGAAAATAGTATGCTTTGATCTTCATTCAGACTCCACTTTCTTTGGATGTGAATTGCATTTTCCATCATGAGCCTTTTGGAGTTGTCTTATAACAAATTAGGTCATAGCACAATGTTGCTGTTACTGTGTATAGTGTTCTCCTGGTTTTGCTCAGATTCATACTTTGAATTAGATGTCTAAGTCAATCTCAACTCCTCTTACCAGAATGCTTACTTGAAACGTTAAAAACTGCACTGCTGTCGCTCCATCTTTGGTTCTTCTAAAAATTTAAGGTTAGAAGTCACACACACACCCTGTAGTGTTAATGATTCTCCCCTCCTTCACAATCCTCTGCAGACACAAAAATCAACCTGCTATGGAAAGTTAGCATTCACATATCTATCTTGTTTTAAAAAACGGGAGGGGGGGGTGCGGGGGGCCAGGGTAAGAAACCTTTTAAAACTGCCATGGAGAAGGATGTGTTAAAAGATTTCTGAGTAGGTTAAGTGCTCATTTTGACAAGACTTCTCCTTTGGAATGTTTGTGACATTTGACAACCTGAACTTTAAGGTAACAGTTTTAAAATAAATTCTCTACTAAGGATGACTTTGATATTTATCACTCAATGGAGAATCAGAACTTTTAACATCTTATTTGGACCTGACATCATGATTTGACTCTTTTAAAATTGTTTCAATAGAAACATTGCTCAGTTGTAAAGCATATAACAAAACTAAATTTTTTTCTAAAAAAAAGTTAAAATGGTTTGAAGTGCAGCCTTAATCCAAGCAGCCCACTTGTGTCATCACCACTAAAAATAATAATAAACCTTTAATGTCTGAAGCAAAACCTGTCCTATTAGAGTAATATCATTACATTGTGAACACAAGTGCTTCGGATTGTTGGGAACCTGACCTAACTTCATTAAGTAATCCCTTTAATGCTTGGTATATATTTAATATCTACTTTGATTGTAGGGAAGGTGAAGCTGTATTGATGTCATGTGCTAATGAAATACCTGTTAATTTGGTAAAGTTTTAATCACATCTAAATAATCTGATTACCATAAATTATATGTGAATTTGCCAGTCTCCTAATCAAGCAGGTTTTCAAGGCCTAGAAGGACCATGTTTCAAAAAGAAAATCTATTATTTCTGGAACAATTCAGTAAAATAAATTGTAAGAACAGAATCAAAGACACTTTTAAAGATGGATTTTATCAATGCACACAGATTGAACCTGCACAATAGCATGGAAAATAAGGATCTCAAATATCTCTTGGACATCCCAACTAAGAGTACATCTTTGGGTGCAAATATACAATTACATGCTGCTGTTTGGAATGGATGTACTTGGGTGAAGACCTGGGTCCGCAGAGACACAAAATCTACATATTTAAAGCAGCTTAATCCCACTTCCCTTTATCTACAATACCAACAGCAATCACAGAATGTGTGCTATGCTACACAATTCATGCTACACTTCTTTTCCCCAGAAAGTCAGTCTCCAAAGCAGCCATCTTTGGGGACCTAACCTTGGTTCCTAGATGTCTGGTTAAGATTTTTAGTTTGTTTTTAATGACTTGAATAAAATGCAGATAAGGTATTGGAAGATGATACAAAACTGGGAGGAGGGTTAGTTAACACACTGGATAACAAGATTTGGGTATCTTGGTAAGCTTGAACATTAGTCATGTATTTTCAAACAAACTAGATAGAGGCAATTTTAAGAATTTAAAAATAAAACCCAAGCAACCTAGCTAATTGGCAAAGATAACAAAAGATAGGAATAGTTAATGCTGAAAGGGTTGTGGGAATGCAATCATACCGATATATTGTTAGTAGAGCTAGGAATCAGTACAAACATTTTGGAAAGCAGTCTGGATTTATGCAAACATGGAATTATGACTCAACTGCGCATATCATCCAATTCAGAGACTAATTGTAGGCATATACTCCAAGGTCATTAACATGAAGGAAATCCTCTCATATACCAAAATATTTATGGGTAGAGGAGCCAGCACCTGAATCACATCAGCCTCTCCTAAGAGTCTTTTGGGACAGAAAGAAAATCTAGAATTGCTGACTTCTCTCAAAACTGGAAGCCAAAAGATCTTCCCGAGTTCAAATATGGGTGACATGGGTGAGTCACTAAACCCTGTTTGCCTCATTTTCCTGAAATTTCACATACCCCTACCTGCAAATTGTCACATTCTTGAGACCTTGGTGAAGAACTGAGATTCAAGGACCTATATGGATTGTCTGAAAGTTACCTAGAAAAGCTGTCCCCACCTTGAAGCCATTGCTAATTTCCAGTGATCAGCCTATCAATATATTGCTACCTTGACGTTATAAAATCCTTTGAATTGTTGATGTCCTGAGTTGTGCCTCTTTAACCAAGGGGAAAGCCCAAATGGAAAATTTTACTTCTCTCAACACCATACACCCCTATCTCTTATTGACAATACCAGCACCTCTTGGCCAACTCTTCCCATTCTTTCTTGAAATTAATTTTAGAACTGGATAGGACTTGAGAAGATAAGTGGTGTAACACTAATTTTACAGATGATAGAAATGAATTCTAAAATTGTCACCTTAAACTTCAGGCTGTCTGTTAAAAGTCTCAAACATTCCAAAGGAGAAGTCTTGTAGAAATGGACACTTAACCTACCCAAATATCTTCAACACATCCTTTCTGATCTGCGGTTCCATGGTAATTTAAAATGTTCCCCCCGCACCCCCAACACCCATCTGAATGCTAACTGTCCACAGCAGATATAGAAATGACATCCACCATAACTTGTGCTTCTTGAAAACTCCATCTCGCCCCATTTACCTTGTACTTTTCGTGTATTTTGTACAACGGCAGTTAGGTGGTGCATTGGATAAAGCATGCCAGCCCTGGAGTCAGAAGGATCTGAGTTCAATTGGACCTCAGACACTATCTGTGATGCATGGCAAGTCACTTAACTCTGCCTCAGTATAAGGAATTTTTGTACAACCAGGAGAATGGAAGCTATGTGACGGCAGAGATGGTTTGGTTTTGTGCTCTGCACACAGCCTAGCACCGTGCTTGATATGTGATTCTTGAATTGAATTGGATGTAGTAAATTAATCATAGGACCAAAGAGCGGAAGGAACTTTAGTCCAACTCCCTCATAATACAGTTGAACATGTCAAGGCTTGGAGACAGCAGATGCAACGTAAACGTTTAAACGTGTTCTCTAGGGGAATAAACGAACTTGACACTTGTAAGTTGATTCTGAATTCTTAACGTTTCTCTCCATCTCTTTTTTCCCATTCTAAACAAACCAGTAAGTCAAGGCCATTTTGGGTGAGATGTGAAGATTTCAGAGATGTAAATGTTTATGCTGAAAATTTAGCAATCAAATGCCTCAAGGCCTTGAATTTATTCCAGGAGGCTCCAAACCCTCCCCCTTAAGTGATTTACCTATGCTATGCAAAAGTCTGCTGCAGAACTAAGGTTTTAATCCAAACTGCAAATCAAGTTAGGCTCTACTTTCCCAAACTGCCAACAAGAGTTAAGCATGACGTCCCCAAACCTGTGCTCTTTTCACCGGTACAATGGATGCAACTTAGAGAAATCATAGGGAATTGATAAAAATACTAATTGAGACAATCAACACAAGCTGTAAGCTATTAAATAAATCCACCAAATTGAGGGAATATTCCAAATGTTATTAGGAACAAAGGCTGAACAAATTGTAGCATATGAACGCAATGGAATACTATTGTGCAATAAGAAATGAGCAAACTTCAGAAAAAGCTGGACTTAGGATCTATAGCCTCCTAATTCGTCTTTTTGTCTAACCCCAATACACCCTGGTCAAATATTTGAGCAAAGCAATAAAACCAGTCCTGATTCCAAAAGACGATACATGCTTCCTACCTCGTGACGAGAAGATGAAGTTGTAAAGGCACAGATGTATATGACAATTTTCACAATGTGGCATTATTTTGCTTAACTACTGTTTATTATTACAAGGAAGAAAATTTTCTAAGGAGTACCAAGTTGGGCACAGAAAGGGTACAAAACAAAACAGAAGAAAAAAGCTGAAACATTTTCAATCAGGGATAGAAGGAATCTCAAGAGGTAGGCAGAACAGTTTTGAACCAGAAAAATTTGGTAAATAACTTTTCACATGTATTTTTTTTCTGTTCATTGCATATGAATATGAAATATTTACATTTGATGCTTGTTAAATTTACAATAAAAAAATTGAAAGTGATATTTCTAACATCTGACCATGTTTACTACATTGAGTAAAGGATTTATTAAATACAGAGGAAGACTCAGTTTCTTTGCTCCATTCAAAGTCCTTTATCTGGTCCCAACTTTCCAGTCTTACTGTACATTATTCCCCTTCATGAGCTGTTTCTAATTCACAACACTCTTCCCCATATCTCTATCCATCCCTTTACTTAGAAGCATCTCCCTTCTCTCATATACACCCTATGGTGTCTCCCCCACAAGAACACAAGTCTAGTTCAGGCATCATTTGTTTTTGTATTCTCCCTGCCACAATAGTGGTACATCTTTGGTACTTAATACCTGCTTGTTGGCTGCCTTCAAAAATGTCAAGTACCACCTACTATGGAAAGCCTTTCCTAGTCCTTACTGTCACCATTCATTAATACCAACTTAACTACTGTTTACCCTGACAAAACAAATTATTTTTGCAACAGTCCAGGCAGGAGGTGAAGCTCTACTAGGGGAAGCAGGGGGAAGCAATGTCAGAGGAGAAAAGGGGTCTTAGGTGAGAGATGTCAGGAAGGTAAAATCTACAGGCTTTGGAAAGATTGGATGAGGGGTGAGCAAGGAGTCAAGGAGGACAAATATGTTGTAAGCCTGGGTGACTGGAAGAAAGGTGGCGTGACCAGAAGAGAGGGTTTGGAGAACAGGAGCTGTTTTGGACATTATTTCATGCAGTTTGAGATGTCCACTAGGCAGTGGGAGAAGTGAAGTTAAAAATCAGAAATCAGCACAGAGGTAATACAGTAAAGGAAACCCAGATTGGAATATTCTTCTACTAATCCCTTCCTTGACCACACCCTTCAAGGGCTGAAAGGGTCTACTCTCACTTCTCCTTATTTCCATCCTTTCTGAATAATGGAATGATCACACTTAATAAGGCACAAAGTGTTATCGCCTTAAGAAGGAACTTATGTTTTTGACCTAAGTTCACTTAAAAGGTCAATTGTACAAAAATATATAGAGAAACTGAAAATAAAGTTTTAAATTATGTTTTTACACTATTGACTGAGTTGTGAAAATATATATGTATGGTGTGATACTTGAAGAAGAAATCTGGCAAAACAGTCTGTCTATAGCCACAGCAGCTACCAGAGGGCTGAGATTCCAAACAAGGCTTTCTCCTTCATTCCATGTTCAACACCCATTTCCCATGGATGATATCCTAGGATGGAAATGGGCATGTTTTTACAGATTTTCTGTAGAAGATAACCTTTGTCAGACACAACTGACTTAAGGAGTAGACAATGCAAGATCCCACTGTATTTATAATTTCTTAATTAACAAAAACAAAGTTGACATTTGCCCTGGTAGAGTAGCACTCAACTTCCAATTCTCCTCAACTAGGCCCCCCTCCCTTTTGTACATTACATTAAGATTTGAAAGTGGGATACAGTTCCAGGATCACCCTGAAATATCTTTACTTGGTTTGCCCAGGTCTCACATCTAATGCCACTCTACTGAGGGATAAGGAGGGAAGTCACTACGTGAGTTCTCCCTTTCAATTGGCAAACAGTAACAGGTGAAGATGGGACAGTCTTGTTCCTCTTCAGAAATACCATCCATGTTCAATTGTGTAATAGACAAGTCTCTCCCATTCATGTAGTGGAGACTTCCAGAGGTATAAACAGCATACATCTGACCTGAGGAAATATCTGCAAACGTGAACGTCCTCTTTCTGTCATCATCGGGTAATTCATATGGATAGTAACATTGCAACAGTCGAGATTCTGCACAAAGAAAATAGAAGTCCAATGGAAGGTATTTTCAGCATGCTGAGTGTCAAGCAGATGGGTTGGGCTCTATAATGCTGTGTTCCATGGACCCTATGAATTATGAGATGGATATAGAGAAACAACAGCCAGAAAAGTGGTGCAGAGGACAGTACACTAGAGCCAAGGACCCGAGTTTCAATCTGACCACAGCACTTCTAAGCTGTGTGACTCTGGACTAGTTACTTAACCCTATTTGCAGTTACTTCATCTGTAAAATGAGCTGGAGAAGGAAATGGCAAACCACTCCAACATTTTTGCCAAGAAAGACCCAAAGAGGGTCATGAAGAGTTGGACACAACTGAACAGAAAGAGGTTATTGAGGTTTTTTAGTCCCCATTATCCACCACTGGCTGAGGTTAAAGAGGTCATTTACTGCCAATTTAGTCCTTTAGCTTTGTCTAACTTAAAATTCCCCACTTTGCCTGGCCTAAGTAGGAAAGAAAAATAGATTTTCCTTCACCAAGTAAAAGGTTGAAAAAAACAGGTCAGGTTTTCTATGTTGTCCTGAGTCAGGAGGCTAATTCTAGTTTACCTATTAGCCATTGCAAATGATGATGCTATTTTAATACCATATCAGTAGGTTGTTTCCTAGGGTACAGGGAATCTAGCAGTATGGAGCGGATTTAATACACATTTTATCTATTTTATCATTTTATAAATCAGCTTATAGTGTTTGGTACTTGTACCAGGATTCTTGACAGCCAAGTTATCCAACACTGCAAATTCAAAAGGCACATGATTAAAAGAAAGCCTAAATCTAGACTCAAAGAGCTGACCTTTACCTTGAAATTTTCTCAGAAATTCTCTTAAATCCATACAGTAAGAACTGCTCAGTTTTGGTGTGAAAGCTTCTGGTCTTTGAAGCAACAGGGATTCACTCCTAAAGGTTAAGAAATACTCAGTTAGCATGCCAGTCACCATAGGCTCCATAGCACCACAAGGCCTCTTTACCCTGTTTTAGGCACAAACTATTACCCTTGCCCCCACCATCCTTAGCATGTCATTTAGTACTTCCCTTCAGAAATGTTAACTTACTTGTTCAGGGTGTCTTCTGCCTCCTAGGAGAGAGAAAAGAAAAAGGTCATAATTCTGTGACATCACACACACACAGCCACAGAACTATCCCCTGGCATTCTTTCACTTAAATTTTATGTTATTAATATACTGAACATAATTTGCTAAACCAAAATTGAGAAATGCTGAAATATCGACAAACATAACAATTGGATAGAAATGGTTCATTAGGCTTTTAGTTAATGCTTGTGCTTTGCCATCAGAAAAACACCTGCTAGATTTCTCTTCCCTACCCAGGTCAGGTGAACACCATAATATGGTAATAAACCTTTAAGTATTCTTCAGTTTTGTAAATAAGATTTTTGAAAAAAGATAGCTTGCAAACGAGTCTAAGTCTTATGTGAATGGATTTTCATTAGCCCCATCTCCATAATAACCTGGAAACTACCGATGCCTATCATTCCAGCAGCTGCCTACCTAAATTTATGTAAAGTATCCAAACTGGAGAGATAAGCTTCCTAAAGACTCACAACCCAGAAAAATCAGAAAACCAAGCTGCTGCCCTCAGGTCAGAAACTGTCTAAAGAAAGGCCAAAGGAGTAATTCCTCTTCCTCCCAGGAAGGGTTTCAATTAGCATAAGACTTGATGGGATGAGTAGGTTTGCCTTGGGGGCAAAAATGAAGAATACATTCTATCAAGAACACTTGGGAAGTGTTAAGTAAATAGCAAATCAAAGTAGGTCTAGGAATAAAAAGAAAAACCCCATTATCATTTCTTTGCTCAAGGAAATTAAATTCTTCTAGGCTATAACATATGTGAAGTGAAAAACATGAACATTTGGGGTTTGGAGAGGGGCAAGGAGACAAAAAAAAATATTCTCTTGTAACAGATGACCCCTTGGGTAGAAAAGTTAAGTCATAGGAAAAACATCTGATCTTTAATAAGAGACAGCTAATTGTGTACTCACTGGGCCTGGAGTCAGAAAGAAGGGAGTCCACGTTAGTCATTAAACGCTAGCTGTATGATCTTGGTCCATCCTTGTCACCTAACTATGTCTCCCAGTTGGCAACCTCTACTCTCAGGGTTGTTTAGGGGTGAGGGTGGGGAAATGGGATAACAAACCTTAAAATGCTATATAATAAATGTTAGACATTCAAGGAAGCTAGAAGGAGAAGCAGAGTCAAACAGTAACAGAAAATGCAGAAAGTCCCACTCCCCTGCCTGTCTCCCTCAGACAACTCCTCAAAGAAGATCTGGAGAATGTACCAGAATGAATCCTGATCAGGAAATTAAAAAAAAAAACTTATCACAGTGAGTCCTTTTCCACATTTTTACATGTCCAGGCGGCATAGGGAGATGAATGTTTGTACACACTGTGCATTCACTAACCAGTTCTGGATCATAGTTTAAAGTCTGACCAAGGAGGGGATCTTTGCAAGGTAGGGGCCAGGAACCCCATTCCACAATGACATGGATCTCAAACATGAAAAGAGAGAGGGAGTTGTCATTGATTTTTATCTTGAGGTGAAAATAAGTATTCCAGTTTGGATATGAATTTGACAAATTCTTTGTGCCCTCCAAGTAGAGAAGTTTGGAAGACAGTTGATGACAGGGGATTGGAACTCAGGAAATGTAGGAATTCTAGATGGATAAATTTGAGGCAATAAAATGCCCTTGTCATACCTTCATAATTTTTCCACAACTGTCTAGAGCCTAACACAATTGTTCTCACCTGCAGAAGGTCTGTATCTGGCATCTGAGACTTTTCTTCCAAAGTCGTGGCCATTTTTCTCAAGTCATGCTTGTGCTGAGACAGCTGGAGATGGCTCATTCTCTTTTTCTCTCTATTGAGAATTTCTTCCTGGGCCTCACTTTCCTTTAGCCGCTCGAACATTTCATCCTCCTCCTCATCCAGTTCCACAAGACTGTGAACCTCCTCTTCTTCATCACTCAGGAATTCACTTATTTCTTGAAATTTCTCCTCAAACATTTCTCTTGACATTTCCACCTGTTCCTACAATGACAAATGCTCTGATGTTAATTGTAAAGAGGGCAATCTCTAATCTCAATTTCCCAGTCTGGTCTGCAATGTATATTAGAAAGAACACTGGACTAAATAGGATTTAGAAAAGCCGAATTTGAGTCCATGTTCATTAGCAAACTGGTGATCTGGGGTTTAACCTTTCTGGTTTCATAAAGGAGAATTTGCTTAGAAACTTGCTGTAAATTCCCTCCCTTCCAAGTTTTTTTTTCTTTTCTTCTAATCATAGCTGCATTGGTTTCATTCGTGTGAATCCTTTTTCATTTCAGGTAATCAAATTTTCTATTTTTAACAACTCTGCTCATGTCTATCTGTTTGGCTATAAACTCTTTCCCTATCCATAGATCTAATAAATTTTTTCTCTATACTCCCCTAATTTGTTTATATCATCCTTTTTAGGTCTCTAACGTAAGAGTATGGTCTACTCCTAGTTCCTGCCAGTCTGCTTTTCTCACTGTTTTTTTCATATAGGGAGTTCTTGCCCCCAAAGCTGGGATCTTTGAATTTATCAAACACAATTTATCAAACACCTAGATTACTATGGTCATTTACTTCTATATACCTATTGTCTATTTCTATCTATCCCCCATTGATCAACCATACTCTCTTATCCAGTACCAGATTGTTCTAATGATTACTTTGTAATGCAATACTATACTAAATATAATACTGAAATCTGTACTGCTAGGGTTTCATAATTTTCATGTGTAAAATGAAGACACTGGTACAAATGACTTCAAATCCCACGATTCTAACGTTGAAGCCTGATATAGCTTTGCTTGCCCTGGTAACTCTGAAGGGTAGACGGGTATGTGAAGCAGGATGAGATGAAGTCTAGCTTCAGCTTGGGGGATAGCTTAGCACACAGCACAGGGTTTGGTGTCACTTAACCCTTTTGTATCCTGGAGCTTTAATAATAACACCACCACAGGATATACAATTGGGGAAGACAGAGACTGACACACTTACTGTCCACACAACAGCCCATGTCCGAGGTATCTTCTTCTCCTCAAGCATTAGCGTCTGAACATCTTTTAAATTTCCATTGACAAGTTTCAGATTCTCCTGAAGCTTTTTCTGCCAAAGAAACATATGAGAGCTGTAGTAAGGGGCAGGCACTGAGAAATTCAGGAGTCTGGGGAGGCTGAGTTTTGAAAAGGTCTTGTCCTCAGCTATGATAATTCAATCCCTTCAAAGGATGTCTCAGATACAGACACTAACTTGGGAGTGGGCAAAATGGAGGGAGATAGGTGGAAAGAGGCACTATCAGGTCATGAATCCCCCAATGATCAGTCATTACCCCATGGTTACTTATCTCATCCAACTGCCAATTCCAGCCACTTGTACTTACTCACCCTATAGACCTTAGCAGCTTCTTCTATAGGATGGACTGTGTGAGCCTCATGTTCCTGGGACTGTGAACAGGAGACACAGACTAGGGTCTGATCATTCATGCAGAACAACTTCTTATCCTCCTGGTGTCTGTCACATTTGGGTCCCTCAGGGCTTTGCTGATCTTGTTTGTGGGTAACAGAAGGTTTTCTTTTCCTCGAAGGGAATTTTCCCCTTCTCCTTAAAATGGCACTAAAAGCTCTTGACTGGGATATGCTCCTGCACCTGAAGCAGGAGATGGGCATGGAAGCTACTCTGGAGCCACTGAGACAAGATTGGCAAACACTGTGTCCACAGTCAGCGGCCACTGGGTCTTTGAGATGGGCCCGACAAATACTGCAGGTGAGCACATTCTGGCTACCTTCAATAATATCTTTAGAAGCCATGATCCTGAGTGAGAAGAGAAAAAAGTGTGAGGGTGGTTATAGTTCTTTCTCTCAGATCTCAGCTGCCATCCCTCCATCAAAATAGCTGATTAAAAACAAAGGTAATTCCTCCTCCCAGTCCCACAGCTGAGAAGGATTCAATCAAGGGCAGCCATCACAATAAGCTTTGAGAACTAATCAAGTTATTAAAACAAATTGAAGAATTCCCATTTTTTCTCTCATTTCAGCACAACCATAGAATTTATGCAACATCTACAAAAAACTATCCATCACAAGAATTTAAAAGGCCTTCCCAGGGAAAAGTAAGTTTTTCCTTCAACATATTTTATCTTGTCCAGATTCCCCTAAGATCCAGTGATAAGATCAACATGACCAGTGCAGAGTTTTTTCCCTCTCCTTCAACCTCCCCCACCAGTTAAGACCAATGACCAGCTTTCTGGTAGCTTCTGGATATAGCAGCAACAAGGCTTCAGGATAACCTAAGTACATAACAAGGCCCACCCACCATTTGAGGTTTGAGTCTTTTAGACTTTGCAGATGTCCCAAAACCATCCAAATCACCACACCCTACTCTGCTTACCAGTCACATTCCAGGGAGTGTACTTTCCTTGTGAAGTGCTACCATTTCCTTGTTGAAAATGTGTTCAATGACCTACATGTGCCACATTCTACTTCAATATTGAACTTGAACCCCACACCATCCCGAGTCAGGACTGTTCCTAACAAATTCGCATACATAAAACCACTCCCTCTCTCTCCCTGAGTCCCCTGGAGAAACCATAAGACACAATCACTGTTGCCACTCCAAATAGTCATTCCCACACAGTCCATTTAGCACACTGACAATATGTACAGTCTCTGTAGGAGGGTCTAGTGAAACAGATGTTAAATTAAGGAATGATGAGATGGTAGAAGAATCAGAAGTTAACAGGTAAGTATGTAGTCAAAAGTCAAAATCTCCCCTAAAGGCCAGGAGAACCTTAACAAAAGGTCACTGAATTTAAATTTGGCTATTAAACGACTGGTAACCGTAGGCAGATTACCCTTTGGTGCTAGGAACAAGACACATCTCAAGGGGATGAGAAAAGTAGGAAGGGAGAAAACAGAAACTAAACTTTCTGTAGAAACCCAGCAGTGAAACATAAGAAACTGAAGGCTGGTAGTTTGATGTTTGGGCAGATAGGTGGCACAGTGTTTGATAAAGTCAGGCAGACTCCTCTTTGTCAGTTCAAATTGGACCTCAGTTTCCTCATCTGTAAAATGAACTGGAGAAGGAAATAACAAATCACCCCAAATGGGGTCAGGAAGTTGATGATAAGATCAAGTGATTAAAAATAGAGAATCGGAGATATTTGTGGTTAAGTAGTGGGAAGAATTAAGAGTGGAAGATAAGTTCTCAGCAGAGACAAAAGGGATAAAATCAAAGATAAATGTACATTTGGCACTAGCAAAGGAAAAGCCTGGTCTTTCTTCCTCAGCTTGAATTGGCACGGTAGATAAGGAGTACAGACCTTGGAGTCAGAAGACTCAAGTTCAAATCCTACCTTAAATACATACTAGCTTTGTTAACATGAGCAAATCACTGAGCTCTGCCCTGTTCTTGTTTGCAAAGTAGGGATTAAAGAAAAGTTATCTACTTCACTCAGCATTTGTGAGAATCCAGTATCATAGAAAGGACACTAGCAAATAAGAAAGCTTTTGTCCACTAACGTATAAGGCTGCATGTACAATCGGTTACAATTCCTTTTGTGGGAAAGGGGAAATCAAGTTAATACCATAGAAATAAATGGAAGTTAATAGTGTCTGCATAATGGGCTGTAACAAAACTTATGAGGAACCAATTTTTAAAAGCAAACAACTAATTCATACTATTCAAGATAAAAACTGAGCAGGAATTTGGTTTACTAACCAACCACCCTCTCACTGTCTGCCACTTAGAATACTATAGTCAACTCAAGGGCTACCTACCTTCTATAGGAGGCCCTCCTGGATGCCCAAAGCTTCTGGTCCTTCAACATTGTATTTTCATTCTATCTATGAAGTGTGTACCTATGTGTGCACAAGGCAATTGCCCCAATACTAAGTCTCCAGGGCAAGAGGTTTCCATTTCTTGCCTTTGTGCCCCTAAGCATTCAGCTCAGCATCTCCCTCCAGGCAGCCCTTAATCAGTACTTCCTGTTAGAACATGCCCCCTTAAAACTTGGACAGAATTGGATGGAACCCGATAAGGAGTGAACAAAACTGAATCCCCATTGCTTTTTCATTTTCTTTTGACTTTTCCCATTAGGAAAGCCCAGTCTTTCCACCACCTTGTTTTACCTTCTTGGAGGTCAGTGAGAAAGATGTGGCAAGAAAGCTTCCCAGGAGATTCTAATTCACAACTGACTAGCTAGTTTCCAAGTGTGGACAGATAAAAGGTAGTGTGGAAAAGCACTAAGTGCCAACCTCTCCTCTAAGTGCTAAGAGTACAAATCAAAGATTCTCCCTTTTTATTTGAGTAAAATTAGAGTTTTGAATTGACACACCCTTTCCAGAAAGAATAACAAGGTTGACAATTATATTTCTCCAAGTTGGAAAGTAGATAGAAATGATGGGAGACAATCAGATGATTTGCCCAGGTGAGCTCTACCTGACCTTCCTCCTAAAAGTACTCCCAGAGGTGTACTGCTGCCCCCACCCTCAAGCCTTCCAATTTTCCCCCAGTCTTCCTTCTTTCTGGGAAGACCTTCCATTTATACGCTATATTTATTTAAAACTATAATAAATATAGTGTATCTATACATCTTGTATATACATAGTTCTTTGCATGTTGACCCTCTAGGAAGTCATAGAGGCTGAGTAATGACAATAAATGTTTATACAGAATTTTAAATTTTGCAAATTGCTTTAGGTGTTCTCACTTGATCCCCACAAGAGCAAGGTAATACAAGTGCTACAGTTACTCTTAACTTAGGAAAACTGAAGTTTAGGGAGGGTGACTATCCTAGGGTCACTTAGCTGGTAATTGTTATGAGGCAGAATTTGAACTCCAAGTCCAAAGGCATGTCCACTATGCCAATTGGAGGAGGGTGCAGTGTTAATGCAATAGAAAGTTTTGGGTTTGGAGGTAGTAGATCTGGGTTCAAATTCAAATGCCAATTACAAGGAAACCTACCTTTGATAGAACAGTTGGGGGCTTCCTTCCAAGAATTCAAGTAGCAGGTGAGTTGGCTCCGAGCAGGAAAGTTCTCAGACCAACCCAGTACTAGGTTTTTATATGCTTTCTCCAGACAACCCTCCCCTCCCCTATTTAGATTAAGGAGGTGTAAACACAATTCTACTTTGGCTGCCTGAAATCCTCTCGCTCCTCAGCTGTTAACTAGCTTCTCAGATTCAGCTCAAATTCTTCTATAAAAGACCATTCTTTGCCTGCTCACCACCCAGCCTTGCCCTCCTCTACACCACAAGCCCTGCCCCCCATTCTCACCCCTTGCCTTCCTTCTGGCATTATTTTCCATTTGCACTGTGTATCTGTATATCTTGTATGTACACTGGTTTGCACATTGTCTCTCCCACTGGAATGTGCCTTCAGGATCGGACCTTTCTTTTTATCTCCAGGATTTAGTACAGATTTTGGCAGAAAGGAAATCTTGAATAAATGCTGGATGATGATTGATCCCCCTCACCAATAACTCCCACTCAAAAGTTTTTCTCCTCCCAGCGCTCCCCTCTGGTAGCTCATTTACAATCAGATGCATTCGGAGCCAATCAAGGAGATGATCACTTCTTAGAAACAAAGAGAAATTATTTACTCACTTCGTCTGTTAATCACCCACTAATCTCAAGAAGTGAAAAGCTCTTCAAGCAGGTGGCACCCCTGGCTTTAAAGCAAACATTCCCTCCATAGGCCTAGTGACCATATCCTACTGACTGTACCCACTCAGTCAATCAACAGTTATTAGGTTCCTACAGTGTGCCAGGCACTGTTAAGCAAAGAAAAGCAAAAGACAGTCCCTGAACAGAGAAGGCAACGAGCAAACAAATATTAAATAAGAAATAATCACTAGAGGGAGACATCAGAAGTAAGAGGGTTTCCAGAAATCTTCCTATAGAAGATGAAATTTTAACTGAGAAGTTATGTGGCCACAGGAGTCACATTTCTGAAATCCTCTGGACCACGAAACCACCAGCTACTAGCCCAGAGCCAATGTGAGATTAGTGGCACCCATCGTAGCAAGACTGATAAAGGGAAGTCACCTGGGCAACACAGTGCAATGATGCCATCAAGAGGCATTATATTCTGTTGTCACTGTCTGGGTTCCTTTGATTGGATACAGGATTTAATTTATTTTAAAAATTTAATGATTTATTATAAGCATAATGTTAAGCATCAATATAACCGATTAGATAAGCTACAACTATTTGCATTTAAAGAAATGAATTTCATAGATTAAAATAATAATTTGTTAGTCTATCCTATATTTCAACTCCCAATTCTTTGTTCATTTATTCCCATTCAATTTTTTAAAATTATTTTAATTCTGAATTTTTAGAACAAAAAAAATCACTTCTATACCCACAAAAGGGCTTCGATATGAAATGGTGGATCTATCATTTGCTTTTATTTTAAAAAATGTATAATAAATTCTACATATGACTTTCAAACTGTCCTGTTTCTTTACACTCTTATGAAATTCCTTGTCTCATGCATTTTAAAAAATGTTATCATCGCCCCTTTTATGATATCACTGTTACTAACTCCTCTTCCCATCCTCTCAGTTAAAAAACTGAATTTTTTTTTTTAAACCCACTGTTTCACAGAGAACACACAATAGGCACTGGAGTGTGGACTCCAACCTTTAATAGGTTCACTCTTGATCTGCTCAGACAGGCAGACAGCTTTGGAGGGGTTAATAATCAATCAGTTTTATTCTACTTTAGTCTTCTCACATGGTTGCTGGGAGAAATAGCTCCTATGTAGCATTCCCTAATCACACTTGTTGCTGGGGCTGGAGAGAAAGTGGGGCAACTACCCTTATGTCAATCGAGACAGCCACAGCTTGTGCACGCCCCTAAATCCCCTCAAGTCTCAATGGGGACTGGTTGAGGCACATACAAATTCACTATGGGTTCCTCACAGTTTCTCCCCTCCCTGATCAGTGCCTATTTGCTTTTATAGAGAAACAGAAAAAGAAGACATCTTGGCAACATTAAGCTTTATCAACCTCGTCATTCTGTGCAAGCGTAGCAAATATCACATTATATCATCTCTTATCTCACTGCGCAGCCTCAGTAACACTGCCTGTCACTAGGATTCTGGGAATTACTATCTAGAATCCATGGAACTATTCTGGGAGTTATTATCTAACACCTGGACATTGCCATGGCCGTGGATCCTGAGAAACTAAACTCTAAAACATAACAAAATCCTCCTTACATACAACCACTTTGAACAAATGACAGCATAATCAAGTAAGACAAATACAAACAGAAGCTTTATAAAAAAATGTCTGTGTCTAATCTCATGTCCATCATTTCTCTGTTCATGATTTAAGGACCTCCTCCATAACCTAAACCCTTATGACCACAGGAAGGATGAATGTGAAAGTGTGTTGATGTAGCATTAAATTATATGATCTTTTCAAACACACATGGCAGTGGACCTTTGGCTTCAAGTCTCCGCCCATCAGACCTGAATTGTGTGGGATTGAGTATATGCAGTGCTGTGGTCTTGAAACTTTTCACAGTTAATGTGGAATGCTGCATATACTGTCAGACAAAGTATTGTTTAGTTTTTAAAGAAATGAGTCACTCGGTAGGAGATGAGAAAGGGATATTGTCAATATGAACAAGATAGAAACAAAAAGTAGGGATAAAAATAACATTAATTTAAAGTCATTAAGCATTTATTTGGTATCAAAAGCATGGAACTGAGCTAATCACAAGGACACAAAGTCCAAGTTGAAACAATCCTCATTTGCCCCCAAGGAATTTATATTCATGGCCCACACCCTCATTGTCTCGCCTACCCTTACTGAGAATTTCCTCATTACTCTTTACTAAACTATTCTTCAGTGATTTAACATTTTCTCAGCAATGATACTAGTGTGTTCCTTTTCCCAGTTCATTTTATAGATGAGGAAACTGAGGCAAGAATTTAAGTGACTTGCCCAGGGTCACACAGCAAGTAAGTGTCTGAGGTTGAATTTGAGTTCGGGAAGGTGAGTTTTCCTGATTCAAAGATCCCTGGTAACTCAGCATCCATGAAAAGCTGTGAGAGTGGGTGGGGTAAGTTCATGATTCAATCTCCAACACTTACTATCTAGAATTGAAGTTAGTAGGTGTGGGATCTATGTCAGTGGGTGGGTAGGATTGTGTTGTTAAAGGGGGGGTCCAGCTTGGTCTGCTGGGTGGGCCCAGGTCGATCTAATCCAGGTGGGAAGTAACAGGTGACTTGTATCTGTTCTCCAGTCCAATCAAAGGGTGGGCAAATTCCCAGCTGCTGAGACTGAAAATAGTTGTCAGGGCTTGAATCATTAGTCAGGCACTTCCATCTTTCAGTGGGATGGTTGGGGCTCCTAGAAGAAAGGAGGTTGGGAACAGGGCCACTTAAGCAGGAAAGGAGATACTGGGAGATGGTCCGAAGAGAGGAAATAATTTTAGGTTCATCGGGGGTCAAAAATGCATGTAGATCCATCTCCTTTCCCTTCCAGCTTTTCCCCCTACGAGCCCCTTCCCGAGTCATTAAGTAGCTTCTAATCTTTATTCTTTGAGGCACATACTCTCATGTCGAGTTAAACCTAGTGTCTCTGAGAGGGCACTTGAGTGTAGTACTATATAGCAGCAAGGATGGAGTAGGCAGAAATTGGGTGTCAGTCTGAATTGTTCTTTTGGGCACAATTACAATAATGTTTTACTGTGTTTCCCTCTCAAAATGTCCCATTTATGGGGGGGATGGGAGCAGAAGCAGGGTTGAATTTAAGACCTTTCTGCATCAGGAAAAACATTGACAATAAAGTGGGCCCAACAGTTGAGAATAGTTGGAAAAACCATGTGGTGTAAACATTGTGCTTTAATAAAGGACAAAAATGAAGAGTACTGGGCTGGGGTGAAATGTTGAATGCACTTTCAAGGACTCCCAGGATTTTTTTAACTTAAGTGTTTTACCTTACTATTGGAGACCCTGCTCTAGCAAAAAAACAATGCCTTAATCAAACTATTAAAAAAAAACTCAAGTAAGGTTTAATTAATAGATGCTTATTGATGAATGAATAAACTTCCCCCTCCACCCACCCCCCTTGTTTCAGAGAAGTGAATTACTGGATTCATTTCTTAAGTGGCCTTTGGATGACTGACTTAGGGTAAATGAAAATTGGGTAGCTTAGTGGCAAAGTGAATGGGAGGAGGGGTGGAGATGGAGTCTGGAAGACTCATCTTTTTTAATTCAAATCCAGTCTCTGACTCTTCCTAGCTGTGTGATCCTGGGCAAATCCCTTAAAACCCTGTTTGCCTCAGTTCCTCATCTGTAAAATGAGCTACAGAAGAAAATGGCAAACCACTCCAATATCTTTGTCAAGAAAACCCCAAATGGGGTTGTGGAGAGTCTGAAACAACTCAACAACAGCATGAAGAATCCAAAGAAAATTGAGGAAATTTGCATAGACTAATACAGTGCAATATTAGAAGAACCAGGAGAATTAACATGATAACTGGAATGATAATAGGTAATATCCATATTGTGCAGTCACGTTTACAGATATCTCATTTGATCCTCACTACAACCCTCTGAAATAGGCCCTATTATTATTGCTTCCATTTTACAACTGAGGAAATTGAACATCTTACGAAAGTCAGTAATGGGAAAGAACTGAAATACAGATTGGAGACAGTTTGGCTAGGATCTTCTGCAAACCTAAGGAATTTGTATTTTCTCCTATAGTCAATGGAAGATTGGCATGGCTCAAAGTCTGGCCTTCAGATTATTTTGACCAGAAGGGAGGATAGATTCTCAAAAGCAGAACCCAGAAACTGGGAGAATAAGTCAAGGTGGTAAGAAGACACAGATGTTGCCTTATCTGTAACCTGAGGCTAAAAGGTTATTGGGATGGGGACAGGCAGGATTTGATGAGGGCTTTTTGGAAGATAAAAAGGATTGACAAAACTTTCTCATCTCCAAATGCTATTGAAATGTAAGGTACAAAGGAATCAAGATGGACTAGTGGTCTCAAACAGTACAGTGAACTTTCTGTCCTTCTCTCCCCCCAAAAAGAAAAATCCTTTCCCAAACAGATCTAAAAAATGCACCAAATGGAATCCCAATGGGGAAACCCAAGAAAAAAATCATCGCAAGTCCTCTATCCAGCTCAGGTAGGCTTATGGTGGATATTGGGGACCAGGTTTGTCCAGGACTGATTCTGGGAGTACTCTAACACTCAAAGAGAAGAGGAGGTCCCATATGTTTATCAGGGCCCTGCAAGGGGAATGGGAGCTGTGTGGCAGCTTTATCACCCACCACTACCCAGTTCCAGATCATAGATTTAGGTTGGTACAAGAAGGGGCCTTGGGCCCAGAGGTGACATTCTAGAATAAGGAAGAGTTGAGTCATTTGGTCAATAAAATTTTAAGTTCTGTGCCAGTTAATATCTGCCCTGGAGAAGCTCCCAATCTAGTAGGGGAGACAACAAGCAAACAAATCTGTACAAACAAGCTATATATGAGATAAATAGAGCCATGGCACTGGTTAGGAGGGGTTGAGAAAGACTTCCTATAGAAGGTGGAATGTTTGTTGGGACTTAAAAGAAGCCAGAAGGCAGAGATCAAGAGGAAGAACATTCCAAGTGTGGAGGACAACTACAGAATATGCCTAAAGCCCAGGGATGGAATATCTTGTTTCTGGAACAGCCAGGAGGCTAGTGTCACTGGATTGAAGAACATGTGGTTAGGACTAAGGTGTAAGAAGACTGGAAAGATTGGAGGGGATTAGATTGTGAGAGGCATTGAATACCAGTTTGCATTTTGATCTGAAGGTAAAAGGGAGCCACTGGAATTTACTGAATAAGAAGGTGACATAGCTGGACCTGTGCTTTAAGGACTAAATGTACTAAATGGAGGGAGGATTGGAGGAGGGAGAAACTTGAGACCTGACAACTCACCAGCGGCTATTTCAATAGTTTAAGCATCAGGTGAGGGGGGGTGTTAGAAATGAGCCTGTTTAACAAGCCCCCAACAATGAGAAACATGCTCACCTTAAATAAAGGACAATACCCACTGTAAAATCAGAAAACTTTTATTAATCTTTACATCCATTTCCCCTGAATGCACAGGTAGCCTCTCCAATAAGGTTACAAAAAGACTATAGCATGTGCAGTAAGATGGGGCTTCTTATACTGCTTTCTGAACTTTGGATCTCCTGGGACATGGTCCCCTGGCTATGTGACTCCATATTCTCCTCTCTGATAGTACACAGCAACTTGGGCCAGCGCCTTAGTTTCTGACCTCTAACCTGTCCATGCTAGGTCACAACCCCTATCATCTAGGAATGTGGACAACAGAACTTTACTTCCCAGAGTCCTGCACTAGGGTGGTGGGAGTATCAGAGAAAGAGTTTATTCAGGAGAGTGGCAAAGGTGAAATTGACTTGGCAACAGATTGCATATGGGAGATGAGAGACATTGTGAGTCAAGGGTGACACCAGGATTTTGAGCCTGGGGACTGGGAGGATGGTGGTACCCTCAATAACAACAAGGAAATGTAAAATCAGAGCATATTTAAGGGGAAAGATAATGAGTTCACTTTGGGACTTGTTGAGTTTAAGATGTCTACTGGACATCCAATTCAATATGTCTGAAAGGCAGTTGGAGATAAGAAACTGGAGGTCTATAAAGAAGTTAGAACTAGCTAGGAGAGAACCATCAACATAGAGATGATAATTATAACTATGGGAACATAGTAGAGAAGTAGTATAAAGGGAAAAGGGAAGACAGAGCCCCTACTGTTAGTACATGTGACCTGGAGGAGAATCTAGAAAAGGAGACAGAGGAGTGATGGGATGGGTAGGAGGACAACCAGAGGAGAGTGGAGTTCTGAAAACCTAGAGAGAAGAGAGTATCAAGGTAGGTGGTGACCAATAGTGTCAAGAGATGTAGAGAGGTAGAGAAGAACAAGAACTGAGATTACTGGTATCTTTGAAAAGGGCAGGTTGGGTAGAAAGGTGAGGATGGAAGTCAGATGGTAGGGAGTTAAGAAAGGGAGAGGAGAGAAAGTTGATGCACCTATTGTTAGCAGTCTTCTTAAGGAGGTTAGCTAAAAAGTGTAGTAGAGATGCAGGACAGTAGTGGGGATGGAAAGATCAAATGAGGGTTTTTTGAGGATGGGAAATTGTGGGTGATGTAAGAGTAATGAAACCCCAGAGTAGCAAACATCTTGGAGTTTACCGAGCTTACCCACAAGGGAGATCCACCTCCCCAAAATGAGTTTACTTGGAGCTTGTATAAGCTTAAACTACTAAGGAAGGGATGTCTCCAGGCAAAAGGAATTTGGGAAGGTTATTACCAGAGCTGGATGATTAGGTAAGATGTTATTGTTCAATTATTTTTCAGTTGCGTCTGCCTCTTCTTGACCCCATGTGGGGTTTTCTAGGCAAAGATACTGGAGTGGTTTGCCACTTCTTTCTCCAGCTCATTTTATAGTTAAGGAAGCTGAGGCAAACAGGATTAAATGACTTGCCCAGGGTCACACAGCTAATGTCTTTCTGACTACAAGTCCTTTGCGCCACCTAGCTGCTTGATTAGATAACATATCTTGACTGGAATGACCAGTTGATTTCTGAAATTAGGGAACTTCCGAAGAAATGTTATCATTCAGGATTTCTTGTGGAAAGATCTTTGAGGTGGAAAGCCTAGCAAGCAGGCCCTTCAATTGGGGAAGCTAATGCTTAACACAAGATGGAAGGAGTTATGCTTGGTATGTCACCAGAGACATGGATATTATTTGTAGCCAGTCGGGAAGGAGTAAGTAGATAGAGAGCTTGAAGATAAATGAAAGAGTTGGGATGATCGAAGGGGAAATCAACCAGAGAACATCAGATAGGATGGGAGAGCTAATGCAAGGAGAGGGCTTAGCCTTGGTAAAGAATAAGGCCACTGCCTCAAGTTAGACAAGGGTCAAGAAGGTGATAGAAAGCATCTGAGCGATATGAGATGAGGAAGAGGGAGGAAAGAGACCATGATGAATGGGCTCAATTTCTTCTGTAAAACATAAGGCAGGGTTATTAGCTGAGAGGGTGGGGCTGGGGGAAGGGGGTGTATGTGTTGAGGAGAGATGAAAAGGTTTGGAGGGAAGGTTGTGGAGAATGGAACAGGAAATTCATGAGGGAGGTGGAACTTCTCAGACTATTCCACCATGCCCCTGGGTCAGATACCTCTCCTAGGAAAGCCATCCCCCAACCCTTTCATGTTTTTTTTTGTGTGTTGCCTTTCCCCATTAGATCATAAGCTCCTTGAAGGGATTTTTTTTTCTTCCATTTGTAGCCTAGATAGAACCTATAGTGCCTGGAACTATTAAGTGCTTAATGAAAGTTTATTGACTGGTTGGGTTGGACTGGGAAAGATAATTGGAACTAAGGTTGAAAAACTGAATGTTTGGGGTGTTTGAAGGAGTATCCGTATGCATGTTGAATTCTCCTAGTTTGTGGGCAGGAGGTGAGTGTAAAAAATGGTGAGCCTGATATCTGATCTCATTGAGGAAACAAGGAAGTATATGGACAACAATTCAGCAGCAGTTTACTCGGACCCAAATTTAGATCAGGATATTGCAGAACTTGGGTAAAAGAGACAGGATTCAGACTCTGAACTGGATAAGACCATTTTAGTGGCACTGAAAATATGCCAGTCCCTAAACTGAGATTCTGAAATAAGACAGAACTCAATACTCCATGAAAACAGCAAAAAAGACCAGTCTAGATCTCTCCAGATGTGTGTGTAGAGAACCTAGCTTAACATCATTACTTAAGTCAAGAAGTAGGTTAGAAACATGAACAAATTTTTAAAAAACCTATGAAAAGAAAGTGATTTGGGACAGCCAGATGGTGCTGTGGATAGAGTACTGACCCTGGAGATAGGAGGATCTGAGTTCAAATGTGACCTCAGACTCTACTAACCATGAGACCCTGGGCAAGTCACTTAATCCCACTTGCCTTGAAGAAGAAGAAGAAAATTATTCCAAAACATCTATAAGCAAAGCCTTAGGGAAAAATACAGGTTGTGCAGATTCATATAGAATTCCTGTTCAATTGTATCTGATGCTGTGATGCTATGTGACCTCATTTGGGATTTTCTTTGCAAAGATACTGAAGTAGTTTGCCATTTCCTTCTTCCATTTACAGATGAGGAACTGAGGCGAATAGGGTTAGATGATTTGCCCAGGGTCACACATCTACTAAGTATCTGAGGATAGGTTTGAACTCAGAAAGATGAAGCTTTCTGACTTCAGACCCTTTACTCTACCCACTACACCACCTAGCTGCCTACTAGAATTCCTGGTGAAGTTTTTTTTTTAAGTATTAAAAATATTTTTATGAATATGCGATTGGTAGAGGGGGTAAAAGTTGGAAAAAATAAGAGCTATGGAAGATAATTGTAAAGGTAATTAATAGTTTGACACAAGAGATACAAAATCTTGCCTGAACTGCAAACTTTTTGAAAATTAAGAAATGTTCAAAGACAAAAGACTAGGGGAAAAAAAGGAAATCTTGAAAGAAAATTACCTAGATCTTTTAGAACCAGAAGACAATGTCAAAAAAGAAAGAACCCACTTATCACTTCCTGAAACCCCAAAATGAAGATTTCTAGGAACATTTCAGCTAAACCCAGAATTTCTAGGTTGAAGAAAGACATATTTCAAGTAGTCAGAAAGAATTCAAATAGTGAAGAGCCTTAGTGAGGATTGCACATGATTTAGCAGACACTATTATAAAAGAACAGAGAATTTGGAATATCACATTCCAAAAGGCAAAGTGTAAAAATTTATAGTCAAGAATAACTTACCCAGCAAAATGAGTTCAATTTCTCATAGGAAAATTTGGACCTTTAATGAAAATCCTCCAAGCTTCCTGATGAAAATATCAGAGCCTTATAGAAACTTAGAAGTTTGAATACAGGAGTTAAGAGAAATAAAAGCAATCACAGTGGCCTTAACATAAGGGACCATAGAATACCAGAAAAACTCCTTATGTCCAGATATGGGGACACAATTCATGTATTCCTTTTAAACCCTATTGTCATCAGGGGTCATAAAAGGAGTGGTTCTGTTACATCTTGATCTTAAGAGAAGAATGGAAAAGAGAGGAAAAGGAATACACTAAAGTTGGAAGGGGAAAAAAAGTTAGGGAAAATTATCTTACATATTTACGGTGGGAAAAAAAGATTTCTATATGAAGGGATGATGTGGAGGGAAAGCTAAAACTTGAATTCCACCCTTATCTGAACTGGTCAAAGGGGGGAAAGAATACACACACGTGCACGCACACACAGAATTAGGTACAGAAAAATATTAACTCTCCAAGGAAATAGTAAGGAAAAGGAAAGAGGGAGAAGATGAAATTAGAAGATAAACTAAGAAGAGACTAATCCCAGGCAAAACCAAGTAAGGATGTACAAAATAATTATAGTTTTTTTTGAGTTAGCAAAGAATGGGAATCTGAGGGGTGTCCGTAAAATTGTGGAACAGCTGCATAAGTTGAGTTATTAAAATTTGAAGGAATACTATTGTAATGTCAGAAATGAGTCAAATTTATAAAAATACAAGTCATTCCCCAACTGATAAATGGTCAAAGGATATGAAAAGGTAGTTTTCAGAAGTAATCAAAGTTATCTATAGTCTTATGAAAAAAACCTCCAAATCACTATTGATTAGAGAAATGCAAATTAAAACAAATCTGAGGTACCACTTCATAATTCTCAGATGGGCTAATATGACATAAAATGAAATTGAGAAATGTTGGAAGGGATGTGGGAAAGTTGGGACGCTAGTGCATTGTTGGTAGAGTTGTGGAGAATGGGATAGTGAATTCATAAGGGAGGTGGAACTTCTCAGACTTTTCCACCATGCCCCATTTTGGAGAGCAATTTGGAACTGTGCCCAAAGGGCTATAAAATTGTGCATACCCTTTCACCCAGCAATACCACTACTAGGGTCTGTAGCACCTCTTTTTGTGGTGGCAAAGAATTGGTTGGTTCTTGAAGAGGACTAAAATGACATCACCATGATAAAGTAAAGTTTCAATGTGTATGAGTGTGGCTGATTAGATCAGTACAAGCTCAGATTGGGCACAGATAGTCCATGTGAACATTTGGAGTGGTTACTCCAAATTTGCACATCCTATGTTTCCTTTGTGCTGTCTCAATTCTGCTTTGCTCACAGAACACAGCACCTTTTCTGATGTGGGCATGCCATGCTGAGTGGTCCTGTGCCAGTGTCTTCCATGTTGCACAGTCAAATCCAAAGTTCTTTGTTTTTTTTTAAATTTTATTTTATTTTTTTAATGTTCTACAATCACTACCATAAAATTAAGATTCCGACCCCCCCACATCTATCCCCCACATCTATCCCCCACTACTCCCCTCCCTCCCTACATATACTTTCCTATTGTATACGCTTTCACTATAGTCATACTATGTAGATGAATTAAAATAAATGGAAGAAATCATATAACAAATCAAAATATAATACACAAACACACACACACACACACACACAAACATGATCTGCTACATTTTGCAAATGAATTCCATAGAACTTTCTCTGAGTACCATATTGAATAATAGTAGTGATAATGGACATCCTTGTTTCACCTCTGATCTTATTGGAAATGCATCTAGCTTATCCCCATTGCATATAATGCTTGATGAAGGTTTTAGGTATTACTATTATTATTATTATTATTTTATGGAAAGTTCCCTTTATTCCTATGTTCTCCAGTGTTTTTAATAGGAATGGGTGTTGTATTTTGTCGAAAGCTTTCTCTTCATCTATTGAGATAATCGTGTGGTTTTTGTTAGTTTTGTTGTTCATATGATCAATAATACTAATAGTTTTCTTGATATTGAACCAGCCCTGCATTCCTGGTATGAATCCTACCTGATCATAATGTATTATTCTTGTGATAAGATGCTATATTCGTTTTGCTAAAATCTTATTTGAAATTTTTGCATCTATATTCATTAGAGAAATTGGTCTATAATTTTATTTCTCTGTTTTGTCTCTTCTTGGTTTAGGTATCAAAACCATATTTGTATCATAGAAAAAATTTGGGAGGACTCCTTCTTCCCCAATTTTAAAAAAGTTTACATAGTATTGGAATTAACTGTTCTTTAAATGTTTGATAGAATTCACTTGTGAATCCATCTGGTCCTGGAGATTTTTTCCTAGGGAGTTCATTGATGCCTTGTTAAATTTCTTTTTCTGAGATGGGGTTGTTTAAGTATTCAAATTCCTCTTCTGTTAATCTGGGCAATTTGTGTTTTTTAAAGTACTCATCCATCTCATTTAGTTTGTCGAATTTGTGGGCATAGAGTTGGGCAAAGTAATTTCTAATTATTATTTTAATTTCCTCCTCATTGGATGTGAGTTCACCCCTTCCAATTTTTAATATTAGTAATTTGATTTTCTTCTTTCTTTTTTTTAATCAAATTGACCAAAGGTTTATCAATTGTATTAGTTTTTTCATAAAACCAACTATTGGTTTTATTTATTAATTCAATAGTTTTCTTAATTTAAATTTTATTAATCTCTCCTTTGGTTTTCAGTATTTCTAATTTGGTATTTACTTGGGGATTTTCAATTTGTTCTCTTTCTAGTTTTTTCAGCTACATGCTCAAGTCATTGATCTCCTCTTTCTCTATTTTATTTATGTAGGCATTCAAAGACATAAAACTTCCCCTAAGAACTGCTTTTGCAGTATCCCATAAAATTTGGTAGGTTGTCTCACTATTGCCATACTCTTGAATGAAGTTGTTGATTGTTTCTATGATTTCTTCTTTAACCCACTCCTTCTTTAGGATTAGATTATTTTGTTTCCAATTGATTTTTGGTTTATATTTCTATGGCCTTTGATTACATGTAATTTTTATTGCATTATGATCTGTGAAGAATGAATTGACTATCTCTGCCTTTCTACCCTGGATTGTGAGATTTTTATGTCCTAGTATATTGTCAGTTTTTGTATATGTGCTAAGTACTGCTGAGAAAAAGGTATATTCCTTTCTATTCCCATTCAATTTTCTCCAGAGATCTATCATATCTACCTTATCCAGAGTCTTATTTACCTCCTTAACTTCTTTCTTGTTTATTTTGAGGTTAGATTCATCAAGTTCAGAGAGGAGGAGGTTGAGGTCCCCCACTAGTATAGTTTTGCTGTCAATTTCTTCCTTCAACTCCCCCAACCTCTCCTCTAAGAATTTGGATGCTATACCACTTGGATCATACATGTTTAGTAATGACATTGCTTCATTGTCTATGGTGCCTTTTAGCAGGATATAGTTTCCATCCTTATCTCTTTTAATTACATCTATTTCTGCTTTTGCTTTGTCTGAGATTAGGATTGCTACTCCTGCTTTTCTTACATCAGCTGAAGCACAATATGTTCTGCTCCAACCTTTGACCTTTATCCTGTGTGTATCCCTCCATTTTAAATGTGTTTCTTGTAAGCAACATATTGTTGGATTATGGGTTTTAATCCATTCTGCTATCCATCTCCGTATTATGGGAGAATTCATTCCATTCACATTCACAGTTATGATTACAATCTGTGTATTTCCCTCCATCCTCTTTCCCACCATTTGTGCTTTTAGTTCTCCCATCTCCCTTCCCCTCCTCAATAGTATTCACTTTTCACCACCTCCTCCTGCAGCCTTCCCTTCCTTCTTTTAGCCCCCCTCCCTTTTACTCCCCTTTACCCTTATTGTTTCTTCCCTCCCTTTTAGCTTTCCTCCCCTTTCTTCCCCCCTTCCCCTCCTACTGCCTATAGAGCTAGTTAGAATTATCTACTTAAGTTTATTGTTCCCTTCTTTAAACAAATCAGATGAGAGTACCTTTCAAACAATGTTCATCTCCTTCCCCTCTTCCCCTCTATTATAATTTTATACTTCTTCCTGTGATTTAATTTACCATTTTCTGCTTCCTCCTTTTCATACCTCCTGTTACAATACCTTCTCATACTTAAATCATATTTTTAACATGATGTCATTTACTTTATACTTGTTCCCTCTATTTATATCCCTTTTAAATTTCATAATAGCTGCACAATTCTCAAGATTAACAGGTATCATCTTTCCTTAAGGGAGGTAAACAGTTTGTCCTAATTGAGCAATAAGATTTTTTCCCCCTGTTTACCTTTTTATGATTCTCTTGAGACCTGCATTTGAAGATCAAATTATCTACTAAGTTCTGGTGTTTTGGTCAGGAAGCTCTGGAAATCCCTTACTTCGTTGAATGACTTTCTCCTTGCCTGAAATGTTACGCTGAACTTTGCTGGGTAGTTGATCCTTGGTTGTAGTCCCAACTCCTTTGCCTTACAGAATATTGGATTTCAATTCCTTTGATCTTTTAATGTAGAAGCTGCAAGATTCTGTGTAATTCTGACTGTAACTCTTTGATATTTGAATTGTTTCTTTCTGGCTGCCTGTAGTATTTTCACCTTCACTTGATAGTTCTGGAATTTGGCAATGATATTTCTTGGGGTTTTGAGTTTGGGATCTCTTTTGGGAGGTGAAGGGCGGATTCTTTCGATGACTATTTTGCCCTCTGAATCTAGCACTTCTGGGCAGTTTTCCTTGATGATTTCCTGGAAGATATTGTCCAGACTCTTTTTTCCATCATGGCTTTCTGGCAGGCTAATAATTCTTAAATTTTCCCTCCTGGATCTATTTTCCAGGTCAGTTGTTTTTCCAATTAGATTTTACATTTTCTTCTGTCTTTTCATTCTTTAGATTTTGTTTGACTGATTCTTGCTGTCTCATTGAGTCATTAGTTTCTATTTGCCCAATTTTAATCCTTATCAAATTGTTTTCTTCAGTTAACTTTTGCATCTCCTTTTCCATCTGTCCAGTTTTTCCTTGTAAGGAGCTATTTTCTCCAGTTAACTTTTGTACTTACTTTTCTATTTGACCAATTTTCCCAGTTAGGTTTTGTGTTTCTTTTTCCATTTGACCAACTGTTCCTTTTAGGGAGTTATTTTCTCCAGTTAATTTTTGTACTTTCTTTTCCATTTGTTCAATTTTCCTTTTCAAAGAGATGTTCTCATCAGTGAATTCTTTTTTTATAATTTTATAATCATTGGCCAGTTTTTCTTCTATTTCCTTCTTCAGCTGTTCCAGCTGAGCTGCTTGTGCTTGCGAGGAGTTCATAGTCCCTTCTGAAGATTCAGAGGGAAGTAAAGTCTCAGCACTGACCTCTTTGGTATTTGTGTTTTGGTCCTTATCTCCATAGAAAGATTCTATCATTTTTTCATGCTTATTTTGCTTTTTTTTATTCATGATGTGGATTGTGTGTTGTAGCTTCTGGTTCTTTCTGTTAGAAGCTACAGAACTTTGTGTTGAGTTGACGTGTGAAAAAGCTAAGAGCACGTTTTTGTTTTGTGTTTCTCTGATCAGCCTTGGGGTTAGCTTGTTAAGTGTGGGGAAGGAGTAGTCTGGTCATGGGAGATCTCCTCAGCCGAAATGAGGCAAAGGCAAGCTCAGGGGATGGTGATCCCAGCTGCCCTATTGTCTTCCCATTTCCCCTGGAGTGCTGAGGCACACCTAGAGGCTAATGCAAGTTCCCACCCCTCCTGTGGCTCCTTTCCTGGCTTGGAGGCTTGCCTGGGTCCCAGTGTGAGTTTTCTCAACCCTGGGTCCTCTGTGTTTCCGGTTTGCCTCCGCCACAGTAGGAGGAATTCCCCTTAGCTATTTTCCTTAGCCTCAGGTATTATGAGACTATTTCCCCACCTCTTCTGTTCCCACTGATCCAGGAGTTTTCTGGGGAGATATTTTATGGTTCTTTCAAAGTCATCAAGGGGGGATAAGAGAGCATTTATTGGTCACTCTGCCATCCTGGCTCCCAGAAGTTCAAGTAGGTGACTTACCAATGTTTAATCTTTGGGCTGAAAGTCTTGGGAGCTGCTGCGGTGATATCAGTGCTCTCACTGGCTCCACTCGGCTTGTCTCCCACCCTCGGGTGCCACTGTGCTGGTTCCCCTGAGGTTCTCAGGATTCCCCCGCTGTTGCGCTGCTTCCAGCATGACATGCTGCTCTGGACGTGCTGTGCAGCAGATCCTTCCCATGGACCTTCCATTCTGGCCTGGGCTCTGAATCCGCCACGGTCTGTCTCCCACTGGATTCCACACCTACAAAATTTGGTCAGATTCTCCTTTCAGAAGTATCTGAAGGAGTTTGTCCAAGAGCTTAGGTGAGTCATTGCTCTCCCTCCACCATCTTGAGTCCCCCCAAATCCAAAGTTCTTGAGGGAGACCTTGAGAGTGTCCTTGTATCGCTTCTTCTGACCACCATGTGATCACCTGCCCCATGCAAGTACTCCATAAAATAGTCTTTTTGGCAAGTGTACATCTTGCATTCAGACAACATGGCCAGCCCATTGGAGTTGCTCTCTCTGAAGTGTAGTTTGAATGCTTGGCAGTTCAGCTAAAGCAAGAGCTTCAGTGTCTGGTACCTTATCCTGCCAGGTGATCTTCAGAATGTTCCTAAGACGGTTCAAATGGAAGCAATTCAGTTTCCTGGTGCAGCTCTGGTAGACTGTCTACGTTTCACAGGCATACAACAGTGAGGTCAGCACAATAGCTCTGTAGACCTTCAGTTTGGTACTCAGTCTAATACCTCTTCTCTCCCAAACTTTTCTTCAGAGCCTCCCAAAAACTAGGCTAGCTCTGGCAATGCATACATCAACCTCATTGTCAATGTGTACATCCCTGGAAAATATACTACCAAGGTAAGTGAACTTCACAGCATTCAAAACTTTTCTATTTGTTGTAACTGATGGTTCTATGTATAGGTGGTGTGGTGGTGGCAGAGGGAGCACATGTGTTTTCTTGGTGTTAATTATTAGGCCAAAATTAGCACAGGCAACAGAGAATTGATCCATACTTTGTTGCATCTCAGCTTCAGAGGCTGCACTGAGTGCACAATCATCTGCAATCAAGAAATCATGCACCAGCACTCCCTCCACTTTGGTCTTGGCTTGTAGCCTTTTCAAATTGAAGAACTTACCATCAATACAGCAGTTGACCTTGATACCGTGTTCATTCTTATTGGAAGCATTTGACAATATGGCTGAAAACATCATGCTAAAAAGCATGAGACCGAGCACACAGTCCTGTTTCACTCCTTTGGTGACTGGGAAGGCACAAGAGCGTTGTCCACTATCCAGAACCCAGGCAAACATGCCATCATGAAACTGACATACAATATTGATGAATTTCTCTGGGCAACCAAATTTTGACATAATTTTCCATAAGCCCTCACAACTAACAGTGTCAGAGGCCTTAATCAGATCTACATATGTTGTATATAGACCTCTGTTCTGCTCCTGGCATTTCTCCTGGAGTTGTTGGGCAGCAAACACCATATTGACTATTCCTCAGCCCTTTCTGAAGCCACACTGGCTCTTAGGTATATGACCATCTTCCAGGTCGTATGGTACATCACAACTACTAAGTACTGATAGTGTCATATTGGTTAGTGATAAGGAAATGATCCTAGCAAGATGGGCTGAATGCTTCCATAGTGTTCTCAACAGCCCGATCATCAATCAATACTGAGGCCACTGACCATTTACCCAAGTTGAAGTCAATCCCTCCTTAGCTGAACTTCCAACTAAACAAGAGGTTTTGAGGGCCTTTAGGCTCCTTTCATGTGGCAAAGCACCTGGTGCTGATTCTATTCCAGCTGAGATTTACAAGGCAGGGGGACCATTGCTCATACAAAAGCTGACTGAAATTTTCCAGGTTCTATGGCAAGAGGAAGTTATCTCCCAGGTATTCAAGGATGCCTCCATTGTCCATCTCTATAAAGGTAAAGGGAATAGATTGTCCTGTGACAATCACAGGGGATCTCTCTTTTAGTCATTGCTGGCAAGATTCTTGCTAGACTCCTCCTTAGTAGGCAAAGAATTAGAAGTTGAGGGGATGCCCATCAATTAGGGAATGGCTGAGCAAGTGGTAGAATGTGATTGTGATAGAATACTATTATGCTATCAGAAATGATGAGCAGGATGGTTTTAGAAAAATCCTGGGAAGAGTTGCATGAACTGATGCAAATTGAAGTGAGAAGAACCAGGAGAACATTGTATACTGTAGCAGCAATATTGTAGAATGATCAACTGTGATTGATTTAGTTATTTTCAGCCATACAAAAATCCAAGATAATTCCAAAGAACTTATGATGAAAAATGCTAATCCACCTTCAGAGAAAGAACTCTTAGAGTCTGAACAGAGATCAAAGAATACTATTTGTACTGAGGTGTTTTTTTTTGGTGAGTTTTCATCTATTTATTTATTTATGTTGGTTTATGTTGTTTTTCACATCATGACTAATATGGAAATATTTTTTGCATGATTCTGTATGTATAACCTGTATCAAATTGATTGCCTTCTTCATGGCGGGGAGAGGAGTGTTGGAGGATGAAAATTTGGAACTCAAAATTTTAAAAAACAAATATTAAATTTTAATTCAATTTAATTTAAAATTAAACAATTAACATTTTTTAAAAAATGATATTGAAAAATAAAATATTTAGGCATGAAAAAAGAAATGAGGAAGGGATAGTTTCAGAAAAACATGAGAAGACTTATATGACCAGATGCAGACATAAGTGAACAGAAATAGAAGAACCATTTATATAATGATAACAATATGGCTAAGACTTAGGGACTCTGACTACTGTAATGATTAACCAGGATTCCAGATGACTAATGATAAAATATGATTGGACTCAGTGAATGACTCAGTTGGAAAAATATAACAGTTTCAGGGATGAGGGAATATGATCAATTTTTCTTTCTTTACAGTTTTTAACAAGGGTTTTCTTTTTCTTTTCCAATTGAAAGTGGGAGATTATGGTAGGAGAGAGAAAGCAGATTGTTTTCTGATTGAGATGCAATGTATGACACACATTTCTTCAGGAAATAATAATCATTCTACCCTATTGAAATGAAATGAGTAATTTGATAAAGGTAGGATAATATTACATTTCTCTATATCACTTTCAGATCTCAAATGCAAATACTGAGTATGTACCTCCTGCCTGTTTCTTCATAACAAGGATCCTCTTGATCAACAGAATTATTGAATGCTCACTTCAATCTTGACAATTGGAGATCTGTCTGATTTGGTTCCAGGGGAGTTATGTGGTAGTCGTTATGTAGCTAGGTGGCGCTGTGTATAGAGCACTGGACTTCAAATCAGGAAGATTGTAGGAAGGAAGGAAGTACAACAGTTTCAAATTATTCACTTAAAATAGCAAAGTGCTTGTAATGTACAAAGTAATTCAAGGAATGAAAATAAATGTCTTGCCAGGAAATGTGAGATCAGGAAATCAGAGTCAGAGATTAGCCTAGATTGAACAATTGACTCAGCCTTGGTGTTGGGGTTAAACTCAGATCTCTTGACTCCAGCGTCCAAGGACTCAATTTGCTAGATGATGTTCCCTCAACTAATTGGCATATTTTTACTAGAGTCAGTGAAAAATGGTGATCTAGAGTGATCAATAGTAATAAAAGTTAACGAAAGATAACATTTATATAATAAGGCTTACAAAGTACTATACATGTTCCTTTTTCTTTTTTTTAGGATTTCCATCTCTATTCCCTTTCTTTTTTTAAAAATAGTATTTCATTTTTTTCCAGTTACATATACATGCTATCTTGTTTGATCCTCACAACTGCCCTGTGAGTTAGGTGCTATTATTATTCCTGTTTTACACAGAAAGAGGCAAAATGATTTGCCTAGGATTGTATAACTAGTGTATATCACAGGGACAGGATTTGAACTCTTGTCTTCCTGATTTGAAGTCCAGTGCTCTATACACAGCGCCACCTAGCTACATAACGACTACCACATAACTCCCCTGGAACCAAATCAGACAGATCTCCAATTGTCAAGATTGAAGTGAGCATTCAATAATTCTGTTGATCAAGCAGACTTCTTAAAGCTGACATGTTTTACCCCTTGAAAAGGGATTTCCAGTGCTAATGATAAGTTTATAGAGCACGAGGAATTGTTTCCTAGGTTGGACAAAGGTATCTTTACTTAACAGATACTGTTATCCAAAATCCTCTATTCAAAGGAAGCAAATTGTGTGGTAAGCACGCAAAACTGAAATCTGATCAGCACCCATAAAGAAATACAACAAACTAATCAGATCCTCTTACCATCCTCTCCCTTGAAGCTTTAATGGATTCTTTTTTGTGTTTCATCCTGCAAAAACTCCTGGCTGAACAGCTTTTCACTGCAGTCCTCTAATTTAACATAGAAAATATTGTGTATTGTAGACACATGCTAAAAAACTTCTTAAAAAGTTAATACTTGAATCAGTTTCATATCTATTCATTTCATCACGTCTTTTGCTTTAAATTTGTAAGTCATGTGACTAAATTCAGCGACTAAATATTTCCCTTAAATTCTTTGCCAGTTTTAGCTGGATGAAGGAAACTTTATTAAAATTTATCCTTCTCAGGAATCAATACCCTCCCATCTCCTAAGGTTAGAAAGGAAAGATGGAGAGTCTGGGACATGGATTAAGGATGATAACCAAATTTGGAGTAAGGAAGAGCTCAGACATAGTTAAGGTTCTGGCTTTCCCCATCCCCTGAGTGGGTGAGAGCAATGACCTAGCCTACAGAGGCATTCAGTAATTTCAGAAAAGGACAACCCAATTTCTTTTGGAAGTTATACCCTACTCTTCAGCTGCTATGTTAGGGAAGACCAGTATTGACTTGTGCAATAAATTCTCCTTGCTCTTCTACTGAAGGACTGCTCCCTAGACTTTGGCCCTGAGGAATTTGGCTAGCACCTTTTAACAAGTGAATCCGCTGGTCCTTATCACACTGTTAGGTAAACTGAATGGTTCAGCAGAGATGAAGCTTGCTTTCCCAGGGGACTTGTTGAAGGTGGCAGAAATTTAGGAATAGAGCTGAGAGGGGGTTAATACTTAATTCAATTATATATCATTACCTTTCATTTTAAGGGGCAGCTAGGGGTGCAGTGGATTACAGTGCCAGGTCTGGAGCCTGGAAGTCCACCTCAGACACTTATAGCTGAGTGACCCCAGGCACATCACTTAACTCTGTCTCAGTTTCCTCATATGTAAAATGATCTGGAGAAGGAAATGGTAAAACACTCCAGTATCTTTGCCAAGAAAACCCCAAATGGGGTCATGAAGAGTGAACTGAACAAGGCAACCTTTCATTTTATTCATTTCAACACGTGATTTTTGCATTATATGTGTAAGTCATGTGACTTGGATTGATATAAGAACATGTCATGGGAATCTTTCATTTCCTTTTATTCAGTTTTGTTATGACATTCCTCCTGGAAAATGTTGGTTAACTGAAGCCTGCCTTCTCTTGTTAACCTCTCCTGGCCAAAAAACAATGAACAACAAAAACCCAAATCTGACTCATGAAATCATAATATTACTTTGAGAAAAGTGATTATTTTTCTTTTATATGAATAACCAATTATCAAATTAGGACTGAAGTTTTTCCTTTCTATCTCCTCATTCAGGGACCAGAACCTGTAGATCAGTCAGTCAGTCTCTGAAGGATATTGCTGATAGATGAGATTGCCCAACTGCTCTCTGTATATGCTCTGTGATCATGGGTGGGACCCTTCCCAAATAGAAGACCTTCCAAGACAGAATCTAATCTAGGTGAATTCTTGCCCTTAGGAAGTAAGTCTATGCCAGTGTAGGATCCTCCTTCCCCTACTGTGGTCTAGAGTAACCCAACTTATGAAAGAGAAAACCAAGTAGAGGGGTCTGGGTAGAGATGGAACTGTCCAGATTGCTGGAGACAGCTGAGTTTCAAGGGCAAGTTACATTCTTAGAAGGAGAAGCGAAGACTGTTAGCCCATCCCCTCATTAATATGTCTACTCCCTCATTAATTGTTCACCAGTCAGGCTTGATTTTCACCTATCAGGTGCACCTCCTTTTCCAAAGGTATTTAGGCATTCAGGAATCTTTATGATTTTGACTTTAGTTACTGTGAGAAACCACTGACCATCAACTTATTATTTGCCCAGAAATTCTGTCTTTTGAGCTCTTCATTTGTCTCAGTTTGAGGGCTTTCAACATTCCTGAGATGACAAACCAAATGAGAGAAAAGAGAGAATACAGCATCTTTAAAACCTTCCAAATAGATTTTAGGTGTGGAAGCATTTCATTGGCACTGGAATTTTGGCTCTATTGGGACACGTAAATCCCTTCCTCTCAACTAGCCCATTGTGACTCCTTTAAACCATAGCCTTGTGGTTCTGTAAAGGTAGAATTGTGCAAACTCAATGTTTAAATCTATAACTTAATCTGTTTACTAATTAAGTCTAACTTCTTTTTGTTGAACCTTAATTGAAGAAACAATGAGAAGATGAATCTGTTTGACACACTAAGTATTGTTATATGTCAAAAAATTATTTCTCTGTCTTTCTAACATAATTTTCTCTATAAAGTCTTGTCAGAAATGCCAATCTTTATTCTAGGTTATCTTCCTACCCCCTGAAACTGGGCTTAAGTATGCATAATAAAACCTAGGATTTTACCTCTATAATTTCTCTTTTGTGTTAGATTTATTTCAGCAGCAGTAACCTACCATACAAACTCAGAGAGGAAATATTTCTTTCATAATAGAAGTACACTAGTAGAGTCTCAGTACTGAAAATTTTGATAGATAATTACCCTCAACAATTCTACGAACCTTAAATTAATTGAAGCCACATCGAGAAGGCTCCAGGTTACATGTACATTTATTCTCTTGATTAAGATAGTAATTCTGCTTTCTTAAGTAAATTACTTGAATGTAATTAAAAACATATCCCATGAATTTTCTAGTATGTTAAATAAGACTTTATTAAGTACAGATTTGAAATATTAATAATCAATATTATCTAAGAAAAAACAGTTGATAATATTTTCCTCTTGATTTCTCCTTTAAAACCTCTAAATTTCATATTTCCTTTAATTTCAGTTTTACTTCATCTTTTTTTTTAAACTTTGAATTCCAAATTTCCTTGCTTCCTCTCTCCCCACCCCTGTCATTGAGAAGGCAAGCAATTCAATATAGGTTATACATGTGTAGTCATGAGAAACATATTCCAACATTAGTCATGTTGTGAAAGAAAACATACACTAAAGAAAACCAAAACCAAAACCTCAAGAAAAATAAAGGAAGTAAAAGAAATATGCTTCAATTTATATTCATACACCATCAGTTCTTTCTCTGGGGATGCACATCATTTTTCATCATAAGTCCTTTAGTCTTGGATCATCGTATTAGTGAGAATAGTAAGTTATTCATAGCTGATCATCTTACAATATTGCTTTTACGTTGTACACAGTACATTTCACTTTGCATCAGCTCATATAATTCTTTGCAGGTTTTTCTGAGAGCATCTTGTTGATCATTTCCTATAGTATGATAGTATTCTATCACAATCACATAGCACAATTTGTTCAGCCATTCCCAACTGAAGAACGTCTTCTCAATTTTCAACTCCCTGCCATCAGAAAAGAGCTGCTATAAATATTTCTGTACACATAGGTCCTTTACTCTTTTGTTTTTTATCTCTTTTTGAATACACACCTAGTAGTGGCGTTGCTAGGTTAAAGGGTAGGCATGGTTTTATAGCCCTTTGGCCGTTGTCCCAAATTGCTCTCAAGTATGGTTGAATCACTTCATAACTCCTCCAGCAGTGCATTAATGTCTCATTTGTCCCACATCCCCTCCAACATTATCACTCTTTTCTGTACTATTAGCCAAACTAAAAGGTATGAGGCAGTACCTCAGAACTGTTCTAATTTGCATTTCTCCAATCAATAGTGATCTAGAGCAACCTTTTCACATGGCTACCAATAGCTTTGATTACTTCATTTGGAAACTGTTCATATCTCTTGATCATTTATCAATTGTCGAATAGCTCCTATTTTTATAAATTTGACTCTGTTCTCTACATACTTGAGAAATGACGCCTTTATCAGAGAAACTTGCTTCAAATTTTTTTTCATACTTACTATTGCTAAATGTATTTCCCTCCATTCTATTCCCCTATTTATTCTATTTCTTTCTCTCCTTTCACCCTGTTCTTCCTCAAAAGTGTTTTGCTTCTGACTACCCCTTCCCCAATTTAACCTTTCTATCACCCCTCCCCTTTCTTATCCTCCTACTTTGCTGTAGTGTAAGATAAATTTCTATACCCAATTGAGTGTGTATATTATTTCTTCTTTGAGTCAATTCTCACGACAATTCTCACTCATTCTCTGCCCCTACCTCTCCCATCTTTCCCTCTACTATAAAAACTTTTTCTTGCCTCTTTTATGTGAGATGATTGACCCCATTCTACCTTCCTCTTTCCCTTTTTCCCAGTGCATTCCTCTTTATCACCCCTTAATTTTATTTTTTTAGAATCATCCCTTCATATTCAACTCACATTGTACCATCTGTCTACATATTCTAACTGCTTTAATAATGAGAAAGTGTTTATGAGCTACAAATATCATCTTCCCATGTAGGAATGTAAACAATTTAACCTTATTAAGTCCCTTTTGATTTTCCTTTCTTGTTTACCTTTTTATGCATCTATTGAGTCTTTTTTAAAAATTATTTTATTTCTTTTCAGTGTTCTACAATCACTTCCATATATCTTAGATTTTTACCCTCCCTCCTCCTTTCTCCCCTACCTCCCCACTCCCTCTCTGAGGTATACAGTTTTATATAGGTTCTACACAAACATTCCTCTTAAATACATGTTCACCTTAGTCATTTACATAGCAGAATTAAAATGAATGGGAGAAATCATAAAAAAACCAAAACATAATACAAAAGAAAATGATCTGCTTCATTCTGAGATTGAATTCCATAGCTCTTTCCCTGGATGTGGAAGGCATTTTGCCTTAAGAGGCCATTGGGAATTATTTACATGCTTGCATTGCAATGAAATCCTTAGTCTACCAGAAAAATTCCTCGCACACTGTGGTTGTTCCTATGTACAAAGTTCTCCTGGTTCTTCTCCTTTCAGTCAGCATCAGTTCATATAAGTCTTTCCAGGCCTCTGTGAAGTCCTCCTGTTCATCATTTCTCAAGACACAATAGTATTCCATTACATTCATATACCAGAATTTATTTAGCCATTCCCCAATTGATGGGCACCTCCTTGATTTTCAATTTTTAAGTAGCACAAAGAGAGCTGCTATTAATACTTTTGCACATGTGGGACCCTTTCCCATTTTTATAATCTCTTTATTTATTTATTTATTTAACTTTTCAACATTCACTTCCACAAAATTTTCTGTTCCAAATTTTCTCCCCACTTCTCCCCTCCCCCTACCCCAAAACACCAAGCATTCTAATCTCCCCTGTCACCAATCTCCCCTTTCTTCTAACATCCCTCCCTTCCCTTATCCTCATCTTCTCTTTTGTCCTGTAGGGCAAGATAACTTTCTACACCCTATTTCCTGTATTTCTATTTCCTAGTTGCAAGAACAATACTCCACAATTGTTCCTAAAACTTTGAGTTCCAACATCTCCTCATCCCTCCCTCCCTACCCATTCCCTTTGGAAGGGCAGGAAATTCAATATAGGCCATATCTGTGTAGTTTTGCAAATGACTTCCATAATAGTTGTGTTGTGTAAGACTAACTATAACTCCCTCCATCCTATCCTGCCCCCCATTGCTTCTATTCTCTCTTTTGATCCTGTACCTCCCCAAGAGTGTTGATTTCAAATTACTCCCTCCTCCCACTGCCCTCCCTTCCATCATTCCCCTACCCTGCTTATCCCCTTCTCCCCCACTTTCCTGTATTGTAAGATAGGTTTTCACACCAAAATGAGTGTGCATTTTATTCTTTCCTTTAGTCAAATGTGATGAGAGTAAGTTTCATGTTTTTTTTTCTCTCACCTCCCCTCTTTTTCCCTCCACTGAAAAGTCTTTTACTTGCCTCTTTTCTGAGAGATAATTTGCCCCATTCCATTTCTCCCTTTCTCCTCCCAATATATTTCTCTCTCTTATTTCATTTACTATTTCATTTTTTTAAGGTATGATCCCATCCTATTCTATTCACCCTGTGCTCTCTGTTTCTTTGTCTGTGTGTGTGTGTGTGTGTGTGTGTGTGTGTGTGTGTAATCCCACCAACTACCCAGATACTGAAAAAACTTTCAAGAGTTACAAATATTGTCTTTTCATGTAGGAATGTAAATAGTTCAACTTTAGTAAGTCCCTTATGATTTCTCATTGCTGTTTACCTTTTCATGCTTCTCTTGATTCTTGAAGGTCAAATTTTCTTTTCAGCTCTGGTCTTTTCATCAAGAATACTTGAAAGTCCTTGATTTCATTGAAAGACCATTTTCGCCCTGGAAGTATTATTCTCAGTTTTTCTGGGTAGATGATTCTTGGTTTTAGTCCAGAATTTCATATTCCACACCCTTCAATCCCTTAATGTAGAAGCTGCTAGATCTTGTGTTATCCTGATTGTATTTCCATGTACTTGAATTGTTTCTATATAGCTGCTTGCAATATTTTCTCTTTGACCTGGGAACTCTGGAATTTGGCCACCATGTTCCTAGGAGTTTCTCTTTTTGGATCTCTTTCAGGAGGTGATCAGTGGATTCCTTGAATATTTATTTTGCCCCCTGGTTCTAGAATATCAGGGCAGTTTTCCTTGATAATTTCATGAAAGATGATGTCTAGGCTCTTTTTTTGATCATGACTTTCAGGTAGTCCCATAATTTTTAGATTATCTCTCCTGGATCTATTTTCCAGGTCAGTTGTTTTTCCAATGAAATATTTCATATTATCTTCCATTTTTTTATTCTTTTGGTTTTGTTTTCTGATTTCTTGGTTTCTCATAAAGTCATTAGCCTCCATCTGTTCCATTCTAATTTTGAAAGAACTATTTTCTTCAGTGAGCTTTTGAACCTCTTTTTCCATTTGGCTAATTCTGCTTTTGAAAGTATTCTTCTCCTCATTGGCTTTTTGACCCTCTTTTGCCAATTGAGTTAGCTATTTTTCAAGGTGTTATTTTCTTCAGCATTTTTTTGGGTCTCCTTTAGCATGGTGTTGACCTGCTTTTCATGCTTTTCTTGCATCTCTCTCATTTCTCTTCCCAGTTTTTCCTCCACCTGTCTAACTTGATTTTCAAAATCCTTTTTGAGCTCTTCCATGACCTGAGCCCATTGAATATCTATTTTGGATGTTTGAGATACAGAAGCCTTGACTTTTATGTCTTTCCCTGATGGTAAGCATTATTCTTCCTCATCGGAAAGGATAGGAGGAGATATCTGTTCACCAAGAAAGTAACCTTCTATTTTTTTTCCCTTTTTTGGGCATTTTGCCAACCAGTTGCTGGTCCTTTGTCAAGAGTAGGGTGTACTCTGGGGACCTATAAGATATCAGTTCCTCCAAGGTAGCATAATCAAGCTTGTACTGGTCTGGGTGCAGGGAAGGATTTTTGTGCCCAAAATCTTAGGAAAATTTCCTCTCCACAGGCACCTGACCTCCCATTCCGCCAAGCTAGCAGTGGGGGGGTGGGATTTTGTCAAGCTGTGGGGGTGGGGCCACCATTCAGTGTGAGACAAAGACCAGCTCCCTCTGTGCCCCCAGAGGTTTTTACGATCCAGCAATGGTATCAGGTTGCTTTAGGGGCTGCCTTGAGATCTGCTGCTGCCTGCCCAATGTGGCCTCTGCAGCTGCTGCCTGCTGCTGGAGGTATGGGAAAGCCCTTCTCCCTTTCTGGTCAGTGAAGAAACCCTGTCACTGACCTTTGGTGCCTATGGGTTAAGGGATCTGAGGACCCACTGCTTCGACTGGAGATTCCGCCCCCAAGGTGTCTTCCTCCCAGAGTCTGTCACGCCCTGCGGCTAAGGCTGGTCTGGGCTCCGCGTCTGGTGCAACTGACCTTTCCCATGGGCCTTTCAGGTCACCCTGGGCTGGACATCTCCTCCACTCTGTTCTTCACTTCTGCTGCTCCAAAATTTGTTGAGAGTCCCTCTCTACAGGTATTTTATGGAATGTGTAGGGAAAGCCTGCTTTTTTTGTCTTTCTACTCCTCCATCTTGGCTCTGCCCCCCCCCATTTTTATGATCTCTTGAGGATACAGTCCTAGAATTGGTATTGCTGGGTCAAAGGGTATTCACATTTTTGTAGCCCTTTGGGCATAGTTCCAAATTGCTCTCCAACATCTGTTGAGAATTGTATTTGAAAGTCAAATTTTCTTTTAACTGATCTTTTCATCAAGAATGCTTAAAAGTTCTCTATTTCACTGAAGTTCTATTTTTCCCCTGAAGGATTGCACTCAGTTTTACTGGGTAGGTGACTCTTGATTGTAATCCTGATTCCTTTGCCTTCTGGAATATCATCTTCAAAGCCCTCTGATCCTTTGATGCACAGGCTGCTGCTAAATATTGTGTTATCCTGACTGTGGTTTCACAATACTTCAATTGTTTCTTTCTGGATGCTTGCAATATCCTCTCCTTGATCTAGGAACTTTGGAATTTTGCTATATATGATATATAATATTCCTGAAAGTTTTCATTTTGGGATCACTTTCAGAAGTGAATGGTGAATTCTTCAATTTCTATTATCAGGGCAGTTTTCCATGACAATTTCTTGAAAGAGGATGTCTAGACTTTTTTTTTTTGATCATGGCTTTCAGGTAGTCCAATAAATTTTTAAATTATCTCTCCTGGATCTATTTTTCAGATCAGTTGTTTTTCCAATGAGATATTTCACATTGTCTTCTATATTTTCAGGCTTTTGGTTTTGGTTTATTGTTTCTTGATTTCTTGTAAAGTCATTAGCTCCCATTCACTCAATTCTAATTTTTATGAAATTTTTTCTTCAGTGAGCTTTTGGATCTTCTTCCATTTTTCCAATTCTACTTTTTAAAGAGTTGTTTTCTTCAGTTAATTTTTGTGTCTTTTTCTATTTGGCCAGTTCTGCTTTTCAAGGCATTCTTCTCCTTTTTATACCTCTTTTACCATTTGGCTTATTCAATCTCTTAAGTGTTATTTTCTTCAGCATTTTTTGGGGTTTCCTTTAGCAAGCTGTTGACTCTTTTTTTCATGATTTTCTAGCATCACTCTCATTTTTCTTCCCAATTTTCCTTCTACCTCTCTTACTTGATTTTCAAAATCCTTTTTGAGCTCTTCCATGGCCTGAGATTCATATATTTTTGGAGGTTTTGGAAGGAGGAGCTTTGACTTTGTTATCTTCTGCGTATGTATTTCGATATTCCTTGTTACCAAACAAACTTTCTATGGTCAGATTTTTTTTCTATCTGCTCATTTTCCCAATCTATTTCTTGACTTTAGCTCTTTGTTAAAAGTGGGGCTCTGCTCCCAGGATGGAGGCTACATGGTCTCAAACTTCAGGAGTTTTGTGCAACTCTTTTCAGAGATACTTCTTGGGACCTGTAAGTTTTCAGTTCTTCCAAGGTGGTATGATCTAAGGAGAGGTGCTTTTACTATTCTCCTGGCCTGTGCTCTGGGCTGTGAGTGACCACAAGCACTCTTTTCTGCTCTAGAATAGGTTTTCTGCCCCATTCCACTGCAGTCACAAATTCTGCTGTGCTAGTGCCTCTCCTTGCCCTGGGCCTGCCATCCAGGACTGTGACCCAGATCTGAATATGGGCAAAGCAATAAAATCCTGCCCCCAATGGCACCAAAGAAACCCCTGTACTCTCCCTTTGATCAGTTGTTCAAACCCTTTACTGCCTGTGGGTTGAGAGCTCAAGAAGCAGCTGCTACAGCTGTTGATTTAGTGGCTCCCAGGGTCTGCTCCTGGTTTGTTGGGGTGGGGTATGTTCTGGTACAGCCTATGTTGGACTATTCTCCACTCTCACCCATGTCTGACAGACTTTCCTGCTGGCCTTCTAAGTTATCTTTGGCTGGAAAATTATTTTACCTCATCCTTTTGTGGGTTCTGCCACTTTAGGAATTGTTTTATGGAATTATTTTAAGATCTTTGGAGGAGTTTTGGGGAAAACTCAGGTGAGTGGCTGCCTTTCCTCTGACGTCTTGGTCTCCATTCATCTTTTAAAACAATTAATTTGAATCTTAGTGTCTTCCATGTTTCCTTCTCTTTCAACCAGAATTAAGGAACTCATTGGGCACACAAGGAAAGTTTGTTAGGCAATTGGTCACTGGAATTTATTTGAAATACTGATTTATGTATTGTCTTCCAAATCAAGTCAACAAGCTTCTATTAAATACCTACTATGTGCTGGTCACTGTGCTAAGCCCTGAGGATAAAAAAAATTAAAAACAGTTCAGCTCAAGGAGTTCATAATCTACTTGAGAAGACAACATGCAAGCAATTATGTGCAAATAAAACCAAGATAAATTGGAGAGAATCTCAGAGAGAAGGAATTAGAATGAAGAATGACAGGGAAACGTTTCTAGCAGGTTAGATTTTAGCTGAAACCCAAACGAGGCAAGAAAGTTTAAAGATGGAGATAAGCTTGAGAATCTTAGGTATCAAGGACAATCAATAAAAATGCCTTTATTGCCTATATCTACATATAAATAATTAATTGTAGCCCTCTTGGCAATGGGGGGAAGACAGGGGAGAAAAGAACAAAGTAAAAAGTACACAGCAGAGACCAAAAGACGACTAAGAAGGAAGCAAAGATGGACAGCTCTCAACACAACATGTAGTGTTTCTTACATAGGCTATCTTGAAATGTAAATTTATTGCTTTATGTTTTGAAACCTCTCATGTTCTGCTATGTACATGCCATTTTTTTCTTTTCTTATTTTGTATTGAGTTTTAATATTTAAGTTTATAGTATATTTCATTTTCTTTTCTTATTGTTTATTTAAGTGTTAGTAGTTAAATCTAAAATTAAAAAAGGATTAAAAAATGCCCATAGTGACCAGAGGTGGGTTTTAGAGAAGTTCTGTAGACAGTGAGTTAGTGGGGGTAAGCAAGTGCTGGAACAGTTGACTTCACCATGTCAAAATTACTGAAGGAGAGAAGTTATTTGTCCTTCTAGCAGGAAAAGTATTGAGTATATTTCAATCAAGAAGCTCACAAACAAGAAAAGAAAAGCTGAAGAATGAAAAGGCTTTATGTCTAAACATTTTAGGTGAGAAACTTCAATGGCTTCAAAGTCACCTTGATCCCAACAAAAGAGTATACAATGAAAGATGCTTGTGTGAACTGATTGAGTTATTTACTCTCAACAGTGTACTGAAACACATTCAGTTACAGAACAGCATCAAAGGCAGACAGGGAAGAAAATACTTTTCTTAAAAAATAGTCATCAAACAGAGGATGGAATGTGAGGGAAACTCATACACGGAGATCCTACTACTGTGAATGCAAAATATTTGGGAACTTTCAGGGAATGGGGTGGTGATCTGAAGAAACTGCCAAATATTAAGATGAGAAAATTTTATGCTTATGATAAAGTTTGATCCCACAGAGGAGAATTTGGAGAGAATAGACATCAGAGATGGATCAAGTGACTGTGATGAAGGAATACCTAAGGCAGCCTTGTTCTAATTGATTTGACTGAAGAAATAATTATGCTGTAGTACTCTCAAGCATTGCTGGTAAATATTCTGCTCATACAGATTTGAAGGATCTTTCTTCAGTTGTGGTTTGTAAAATAATATTTGCTGTGCAGTTTTAAAAGGATAGGTTAACAAGTCATATCTGAAGAATGCTTAATATTTTAATGTAAGCTACCCCCCCCCCCAAAAAAAAAGAGAAATGCATATTAGTGATCCTTTTACTTGAGTCTCTCAGGATGAGGAAAAAGGAATTGATATATTAATTGAATTATTTGTTATATATTTATTCATTCACTTTATTTACTATTATTTTTATCAGAATAGGAAAGACCTCCAGGTTCTTCTAGTTCATACTGATGGGGTTCAGACACTAGGAGCCTCCTTGAACTCCCCCTGAATCTTCCCACTTAATCTGGCCTTGCTTACTCAAATCTAATCTTCCCATTTGTTCCGGCAGTTTCAGGAAGCCCAAGAACTTTTCATTATCATTCTGCTCAGATCTCTGTTGCACCCCCCACCCTTGATCCCATCAAAACACCATTCTCCTGGCTGCTGACCACTCCCATCAAGATCTGTATTCATTCTCATACTGCCCCAATCAAGATCCCTGGATTGCCCCACCTACTTCCCACCCAAACCCTCCATTGTCTAATATCTCCTGATAGCCTCGAGCTGTTTCCAACCTTTGACCCTGCTTGGATTTCCTCCTTGGACTTCTCCCCAAGACCCTCCCTAAACCCTTCCTCGCATCACCCTGGACTACCAGACCACCCTCCCAGATCCTTCTGATAGTCTTTTTTGTATTTAATTATACCTCCCCTCCTTGAAAGCGCTCAGATGCAATCCAGCTCAGACTCTGTCTAGCTCAGATTCCATCTGGCCCGCTTTGCATACAAGCATTACAAATTCTTAGGCTCCTTAAGAGCCAACCCAATTTGACAAATCTTTAATAAACTTTGTTTTCTTTGGCTTTAAGGCTTGAGTCGAATTCATTCGAGCACAACCTGGACTGTCGGTATTTTGGGGTTCTTGGCACCCCTAAACCTCGTCAATACCTTTCTATGAAGGAAATTCTTCTATGACATACCCTTCAAGTGGTCCCTGAGTATGTGCTCCAAGATGTCCAGTGAGGGTGAACCAATTTTTTCCAGAGTCAGCCTGGTTCACTTGAGCTTAGCTCTTGTTAGGAGAGTAAGGCAGTGCTGCTCTTAGTCAAGTGGCAAGAGTTTATGGTAACACTTTAGCAAAGCACAGGTGAAGGCTCTGAAGGAACTTACAAGTTAGTGAGGATGGTGCTGGGGCTTACATGGAAGAGAGACAAGGGAAAGGTGTGCCAGGGATGCTAATTAGGTCATCTGGGTCCAGGTGTCTGGAAGATATGGATAGGAAACTGCAGGGACTCTGCAGAGATAACTTTGTTGGTACCAGATATTGAGGGAGAAAAGACGTGTTTTTTTGTTTCGTTGTCAGAGGCATGGACCATGGGGATCTGGCATTAGGGAGAGTCCTTGGGACGGCAGGGGCAAGAATCCTTAGACTAGGCACTCCTTTATCTGTTCTAATAAGAATGTCTTCTGGAACAAGAGAAAATTTTCTCACAGGACAGGGGTGTACTGAGAAATGGGGTGACATCCAGAGACATGATCCAGGTCCCACCACCCCATCAAGATGTTCACTTTTTCTAGCTAAGGTCTTTAATAGGTCTCATTTTTACAGAGGAAGCATCCATTAAGTGATTAAGGCTTAATAAGAACTGAGGGAGAGAATGGTCTCTTAAAAAAATATTGATCTGGGAGGGGAAGACCCTCAGGGGGGTCAAAACAAAAACAATTGCTATTTACATTTATTCTGAGCCAAGCAGGGCCAAAATAAGGACCAATAGGGCTTGGCCTGGGACTTATTGTTGACCAATCAATGAGAGCCAGTATAATAACAGAGGAAAAACCAAAAAGGAAATGGCAAAGATTAAAATATTAAAATTTACATTCCCTTTGGGCAGAGCGCCGCCAGGAAAGGGAAAGAAGCGATAGAAAGGAAAAGATGGAAGGGAATGCTGAGAGAGAAAGACAGAGAGAGAGAGAGAGAGGAGAGAGAGAGGAGAGAGAGAGAGAGAGAGAGAGAGAGAGAGAGAGACAGAGAGAGAGAGAGAGAGAGAGAGAGAGAGAGAGAGAGAGAGAGGGAGAGAGAGAAAGAGGGAGGGAGAAAAGAAGGAAGGAAGAAACGAAGGAAGAAAAGAGGAGGGCTTAGACCAAGGTATTGAGAAAGCCCCTTATAAGAGAGATTGTCCATTTGTAATGTTGCTATGGAAATTAGAAACCTGAATAAACGTCTTTTGTCTAAACTCTCTTGGTTGAACTAACTAATGTTAGATAGCAATTATCTATCTATCTATCTATCTATCTATCTATCTATCTATCTATCTATCTATCTATCTATCCTTCTATCTGCCTGCATACCTGTCTACCTACCTATATGTGTATACATAAATGAGAAAACAAATAAACTGAGTCAAAATTTCATGTTTATTGACCAGTTGTTAGAAAAAATTTTTTTAAAGGGAGGCCAGTGTCATAAGAATTTCTCTAGCAACTGTAAGAAGAAGCAATATGGTGCATCTCTCCATCACAATTCCTCCAACAAATACCTAGAAGGAAGGCCAGACCATGCAGTGATAGCAAAATCAAAGGAGAAAATAAAAAAAGTTTTTTTCCAATTGAGGTCATCACAAAGAAATCAGAAGCCTCTTACCAGAGCATTCCAACCAGGGGGACAGAACTGTAGTCTAAGACATTGTGCTCTGGAAAGGAGAATTCTCAGAATCTAGCAGGGATAAGTCTGAAAGCAACAAGGAAAAAGGAGCCAATTTGCCCTGAGTTGTTCTGACCCCAGAGATGGGTCATAGATCCAGAGTGAACTGAAGAGGACAGCTGTATCTACAGGTAGTACAAATGTTGGATTTGTACCAAGGCAGGGAATTACAGTGGACTTCAACTGTTTACTGGGTGAAGAAGAGTAGATTAACAGAGCAGTAACCTTGCCACTCTTCTTTCTGACTCACCCCTTACTAATCTGCTGGCAGTAACTGAGAAATCAAGGCAGAGAGTTCAGGTCAAGTCAGACTCAACATATCGTCCACCTGAACCTGACGAGCCTTCCATCAAGCTGGTAGACTCAGAGCCAACAGTAGGCTGCAGGCTCTCCAGTCAAAGACAAGCCTACAATTTTGTCTCCAAACTGGGTCAAGAGCTTAGAAAGAACAAGAGGATAACAATCAGACTTTGCATTAGATCAGACTACTTAGGGTACACTAAAAGTTTGTAGGGCTCCAGCAGGAGCCACCACTGAGACCCTAGAAAAATATAATATTCAGTACTTGAAGAATGAGCAGCTAGGTGGTGCAATGGAGAGAGAAGCTGGCTTAGAGTCAGGAAGACCTGAATTCAAATTTGACCTTAGACACTAGCAGTATGAACCTGGACAAGTCACTTGATCCTGTTTGCCTCAGTTTCCTCACCTGCACAATGAAAGGAGAAGGGAATGGCCAACCACTCCAGTATCTTTGACAAGGAAACCCCAAATGTGGTCATGCAGAGTCAAACATGACTGCACAATAACAAGCAATGGTCACTTATGTCCCTATTGAAAGGGGCTGCATGTTCTCAACCTCTCCTCTGTTCAAGTTTGGTCATTATAATTATGTAACATTTATTATTATTTTAACATTCTTTGCCTTTATTTTTATTTCTTTATTTATTCTTTATGTATATTCTATTTCATTTATATTTTATTTCCTTTTTTATTCTTTATATTTTTCTTTATTCTTTATATTTATATTCCTTATTCTTTATTTATATTTATTTCCTTTTTATAATTTTAACATTCTTTTCCTTTATGTTGTTACAGACATACATATATATTGTTTCCTTTGTTTTTCTTAATTGACACTGTGACAATTCACATATTTTACAAGTTTCTCTAAATTCTCCCTATTTCACCCTCTCCCTCCCTTAGATCTCAGTATAGAATGATTATCCAAGATCCCTGGGATATTAGTGCCCCTTACACTGTTGATTTAGCTTTTGGGTCCACTGGCCTGGGAATAGTACTGAGATGTAACTCTTATGGAGAACAGGCCTGTAATCTTGACCACCACCACTACCAGCTGTGGATGAATGGCCACTAAAAGAGTGAGCAAGCTAGCCTGACTGAAGCAGCAACATTTCCTGAGGAAGATGTGGAAACTGGCAGGTGAAATGTGCTTGAGCCCCTCATCACCCAAAGAAGGCTGAAAACCTGGACTAGCCAATTAGAAAGAATGATTTGAGCCCTTATCAATAATCCGTTGTGACACTCTCTGAAAGAAGCCAAGGTTCTCTTGCTGTTTCAGCAGTTTCACAACTGGATAAAGCTGATCCAGAACATTCTTCTGTTTACAATTAATAAAGACCAGGAGGCTTGAACTGGACCCTATCTTGATTAGTGACTTTTCTCTTGTTATCTTGTTGTTTTATAATATTCCCTTGTTTATGGCAGACAGAAACAAAACATACTGGGGGCGGGGCACAATTTTGTTCTATGGAAACCAAAATTTTGGCTGACAAAAGAGACAGGCATTCTGAGTTGGGGCAGGGAACACTTCCTTACTCTGTGGGTATATAATCTCCTTTATTTTTATTTTTAAAATATATAGTTTATTTTTCAATTCTTAACATTCACTTCCACAAGAATTTGAATTCAAAATTTTCTTCCCATCTCTCCCCATCCCCCACCCCAGCACAGCATGCACCCCATCCACCCTTTCTTTCAGTCTGTCCTCCCTTCTATTACCCACCCTTCTTCCATCCCCCTTACCCTCTATTTTCTTGTATGGCAAAATAGATATCTATACTCCATTGACTGTGTAGTTTAATTTTCAGTTGCATGCTAAAACAATTTTTAACTTTCATTTTTAAAGCTTTGAGTTCCATATTCTCTCCCTCCTTCTCCACCCATCCTCATTGAGAAAACAAGCATTTCAATATAGGTCTTACCTGTGTAACAATGCAAGGCACTTCCATAATAGTTATGTTGTAAAAGACTAACCACATATCCCTCTGTCCTATTCTGCCCTTCATTTATTCCATTCTCTCCCTTGACCTGTCCTCCCACAAGTGTTTGCTTCCAATTATCCCTTTCCCCAATTTTCTGTCCTTTCTGTTATCTTCTCTCTCCTATCCCCTTCCCTCTTTCCTTCCTGCAGGGTAAAATAGATTTCCAAATCCAACTGAGTGTGTTTATTCCCCTCCTTAAACCAAATCCTGTAAGAGTAAGGCTCAATTATTTCCTTTCATCTCCCTCCTTTTCCCCTCAATGAGGAAAGCTCTTTTATGTGAGATGATTTGCTACATTCTACCTCTCCCTTTCTCTTACTACTAGTACATTCTGTTCAATACTAAATTTTATTTTTGTAGGTATTCTCCCTTCTTATTAAGCTCACCCTGTGCCCTCTGTCTATGTGTGTGTGTGTATATATATATATATATATATATATATATAATAATATGTATATATATTTTGTTGCTGCTGCTGCTCCAGAATTTGTTTAGAGTCATTTTTTACAGGTATTTTATAGGCTATGGGGGGAGAGCTAGAGTAGGTCTATCCTTCTACTCTGCCATCTTGACTCTGCCCCCCTATAATCTCCTTTAACTTTTTTTTTAGCTCATTTTAAATGAGCTCCCATGCATTCGTATGCATGTTTGTCCACTTTGAGAGAAATAAACACACACATACAGCTAATATTGTTTGTCTTTCTTAGACAAAACTCTGGAAGGTTGCCAGCTCGGAAGGTCATAGCATCTAGACTACTACTCATTCACTTTTAACCCACTGGAGACAGTCCAGAAGGTTGCATCCCAAACTGGGAATGGTAGTGTCCTTGGCCTCTATAGCCACCTTCCAGGTGTTCTTGAAAAGGACCAATGACATGAGGAGGGTGAATTAGATTTGTGGGAGGCAGTGCTGAGCAAAGTTGTCTCTCCTTCAGAGTCATCCAAGTCCAGTGACAAGATAAAAATCAGGAAGACTGGAATTGGTCCTTTCTACATTAATATCTTTTCCAGGTCTCATTATGTCTGTGGCCATGTCCATTCAGTGACTAAGGGCTAAGTAAGAACTGAAAAAAAAGTGGCCTGATTTACCATTATAGCGATATCAGTCTGAGAGGGGAGGACCCTGAGAATGTCTGTCCAGAACAGAAAACAATGCTATTTACACTCATTCTAAGAGATCAAACTATAAACAATAAGCCACAGAAGCTTGGACTGAGGTTTATTATTGGCCTTATGGATGATTTGTGCCTTACCTGTGGTAGAGTATTTCAGGTTCCTTTTGGCCTGATCAGCCACAGTTGGACACACTGTGACTTAACTCTAACATCCTGATGTTATTTTATTTCTCTTCTAGAAGGAAGGGTAACAACCATTATTGGCCCTTCAATAAAAGCCAGAGTGATTTGGGTTTAAAGGCTTAGTCAAGAACACCATATAAAACACAATGGGCTTTTTTTGAACTATATCCAAGAAACCACAAATGAAAACTGTACAAGACAAAGAGTAAATTTTCTCTACTTTTTGAAGAAATTAATTTAAAAAATTTAAAAATTAGTCCTCAAACCCCAAAATTTCTTACAAAATACAAGCAACCAAAAATTATATCCTGATGAACAGAGCACCCCCATATAAGGCTATGGTGTGCTAAGTAGAGACAGGTACCGGATGTGGTGAGGGAAGAAGAAGAAGAAGAGGAAGAAGAAGGAGGAGGTGGAAGAGAAGCAGGAGGAGGAGGAGGAGGAAAAAGGAAAAGAAGAAAGAAAAAAGAAAAGGAAGAATAAAAGAATAGGAAGAAAAAAATAATAATAAGGAAGAAAGAGGAGAAGAAGAAGATGGAGGAGGAGAGATCTGGCAGCAATCTTTTCAGGTACCATGGCCTTTCCATCTCAGCAGTCATGACTTCCAAAGGCTCAGAAAAAAAGTTTTCATAACTCCAATACCTGGCAAAGACTTCACTGGATGTGGTTTTATCAAGGGCCCCGTCACTAATGAAGATACAATATCGTCTGCTATATTGTGGTCCTGTGTGAAAACACTGAGCTTGTTGCTGTCAGACTTGAGGACAAAACCACCTCTTTATGTTGTCTCCCCTTTTAAGAGTCTAGCTTTGAGAGCAGAGACTGTTTTACTTTCATATTTGTATGCTTAACATTTAGTCAAGTACTTTGCATTATGGTAAAGGTTTAAATTTTTTTTCATTAATTCTTACAATTCAATCATATGTGACACAATTCCAGGCACTGCAGGCTCCAGAAGGCCTTTCTCTCTTTGCCATGTCTTCATGTATCTTCACTTGGGTGCAACATCACTGCTGGGTGTGGGGGTCAGCAGGGCTCCCAGATGCTGCCCCTTTGCTGAGTACACTGTAGGTACTTTTCTCAGCTGCAAGGAAACATGTTCCTCTAAACTACTCACCCCCACCCCCAGGGACTCTCTCTGGGCCTGTGTCTGTGGTGGGTTTGAGTTTCCTCTCCTGGCAAGGCCAGTCTTGGATGAGAAGAGAAGGTTCCCTCTTCTTCCTTTAAGGGATCTCCCCAACCAAGTGACAATAAGTCTGGATTCCTTAGCATCTGAATCTTTTTTTTTTAAATAGGCCCAAGGAGAATGACCTCTTAAACAGTTATTAAATATTTCTTGTGTGTGTCATTTATCATCTGTGGAGAGAATTCTGATTTTTATAATAATCAATATAATGATCAATAATTCATGTGAGTGACTCACAAGCTGGGAAAGGTGATTCTGCAAAATCTAACCGATTAGCATATTAATTACACCTATCATATTGATTGTTATAAAAATCAGAATTCCCTCCATACATTCAATAGCCAAGCTCTTTAAATCTTATCAGAATGATTTAGCAACTGATTTTCCCATTTCGAAGATATGAGAAAGTTCATTAACGCTGCTTGATAGTTTGTATTGACATGCTGGACTTTTGTGTGCCACCACAAAAAGAGCTGCTTTAAATATTTTTGAATGTGTGGGTCCTTTCCCCCTTTTCATGATCTCTTTGGTAACATAGAGCTAGTAGTGGGATTGCTGGATCATAGGGTATATACAATTTTATAGCCCTTTTGGCATAGTTCCAAACTGCTATCCAGAGCAGATGGGTCAATTTACAACTCCACCAACGCATTAGTGTTCTAATTTTCTTACATTTTCTCCAATATTTATTGTTTTCCTGTTTTGTCACTTTAGCCAATCTGATAGGTGTGATGTGATACTTCAGAAATGTTTTAATTTGCATTTCTCTAGTCAATAGTGATTTAGAGTCTTTTCTCATATGACAATAGACAGCTTTAATTTCTTCCTCCAAAATCTGCCTGTTCATATGCTTTGACCATTTATCAATTGAGGAATGACTTGTATTCTTATAAATTTGACTCAGTTCTCTATGCATTTTAGAAATAAGGCCCTTATCAGAGACACTTGTTGCAAAAATTCTTTCTCAATTTTCTGCTTCCCTCCTAATCTTGGTTGCATTACCTTTATTTGCGTAAAAACTTTTCAATTTAATGTAATCAAAATTATCCATTTTGTAGTCTTAATATTCTGTAGTTTAGACATAATTTCTTCCATTCTTCATAGATCTGACAGGTAAACTCTTCCTTGTTCTCCTAATTTGCTTATAGTTTCACCTTTTATGTCTAAATTGTGTACCCATTTCTTGTATGCATTCATGTACACCTTCTTTTATACATTTAGTGTATACCATTTCAAGATATACAGTGTAAGATGCTGGTCTACTTTCTGCCACACTATTTTCCAGTTTTCCCAGTAGTTTTTGTCAAATAGTCAATTCTTATCCCAGAAGCTAGAGTCTTTGGGCTTATGAAAACCAGCCTCTTAAAAACAAATTGCAAGGGCAGATTTTCTAAAGCTACTCCAGACAGGAAGACTTGTGGAGCCTCAAATTCTTCCTTCCTCAGAAACAAATCTTTTCCCCTTCTCATTCCCTTCCCTGATGTATCCTGAGTATTCCCCAGTTAGCCTTAGATCCATTAAACTGTTGCAATGCAAGGGCAGAAAGATGAGGCTGGCAGACAATCTGCTTTAAGTTCTCCCCTCCTCTCTTCAATTCCAATCATTGTTGTTTTCCATATACTTACTTAAGTTGCCCTTTTCATAGAGTTGGTGGTGGTGGTTGTGTGTGTGCATACACAAAGAACCATCAGGAGGAAGCAAATCTAGTTTGGAAAATGTTATCAAGTTTTCAAGTCAGGTACAGAAGACTTCTTCCCACTCTCAAGCCCTCCTCTCCCATTACACACCTCTTCTGCCCCCAGAAAATGAGTCAAAGGAAACTACCAGTAGTGGAAACAAGCTGGGCCAAGGTAAAATAAGTAACAGATAATTTTCCATTCCCAGTTCATCTGTAGTGGCTGACTCATTAGGATGAAGCATGTGCTAAAGAGGCCAAGATGGAAAGTGTAATTTCTATTTAAAAAACCAGTATTGTTGCACAGAAGATAAAACGAGTCTGTTCCAAAGGCACCTGTATATAGTGGCCATGATGGTGTGCTGTTAGTCGCCTGGCAGGCATGCTAATGTGCTCTGGAGGGCTCAGTGCAAGTCAGTCCCATTGATTACAAATTAGCTCTTGGGTCAGTGGGGCAGTCTGCTGTAGAGAGGATACACTCAACCTAGTTAGCCTGAGAGTTTCTAATTCTCAGCCCCAGGAGGCGTTTGTTTACCTGGCAATCCTCCCCAAACCACTCAGATCCATAGCCTGCAGTTGTGTGCGACATTTCCCAGAAAAGGAACCCCCATCTTTTCCCTTTGCCTTCGCAACCTGCTCCCCACCCCAAGTTCATTCATTCAGTCTCTGGGGCTGGAGCTCTCAGGTTCTCAGCCTACCCTCGCCTTGCCTCTCAGTCCGCTAGGCTCACTTTCTGCTTGGGACCAAGATACTTCTGCGGGTCAGTGCACGAACCGCCTGGAAGGTCCTGGGCTTCAAGCAGGCTGCTGGTTGAGGATTGCAGGGAGACCAAGTCCCTTCTGCCTCAGTTTCCCGCACAGGGAGAGGCAAAGGTGCAGGAGGGGCTGGCGCTCTGCCTCCCCCGCCCTTAGGCAGGTGAGCCTGCCAGGCCAGGAGCTGCTGCGAGGACCCTGGCTTGCTGCATGCAGGGCTAGGAGCTGCTCCTGCTTGCAGGGATCGGGAGATGACGTTTTAAAATTTCATCATCAGCTTATGAATCTTGTCTTTTTGGTCTGTTCTGAATTCAGATTGTCTGAGAGGACTCTTTTAGCTGCATCCCTACAATGTGAGTAAGATGGCTCAACTTTTTCACCCTCTTTCCCAGATTGAGTTCATTGCCTTGGTGATTTGTTCTACGAACCTCTCATTACTGAACTTGTCGTAATTACATCGTTATTATTGTGTGTAAAGGAAGTGGTAAGTGTATCTTCTTTTCAATATTGCTACACTTTGTTTCATTGAACCTCTAATGACTTTAGCACATCCTATCAAGACTCCATTTAGGTCTGTAGGTTTGCTTGTGTTCTTGGTATTAATAATTTTTGTCTGTTAATTTATAAGAAAGATGGATTTCATATTTATTTTGAACTCTCTTCCCTTGTTTTTGTTAAGGTGCCATAAGGTGCCTCTGATGTCTGTGCTTTAATATTCTTATTCAGAAGATATAGTCACAAGTCTTCCAAACCCAACATTTCCCACACTGTTGGGTTCTTTCCTTTTACTCTTTCTTTTTTAGGTTTAACGTGCTTTGAGAGAGGATGTTTAGATTCTACTACACTAGTGGTTCTACAGTTTGGGTAATGGGTTTACACAGTTCAGTTTCCCCTTCTCAGTTTAGATACTATGCATTGTTCATGTTGCTTTTAAGCAAAATTCAGTGTCCTTGTTTCTCCATCTACAATTATTCTTTGTCCAAAAGTATGTTACTTTTTGGAAGATAGATGGAGACTCTCACCTTATATGTACAATATTTTTTCCAGGCCTCTGGCTTTCAATTTAAATGTCTTCATCTTTCAGGTATTTCTTCTATGTCTCAGTGGTTAGATTTTTTTTCTTAATTTTTATTAAATTGTTTAATTCATCAGCCTTTAAGTTTATAATCATTTGGCTGGTGTTTGTCTACATTCCTCTCATTGGTATGGATGTTTATCCTACCTATGTTGTTAATGTATTTTTGCATAATGGGAAGATATTTCCCATCCATTAATGGGCCCATGTAACCTGCTTGAGTCACATGGAAGCCCGAGTCACATGAGTTTGTGGTGGGAGAAGCTTGACAAATGGGTAGAACAGGAAGGATGGAACAGAGCTTGAGAGGAAATTGGACACAGGGAGAGAAAGGAAGCAGGCAGGGAAGTGTGAGTGTTCGTTTGTGGGAAGACCCTAGCAGGAGAAAGGCTTGGGGATGGTGATGCCCCCTGCATTGTTATTGTGTTTTATTTCTTTGTATTATTTTTTCCTTGTATTTATTTCTTTGTATTATTTCTTTGTTGTTATGATGGATTTGGCTTTCTGGTGTTGGGATTTGGCTTTCTGGTGTTTAAATAAATGTTTTGGTTCTGTCTTCCATGTGATTCAGAACTGTGCTGGCATACTCATATGTGCTGTAGGCACTATAAATATCATGTTGGTCCCATACCATCTCTCACTGGAATACTGTAATTCATTTTGCTTCCAGTATTATTTGGATGCTAATTTGTCCCTAGAGATCCTTCTCCTATGCTGCCTCCTTGGTTTTTTACCCCTTTACTTAAATCCTTCTCCAATATTTTTGAACTTTCTCTTTCTCCAATCCACCTTAAAAAGAAAACAACCAAAACTCTGTGGCCTTGCCCTCTTCCAAGTTTTTCTTCATGTTTTTGGCTTCTCTTCTAGTTTCTGTTGAATTTATTCTTCATTTCATGGACTACATACCTTTAGGTGGCATAAGAGTGGCTAGGTTGTTAGGCCTAGAGTCAGAAAGAGGAGTCTAAATATGATCTCAGACATTTGCTAGCTATGAGGACCTTGGGTGACTCATTTAAACTGTTGGGATCAGTTTCCTCAATTGTAAAAATGGAGATAATGACAACTTTTTCCCAGGATGGCTGTAAGGATCAAATGAGCTATTTTTAAAGAGCTTGCTTAGCACAGTGCCTGGCATGTAGGTGCTTATGCTTCTTTCTTTACTTCCTTTCTGTTTCAGTATTCTTGGAATCTTACCTGAACTAGCATCAGTGCTGAGCTACCTCCTTTCTCTCCTTTTTAGGTTATTGCATTTATCATTTTTCTGCTGTGTCTCACTCTTGGAAATATATGTTGGTGAAGGTAGTCATGTCTAATGGAAGCAATGTCTTAGAGCAGAAATCCCACTGTCCTAAGTCATGAGGGTGTCAGCACTCACCTACTGCTTAAGCCCTAGCTGACAGAAATGCCTCCATGGTTGACCACTAATTGACCCATTTCTACACTGAGAAGTTCCTTTGTACCCAACTATTGACTGAGTCTGCTATATTGAGGTTTAGGAAAGGCAGGTTAGCAGTCTATTGGTTTAGCACACTTCCTCTAATGCAGGTTGGTCAAGCTAAGAAATATTATTAGTGTCCTTGGGGATAAGAAGAGTAGAAGTCCATACCTGCTGATTGGCAGCTCTTACCACTCCCACCCTGATCCAACTCAGTCTCCATGATTCCCCCCACCAACCACCAGATATAAGAGTGGAGACCCAGGAGATCTGGGCTCTACATCTGGGTACAATTCTGCTATGCACTCAAATGACTGTGATCATTGTGTGCCTGTAGGTCTACAGAGTAAGGATACCACCACCCCAATCCACATGCCAGTGAGTAATTAATAACCTTTAAGTGCTTATGTGCCCTACAGCTCCCTCACAGAGACTCAGCCTGTTCTCTCTCTGATTTCTGGCCCCTAGTAAGGATAGATTATCCTATCTCTTCTTGTCTTCACACCACCTTAAAGTTCTTGCTGTCCTTGGAAATTTACTTGTCCCCTTCTCCTGGGGGATGGAGGTAGGTACTTATTGGGTCTGAATTTTCTCCAAACTGTAAGGCTAAGATCCTCCTCCATTGTTTGATTTTGAGAGAGATATCATACAATACATTTAGTATGTCACTAAAATGTTTTAATTAAACCATAACATTTAAAAAGTCATAACATAATTTTCCTTCTGTCCCCATACACCCAGTAAAATTTTAGTTTACTACCCTAAAAGTCAGTGGGATGAGGGGATAGTGTGTAGTTATCTGGTTATGGGAGGGAATTTTGGGGCAAGGCAGATGTTTGAAGAGATATTCATGCATGTCTTTAAGAATATGTATGCAGGCTTATATCGTTTTTTTTTGGTTACTAGGGAACAACTCATGTCTTAGAGTTCATCTGGCTTCTCTATGGGACTGGCCCAGCTTGAGGCTTCTTGGCCATGGTCCTCCTGGTCTCTGTGCTACCCAGCCCACTTTCCCTGGGGTGCTCCTGTTGCACCTGGGTGCTTTTCTACATTCTAGCTGTTCCTCAACTATAGCTATCTTGAGGACCACTGTTATACAACACCCACCTGGGTTCCTATAGTTTCTGCTTATTTGCCAGCTCTTTGAGACAGCCATACCATATGCTGGAACAGTTATGGTTCAAAAGTCATGGGGAGGGAGGGGAGCTGAAAAAAGAGAGGGAAGACAGAGGGAGGCAGTAGTCAAAAATTAAAACTCTCTTGTGGAGGGAAAGGGAGAAGGGAAAACTAAAAGAATAAACTAGGGAAAGGGGATGGAGGCAAAGACACAGATAGTAATCATAACTGTGAATGTGAATGGGATGAACCCTCCGGTAAAACAGAGACAGATAGCAGAATGGATTAAAAAGCATAATTCAACAATATGTTGTTTACAAGAAAAACATTTGAAATGGGTGCAAACACACAGAGTAAAGGTAAAAGGTTGGAGCAAAATATTTTGTGCTTCAGCTGATGTAAAAAAAAGAAAAGAGAGCAATCCTAATCTCAGACAAAGCAAAAGCAGAAATAGAGCTAATCAAAAGAGATAATGAAGGAAACTATATCCTGCCAAAAGGCACCATGGACAATGAAACAATCTCATTCCTGAATATATACACTCCAAGTTGTATAGCATCCAGATTCTTAGAGGAGAAGTTAAGGGAGTTACAGGAAGAAACAGACAGCAAAACTATACTAGCGGGGGACTCAACCTCCCACTCCCTGAACTTGATAAATATAACCTCAAAATAAACAAGAAAGAAGTAAAGGAGGTGAATAAAACTCTGAATAAGGTAGATATGATAGGTCTCTGGAGAAAATTGAATGGGAATAGAAAGGAATATACCTTTTTCTCAGCAGTACTTGGCACATATACAAAAACTGACAATATACTAGGACATAAAAACCTTACAATCCAGTCTAGTAAGGCAGAGATAGTCAATTCATTCTTCACAGATCATAATGCAATAAAAATTATATGTAATCAAAGGCCATAGAAATATAAACCAAAAATCAATTGGAAACAAAATAATCTAATCCTAAAGAAGGAGTGGGTTAAAGAAGAAATCATAGAAACAATCAACAACTTCATTCAAGAGTATGGCAATAGTGAGACAACCTACCAAATTTTATGGGATACTGCAAAAGCAGTTCTTAGGGGAAGTTTTATATCTTTGAATGCCTACATAAATAAAATAGAGAAAGAGGAGATCAATGACTTGGGCATGCAGCTGAAAAAGCTAGAAAGAGGACAAATTGAAAATCCCCAAGTAAATACCAAATTAGAAATACTGAAAGCCAAAGGAGAGATTAATGAAATTGAAATTAAGAAAACTATTAAACTAATAAAAAACCTAAGAGTTGGTTTTATGAAAAAATATCAATATAATTGATAAACCTTTGGTCAATTTGATTAAAAGAACGAAAGAAGAAAGCCAAATTACCAATATCAAAAATGAAAAAGATGAACTAACCTTCAGTGAGGAAGAAATTAAAAGAATAATTAGAAATTACTTTGCCCAACTGTGTGCCCATAAATTCAACAATTTAAATGAAATAGATGATTATTTTAAAAAATATAAATTTCCCAGGTTAATAGATGAGAAAGTTGAGTACTTAAATAACCCCATCTCAGAAAAAGAATTTGAACAAGTCATCAATGAACTCCTCAGGAAAAAATCTCCAGGGCCGGATGAGCTTAAAAGTGAATTCTGTCAAACATTTAAAAAGCATTTAATTCCAGTATATAGACTATCTGGTAAAATTGCTGAAGAATGAGTCCTACCAAATTCTTTTTATGATACAAATATGGTTCTTATACCTAAACCAGGACAAGCAAAAACAGAGAAAGAAAATTATAGACCAATTTCTCTAATGAATATAGATGCAAAAATTTTAAATAAGATATTAGCAAAAACAATACAGCAATTTATCACAAGAATGATACATTATGATCAGGTAGGATTTATATCAAGAATGCAAGGCTGGTTCAATATTAGAAAAACTATTAACATTATTGATCATATCAACAACAAGACTAACCGAAACCACATGATTATCTGAATAGATGCAGAAAAAGGTTTTGACAAAGTATGACACCCATTCCTATTGAAAACACTAGAAAGCATAGGAATAAATGGAATTTTCCATAAAATAATGAGCAGTATCTACCTAAAATCATCAACAAACATTATATGCAATGAGGACAAGCTAGATGCATTTTCAATAAGATAAGGGGTGAAACAAGGATGTCTATGATCATCACTGTTATTCAATATGACATTAGAAATGCTAGCTGTAGCAGTAAGAAAAGAAAAAAGAAATTGAAGAATTAGAATAGACAAAGAGGAAACTAAGTTATCACTCTTTGGAGATGATATACTTAGAGAATCCCTGAGAATCAAGTAAAAAACTGCTTGAAATAATAAACGACTTTGGCAAAGTTGCAGGTTACAATATAAACCCACATAAATCATCTATATTTCTATATATTACTAACAAAGCCCAACAGCAAGAGATAGAAGGAGAAATTCCATTTAAAGCTATGGTAGACACTATAAAATATCTGGGAGTCTACCTGCCAAAACAAACCCAGGGACTATATGAACACAATTACAAAACACTTTTCACACAAATAAAGTCAGATCTAAGTAAGGGGAAAAAAATATCAGTTGCTTGTGGCTAAGCCGAGCTAATATAATAAAAAATGACTATTCTACCTAAATTAATTTAGTTATGCAGTGCCATACCAATCAAACTATCAGATAATTATTTTCTAGAGCTAGAAAAAATAATATCATAATTCATCTGGGAGAAGAAAAAGTCCAAAATATCAAGGAAACTAATGAAAAGAAATGCTAGGGAAGTTGGCCTAGCCCTTCCAGATTTCTTTTTTTTTTTTAACATAAATATTTTTTTTAACTTTTTACATTCATTTTCACAAAATTTTGGGTTCCAAATTTTCTCCCCATTTATCCCCTCCCCCCACCCCAATACACCGAGCATTCTAATTTTCCCTATCACCAATCTGCCCTCTCTTCTATCACCCTCCTTTCTCTTGTCCCCATCTTCTCTTTTGTCCTCTAGGGCCAGATGACTTTCTAGTTCCCATTAACTCTATTTCTTATTTCCTAGTAGCAACAACAATACTAAACAGTTGTTCCTAAATCTTTGCGTTCCAAATTCTCCCCATCCCTCACTCCCCACCCATTCCCTTTGGGAAGGCAGGCAATTCAATATAGGCCATATCTGTGTAGTTTTGCAAATGACTTCGATAATAGTCATGTTGTGTAAGACTAACTGTATTTCCCTCCATCCTATCCTGCCCCCCATTGCTTCTATTCTGTCTTTTGATCCTGTCCCTCCCCAAGACTGTTGACTTCAAATTGCTCCCTCCTCCCATTGCCCTCCCTTCCATCATGCTCCCCACACTGCTTATCTCCTTATCCCCCACTTTCCTGTATTGTAAGATAGGTTTTCATACCAAAATGAGTGTGCATTTTATTCCTTCCTTTAGTCGAATGTGATGAGGGTAAACTTCATGTTTTTTTCTCAGCTCTCTTCTTTTTCCTTCCACTAAAAAGTCTCCTGCTTGCCTCTTGAATGAGATATAATTTACCCCATTCCATTTCACCCTCTCTCCTCCCACTACATTTCTCTCTCACCATTTACCTTAATTTCTTTTAAGATATGGTCCCATCCTATTCAATGCACTCTGTGCTCTCTGTCTCTGTATGTGCATGCATGTGTGTATGTGTGTGTGCGTACACGTGTACGTGTGTGTGTGTATGTGTGTGTATGTGTGTATGTGTGTGTGTGGTCCCACCAACTACCCAGATACTGAAAAGTTTCAAGAGTTACAAATATTGTCTTTCCATGTAGGAATGTAAACAGTTCACTTTTGGTAAGTCCCTTATGACTTCTCTTTGCTGTTTACTTTTTCATGCTTCTTCTCATTCTTGTGTTTGAAAGTCAAGTTTTCTTTTCATCTCTGGTCTTTTCATCAAGAATGCTTGAAAGTCCTCTGTTTCATTGAAAGACCATATTTTCCCCTGAAGTATTATACTCAGTTTAGCTGGGTAGGTGATTCTTGGTTTGAGTCCTAGTTCCTTTGACTTCTGGAATATCCTATTCCACGCCCTTCGATCCCTTAATGTAGAAGCTGCTAGATCTTGTGTTATCCTGATTGCATTTCCACAATACTGGAATTGTTTCTTTCTAGCTGCTTGTAAGATTTTCTCCTTGACCTGGAAGTTCTGGAATTTGGCCACAATGTTCCTAGGAGTTTCTCTTTTTGGATCTCTTTCAGGTGGTGATCGATGGATTCTTTCAATACTTATTTTGCCCTCTGGTTCTAGAATGTCAGGGCAGTTTTCCTTGATAATTTCATGGAAGATGATGTCTAGGCTCTTTTTTTGATCATGACTTTCAGGTAGTCCCATAATTTTTAAATTGTCTCTCCTGGATCTATTTTCCAGGTCAGTTGTTTTTCCCATGAGATATTTTACATTCTCTTACATTTTTTCATTCTTTTGGTTTTGTTTTTTGATTTCTTGCTTTCTCAGAAAGTCATTAGCCTCCATCTGTTCCATTCTAATTTTGAGGGAACTATTCTCTTCAGTGAGCTTTTGAACCTCTTTTTCCATTTGGCTAATTCTGCTTTTGAAAGCATTCTTCTCCTCATTGGTTTTTTGAACCTCTTTTGCCAATTGAGTGAGCCTATTTTTCAAGGTGTTATTTTCTTCAGCATTTTTTTGGGTCTCCTTTACCAAGGTATTGACCCGTTTTTCATGCTTTTCTTGCATCTCTCTCATTTCTCTTCCCAGTTTCTCCTCTACCTGTTTAACTTGATTTTCGAAATCCTTTTTGAGCTCTTCCATGGCCTGAGCCCACTGGATATCCACCTGGGATGTCTGGGATACTGAGGCCCCGACCTCCACATCTTTCCCTGATGGTAAGAATTGTTCCTCATCATTAGAAATGAAAGGCGGGAACATCTGTCCCCCATCAAAGTAGCTTTCTATAGTCTTATTTTTCTTCCCTTTTCTGGGCATTTTCTCAGCCAGTTACTTGACTTCTGAGATTCTTCTGCACTCCCACCTAGATCTGCCCGGCTAGTGCTTGAGGTCTGAGATTCAAATGCTGCTCTCCTGCCTCAGGGCTTTCTGCGGTGGGCGTGGCTGCTATTCAGTGTAAGCTTAATTTCTGGTGCTCAGGTGGGGGCAGGGCCACCTCCCAGGCTCAGTTCCCTCAGGGGCTTTATGCAGAGACCTTTGGTAATGGCCCTGAGCTCCTGCCTGCTTGCGGAGTCCCGGACCGCCGCTGCCTCTGCTGCTGCCTCCCAAGGGGGCCCGAGTCACAGAGACACCCCGCTCCCCTCTCGGCCAGCCCAGAAGTCTCTCTCACTGACCTGTAGTGCCTGTGGGTGGAGGGACCTTTGCGGCTGCCGGAGATTCCGTCCCTGAAGCCTGCTCGGATCTGCTTCTCTCGGGCGGCATGGCCAGGGCAGCTCAGGGGTGGGCTCTGCTGTCCGGAGCGTGATGGACCCTTGGGGATGGCTTTCCAGGGCTTTCTGGAACAGAAATCTCTTTCACTGTGTTTCTGGGCGGCTTGCAGTGCTCCAGAATTTGTGGGGAGTTCTTTTTACAGGATATATATGGGCTGTGGGTTTGGAGCTAGCATACCTGAGTCTTTCTACTCCACCATCTTGGCTCCTCCCCTCCAGATTTCTAATTGTATTACAAAGAAGCAGTTATCAAAACCACTTGCTATTGGCTAAGAAGCAGAAGAGTAGACCAGTGGAATAGGTTAGGTATTCAAGACACAATAGCTAATGAGTATAGCAATCTACTCTTTGATAAACCCAAGGGCCCCAGCTTCTGGGATAAAACCTAACTGTTTGACAAAAATTGCTGAGCAAACTGGATGAAAAGTGTGGCAGAAACTGGGCATAGATCAATGCCTGACACTGTACACAAGAATAAAGTCCAAATGGATATATGATCTAGGTATAAAGATTGATACTATAAACAAATTAGGGGAGCAATGAATAGTGCATTTGTCAGATTTATGGAGAATGGAGAAATTTATGACCCAACAAGAGACAGAGAACATTATGAATTACAAAATGGATAATTTTGATTACATTAAATTGAGAAGTTTTTGCACAAACAAATCCGATGCAACCAAGATTAGGAAGGAAGCAGAAAACTGGGAAAGAATTTTTGCAACTAGTGCCTGTGATAAAGGCCTAATTTCTAAAATATATGGAGAACTGAGTCAAATGTACAAGAATACAAGTCATTCCCCAATTGATAAATGGTCAAAGGATATGAACAAGGAATTTTCAGAGGAAGAAATTAAAGCTATCTATAATCATATGAAAAAATGCTTTAAATCATCATTGATTAGAGAGATGCATATCAAAACAACTCTGAGGTACCACATCACACCTATCAAACTGGCAAACATGGCGAGAGAGAAAGATAATAAATGTTGGAGAAGATATGGGAGAGTTGGAACAGTATTTCATTATTAGCAGAGCTGTGAGCTGGTCCAACCATTCTGGAAAGCAATTTGGAACTATGCCCAAAGGGCTACAAAAATGTGCATACCCTTTGACCTAGTAATATTGCTTCTGGGACTGTATCCCAAAGAGATCATAGGAATGAGAAAGGGTCCCACATGTACAAACATATTTTTAGCGGCTCTCTTTGTGATGGCTCAAAACTGGAAATCAAGGGGATGCCCATCAATTGGGGAATGGCTGAACAAGTTGTGGCATATGAATGTAATGGAATACTATTGTGCTATGAGAAACGATGAACAGGAAGACTACAGAGAAACCTAGAAAGACATATGAACTGGTAGTGAAAGGAGCAGAATCTTGTATATAACAACAGCCACAGTGTGCAAGGAATTTTTCTGGTAGACAGTACTTCCTTGTAATGCATGCACTTAAAAAATTTCCAATGGACTCTTGAAGCAAAATGCCTTCCACATTCCGTGAAAGATCTATGAAATTGGATTGCAGATAGAAACAACAATTTTCTTTTGTATTATGTTTTGTTTTCTCTTGTTTTATGGTTTCTCCCATTCGTTTTAATTCTTCTATGCAACATGCATTTAATAGGAATGTACATGTAGAACCTATATAAGATCGTACGTTGTCTCAGGGAGGGAGTGAAGAGGGAGGGGGGAATGAAGGGGAGAGATATCTGGAAGTGATTGTTGAGCACTGAAAACAAAATAATTCAATTAAAAAACAAAAAAAAAAACCCAAAACAAAAACAAAACAAAAACAAAAGCTGTGTCTCCCTTCCTTTGGAGAACCTCCAACCCCCAGCCTGCTCTGAAAGCCTCTTTCAGGCTCCTTCTGTCCCTCAGCTATAGTCCTTAGCTAAGGTGCTAGATTCTGAGCCAAATATTATCTTTTATTCCCCTATTTCATGACAGTACCCTGATCAGTAAGTCTCTATCTGGTTGAGTTAGGGAGATCTCCAGCTGTCAATAGCAGCCATTCTCTTCCCACCCTTTCTGTTTCTCTGCCTTCTATCTCTGTTATCTCCCAAGGAGGAGTGAGAAGTTATTGCCTGTAGCCCTACATAGGACAATCACTAATATTTCTGATGTCTCTCATTACTGCCATGAAAAATATCAGAAATTAACCTATACCTTATTGACAATTATAATGTACTTACAAATATACTTCCCATAGTCACATGAAACTGGTGTGTTGTAAACATAACCAGATCCCAGAAATAGTCTACCTCTTGTAAAATCCAGGATAAAGATTTGGAGGAAATCACAAGCTCCTTCCAAATTATCAGGTGTGGACCTGCTGCTTTCACATTCTGATCCTGTAATTATGTATAGTGTAACCTCTGTAAGTAGCCTCACTGTTCCCCATGAGTTTCCTCTTCTGGAGTCACAGGCAGGAAAGGATCACTCTAAGTTCCACTCTTTCTCCACTGTCTATACCCAGGTCTCCTTGGAACTGTATTTGAATTCTTTGACCCTGCAGTAGGTGGAAGCACTTAAAATCTTCATTGGGAAGCATTATCTTCCTCAGATAATCTAAACAGGTAAACTGGCTCTTTGCCTAACAGTCTAATTTGCTATTTTCTCCTCTCATTTTGTTTACTGAGAAATTGACTAACTTCTGCATAGGTAATTGATTTTTTTTCAATGACTTGCATTCGTGAGTACCTAATATTTTCTGGAAGCCAGATGACACAGTGGATAGATCACCAGGCCTGGAGTGAGGAAGACCTGCATTCAAATCTGGCCTCAGACACTTACTAGCTGTGCAACCCTGGGCAAGTCACTTCACTGTGTTTCCCTTAGTTTCCTCATCTATAAAATGAGGTGAAAAAAGTGGCAACTGGTAAATTACTCCAGTATCTTTGCCAAAATAAAAGAAAAAACCAAAAAACCCTAGAGTCACAAAGAGTCAGATATGACTGAAAAGACTAAATAAAAAATAGATTTACTAGAAACAAAACTAGCCCATTTCTTGTCTTTCTATAATTAGATATTAAGTTACTTTTCAGTGGTCTTCTCCCTTATATTCCTCACACAAAGTGTCTTAGAATTCTCTGTCCTGAATGATTGTAGCAATAAACCTAAGAGTTATCCTTTTTGTTATCATGTATGAGATCTGTTCGACAGTATAATGGTCATATTCTTATTTCCCAACTTCCACTTCAGTGATTCTCCTTTATAATTGCTTGAAATGTGATCATGGTTTTCAGTTCATCTAAATATTCTTAAATTATCTCTCCTCCATCTATTTTCTAGGCAACGTGTTTTTTCTCATATTTCACATTTTCCTTTTCATTCTTTTGACTTTGTTTTAATGTTTTTTTGGTATCTCATGTAGTCATTAGCTTATGCTTGTCCAGTTCTAATTTTAACACAATTATGTTCGTCAGTGAACTTCTGCACCTCTTTTGCCATTTGGCCAAGTCTACTTTTTATGGAGTTATTTTCATCAGAGGAGTTTTATACCTCTTTTACCATTTGGCCAATTCTATTTAAGGTGGTGTGTGTGTGCGCGTGCGCACATGCGCACGCCTCTTTTGTCACAATTTTTCATAATTTTATTGCAGTGCTCTCATTTCTTTCCAAATATTTCCTTTACCACTCTTATTTGATTTTCAAAAAGTTGCTGTTTAACCCTTCTAGAAATTCTTGTTGGATTTGTATCAAATTTACATCTTTTTTTCTTGAGGTTTTGCTTGCACCTATTTTGATATAGTTCTCTTTTGAGTTTGTGTCTTGATCTTCTCTATCACCATAGTAGCTTATTATGCTCAGATCCTTTTTTGTTGTTTGCTCATTTTTTTCTAGCTTATTTCTTGAATTTGAATTTTATGTTAAAGTTGGCCTCTCTTCTCATGGTGGAGGTGAGCACTGTCCCAAGTTTCACGATTTTTCCTGCTGCTATTTTCAGAGTAGGGTTTTAGAAGTTTGAAAGTTTGGTGTTTCCAAGGAGATGTGATCTGGGGAGAGGTGTAATTACTGTTCTCCTGGTCTGCATCCAGTCTTTACCCAGGAAGAGCAATTGATCCTTCACAGGCTCAAGTTCTATACTATACCTCCTTAGGGGCTCCTTGGAACCAAAAGAACTCCTCTCCAGAACTGTGACCTGGAAGTGGATACAGGTCATTGAATTGCCAAACAGCACCCAGTCTTGTAACCAATGCTAGCACAGGGATCCTTTACAATCTCTTTTCTGATCAGTTGCTTGATCCTCATACAGTCTATGGCTTTGGAGCTTTCAATTCTGCTTCTGTTGCTGCTATCAATGTCAAGACCCAACTGTTGTGGCCATCACATGGGCTCCAGGCCAATCTTCACAACTCTGTGTCATAAATCTCTCCTTCCAGCCATTTAAGTTTTCTTGGTCTAGAAAAAAGTCTCATCTTGACTTTGTATTGAGTCTGCCACTCCAAATTCAATTTGAGGTATTATTTTAAAGTTGTTGGGAGGAGAGTATTGGGAGAGCTCAGATGTAGTGCTTCCTCTGCCATCTTGGCTCAGCCCCCCCCCCCCCCCCCCCCCCCAGTTGCTCTTTCAATATCCTCTCTGGGGAATGAAACAGGAGATCCTGAGAGCTATGTCAAGGATTGATGGCACTTGTCCATCCATTTCCTCAGCCATTTATCTACAAACCATCAATACAAGAAGGATGGTTTCAGTGCAACAAAATGCACATTTTCATAATGCCAGCAGTAGAATCTACAGGATGTGGAGGGAATCTTATGCCTGACCTAATAGCTTCATTTCCCCAGAGTTAGTCCTATGGCCATAAGCTTCTGCTCAACTAATTTTGCATTTGCCTTTCAAATTTGCCCTACATGCACGTCATCTATTCTACATTTTAGTTTCTTGTTGTTGTTTTTGGTTAAGGTGGGTGTTTTTATTTGAACTTGTCTTAAATCTGTGTGCTGGTAAAGCTCCTCTCCTCCCCAACGAGTGATGCTAATCTCATGGAACTTTTGGGGAAACTATAAAAAGCCTACATTTCCATCTATTTTGGTGGAGGCAGACATAACTCAGACAAACAAAAAAAAAAAAGAACAAGTATTAAGGTGGAAGCTGCAAATTTTTTAAGGATTATATAATTTACATGTCAGCAACACTACTCTCTTCACCTTATCAACCTTCCTCTGCATTTCTTAAATGGCTTCTTTCTGTATAGCACAACAGCCTTCATAGAGGCAAATAACATCCCATAATTATGTTACACAATATTTAGAATGATTCAAAAAATTTTATTTTCTGTTTTCAACATTCACTTTTATAAGATTGAGTCCTAAAATTCCTCTCTTCCTCCCACTAGCCCCTCCCCAAGATGGTATGCAATCTGATATAGACTATACAGGTATGTTCATATTAAACATATTTTCACATTAGTCATGTTGTAAAAGAAGAATTAGAGCAAAAGAAAAAAAAACATGATAAAGAACAACAAAAAGAGAAAATAGTCTGCTTTGATCTTCCTTCAGACTGCATAGTTCTTTCTCTGGATGTGGATAGCCTTTTCCATCATGAGTCTTTTGGAACTGGCTTAGATCATTGCATTGCTCAGAAGGGCTAAATCCGACAAAGTCAGTCATCATGCAGTATTGCTGTTACTGTGAACAGTGTTCTCCTGGTTCTGCTCACTTCACTCAGCATCAGCTCATGCAAGTCTTTTCAGGTTTTTCTGAAATGTGCCTGCTCACCATTTCTTATGGAAATAGTATAGAATGACTTAAAAAAATCATCAAGTGTCTTGGAGATACATGTGAACTTTGGGGCTATTTGTCTCTAACATCTATAGAAAGTTCACTTTAAAAACTGCTTATTTTAAAGTCCCGAGTCAACCACCAAAAAGCAAACCAAAAAAACCTTGCCAATTTCATCTCTTTTGGGGGGCAAGTATGTCATACCCTTTGACAAGGATGACAAAAACTGATGACATTACATTTAGAAACATTTTCAAAGGATAATGAAGGACTCAGATTCATGTAGAGCCTCCAATCCACATATAATATTTGTGCTCAGGTAGGGCAGTGATTTCAATTTTTTGTAGTGCTTGGGGTTAGGGTTGTAATCTCTTCCTGCATCCTATCAACAATGCTTATCACAGAATTGTACCACCACGCAATATTGTATTGGCATAGAACGCCTCATGGGTATCAACATTGCACTTTATGATTGAGCTGAAGGTAGTTTCTTGGATTTGGCAAGAGGGTTGAAGAAAGATGGTTGGCTGAGAATTTTTGGAACACCTGAACCTTTCATTACAAATGGTGATAACCTGACCATGTAATTCTTACCCAGAGAAGAGCTCGATGCAGCAGTGGCAATGTAATACAGCTTTTCTCCTCAAAATGATGCAAAATTTCCCTCTTAGCTATGGTAGTATAGCTATTACCTCTCTCAGTAACACTTCCATGAGTTAGTCCCTCAAGTCACAAGCCATCCAGATCCAAATGGAGGATGGTGTGGTGAAGAATGTTACCTTTATAGATAGGCATAGTTCATCATCTCTGTAGTTCATCAGAATATCAATGATATATTCAGAGGTATAGTGGGCCAGCGTAGCCTTGTTGGTATGTTGAAAGCCTGAAACACAACATGTCATCTTTTCTCTGTTGGCTTTGGGGTTCAAGGTGGCTTCTGTGAGCACACAGGGTGTTCTTCAGGGGCCACAAAGAACTCCTAGTAGAAACTATGATGCCATATCTTCTCTGTTGTCACAGTAGGTGACAATAGCATCTTGAGGAAATACTTCAAGGTCAGAATCTCACTTTTGCTCTGAGACTCATTTCTTTTATAGCTATTTTCCTGTCTGATACCCACATTCATACGCTGAAGTAGTATGTGGGTGCCAAGCAGTGGAGGGAAAAGACAGGATCAAAAGCTAGCAAAGCTAGCTTTGCGCATTCCAGAGCTATTATCAACAATGAGGGCAGCAGTGTCATCCATGGAAAATGGTGAAATGGCAAGAGTTTAAACCCTTCTGATAAAGGAGGTGGGGCCAGACTCTGAGGCAGAGAGGGAGGCAGGTACACAGTGATTGGAAGAGCTAACAGCTACTATACTACACTTGTAGTTGATAGCTCTGCTAGTTGAATTCTAGGTTCTAGCTTCTATGTTCTTTGTCCCAGGAATCTTCCATTTTCTAGAAGGGATCAGAGTTGCACTCATTTCAGCAGACTCCTATTGAGTACCATAGGCTTTGACTTGAATGGCAAAGATGCCTCAGAAAGCTTATTTTTTTTTTGTAGACCTTTTTTTTCTAAGCACTCTGATCTATGCTCAGAAAGTTTCACCTCTTTTTTTTTCCAGAGTTTATTTTTTTAATTATTTCTTTTTAGCTTTCACTATTCACTTCCCTAAGATTTGGAGTTTTAAATTTTCTCTCCATCCTTCTTTTCTCCCCTCCCAGAGATGGCATACCATCTGATATAGCTTCTACATATACATTCATATTAAACATATTTTCACTTTAGTCATGTTGTGAAGAAGAATTAGAACCAATGGGAGAAACCCAAAGAAAGAAATAAAACAAAAGAAGAGAGAGAGAGAGAGAGAGAGAGAGAGAGAACAAACGGTAAGCTTCCACCACATTCAGACTCCAAAGTTCTTTCTCTGAATGTGGATGGAATTTTCCATCATGAGTCTTTTGGTATCATCTTAAAGCTTCACCTTTTGAAGCATTTTCTAACTTCATCAAGACTAACTATGTTCCCAACCAGATGCCTTACATTCAAGAAAAATCTTTATCCATTTGAGAGAGCCTGAGGCTATCCATTTCTTCTTTCTTTTTCAGTGCCCATCTTTGAAGCAGTCTTTTGACAGCAATAGCAAACTTTCAAGGCTTTCCTCCACTATTGCTCCTTTGTGGTATGAAGAAATTGCCTCTAAGTTGCTTCTGTATTTTCAGAATAACCAAAAATCTTTGCAAGCATTTTCACACTAGGAGACTGATTTCAGGGATGCTTTAAGCTTTCCCACTTCTCAAAGTCACATCCCTGTCACTGATATACTGAGTGACATCTCATCCAAAATTTGAATAATCTGCTTGAAGAGACATGTATATCTTTGAGAAGCTCCTGAATCAGTCAATATTTATTGAGCACCTACTATATTCCAGGCACTATGCAAAGTGTTGGGCATACCTATTTGAGGTAAGTGCAATCTATATGCTGATCAGTGCAGATACTTCTCAGCATCTTTAGCTCTTCCTGTTTCCAAGGGGTCCATCTGGCAATCTTTCCCCAAATATTCTTTCTCTGAGCCATAGAGCTGACTCGACTTAGGACTGATTCATCCTCATCAAGAGGCTGTCCAGGGATCCATTTTCAAGTATGTTACAAAAACTTTCTCTCACTAGGTATTTTCAAATATCCTGTTCTCCCCTTCCGATAACTTATAGAAAAGAGACAAGGTTTGAACTCCTCCTCTTATTCAGCAAGTATTTCACATCTCCCCAGGATATCAATATTGCATTCTCAATATTATCCTTCTGTCTTAAGTCTAGAGTCATGCCTTGAACCAATGTCCTCCCTGTGGCTTTGGGTTCTTTGCTAAAGATTCATCAATGATGCCACCCACTTCATGCTCACTGTCATATATACAGCTTTGTAAGAGATGTCTGCATTTCACTTCAGCTCATGCATACCACTGCAAAAATTATCTTAGACTAGCTGCCCTGAACTGTAAACAAAACAAATAGAAAACCCAAATAATCAATGATAATCGGGAAACAAATGAAAAAAAGTCTACATTTAAAGTATCCAGGAGTTCTAATGAACCAGCATTCTTAGCCAACAGTGATGATTTCATCGTTCCTACTCCATCTTCATAGTATGAACTATGATGCCATTTTGGTCTTCTTGGCCAAAATTCTCCAAGAGTCCCTTCCCCATTGACTTTGATGATTTCTTTCACTTAAGTTAATGGCTTTTCACTTCTTACTGTGCATTTTTTCTCCCCATCAGGACCCAACAATCCAACCCTGAAAAGCTGCCTGCACATTCTTTCTAAATATCTTTCACGAGGTCCCTGTAGTGGCTCTATAATAGGGTGTTTAGGTACAGCCAGGAAGGTCATATTTGTAAGCATGAACCACAAAAACAATAGGAAAACAACATGACTAATAAGAAAATGACCACAATTGTTATGATTTTCTTCCATCCTACCCCTAGGGAGATGAAGGAAGAACCAATGGCATTTGGTGATTAGAAAGAGAGCTCAGTTTCTGAACTTAACCTAGTATAGGCCAACTGAGTTTCTGAACTAGGGTTCAGAGAAAAATAAACATGGCTTGAGCAGTTTTACAATATATTGGGATCAGAACAATTTGATTTTCTTAATTTTCCCCTTTTAATCAATAGGAAACTTGTACAGTGATAACCGTCAACTCATTTAATTAGCAAATTTCATCTTGGAATCCAGATGTCCCATGTAATTGTCTGGTTTTTGGAACATCTTTTCTTGGGGCAATCTGGAAAATGTCTTGTCCTCAAGAGCAGCTCTTCAGTAGCATTGTTTTTCTGGTTCCAAGTTATTTGTAGAGATCCTTCCTTAGATATTCCTGCTAAAATCTTTAACAAACCAGATCTCAATATAAGTTAGTACAGACTCTTGAATTTTACTTCTCCAATAACTATTCCATATTGTGAAAACCAGCTCAAATCTTATGGTTCTGATGTGATCAACAACAGAGCTGTAAGGAGGAACATCAAAGTAGGAACCCAGAGTTTGCTTGAAACTTCAGAAAATTTAATTTTTTTTCATACCCCATTAGAATTTTTTACACTTGACATAAAGAATTGTCTGATATTTTTACTTTCTCAAACTTTTCCACTCTGATTCCAATTCCTTTAGCAGGATCAGATGCTGTTAGGGATTCATTCTTACACATGAAAATATAAGTAACAACACTCTTGCAAGAAGAAGCTTTCCACCCTCGATTTCAAAAGTTACACAAATGCATTTACTTATAAGAGACTGACTTGACTCCAGTTGTAATAAAAGACATGGGAGATACTTAAGTAATTAATTCCAAGGCAGTGAACATCAATAAGGTGTTTAAAATAAAACATTTGTACCACCAAGTCACACAGTACAAACAGGTATTATTTCCACATTAGTAATAAACTTGAATGAAATTGACTTTTCCATTAATGTAACACAAAATATTCCATGAGTTATCTCTAAAAAAACTGATTGCACCAAAATTCTCTTCCCTAAACCAAAGTGAAGATGTTTCTGACTTCCACCCCACAAATGGACAGATTCATGTCTTTGTTTCACATTTTACCATTGTCCAATTATTCCTATAGCATTCTAAAAGAATGAGCTATTTCTGGAACTTAATCTTCCATGTGACTATGTAAACATTAGCAGACTGATGACAAGCCTGAGTACTAATTTACCTAGTTATTTGGGATATGGAATTACGATACCTTTAGAGTGAAAAGAGCAAGATTACATATATATGCATTGTGCTCATACCTTCTACTGACTTCTTGCTCTGGGAGAAGCAGGGACAGGTTATACATGATAAAAGCATTCTTAGTTCTGTTTGATTTTAGGTAAAAGTCATAGTTTAACAACCAGCCGTGCAGTAATAATTCCACCTCATAGCCAGACTCAGGAATAGCTAGGTGGGAAAGTTCTTGTTCAAAGGAACACAATGGAGAAATCCCACTTTAGGCTAATGCCAAAGTTATCCTTGGCTTTTTCCAGATGCAAGCCTGTGATACCTCAGGATCACATTGCCTCTGAGTAGCTTGTGACATTTCTCTTGAATGGTGAATTACTGACTTCATGATCCATTACACAACTCTATCAGAATTCAAACCTCAAAATCATTTACCACCCCAAGAACTTTTATGTCAAATGGCAAGTTTAATTAGTCACAGCTTAGGGCTAGATATAGTTATTTTTACTTTTATAGAGTTGCAATAAGCAATAAAAATTTACTAGGACTCACATGCATATGAGATTTCACTTAGCATCTTTTACTTGTTTTTCTTTTCTTTTCAAGTTTCAATTTGTCCTGATGTAAAAGATCAACCATTAGAAATCATTTCTATATTATACATAAACTTGCAAATTCTCAGCTAGCCAAGTTCATTGTTCATTCCCCAGGGCTGATGACCTTGCCCACACAGATGGTTTCTAGGAATCTGGCAAGTTTACAAAATAGGGGAGATTGACAGGGACCCCAGAGAAGGGACTAAGTCTGATGCCTCTGCCTGCCCACCCCATCTATATGATCTTCTTCTGGACTAACATAAACCACATTCTCTCTGGGTGGCAAGTCCCCTTACCTTTAGTTTGTTTCGTCCTGATTGATTTCCCCCCATGTCCTTCTATGGCTACTCACTTGCCAGGATGTTTTTTGGGTTCCCATACAGCATTCTGCATTCTGCATCAGAATGTGCCAGAACAGACATGATTTATTTTTTAGTACCCCAGTATATATGGTAACTGACTCATGGGGCCTCTGGTCACCCCCTATAACTCTACATCAGAGGTGACCTTGGCCATCTTCCTAAGGGAGGGGAGTCAGAAGTATCCACCCCGTCTACCCCTTAGAGCTGCTGTGGACTGTGTTCTTTGACACTCCCCAACCTCTGAGGTGGCGATTAACCCTGCTGCATACCCCCATACCTCAGGGAGAACTGCTCTGAATGGACAGAACCAATCTAGATAAGGCTTTCATCTCATCTCCTCCTTTCTAGACACACAGTAATAAATTACCAGTTTTAGGTTTTAATATTGGACAAATAACCCCAAATCACTTTGTTAACAATCTTACAACTTTCTTAAATGATAGCCAAGTTGTTTTAGTTGTAACTTCCTCTTAACTACAGGCAAAAAGGGAAATGCCCAGTTTTCTAAATGGTAGTTACAAAACATTGTAAGACAGAGTTAACAGGGCTGATAAAATAACATAACTGGTTTTAAACAATTTTCCCAATGTCTTTAATTTCTTTCAGTTCATACTTTAGTAACATCCAACTTATATAAAGTTGCTCAAGTTGACCAATTTGCACAGTATTATATATTTGAATCTTGAAACTTACCCATTACTGATCAGGTGACTCCAATCCTGTTGAATTCATTTCCAAATTACCTTACACAGCACATCAGACATCTCATCACTATTGGGATTGTATACTGATGACATCTAATTAAGGAAGTAATAATAAGTTGCTTAATGTTATCCAGTTAAATTTCAGATCCATACATTTTCCCAGTTTGTCTTAATGCCCAATAATATAATACATTTGGGGTTATCTTAAGCGTCACATTAGGAGTGCTACATCTCACTTAAAATGTGACCAGAATGAATTCATTTGCACTTAATGTTATTACACAGAATTTGGGGTTATGATTTTAATACTATAGTACTATATTTTGCACAAATGCTATTTATGTCAAACACTTCATATTATGGGGTCCACTATTTCCAGTCTACTGCCAAAGACTCGAAAAGTAGCAATCTGATATTATGACTTAATCTCCTCCAGTTATCACACTTAAGAACATGTTTTAATTTAGTTCAGTCTTGGTTCCGCAATCTTGAAGGGAGCCCATAATTTATCAGTTTACCCACAACTTTCTAAGATTTTTCTTATGAATATGACTCTCATATAATTTATAGTCAAGTTTCTAATTTTAACACATATCTCAATTTAAAAATTTATTTTAAAATTGACCAGTACTTTAGTTTGTAAGACTCCTATTTACCAAACTATTTATTACAGTGAAACACAATTACCTTTTGGTTGTTTCCTGATTCACATAAGCCTTTTCTATTTTTGTGAGTCAGGAAAGGGTTAAGTGCCAGTTCTATTCCAAAGTATATGTCTTATTTTTTTTTTCTTTCTTCTTTTCACCTTGAAACTTTTACTGACAGCCCCCAAACCCATCTCTCTATAATCAGTGAAATGACCTTCTCTTAATCTGTCATTCTGGAGGAAAGAATCCCCCTTCCCTCCTTTTTTTCTTGTCTAATCTTTTATTCCCCAGAACCTGGCAACAGTTCAAGAATGTAGAGGGAGAGGAATATACATATATGAGTGTGTATGTGTGTGTATGTTTATATATATATGTATATGTATCTGTGTGTTAAATTTTAGAGGTTTAATTAACAAGATGCAGAAAGATTTGCCAGCACGTCTTGCTTCTTTCAAATTCTGATCCTACTCAGGTAGTCTTCACTTCATTGAGTGTATTTTCTATTTCTCTCTCTGTCTTCTGTTCACTCACCCAGGCTGCTGCAGTCAGTCAGGGATGGAGGGAGACTAGGAGAGTGTCTCACAATGCCTTATTGCTTTCCTGTCTATATGCTTAACTTTCTTCAATGTGGTTAACTAGCAAGCCAGAGTTTCTACATATTTCTCCTTTCCCTTATCCCCTAACTCCCTAGCTATTAGAACAATTGCTTTCTACTTTTCTCCTTTTGACTGGAATTCCTCCAGCAACTTCCTGTTCTCAGCTTATAAGTCTAGGAACTTGGTTATGATTTTTTTTTTCCAGTGTTATAAGGAAGGGGCTTTGCACATCTGCCACTACTGGACTCTCTCCCTTTTCCTACCTGATGGAACATATTCCCACCAAGAGGGACTCTAATCCTTTCAACATTTTCAGGGTGTCCTCATATTTATGTGGTGGTCCACATGTGTCCAACACAGAGTCATTCCCCCCCACCCCGAACACACACACATGGAAATCATCCAGGGATTCCCTCCTGGGCCTATCCCCTACTCCCCTGGCATTCCTTTGGTATCCTGATAATGATGTGAATTATAAGGAACAGAATTAAGGAACAGAATTCCCCTGGCTGGGGAATCCTGTACCTCCTCCATAACCTTGGTGTGAATTTGATACCAAAGGAAGAGGCCAAGGGGCTCCAGATTGATTATAGGACTTTAATCAATCATTACACTTACAACTAGGGTAATCTGGGATGGCTGTCAGACAATTCATTGATCCTTGCAAAGGCCCCAGGAAAGCCCAGTGATGTTTATAGAAATCAGACAAAGAGAAGAGGAGCCATAGGGTGCTTCACTGAAGATTGGTAGATATTTGAGGGTTTTGTACTTAGTTATGAGCTCATTTCTGAGCTTGGGCATTAAGCCAGTATTGTTGGGGAAATGCCCAAACATAGGATTGTGTATTGGTCATAATGGTCACAAACAGATCACCATATTCTTGTTATGACTTTTGCTGGACACATTATCTGAATTATGATTCAGTGTTTAAATTATGATTTTTAATAGGTCATGTCTGGGCTTCCCCTTTTCACAGAATTTAAGTTAAAGAGTTTTCACTTCTTACTGTGTGATGGCTTCTTCCCCAATTGGGACCCCACAGGCCTAGTCAGGTTAAGCAATTTGCCCAAAGGATCACCATCAGACATGGGATCTGAACCTAGGACTTTTTTCCTTGAAGAAGAGAGACTCAAATTCAACTGTAGGAGCATGTATGTATTCATTCAGAGTCCCTCTGTTCTTTAGCTGCAGTCTTCAGCTGAGGTACTCCTGCAGGGTCACCCCAAAGTGCTCTGATTAGTAAATCTCTCCAGCAGAGAGAGAAATCTACATACAGCTCTCCTCCTCATGAAAGAGGAAATGGAAGTTATGCAGAGGGTGAAGGCCTTGAGGAGAATGTAATATTGATGCTAAAGGTTGAATAGCAATTCTTTTCCCACTCTCTGTCTCTTAAGAAAAAGAGAAACCTTCAGACTATTTCCTGACTGTCAGGGCTAGGATCCCCTTTAAAGATTAAAAATCTCCACTTTTGCAAATTAAAGGAAAACAATAGTGATTCCTGATGAGAATCTATTGGAGGCATCTCATTTCTCTAGAAAAGTCCTATTATCTAGAAGTAGATTGAAGCATTGGACTTCATTCTAGAATCATAAGGCACTTGACCTATATCCACTTATATCCCTTGGCTCAAAAAATGGGCTTGATGACTAAAAAGAAGAGGAATGAGGGCGGTCATAAAACAGTTGCTATACTACCCTGACTCCCAGAGTAGAGTAAGGCTTCTTCTGAACCTTTTATAGGGAAAGTTATACAGTTTTCTAAGTGGTGGAAAGTTAGCAGTGATCTGGGGACCTAATGTTCTTTCTGTCTTGTGGTGTAAAGTCCCCAGAGAATTCCAAGCCAAATGGGGAGTGTATCCAACTTTCAGAATCTTTCCCTAGATCCTTGGTGTTTCCAGAGTATAGCCATTCTCCAGTTCCTCTGCCAACCACTGGAGGGCGGAATGGCCCCCAAAATGCTCGCACTCTGTAGAAGTGCAGAAGGGACCTGAGGTAATATGAAAAACTTACTGAGCTGATATGATATTTGATATTGTGTCCAGCACTGTGCTGGGCATAATCAGAGATACAGAGAAGAAAGACACATAGAACCTGCTACCAGAGATCTAATGATCTAGCTGGGGAGCCATGATTATGAGAATTAATCCAGTACTCATTGGTGTAGTATGACCTGTGAATATTGGTGTCTGTTCCTATTTTTCAGGCTCCTTTGCTGGGTCCCCATAAAGGCCATGAAATCTGTCCTGGGTTGACTTCTTGCATCTCTCCATACTATTTCAATATACTGTTTCACATTTTGGGGTGTAAGGTGTGTTCACGGAAGACTAGTTCCTCTGGTGTAGGGTAGTTTTTATTGTGGTTTTTGGGAGAGGTGCATTGGTGTGTCATTGATCTTCCTTATGTTTGATCTTAGGAACCATTTTTGGCCAACAAAGTATGCCCTTCTTTTATTTCTGGGCCATTTATGTTTGTGTTCATCGGACAAGCTAAGAGTTTTGTGGTTCCATTTCTGCAGGCTGTAGGCACAGTGCCGTGATCAGCAGTTTAGGGCTTGTAAAGTGTGGGAGACTTTCAGAGGTTTTCAAGTCCCCATACCCTCTGTTCCTGATTGATCTACCTGGCCATTGATGCCAAGAGAAGTGCATTGATCTTGCTCAGATGATGAGTGGCACTTGCTGAGAGGCCAACTGGGAGTGAACATAAGCTGTGAAATAGAGATCTCCAAGATCCAATGATTCCCACAAAAGACATCTTAGGCATAGAGTGATATTGGTTCTCATTGCCACCTAGGCAGCTGAATATTAAATTAGTATGGAAATATGGCTATGGAGAATGAGATGCCTTTTCTCTGGGTCAACCTCTTTGTGCCACTGTCAATTTGGGGACTTGATCAGGGTTAGCATGTTTGGAAAATTCATGTTCTCTCACATTGGCTGAATGATCTTTTTCCCATCTCTGTCACTTGTGCTCCAGAAAAAAAAAAAGAATTCCACCAGACGAACAGTCAATACCAGCAAGTGGGTTTATTGACTTGAAAGTAAGATTTCAGGTCAAGGAATAAACTTGGTAAGTTGACGGGCATATATTTTCAGCAGTTCTTTTGCCATCTCATTTTGAATTAATTGGCTCACAGTCATCCATCCATCCATACTTCCATATATATATATATATATATATAGATAGATAGATAGATAGATAGATAGATAGATAGATAGATAGATAGATAGATACAGATAGTTTATGTCTTTATATATAAATGTGTCTATCAGGGAAGAGTCTTAGGGAGAGAGTAAGTGGGACTGCAAACTCAAGGCTCTTATGATTGGTTGCCTTCTCATTCTTCTTTAACTACTACTTTTAGGTGGCAACAGAAGATGTCTCTCCTTGGGATGGAGGCAGAACAATGTGGTTTTTGGAGGAGTTGAATGGTGATGAGATTGAAGAAAAGAAAGAGGAGGAGGAAGATAAAGAAGAACATTTGACCCAATGAGATGAAGCCATACCTGAGATTTAAAATTATTGATATATACAAGCACTGACTCAGCTGTCTCAAGATTGTTGGCTCCCCTTCCCTATCCAAATCTATTCATTCATTTGATATGGAGTGAAAGGAAGGGGCATAGAGCAGCTCACTATGTTCTTGCGAACACATGGCAACATCATTGTATTGACTGTAGTCTTCTTAGAATATTCTTTCCAAATGCTACTTCACAGAGAAGAGTTTAAGCACTTCCATTGGAAGGAATGCATCCTTTCCTTTGTTATCTCTTGACAGTAGTATCCTCCTGATATTCTTCATTGTTGTAAATTAGAAGGTAGAAAACACACATCTTATGGGTGTGAAAAGAAGGCTTCAAGAGTGTTTGTTCTTTCATTCTTACAAGCCAAATTCTCTAGTAGACAAAGAAGTCATAGATCATATGGTGCTCCTCAGACAGATCAATTTTCCAGAGGTGCCCTTATTGATGGGCCTTAGGAACTTTTTCCATATAGTACTGCTTTTCAGCATTAGGGCCATTGTTTCTGATGAATCAATGGCAGATCAGTGTTTTAGTCTTTGGAAAGATTTCTTTCTGATTTTCACCAATCCCTTCATCGTATTTCCTCCCACAGTAAATTCCGTCATTGCTAATGTTTTTTTATTCTGAAGGGTACGTTGGTAGAGCCCACCTCCTTGGTAAAAGTTGAGTCTATGGTCCTTTGTCCATCCCGTTACTCACAGGACATCTCTCATTTTTAATGTTCTTGTGAAAGAGTCCTCCTTATGTGCTATTTGGTACACTCAGACTAGAGGGTGTCATCAGTTGTATCTTCATGACATTTATTCGATGTTCTGATTATTTACTTTGTTTGGTTGTTCCACAGAAGGAAGAACTACTGGAGCTTGCAGTTTCTATATCTAGTAGGATCAAGTACCAAGTACCAATCAGAAGAGTTGAGGGGACATTTCAGGAGAGATGCCTAGACTTTGATGGCCTATCTCACTTATTGGCCTCATCTCACTTATTGCTGAATACCTTTTCAGGAATCAATAGGCCTTTGCCTGAGATCCCCATAAGGCAGAGACAATTAACCCATTTTGTCACAGGGTAAGGCAAGTTGGGAACAATAGCAATGCCTGAAAGAAACTGCAGCATGTCTGGGACCAGCATTGACAGCCAGTCTCCTCTGTAGCTCTTTGTAGGAGAAGCAGTTGTTGGAGTAGTGCTGAAGAAGAAAGAAGCATTTGTGAGGGAAACTGGAAGATGTTGGTGTTATAAGCAAGGCCAATGATGAACTAGCTTTGGTAGGAAATTTCTTAGGAATCTGGGACCTCTAGGTGTAATATGAAGTGAATGGAAAGGAAAAGGAACAAAAAAGAGCACTGAGGTCACGCAGGATAATCAGAGGAAATGGATGAGGATTCATTAGGGAGGCCTTGAGGAAGCAGAGCAATGCCAAGGTAGGTGCCAAAGAGAGATGAAGGATGGGTTTAGAAGAACGTTACAATTTTGGTCATGGAATTGGACCGATGACTCGGCAAAGGCACCAAATAAGAAAGCATAGGAATGATGAACTGATACAGAAGATGGGCTATAAGGAAAATGAGAAAGATAACTTAGAAAGTGAAAGGAATGTGATATGTCAACAGAATAAGTGAGGTGAGGTGTAAGAGATTTGAAAATGAGGTTTGAAAAATTGGGGTCACTTGAGTCTGGCAAAATACGGGAGATTCCCAAATAAACCTTTGCAAACCCTTGGCTTTTCTAGAAAGAAAAGAAGAAATAATTTGTGACATGAATGTTTCTTTAGAAGAAAGGACAGATTGGTTTAGGACACCAAATAGAGAAGCCATTCTGATCCAATGAATTTGTATTTTATCATTCTCCTTGGAGGTCTTTTGACTTTTTCTGCTCCAAGTGTAGATTGGCTGGTCTGAGACTTAAAAGAGAGGAAATAGGAACTAATATACTAAGCCAGAAGAGGTAAACGTTGGCACAAATGGATGATGGGAATTGTCTGTTTCTGTCTTTCTTGGAGAAGCTCAGCCTGTAGGTAGTTCTCAAGGGTCTGGGAAGTCAGAGCAGTGCAAAACAGACAATGGGGAGCAGAGAGCTGATTGAGGTTGGGCAGCCATAGTGTGGGTAAACCAAGTTGGGGGGGCAGATCCAGCTTGATAAATTGGGGCAGACTTCCTCTCTCATCCTTTTCCATTTACTATTACATTCAGTTGAGTTAACATGATTAACATTCATTCTGTCCTTGTTCAGTCATTTGCTTGTGTCAGACACTACAGGTTGCAATGGGCAAAATGCTTTGGTTGACCTGGCAAAGATACTGCAGTGTTTTGCCTTTTCCTTCTCTAGTGTGTGCACCATTTTACCAATGAAGAACTGATACAAATAGGGGTTAAGTGACTTGCCAAGGGTCATATAACTTGAGGCTGGATTTGAACTCAGATCTTCTGGACTCTAGGCATGGTGCTCTATCCACTGTACCCCCTAGCTGCTAGAGGAATATTCATATACTTATGTCTGTTTTTACAGGATGAATCCCAGGGAGGAGGCAAGTGAAAAGAGAGAAAACTGTCCATACTAGATGACTTCTATTTCTGCTTTGACCACTACACATAGGGGGCAATTGGCCAAGCCAAGTCGTCTGTATTCGTGATGACAAAAAGGAGAGTGTGTGAAAGCAGGAGGAGTGGAGTAAGTCGGGGAAAAGAGTAGAGGACTGGGTCAACTGAAGAGAAGCAACACCTGAGATTTCATAATTATTTTTATTGAGAAGTTCTGCCTCAATTGTCACAAGATCACAGCCTCTCATGCTTCCTTTTCCACAATACAATTCATTCATTTTGTCTATAAACAGGTCTAGCAAAGTCATAGTATCTATACTATGTGTCTAGTGTCTAGGGAGCACATGAAAGGCTTTAAAGAAGTCTAGGTAAGAGGATTTTTTTTCCCAATCTCCACTTCACCAAGGACAGAATATAGAGTATGATATGATCTTCCAAAGTTCAATGTACAAGTCCCTTTTATCTCCATGGGCAGTTAGGTGGCACAGTGGATAGAGTATTGGACCTGGAGTTGGGAAGACATTTTCTGGCTTCAGATCCATCTAGCTGTGTGACCTTGGGCAAGTCACTTAATCCTGTTTGCCTCAGTTTCCTCATCTGTCAAATGAGCTGGAGAAGAAAATGGCAAACCACTCCAGTATCAGTATCTTTGCCAAGAAAACCCTAAATGGGGTCACAAAGAGTTGAACATCACTGAAAAAAGGACTTAACAACCACAGCAATTATGTCAAAGGTAACATTGTTGACTTTAAGTATACTGAGATTTCTCAGCATCTTGCTTCTCTTGCTCAAGCTTTCTCCCATTATGGACATTTATCTAGACAACAAACCCATTTTCCATAATTTTCCATGAAGAGGGTGTGGTATAGTAGGCAGGAGATCTCTTTCTCTTTACTGGACTAATTTTTAATTCTCATTTCCACTTGTTCCTCAGCAAACCACATCCTTGCTGCTGTCATCCTTTGTGTCCTTTAAGGATGAATTTACAGAGCTGACCTCATTACCATCACATCAGTTGACTTTTCTTTGTATAACATAAAAATACCTGAAAAACATGTTAAGTGCTGATAGGTATGTTGACTCTCATGGTGAATCTTTCTTTTGCAGGTCTTTTTAAAAAACTTTATTTTTTTAATTTTTAAAGATGCTTACATTTTTTTTTATTTTTACTTTTTATATTATTTCTAATTTTCAACATTTACTTCCACAATATTGAGTTCCAAAATTTCTCCCCATCTCTTCCTTCCCCCTACCCCAAGAAAACGTGTGTTCTGATTACCCCTTCTCCCAATTTGCCCTCCCTTCTATCACACACCTCCCTTCTTTCATCCTTTTCCCCTCTCTTTTCTTGTCGGGTGAGATAGATTTCTATAGCTCATTGCTTGTATGTCTTATTTCCCAGTTGTATGTAAATGAACATTTCTTTTTGCATTTCATTCTTCCATATAATGTTACATATGATATACCCACATATATACATGTGTATATGCACATGTGTATGTATGCATATATGTCATATACATACATATATATTTTAAAAAGGAAAGGCATTTAACACATAGATTACTTACACATATTGAAAAAGTGTAGTCACCTTATTTACTCTTGTAGCTGAGGAGTAGTGAAAAATGAACTTGAGAAAGAGTTTCATGTGTGTGTGTGCCAAATGAGTTACTATAGAAAGCAGCTGCAATATAGGAAAAATAAGAAAAGTATGGAGGCATACAGAATTTCATAGGTCACAAAATCAAGAAGAGTCACTAACAATATTGTGTGCTCAGATGTATGTCTGTGATCTTAGGTTATTGTCAGTTTCTAGGGCTGTCCATGACAGACCAGGGAAAGGTTGTACTCAGAACTTTTGACATTATTAAAAGAAACTTTTCTAATTCCTATTATCCCTCCATACTTCTGGGAGAAATTGAAGCTGACCTGGTGTTTCATAGGAAAGGATGACCCCTTGCTCAGATCCGATTGTGGTTTTCACCAATTTTATAGGCAGGCAGAAACCAATCGGTAACTTTCAATGGCACTTGTGATGTTCTTGCCAGGCAGTGTTTGCAAGTACAGAGGGGCTAGGCGGAAAAAGAATGCTTAGCTAGGGTTGAGATTGACTGGTAGAGAAAGACTAGAACATAAAAACCAGAGGGGAATGTGTGTGTGTGTGTGTGTGTGTACATGTGTGCATATGTATATTTTCTAGACTCTTAATAAGTTAATCTTAACAATGGAGATAACTCGATTCACAATGTATATTATAGTCCTTAATATAAATATTGCTTAAGATATCTTTATACTCTAAGCTACTTAGGACTTAATTTCCCATCATCAAATCCAATAGATATTTTTATATCACAGATACCATGAATAGTTGGACGGTCTGTTTAGACATAGAAATTATGGAGTTGGGTTGAAAAATTGAAAATTATTCTTGGAGAGAGGATGGCTCACTCTGCTATGATCAATGGAATTTTTATCATAAAAAAGAAATTTTACTGAATAGGATTAATGAATGTTTATAAATTTATCTAAGACACAAATTTAGTTGACTGTCTTCTTTAAAATGTTTTTCTTTCCTATTGCAATGACATGTGGACTACCTTGCTCAAAGAGTCTTATCTGTAATATGATGCAATGTGTCAATAACATGGATGTACTATCTTTTGAAATAAAAACAAGTAAGTTATGAAATTCTTCATATAATTTCTTATTTTACATGAGAGGCAAATGTCACAAAGTGGATAGATAGCTAGTGTCTAGCCCAAGAAGACATGGGTTCAAATTTTACCTCTTGACACTTACTGCTTACATGTGACCCTGGGCAAATAACTTAAATTCATAGTGGTGTAGAATATCTCAAAGATTTATGCTGCAGAGGAGGTCCTGCAATGTGTTGGTGAAGGGAGTTCCCTTATCTGTGAATTCCTTATGTCAGTGAAGTTTCAAATGTAGTCTCTACTCTCTACCTTTATTATTTTTTGTTTTAAGCACACACATGTGTGTATATACTTTACACATGTGTATTACATTTGTATATACATTTATATGTGTAAACTGTCTTTGGATCACTTTCTTAGTCACCAAGCATAGATTTCTTTTATCGTAAGTATCTAATATAGAGAGTGTTTTCTAAATAAAATTCAAAATTATTCAGTAATGTAGATAAATGAGGTATAATTAAATTTAGTTCATAATTTCCAATACTGCCCCATGAAGAATCCATCCACAGGAATATCTGGTAGCCACCTCACTCCCCTACCTAGCTGGAGCTCCTCCCCACTGCTGACACAGAAACTGTAGCAGCTTGTTGTAGATTCCCTGGTCTTCAGTCCTAGGGTTTGATCTGTCAATACCATTGTTACTCTTCCCATGCCTTAGAGTCTATTACAAAGTAGCCCAAAACTACTCTACCTACTCTGGGTAGTTAGGTGGTCAGTGGATAAGAGTACCAATGTGGGCCTGGAGTCAGGAGGACCTGAGTTTAAAACTAGTCTCAGATATCAGCAGGATGACCTGGGCGAGTCACTGAACCTTGTTTTCCTCAGATTCCACATCTGTAAAAACCTGGAGAAAGAAATGGTAAATCACTCCACTGTCTTTGCAAAAGAAAATTCTATATGGGGTCAAGAAGAGTAATTGAACAACACCACCACTCTATATATCCTAAATCAGAGGCTCCCAAACTTATTTGGCCTATCACCCCCTTTTGTTTTCATCTTTTTAAAAAAATTACTTATTTATTTTTAGTTTTTAACATACACTTCCATAGGATTTTGAGTTTCAAATTTTCTCCCCCTCCTTTACTTCCCCTCTCCCCAAGACAGTGTGCAATATGATGTGGGATCTACTTATGCATTCATATTAAACATATTTTCACATTAGTCATGACGTAAAGAAGAATTAGAACTAATGGGAGGAACCACAAGAAAGAAACAAAACAAAACAACAAAAGAAAAGGAGAGCAAATAGTATGCTTCCATTTATATGCAGACTCCAAAATTCTTTCTCTGGATGTGGATAGCATTTTCTTCATGAGTCTTTTGAAATTGTCTTAGATCCTTGTATTGCTGAGAAGAGTTAAATGTGTCAAAGTCAGTCACTGCAAAAGGTGACTGTTACCGTGTACAATGTTCTCCTGGTTCTGCTCCTTTCATTCTGTATCAGTTCATATAAGTCTTTCCAGATTTTTCTGAAGTTCACTTGCTCATTGTTCCTCATAGCACAATAGTATTTCATTACATTCATATACCACAACTTGTTCAACCATTCCCCAGTTGATGAACATCCCCTCAATTTCAAATTCTTGGTCATCACAAAAAGAGTTGCTTTAAATATTTTCTTACATGTGCATCTTTTTCCCATTTGTATGATCTCTTTGGGATACAGCTCTAGAAGTGGTATTGTCAAGTCAAAAGGGATGTGCACTTTTATAGCCCTTTGGGCATAATTAAAAATTGCTCTCCAGAATCAATTCACAACTCCACCAACAATGTATTAGTGCTCCAATTTTCTCACATCTCCAACATTTATCATTTTGTCATGTTAGCCAATCTGATAGATGTGACATGGTACCTCAGATTTGTTTTGATTTTCATCTCTCTATTCAATAATGATTTAGGGCATCATTTCATATGGCTATAGAAAGCTTTAATTTCTTCCTCTGAAAACTGTCTGTTCATACCCTTTGACTATTTGTCAATATTGGGGAATGACTTGTATTCTTGTACATTGACTCAATTCTCTATATATTTTAGAAATGAGACCTTTATCATAGACACTAGTTGTAAAGATTCTCACTTTCCTGCTTCCCTCCTAATCTTGGTTGCATTGGCTTTCTTTGTGCAAAACTTTTTCAACTTATTGTAATCAAAATTATCCATTTTGCACTTCATAATGTTCATTGTCTCTTGTTTGGACATAAATTCTTCTGTTCTCCATAGATCTGACAGGTAAACTATTCTTTGCTCTCTCAGTTTGCTTATAATTTCAGCCATCATATCTAAATTGTGTACCCACTTTCACTTTATTTTGGTATATGGTACAAAATGTTGGTCAATGTCTAATTTCTGCCATACTGTTTTCCAGTTTTCCCAGCAGTTTTTGTCAAATAGTGAATTCTTATCCTAGAAGCTATAGTCTTTGGGTTTATCAAACAATAGATTACTATAGTCATTAACTACTATGTCTTGTGTACCTAACCTATTTCACTGATCCACCACACTATTTCTTAGCAAGTACCAAGTAGCTGAGATGATTGCTGCTTTATAATACTATTTAAGATCTGGTATGACTAAGACACTTTCCCTAGCATTTCTTTTCATTAATTCCATTGATATTCTGGACCTTTTGTTCTTGCAGATGAATTTTGTTACTGCTTTTTCTACTTCTATGAAGTAATTTTTTGGTAGTTTGATTGAGTAGGCCCCACAATTCTGAAAATGGGATTTGACTCCTCAGTGGAATAATTGTTATCAGCTTCTAAAGATAGCATTTGCATTTTGATTTATACTATATGCAGTAAAGAGGGGGAAAATACCCATTATTTTCAATTTGAGAGAGTGTGTATACATATGACTTGATTTTTCATGTATCTTTGTCTTTGAATTAAACACCCTTCTCTAAAGTTCATTTCTGATGCCTCTTGGTGAAATGAAGATGATCCTGGGTTCCTAAAGATAATGCCAGTAGAGCTTAGGCTCAGAAAGGTCCTAAGGAGATGGAAAGGAACTGATCCTGGGGGCAGAGATGGACTACATATCATTCCACTTGGGGTAATATATAGATCAGTCCAGTTGAAAGTATGTTCCAAAAGATTGCATAGAGATAAAAAAAGTATAGCCCTTGTGTCCCTCAGAATCAATTAGTAAGTTTTGAGAGATCTTGGTTTTGTTTCACTTTTTTTGCTTTGTTTTCGTGTGTGTGTGTGTGTGTGTGTGTGTGTGTGTGTGTGTGTGGTGTTGTCTATACAGCTGTGAAACTGGAAGATATTACCTTTTGTAGTGATCTTTGTGTTTTTCAGATTGCAACTATCTGACCAGATAATTAATGTGAATTATGTTGATCTAATAGGATTAAATTAAGAAGAAATTCAGTCTGCATTTGATAAGATGGAAGATGTGTCAAGTAAATGAATTTTCCTACATTCATTGTAATTCTGTGTGGAAAATTTCACTCAAATTAACACTACAAAAATGGGGGAAAGGAAACTGTTAAATGGCATTTCCCTTTCTAGCTTTTGTTATTATTGATACATGTAAAATGACCTTCTGTTCAGCAAACTAAAAGATTTTAGGATCCATTGCAACACTTTGTTCAAAGGGTCTTATGGCATCTTCAAAAGCATATTTGGAGAACTTTACAATGATTTTTACTTTTTGACATATTTTTAGTTGAGGAATTATTCTTCTGATAATTAAATAGTATCTTAGCCTAAAAGAATTTTTTGAAAGCCTGAAAGGTCGGGTTTATTTCTTTTATTTTTTTAAACAGTCCTGAAAGTCTGACAATTTTTTTTTAAATATAAATTTATTTATTTACTTTTTTACATTCATTTTCACAAAATTTTGGGTTCCAAATTTTTTCCCCTTTTGTCCCCTCCCCCCACCCCAATACACCTAGCATTCTAATTTTCCCTATCACCAATCTGCCCTCTCTTCTATCATCCCTCCCTTCTCCTGTCCCCATCTTCTCTTTTGTCCTATAGGGCCAGATGACTTTCTATTCCCCATTAACTGTATTTCTTATTTCCTAGTAGCAAGAACAACACTCAACAGTTGTTCCTAAAACTTTGAGTTCCAAATTCTCCCCATCCCTCTCTCCCCACCCATTCCCTTTGGGATGGCAGGCAATTCAATATAGGCCCTATGTGTGTAGTTTTGCAAATGACTTCATTGAAAGACCATATTTTCCCCTGAAGTTTTATACTCAGTTTGCTGGGTAGGTGATTCTTGGTTTGAGTCCTAGTTCTTTTGACTTCTGGAATATGCTATTCCACGCCCTTCGATCCCTTAATGTAGAAGCTGCTAGATCTTGTGTTATCCTGATTGTATTTCCACAATACTAGAATTGTTTCTTTCTAGCTGCTTGCAAGATTTTCTCCTTGACCTGGGAATTCTGGAATTTGGTCACAATGTTCCTAGGAGTTTCTCTTTTTGGATTTCTTTCAGGTGGTGAGCGATGGATTCCTTCAATACTTATTTTGCCCTCTGGTTCTAGAATATCAGGGCAGTTTTCCTTGATAATTTCATGAAAGATGATGTCTAGGCTCTTTTTTGATCATGACTTTCAGGTAGTCCCATAATTTTTAAATTGTCTCTCCTGGATCTATTTTCCAAGTCAGTTGTTTTTCCAATGAGATATTTCATATGATGTGCCATTTCTTCATTCTTTTGGTTTTGTTTTGTGATTTCTTGGTTTCTCATAAAGTCATTAGCCTCCATTTGTTCCATTCTAATTTTGAAAGAACTATTTTCTTCAGTGAGCTTTTGCACCTCTTTTTCCATTTGGCTAATTTTGCTTTTGAAAGCATTCTTCTCCTCACTGGCTTTTTGAACCTCTTTTGCCAATTGAGTGAGCCTATTTTTCAAGGTGTTATTTTCTTCATCATTTTTTTGGGTCTCCTTTACCAAGGTATTGACCCATTTTTCATGCTTTTCTTGCATCTCTCTCATTTCTCTTCCCAGTTTTTCCTCCACCTGTCTAACTTGCTTTTCAAAATCCTTTTTGAGCTCTTCCATGGCCTGAGGCCACCGGACATCCACCTGGGATGTCTGGGATACAGAGGCCCTGACCTCCACGTCTTTCCTTGATGGTAAGAATTGTTCCTCGTCATCAGAATTGAAAGGTGGGAACATCTGTCCCCCAAGAAAGTAGCTTTCTATGGTCTTATTTTTCTTCCCTTTTCTGGGCATTTTTCCAGCCAGTTACTTGACTTCTGAGATTCCTCTGCACCCCCACCTAGATCTGCCCAGCTAGTGCTTGGGGTCTGAGATTCAAATGCGGCTCCCAGCCTTGGGGCTTTCAGTGGTGGGTGCAGCTGCTATTCAATGTGAGCTTAAGTTCTGGTGTTGGGATGGGGGCAGGGCCACCTCACAGGCTTAGTTCCCTCAGGGGCTTTATGCAGAGCCCTTCAACAATGGTGTTCCTGCCTGCTTGGGGAGTCCCGGACCACTGCTGCCTCTGCCACTGCCTCCTGAGGGGGCCCGAGTCACGGAGACACCCCGCTTCCCTCTTGGCCAGCCAAGAAGTCTCTCTCACTGACCTGTAGCACCTGTGAGTGGAGAGACCTTCGCGGCCGCTGGAGGTTCTATCCCTGAAGCCTGCTTGGATCTGCTCTTCTAGGGCCTCACGGCCAGGGCAGCGCAGGGGTGGACTCCGCTGTCCAGAGTGCAACGGACCCCTGGGGACGGCTTCCCAGGGCTCTCTGGAACGGAAATCTCTTCCAGTGTGTTTCTGCGCAGGTTCCACTGCTCCAGAATTTGTGGGGAGTTCTTTTTACAGAAAATTTATGGGCTGTGGGGTCAAAGCTAGCATACATGAGTCTTTCTACTCTGCCATCTTGGCTCCTCCCCGAAAGTCTGACAATTTATTAAATGTCCATTTTCGGAATTATGCTTAGCTTTAATGAGTATGATATTTTTGGCTTGAACTCCAGTTCTTTTGCTCTTTGAGAGTGTTCTAAGACCTGTGGTCCTTTAGCAGTGCCACTGCTAGGTCTTGTGTGAACCTAATTGTGGTACCATCATATTTAAGGTTTTTTGTTGTTGTTGTTGGTCATAATATTTTATCTTTGAGTTGGAGTTTTGGAATTTGACTATAATATTCCTGTGGGCTTTCCTCTTTTAGGCAGTGATTGGTGGGTGGCCTTTTTCTATATCTTTTTCTTCTATTTCCTCTCTTGTTCTAATGCTTCAGGGCAATTTTCTTTAATTATTTCTTGTGTTATTGTATTGGTTCTTTTTTGATCATAGTTTTCTGATTATTCTTATGTTTTCTTGATCTGTTCTCTAGATAAGTTGTTTTTCTTTTGAGATTTTTCATATTCTCTTTTATTTTTTCATTCTTTTTATTTTGTTTTATTATTTCTTCATTTATTTTCCCTGGCTTCCCCTTGCCCAGTTCTGGTTTTCAAGGAGTTATTTTCTTCCTTAAAATTCTGGATCTCTTTTTCTAATTGGTTGACTTTCTTTTCATTATCTTGTTTTTCTTGGATTGTTCTTTCTTTTTTTTTTTCAGTTTTTCCTCAATCTTTTTATTTGATTTTTAAACTTTTTTTTAAAGTTCTATGAATTCTTTTTGGGCAGGTGATCATTTGACATTACTCTTTGGGGTAGAAGAGTATTTCTTTGCTTTAGTGTCCTCCTCTAAAGTGAACCCTGGTCTTCTCTATTCCCATAGTAACTTTGGTTAAATTCTTTCTCCTTTGCCTGTACATTAAAAAAAAAAATTGTAGTAGCTTAGTTTTTGAAACCACCTCCAGTCCTGGGGCATAGGGGATGGGGCCTCTGACGTCAGATCCTCCTTCAGTTCTCCCCTCTGGCCTGGAACAGAAACCAAGGCCTACAGCCTCCTGAAAGTACCCAGAGCCTGGGGTATCCCCCCCCCCACTACTTCTGCAGTCACTGGGTGGGTGCTGTTCCCATCACATTTTTGCAGCACAGCTGGGTCTGGTATTCCTTGTTGGCAGAGGGTCTCTCAATTTTCTCCAGCTTAGATGCTCATCTCCCCTCACTATCTCCTGGGGTAAAAGTTCTTGTGACTGGGGCAGAGGCAGCCTCCCAACCCAAGTAGCCCCAGGGTTTGTTGACTGATGTTGAAGCTGACCCTAGCCTGGAGGTGTTTACTCTTCACAGGGACCAAAACTCTTCCTGGCATTTTTCTTCAGATCTTCTCCCACTGTCCCAGGAGGATTCCTGTTCTGCCCCTACTCTCTTGTTTTTACTCCTCTATATTTGTCCTGAGGCACTATTTTAGCTGTTTTAGTGGGGAAAATCTGGAGAACTTGCTGTTTTCTGCCCTACTCTGCCATCTTTCCAGAATCCTCTCCCTTTAATGTTCCCCCCTCCCCCATGGAAATAGTAATATCTATCTATCTATCTATCTATCTATCTATCTATCTATCTATTCACTATTTTTTGCAAAAGGATTATTACATAAACAAATCACTCTTATGAGCTTCAACAATTTGAAACACTAGCAAACATCATCAAACTCAGCACCTTGTTATTTGGGGGGAGAGTTCTTTATAAAATTTATTGACACATTATATATTTATAACCTGGTCATTTTTAGATTTATACTCAAAGTTTCACCATTGAGCATTTCCTTGTAATTCAAAAATCTATGCACGTATACACATATACATACACATACATATGTATATAGTTCATAAATAAAAAAACAGTTCAGCCAGCCAACCAACGTGACTGAATCTTTAACGATATACAAAGCTCTCTTTCTGTAGCCCAAGGCTTCTCTGCCAGTGGAGGCAACTGTATTTCATTTTCTGTTTCCCAGGCTAGGGTTAGAATTTTTCAAAACAAATTAAGGTTTTCAAGTGTTGTTTTCATTTCCATTAATTTTAGCTACAGTGAATTTTCTCTTTATCATATTCTGCATCAGTTCATCAATGTTTACCTAGGCTGCTCTGAAATCTTTGATTATATCATTTCTGATCTCCAAAGATGCCAATAATGACTTCTGGTCCAAATCAAAAGTCTGTCTCTCAGTTCTTATCTTTCTTGATTTCTCTGCAGCTTTTGACAGCACTCATCATACTGTTCTCTTGGATAGGCTTTCCTCTTACCTGGAGTTTCTCCTATTTGTTTTGTTAGTCTACCCAAGTTTTCTTTTATAGGATATACATCCAGGCCATGTCCCACTCAACATGGATGGGTGTGCCCCCAAGACTTTGTCTTCTTCTCCCTTCCTACTAATTTACTTGGTAGACATATCAGCTACCATCAATTTAATGAATTATCATCACTTCATGTAAATACTCTCTTGCTAAAACTTCTCATTTCTACCTACACAATATTTCTCTTATATATCCTTTTTTCTCTACCCACTCAGGCATCACATTGGTGATCATATCACCCCCAGATGATTGCAAGAGCCTGTCCTTTCCTCAAAATCCCACTCCACTCCAATCCATTCCACTCTCACCTACTACAATGATCTTTTGAAAAAAGCAAGTCTGGCTATATTTTTGCCCCATTCCATAAAATCCAGAGCCTCCTTATGGAAGCAGATAATACTATCTGTGGTTTTAATAGTCCTTCACCACCCAGCCCCTTTCTAACCTTTCCAAACTGTTGATGTTTTAGTCCCCTCCAAGTCAAAAGATGGGGATTCTTGTTCTTCCCTAAGATACTACATTCCTTGTTCCATGACAATACTTTCTCAAACTTTGTTCCCTCTCTCTGGAATGTTCTCTCTCTTCGTCTCTGCCTCCTGGCTTTCACAGCCTACAGGACTCAAATTGTGTCTTCTCAAGGAGCCTTTTGCTTGTGAATCTTCCTCATTCCCCACCCCTGGCTAATGTCTTCTTTTGGAGATTTTTTTCCATTTATGCCCTACAGAACTGCTTTATGATATAGTTTGCCATGTAGTAATGATGGGCCCTTTGGATCTCTCTATATTTTTTTCAAAACTTTTCAATCCTGTCTCCTCAACAATCTTTTAATTTTCAAATCTTATGGCTTTTTCTTAGCCTTTATATTTTCTTGACACTACCACTTTTGATACAATGCAATTTCCCTTTTCACATACAGATTCTTTCGACCTTCACCTTTCATGACTCTGTTATCTCCTAGTGCCCCTCCTACTGGTGTTGGACATTTTTCATTTCACTGTGGTGAATTTCCTCCACTGAATAAGATTGTGTCATCTAGCCATCTGCCCTGTCTTTTCTCCCTACACCTTCTTCCTTTTGATTTCATCAGCTCTATTTAAGTGAATGACTATCGCTCTGAAGAAGACTCCCAAATCTCTACATGCTTCTTGTTTTCCAGACCCAAGCAAACAGTTGTTCAACATGTATCTTATCCTCAACAAATCCAAATTATTTTCCTTTAAAATGTCTCTCTCCACTCAATTTTGCTACTATTGTTGAGGACACTGCCTTCCATTCAGTCACTCAGCTCCCTGAGGTCAAAGTTATTTCCAACCCTTCTTTTTTCTTCAGTTTTATGTATCATCATATCAGTTATCAAATCTTGTCACTTCTACCTCTGTAACATCTATTCCCTTTTCCCTTTAAAGAAACAATTCTTATCCTGGTTCACAGTCCTGTCCTTGCTTGGATTATTAAACTAATACTTTTTTTTATAAGCAAATATTTTTATTGATAGCTGATTGCTTTTCTATAAAAATTGTCAATATTTCTCTTAGTGTCACCCCTGCCACACAGAGATAATTGTACACTTTATAAGAAATGATATCTTAAAACATTGAAAATGAAAATGAAAATAAAACCATTAGCCAAAACAGTCAATGTATTAGAGGAAAGTTTGAAATTATGAGCAAATTCACTATCTTGTACCCCTCTGCAAAAGAGTGAAATGAGGGAATCACTTCTCCCATATCCTATTTCCTATTATGACTCAGCTTATTGCATACCAAAGGTTACATAGCTAGTTTATTTAGTATTCATTTTGAATACTTAATTGGAGACAGAAAGAATAGATGATAATCAACAGTATACTTCATCCTGTAACAGTTTTTCTTTTTGCTTATGACCCTAGAAATACTTGTCATGTAGAGTTTTGATGAAGTTGATGAACTTATATTGTTAGAGAGACAGGGAGAAAAAGCATTTCAGGTGGAAGAAAGGACTATGGGTAGAGACACAGAGATGGATGAAACACACCATGTGCAACAAAGTATAAGCTTAATTGAATGGAATGGTAATGGCTAAGGTGCAAAATCACCAGATGGAATGAAGTCAGAGGATGGGGTAAGAAGAGCACGAAAACCATGCTTTACAACTGTCAATGTTGGACTATGAAGTTGATGTCATAAGTGAAAGTATTAAGGAAGGGAAAAAAAGAGAATCATATGAGGCTAGGAAAGATGAGCTTGGTTTTCTGGACATGATATCTTCAGAGAACTCATATTGGTTCTTGGTGATCATGCCTTTCCTTCTTGAATTCTTTAGCCATTCATATCATGCCATTTTCCAGAAATTTATGATAGTTTGAATTTCTAGAGTTGAAAACAACATGGCCCCTCTGGAAATAGGAACATCTCCTATCCAGGCTTTCTGGTAATTCTGCAGGATTTCTCCAAGAGTACTAACAGGGTGTGGTTCTGCTATTGTACCAGAAAGTGTTTTATGACCAGTAAATCATAACTGATCCTCTGCTCACAAACTGGCGATACATCCCTGTTGTTTAGTGAAATGAATTCTGGGCCTTCCAAAGACTCACTTCCCTATAATTATTTATGATCTTACCCCCTCCCCCACCACGATGCCACTCTGCAAACCTAAAACTTCAATCAACCTGCCTTACTTGCCTTTCCCAAATGCCTCTTGTACTTTCACACTCTTACACCTATAGGTGAAAGCTCTATAGGTGCAGCTCTTCCCTTGCAATGCCAAATCTTTCCTCTTTCCTCCTGCAAACCTTGTCCTTCCTTCACGAGAAGCTACAAGCTCTTAATGAAGGCTCCCTAATATACCAGCCGCAAGTCATCTCCTCATGGTCGTTTCTGTTTGTACAGTTAAACATTTGTGAGGTAATAATAATGTTATCTTTTCATTGTTTATGTTCATCTCTTTCAATTTGTAATTGGTTTAAAAAGATCTTGACTGCATGAATTATAATGGTGTTTATTGATGACCAGATGGTATATTTCAAACTCAAAAACTTTAAGTTGTAAAAGTCAGTAGAAAAAATAAATAGGAATATTTGGAAAAGGAACAAACTTATTTTAAAAATTTTTATGTAGCAGAATGGGAAGAAAATAGAAGAAAAAAGGAAATAAAGAAAATGAATAAACCAAAGAGAAATCAGGACTTCAGATGAAGAAAACACAAGAAAGAACCACCTATAATAGTATTAGAAACTCAAGATTCTTCTAATTCAGATATGACTGAATGATCATGGAGTCAACTGATGTCGAGATTCAGGAAAACTTGGGTTCCTCAGGACCAGTTTAATGGTTAAGGGACATTAGGAGTGGTAACAGAGTTAATTTAGAATGACCATTTATGTGCATTGTGTTTAACAATGGAGAAAATAAAGATTCATTCACAATTTTAATGATCTGTTATTATAGCTGATATAAAATATATTGAAGGAAATATATTTTTTTAGTTCCTAGCTTCAGATCTTAAGAGTGATTTTCAAACTATCACATAAATAAATGTCTTCTTTAAGTGAATCTTTTAGGTTATTAATCTCTTATAATTCCTTTTAAAAATATTTTAGTTTCCAACATCCATTTTAATAAGTTTTAAATTTTCTCCACCTCTCTTACTTGTCTATAGACTCTCTCCATACATTCTTATTCAACTTATTTTCACATTAGTCATGTTGTATAGAAGAATTAAAAAGAATGGGAGGAACCATGAGAAAGAAAAAACAAAACAAAAAAAGAGAGCAAATAGTATGCTTTGTTCTGCATTCAGACTCCCCAGTTCTTTTTCTGGATGTGGACAGCATTTTCCATCATGAGTCTTTTGGAGTTGTTTTAGGTTCTCCCATTGCTGAGAAGAGCTAAGTCTACAAGGTCAGTCATCACACAATTGGCTGTTACTGTGTGCAGTGTTCTCCTGGTTCTGCTCATTTCACTCAGCATCAATTCATGTAAGTCTTCCCAGGTTTTTCTGAAGTCTGCCTGTTTATCATCACAGTAGTATTCTATTACATTCATATACCACAACTTGTTCAGCCATTCTCCAGTTCATGGGCATCCCCTCAGTTTCTAGTTCTTGGCTACCACAAAAAGAGCTGCTATAAATATTTTTGTTCGTGGGGGTCCTTTCCCCATTTTTTATAATATCTTTGGGATATAGCCCTAGAGTTGGGATTGCTGGGTCAAAGGGTGTGCACATTTTTATCGCCATTTGGGCATCATTCCAAATTGCCCTCCAAAATGGTTGGATTAGTTCACAATTCCACCAACAATGCATTAGTGTTGCAATTTTCCCTTATCTTCTCCAGTATTTATAATTTTTCTGTCTTGTCATGTTAACCAATCTGATATGTATGATGAGGTACCTAAGAGTTGTTTTGATTTTCATTTCTCTAGTCAATAGGGATTCAGAGGCATTTTTTTTAATATGACTATAGATAGTTTTAATTTCTTCAACTGAAAACTGTTTATATCCTTTAATCATTTATCAATTGAGGAATATCATTCCTTATCTTAAAGAAACAGTTCTTTCCAACTTTGGGAATTGGTTCCCTTCTCTTATTTTCCATTCCTTTCCTCCTCTTCCCTTTTCCTTCCTCTTTCTTTTCTTCCCTGTTCATTTTTCCTTTCTCTTTCTTCTTGCATCTTTCCTGTTCTTCCCATTTCTCTTTCTTCATCTATCTTTTTTCCTCTCCTTTTTTATGTGGTGAGAGAAGGCAGGGCAAATATATCCATAGGAGAACCAAATATTAAGATGACAAACACAACTTTTTTCAAAGATTTAATAAGATTAAGATTATAGAACTCAAATTCAACCTATATAGAACCATCAGGAAGTGGGGATTGTGTGACAGAAGTTTGGAGTTGTAGGAAGCACATGCTTCCTTTTATACATACACATGGTCCATGCTGCTTTTTCCTCTTTCCATATTATCATGAGATTCATTGCTTAGCATACTTTTCTATGGTTCCTTTGTCCTTCATAATTGGCTATGTCAAAGCTGAGCATCCTGCCATTACCTCCTGCCAAATATAAAAATCTCTCTCCTAATCCCTCTGAGAATCCTTCAGCTTCTACCAGAACATGAACAGTCATGTCTGCCCCTGTTGCCTCATAAAATAGCCCATTCTATTATTGAATGGTTCTCAATTTTGGGCAGATTTCTATTAAGAATTAAAACAAAGCAAAACAAATCAAAGTGTTCCTTATACCATTTACTCACACTTCCTACTTGCATTCTCTAGAAAGATGCCTAAAAAATAGTTTATTTATGGTCCCTCGTGACATTTTCTGATATTTGCACGTAACTGTATTTTCCCATCTTATGCCTCCTTTTCATCATAATCATAATTTTCTCCATCCTGGTCTTGCACCTTTAATCAATTCTCATTCAGTTTTGTTGGGATCTTTTTGCCTCACAATTCTGTTGTTGCATGTGTTAGTGGTCTCTGTTTCAGTTCACTGAGAACTCTGAGGTGCATCCTGTCTCCATTCAAAATATTAACAAAAATATGGGAGGGGGTCTTGTTCAAGGGCAAAGTCCGAGTTTCAAACCAAATATCATACAATAGTAACTGTTGAAAGTTATACGTGTAAAATGCCTGTAACATTTCTAAACTTTTATGATAAAAATATCCTGGATTATTCAGATTACCAACTTCTATTTGTAAATTGCTATATGGTTTTTCAAAGACTGAACGTCTCTGCAGGATAGGACAATATTGGGTACCTAAGAAAATTAAATGTAGTAAACTTCAATGGTAAGGGTGTATGCTATGATTTTTAAAAATTCAGTAACAGAAATCTACCAATACTCCCACATTTCCATCTATTACAGCTATTGGGATTATCTATATGTTTTTACCCCTCTTTTCTAGGTTTTTGTTTCTTTGTTTATTCCTATAAGTTTAGCCTCATCAGTTGTGAGAAAATTATCAAGTTTAGACTCGGTGTTCGCCTTGTTTGAATCCATCTGCTCTCTGAAAAGGTTGGTGCAGCCCCCACTCATTGTGCTGGACTCACACCTGCCCAAGATGGTAGCTGCTGTGCTAGAGACCTGGGGGCCTTAAGTACAAAGAGCCAGCGATCTCGCTGCGCCTCCACCTCTGCCTCAGCCCGTTATGACTCTCCGATCCACGCTGCAGCTGTTCGCGCCCCTCATCCTCCATTGGTCACCCTCCCCCAGCCGCCCTACTTTGGCCAACTGTCCCAGCGGTCACTCTCCCACTGGCTCTGTGTCTGCTAGAATGGTCTAGCGGGATCCACGCTCATGACCATGAGTTAGAAGCTGGAACTGAGGCTCAACTCACCCGTGGATGCGGCTCATAAAATCATTGAGACCATTCAGTGGGACTGTGATGAAATACCGCATCTCAAGCTTGCTGTAGATTAATTGACTGTGGTACCCAAAGCTTTGAAAGCATGCAGAGACTCTGTGATAAGTATAACCAAACCACTCATAGCATTCATGTGGAAAGGAACACCCCAGCCCATGAAATCAAACATGGCCATCCAGTGGGTTTCTTGGACATATCTTACAGCAAGTTACAGATTCAGAGAAACTCAACAACCCTGAGCCCTTTTCTCCAGAAGTTATGGAAAAACTTCATTAGACTTAGTTAGCCCAAATGATCGATAAGATTAAAATGACAGAGGATTTTTTGTTTGTTGATTTGGGCAGTGGAGCAGGGCAGGTGGCTCTGCAAGTGGCAGAAGCCACAAACTGCAAACATCATTATGGTGTGGAGAAAGCAGACAACTCTGCAAGTATGCTGAGACAGTGGGCAGAGAATTCAGAACATGGATGAAATGGTACGAGAAGAATGAACACTGGAAGGAGGTGATTTCCTTTCAAGGAACGGTAGGAAAGAATTTCAAACACGTGTTATTTTTGTAAATAATTTTGCCTCTTGGTCCTAAGCTGGTCACCAACTGAAGGAGCAATTTGCTAACATGAAGGAAGGTGGCAGAATCACATCCTCCTAACCTTTTTTACCACTAAACTTCAGAATAAACAGAGAAACTTTAGTGGTATGGCACTAGTGAAACTTGTGGAATTATCACTACTGAAAGGGTCAGTTTCATGGACTGGCAAGCCAGTTTCTTACTACCTGCATACTACTGACGGAACTATGCTTGAAAACCATTTTTATAGTTTCAAAAATCCAAAACTCAGGGAGGAGCAGGAGTCAACCCACAGCTGGTAACAAAGAGAAAGCAAGAGAGACATGAGGACTTTAATGAAGATCCAAGAAAACAAGGAAATTATTGCCTTGGAGCATCCATAGATTCTGGTGCTGAATAAGATAAAAATGAGATGGCTACCCTTAAAAAACCATCTCCTTCCAAGCCTCAAAAAAAAAAAAAAGAAAGAAAGAAAGAAATTAAACAAAAAGAAAGGAAGATGGCAGGAAGAAAACATGGATGTCCCAAGAAAATGTGTGTTGTAAATCCTGAACAGAAACCCAAGAAGATTCCAACTGCCCTGGATGCCAGACTAGATCTTCAAGACAGATACAAGTCACCTCATAGTCCGTATTATCAACTGCCTCCTAAAGTACAACAGCTTTTTTCCAACCAACTATTGGCAACACCAACTACCAGAAGCTATTAGAATCATTGAAGTTCAGTACCTTTGGATTTCTGGCCTACAGGAAAGCCCTTCAGTACAAGGCAAACCTGAAGCAATTGGTTAGAGGAGCAGAAGCGAAAGAACATTCAGTTGTTAGGTAGAGCCCAGCAATTGTTCATCCACTGCCAGGCTCAGACTGAGGGAGATCAAGAGACTATTTAAATGGAAACCTGAGGAGCTGGAAATTAAGGTTCTGAACTCCAATGGTCTGATACAAGCTCAGAAGGAGATCTCTGCTCACAACCAACAGCTAAAAGAAGAAAAGCAGCTAGAAAGTGATAAGAGTGAACTCAGGAATCAGAGCTGCTAAAGACTTGGTGTGAAGAGCTGAAGCTGGATTGGTGAAGGAGAAGCAGACACTGAAGAATCAAATTTCTGAGAAGCAAAAGCACTGTCTGGAGCTTCAGATCCATTTTGTGGAGCCTGAGAAGAACCAAAGGTAGCAGGAACTGCTGCAGCTGAAATCCTGCATGCCTGGCTAATGAGATCCTGTCTGTCCACTTGTGAAATAAATGAAGCCTCAGTGGTGAGCTGGAGACTGACCCTACATCGTTCCAGCTGGAGCTCAAATGCTCCAAGTTGTCCTTGCCCCACATCAACAGCATGAGCCCCGAAACATCTATGAATGGCCATGTAACCACCTATGAGATTCATTAGTATGTTTAGCCAACCTTCTAAACAAAACACTCTGTAGTATCTTCCCTTTCACCTGGACCAAAAAATAATTCCTTGCACTTCTACCGATAGCAACAAACAGAAGGCAGACAAATTGTCAAGCTGACTACACCAGGTGTTCCTCCATTTGGTTAGCCTTAAGAAACACTTGAATCAGGATCATGTAATCCATGAAAAAGCCCATGATAACTAGTGAAATACACCACAGAATTAAACATGCAAAAGTAAATGATGTATCAGAGTCCTGGTATGTCAAATGGCCAAAATTGAGCCCTCAGGAAACTCAGACTTCTTTCTCCTAGCCTGACAGGTTGCAGAAGAGAAGAGCAGTGACAAGAGTTTAGAAGAGCTATGACAGCAATGGAGAAACAATCACCAGCCTCCCTATCAGTATAATGCAGCCCCAAAAGCTTCCTGTCTGTCTCCCATCAGCCAGTGTAGAAAAAGTGAGGAACACACCTAGTCCAGTTCATCAGAATCGAGAGTCTACTTCAGCAACACTTGAAAAATAGTTTGGTGCTAATTCCCATAATGCTATAAACAGTGCTGTAGGGAACAAGTCCCTTTCTTTGGTTACTTCAGGTTTTGTTTATAGTGACTGTGTGGCAGCCAAAGGCACACTTTCCAGGAGTCCAGCCCATCTTACCCATGGTGCTGAGCAGGTAGCCCTAGATGATTCCTCCAATTCAGGGAACCTCTTTAATTCCGTGGGTTCCTGGAGTTCTATATCACAGCATCTTTCTTTCCTCATGATGCAGTCCTGGAACACCAGCTAGAACTCTTCAGCTCACATGCTTGCTGCCATCCTGCACATCAGGGGACCTTCTCAAAGCATGATGGGCATTTTGCAGTGTGTGGATGCTCCAAAATTGAACCTGAGGTAGTCCCCTTCTAACAAACCTGTGATAGGTAGCATCTGCACATTCTTTGGAAAGGCTTGTGTGCAGGAAGGCAAGAAGAGGAGCAGAGAGGGAAGCTGTCTTCATGGGGAACCTCAGTACGAACTCTGCGGTATCTCCCAAGCACAAGCGCTTACCATCTGTGGCAGGTCTCTTCACTGAGTCTTCAGGACTGTCCCTGAACATCAGCTCTATAGTCAATAACATTAATAAGCCATTAGAAATAATAGCCATTTCCTCCCCTGAAAGCTTCCTGAAGAACTTTCTTATTCCTTACCAGGACAATGACCAGCCTCCTGTGCTGCAAAAGGAGAAAATCCTTGATCCATAGGGCACATTATTTGCTCCTGATCTTGGATGAAGAGCAAGGATCTGAAGATGAGCACAATAGCATCAGAATGAATGTTACCCCAAGGAAATATGCAAAATTAGTAGCTCTTAAAGAGCACACTTCAGTGACTATTAGTGATATTTCAGTGGCTTTTTGGTATGGAGAAGTCAAGCATTTCAAGGATCATTCAAATGCACAGTGAAACAGCATCAGTCACAATGAAGCACAAGAAAGGGGGCTGTAAACATAACATGGCACCAAGAATTTTCTGCAAAACAGCCTAATCAAACTACAAAAAATAAGCATAGAGCAGCAGAGGCACCAAGTGGCAAAAGGGGCTCATAACAATTCCTCTACAATGTGAGGAAAGCTTCTTGAAGATGGAAGTCAAAGGAGAAGATCAAAGAAGAAATCTAGCTACTTAAAATTCTTACAAAGAAGAAATGTCGTCATGGCTGAAACAGTACAAAGACTAGAATCCTAAAGATGTAAAAAGTAGGGTTTTTTTTTTTAAATAAATGAAGTTACATTTTTCTTTTTTTTGAACTTAATAATATTTTTTTAATAGATGTTACTATGCTAAGGCAATATTTCAAGTCTTCACAGTACACAAGATGTATAGAATGAAAATCTTTCAAAACACAGACTAAGCAGAAGAAATGAAAACATATAGGAAGAGGATAAACAGCACATTCTCCATCATTCTGTCTGCTGCTGTGATAGTGTGTTGAGGATGATTTCAGAAGATGAATTTACATTCTAATATTTTTATTCCATTACTCCAAATGAGTTATCTTATCCACTTGCACTACAACCCAGAGTATATTTAAAATAATGACAAGTGTAGCAACTTGTCCCAGGGTTCTCAACTCCATTGAAAAAAGATGAAAGTGATTTTTTTATAATCATAATGACAGTCATTTAATCTACCTGTATAAAAATCTATTGAACATGATTGATTCTATTAGAACTCCATCAAATATGTCAGTCAGTCAATAAACATTTATTTTTTCCATTATTAAATTTATTTAAGTTTTCAACAATCATTGCCAAAAAATTTTTCAGTTCCAAATTTTCTCCCCATTTCTCCCCTTCCCCATCCCCAAATTCCAAGCATTCTAATTACCCCTATCACCAATCGGCCCTCCCTTCTAACATCCCTTCCTTCCCTTATCCCCATCTTCTCTTTTGTCTTGTAGGGCAAGATAACTTTCTATACCCCATTACGTGTATTTCTTATTTCCTACCTGCAAGAACAATGCTCGGGAGGGAGGAGCCAAGACAGCGGAGTAGAAAGATTCACATACGCTAGCTCAGAACCCACAGCCCATAGAATACCTGTAAAAAAGAACTCCCAACAAATTCTGGAGCAGCGGAAGCCACAGAACAATGGAGTGGAGGAGATTTCTATTCCAGAGAGATCTGAAAAACTGAAGCAAAAGGTCCATCACGCACTGGACTGGAGCAGAGCCTAGCCCTGCCTTGGCTGCGTGGCACTGAGAGGAGCAGATCTGAGCAGGCTTCGGGGGTGGAATCTCCAGCAGCCACAGAGGTTCATCCACCCACAGACTCCAAAGGTTAGTGAGAGAGCCTGTTTGGCTTGCCAAGAGGGGAGCAGGGTGCCCCCATAACTCAGGCCCCCTCAGAAGGCAGCAGCAGAGGCAGCAGTGGACAGGAGCTCCCAAAGCAGAAAGGAGCTCGGATCTATTGTTGAAGGTCTCCCCAGGAGGGAACTGAGCCCTATGAGGTGGCCTTGCCCCGACCCAAGTAGCTGAACTTAATCTCACACTGAATAGCAGCCCTGGCCCCGCTAAAAGCCCTGAGGCTGGGAAGCAGCATTTGAATCTCAGACCCCAAGCACTAGCTGGGCAGATCTGGAGGTGAGGTGGGTGTGGAGAGGAATCTCAGAAGTGAAGTACCTGGCTGGGAAAATGCCCAGAAAAGGGAAAAAAAATAAAACCATAGAAGGTTACTTTCTTGGTAAACAGATGTTTCCTCCTTTCCTTTCTGATGAGGAAGAACAATGCTTACCATCAGGGAAAGACAAAGAAGTCAAGGCCTCTGTATCCCAAACATCCAAAATAGATATTCAGTGGGCTCAGCTCATGGAAGAGCTCAAAAAGGATTTTGAAAAGCAAGTTAGACAGGTGGAGGAAAAACTGGGAAGAGAAATGAGAGAGATACAAGAAAAGCATGAAAAGAGGGTCAACATCTTGCTAAAGGAGACCCCAAAAAATGCTGAAGAAAATAACACCTTGAAAAATAGGCTAAAAATTGGGAAAAGAGGTTCAAAAACCCAATGAGGAGAAGAATGCTTTAAAAAGCAGAATTAGCCAAAAGGAAAAGGAGGTTCAAAAGCTCACTGAAGAAAATAGTTCTTTCAAAATTAGAATGGAACATATGGAGGCTAATGACTTTATGAGAAACCAAGAAATCACAAAACAAAACCAAAAGAATGAAAAAATGGAAGAGAATGTGAAATATCTCATGGGAAAAACAACTGACCTGGAAAATGGATCCAGGAGAGACAACTTAAAAATTATGGGACTACTTGAAAGCCAACAAAGAAAGAGCCTAGACATCATCTTCCATGAAATTATCAAGGAAAACTGCCCTGATATTCTAGAACCAGGGGGCAAAATAAATATTCAAGGAATCCACCAATCACCACCTGAAAGAGATCCAAAAAGAGAAACTCCTAGGAACATTGTAGCCAAATTCCAGAGTTCCCAGGTCAAGGAGAAAATATTGCAAGCAGCTAGAAAGAAACAATTCCAGTATTGTGGAAATACAATCAGGATTACACAAGATCTAGCAGCTTCTACATTAAGGGATCACAGGACTTGGAATAAGATATTCCAGAAGTCAAAGGAACTAGGACTCAAACCAAGAATCACCTACCCAGCAAAACTGAGTATAATACTTCAGGGGAAAAAATGGTCTTTCAATGAAATAAAGGCCTTTCAAGCATTCTTGATGAAAAGACCAGAACTGAAAAGAAAATTTCACTTTCAAGCACAAAAATGAAAAGAAGCATGAAAAGGTAAACAGCAAAGAGAAGTCATAAGGGACTTACTAAAGTTGAACTGTTTACATTCCTACATGGAAAGACAGTATTTGTAACTCTTGAAAGTTTTTTTCAGTATCTGGGTAGTTGGTGGGATTACACACACACACACACACACACACACACACACACACACACACGTGCAAGCACTCATAGAGAAAGAGAGCACAGAGTGAATTGAATAGGATGGGATCATATATTAAAAAAATGAAGTAAAGCATGAGAGAGAAATGTATTAGGAGGAGAGAGGAAAAAATGGAATGGGGAAAATTATCCCTCATAGAAGAGGCAGGCAGGAGACTTTTTATTGGAGGGAAAAAGAGGAGAGCTGAGAGAAAAACATGAAGTTTACTCTCATCACATTCAACTAAAGGAAGGAATAAAATGCACACTCATTTTGGTATGAAAACCCATCTTACAATACAGGAAAGAGGGGGAGACGGGGATAAGCAGGGTAGGGAGGATGATGGAAGGGAGGGCAATGGGAGGAGAGAGCAATTTGAAATCAACACTTATGCAGGGACAGGATCAAAAGAGAGAATAGAAGCATTAGGGGGCAAGATAGGAGGGAGGGAAATATAGTTAGTTTTACACAACACAACTATTATCGAAGTCATTTGTAAAACTACACAGATATGGACTGTATTGAGTTGCCTGTGTTCCCAAAGGAAATAGGTGGGGAGAGAGGAATGGGGAGAAGTTGGAACTCAAAGTTTTAGGAACAACTGTTGAGTATTGTTCTTGCTACTAGGAAATAAGAAATACAGGTAATGAGGAATAGAAAGTTATCTGGTCAAAAGGGAAGATGGGGACAAGAGAAGGGAGGGATGATAGAAGAGAGGGCAGATTGGTGATAGGGAAAATTAGAATGCTCGGTGTATTGGGGTGGGGGCAGGGGATAAATAGGGAGAAAATTTGGAACCCAAAATTTTGTGAAAATGAATGTAAAAAGTTAAATAAATAAATTTATTTTTAAAAAAGTACAATACTCAACAGTTGTTCCTAAAACTTTGAGTTCCAACTTCTCTTCATCCCTCCCTCCCCACCCATTCCCTTTGGGAAGGCAAGCAATTCAATATAGGCCATATCTGTGAAGTTGTGCAAATGACTTCCATAATAGTCCTGTTGTGTAAGACTAACTATATTTCCCTCCATCCTATCCTGCCCCCCATTTATTCTATTCTCTTTTGATCCTATCTCTCCCCAAGAGTGTTGACTTCTAATTGTTCCCTCATCCCATTGGCCTCCCTTCAATCATCCCCCCACCCTGCTTATCCCCTTCTCCCCCACTTTCCTATATTGTAAGACAGGTTTTCATACCAAAATGAGTGTGCATTTTATTCCTTCTTTTAATCAAATGTGATGAGAGTAAGCTTCATGTTTTTTCTCTTACCTCCCTACATTTTCCCTCCTCTGAAAAGTCATTTACTAGCCTCTTTTGTGAGAGATAACTTGCCCCCTTCCATCTCTCCCTTTCTCCTTCCAATATGTTTCTCTTTCACTGTTTAATTTTATTTTTTTAAAGATATGACCCCATCCTATTCTATTCACCCTGTGCTCTCTCTCTCTCTCTCTCTCTCTCTCTCTCTCTCTCTCTCTCTCTCTCTCTCTCTCTCTCTCTCTCTCTCCTGTGTGTGTGTGTGTGTGTGTGTGTGTGTGTGTGTGTGTATGTATAATCCCACCAACTACCCAGATACTGAAAGAAGTTTTCAAGAGTTACAAATATTGTCTTTCCATGTAGGAATGTAAACAGTTCACCTTTGGTAAGTCCCTTATGACTTCTCTTTGCTATTTACTTTTTCATGCTTCTTCTCATTCTTGTGTTTGGAAGCCAAATTTTCTTTTCAGCTCTGGTCTTTTCATCAAGAATGCTTGAAAGGCCTCTATTTCATTGAAAGACCATTTTTTCCCCTGAAGTATTATACTCAGTTTTGCTGGGTAGGTGATTCTTGGTTTGAGTCCTAGTTCCTTTGACTTCTGGAATATCTTATTCCAAGTCCTGTGATCCCTTAATGTAGAAGCTGCTAGATCTTGTGTAATCCTGATTGTATTTCCACAATACTGGAATTGTTTCTTTCTAGCTGCTTGCAATATTTTCTCCTTGACCTGGGAACTCTGGAATTTGGCTACAATGTTCCTAGGAGTTTCTCTTTTTGGATCTCTTTCAGGTGGTGATTGGTGGATTCCTTGAATATTTATTTTGCTCCCTGGTTCTAGAATATCAGGGCAGTTTTCCTTGATAATTTCATGGAAGATGATGTCTAGGCTCTTTTTTTGATCATGACTTTCAGGTAGTCCCACAATTTTTAAATTGTCTCTCCTGGGTCTATTTTCCAGGTCAGTTGTTTTTCCCATGAGATATTTCACATTCTCTTCCATTTTTTCATTCTTTTGGTTTTGTTTTGTGATTTCTTGGTTTCTCATAAAGTCATTAGCCTCCATATATTCCATTCTAATTTTGAGAGTACTATTTTCTTTAGTGAGCTTTTGAATCTTTTTTTCCATTTGGCTAATTCTGCTTTTTAAAGCATTCTTTTCCTCATTGACTTTTTGAACCTCTTTTGCCAATTGTTAGCCTATTTTTCAAGGTGTTACTTTCTTCAGCATTTTTTGGGGTCTCCTTTAGCAAGGTATTGATCCGTTTTTCATGCTTTTCTTGCATCTCTCATTTCTCTTCCCAGTTTTTCCTCCACCTGTCTAACTTGCTTTTCAAAATCCTTTTTGAGCTCTTCCATGAGCTGAGCCCACTGAATATCTATTTTGGATGTTTGGGATACAGAGGCCTTGACTTCTATGTCTTTCCCTGATGGTAAGCATTGTTCTTCCTCATCAGAAAGAAAAGGAGGAAACATCTGTTTACCAAGAAAGTAACCTTCTATGGTTTTATTTTTTTTCCCTTTTCTCGGCATTTTCCCACCCAGTTACTTGACTTCTGAGATTCCTCTCCACCCCCGCCTCACTATTACTTGGGGTCTGAGATTCAAATGCTGCTTCCCAATCTCAGGGCTTTCCGTGGGGGGTGGGGCTTCTATTCAGTGTGAGATTAAGTTCAAGTTCTCAGGTGGGGGCAGGGTGGCCGCCCAGGCTCTGTTCCCTCAGGGGGTTTAGGGGGCGATCTTCAACAATGGATCCCAGCTCCTTCTCGCTTTGGGAGCCCTGGTCTGCTGCTGCCTCTGCTGCTGCCTCCCAAGAAGACCTGAGTTATGGAGACACCCTGCTCCCCTCTTGGCCAGCCCAGAAGTCTCTCTCACTGAGCTGTAGTGCCTGTGGGTTGAGGGACCTTTGCGGCCACTGGAGATTCTGTCCCTGAAGCTAGGATCTGCTCCCCTCAGGGCCGCACAGCCAAGGCAGGGCTGGGCTCTGCTCTGGTCCGGTGTGTGATGGACCTTTGGTATCGATTTTTCAGGGCTCTCTGGAACAGAAATCTTCTCTACTCCATTGTTGTGTGGCTTCCACTGCTTCAGAATTTGTTGGGAGTTCCTCTTTACAGGTAATTTATGGGCTGTGGGTTCGGACCTAGCATATGTGAATCTTTCTACTCCACTATCTTGGCTCCTCCCCTGCTAATTTTGCTTTTTAAGGCATTCTTCTTCTCATTTTCTTTTTGGACTTCTTTTGTCATTTGGCTTAGTCTATTTATTAAGGTGTTGTTTTCTTCAGTATTTTTTGTATCTCCTTTAGCAAGCTGTTGACTCAGTTTTTTTAATTTTCTTCCATTACTCTCATTTCTCTTCCCAATTTTTCCTCTACTTTTCTTACTCAATTTTTGAAATCTGTTTTGAGCCCCTCTATGGCCTATGCTTAGTTCATATTCCTCTTGGAGGCTTTTGATATAGGAGCTTTGGCTCTGCTATCCTCCTATGATCATATATACTTTGATATTCCTTACCACCAAAGTAAGATTCCATAGTCTGAATTCTTTTATGATGTTTACTCATCTTTCCAGTCAAAGATTTCACTTTCTAACTCTTTGTCAAGGTAGGGTTCTACTTCCAGTGTGGTGGGGGTGGAGGTGGGTGTACTGTCCCAGGCTTCAGGGTTTTGTATCAGTTGCTTGACCTCCCCTCATTGTTTATGGGCCTAGAGCTCTGCAAGCAGCCTCTGCAGCTGATGTTGCTGTCACCACCACCCTGAGGCTGAGATAGCACCCAGCCAGACTTTGTGTTCCTCTCTCACCCAGGTCCCATAGAGCTTTCCCACTGACCTTTTTGGCATTTGTGGGTTGAGAAGTCTGGAAACTGCCACAGCTGCCAATGATTCAGCCACCTGCAGCCTGCTCTGGCCCATCTGTGACAGTGTGGTCCATGTCAGACTGCTCCACTCCCTGCCCAATGCGAAAGATATTTCCTGTTAATTTTCCAGGTTGTCTTGGATTGGGGATTTATTTTACTCTGTCATTTTATGTGTTCTGTAGCTCTAGAATTTGTTTAGAGTCATTTTTTTACAGGTATGTGGAGGGCATTGAGGGAGAATTTAGGGAAGTCCCTGCTTTTCTCTGCCATCTTGGCTCTGCCTCATGACATTTGTTTTGCACAACATTTTTACCTCTTATTCCATGCTATTTAATTCTCTTTCTAAATCTTTGTTCCATAGCTCTAATTTTTTTCTCATTTTTTCCTCCAGCACTCTGATGTAATTTTGACAATAATTCTAGATCTTCAAAAATAAAAAGAAAAAACTTCCTGTTGTCATCTATTCCATAAATTCTTGTTTGCCTTGTGCCCAATCATACTTTCATTTGGATTTTATAGAATGTTTTGGAATTGTTGCTCCCCCTACTCCCTGAGTTTCTTTCTTTAGCATTCCTGTCATCATAATAAACCTTCAGAATAGCATTCTTTATTGACTCAGTCTTCTAGACTTCTACCTTTCTAGCCTAATTTCAGATCATGTGCTGGTACCCATACTATCTATGTATACTTCTTGGGGAAATTTCTGGCCTGAAATTTTGTTCTCATGATCCTTTTCCTACTTTCTTGGAGGTATTGAGTTCTGTGATATTTGAGGATCTCAGAAATAGCTCAGGCTGGAAATCTATAAGCTTTTGGGGTTCTCAAGTGTGCTGATTCAGAGCAATGTATGAACACTAAACTTCTGGTTTGAGTTCCTCAAGTTCCTGAGTTTGGGAGTGTGCAATATACCTGCATGCTTGCCCCTCTTTACCATTCCAGTAGAGTACTGCTGGAGTTGACAATTAGAAAACTCTATATGGGCTCCCGTTTGGTCAAGTTGTTCCATTACAAACCTCAATATGTATTGGAGGTAGGAACTGAAACCCCATTATGCTTCTCGGGTCAGAGTTCAAAAGCTACTGTTTGCTTCTGAACTTGTTGTTGCTTGTTTTGCAGTCAAGGTTCTGCCTGGAACTTGCAGCCATACAACACCTAGGAACATCATGCCCAGGTGTGTATCTCTAGTCATTTCTAGATTTGTGACCTAGAACTCCAAAGTCAATGAAAAAACTTCCAGACAGCACCTTTTCCCATATTTTGCTAATGGGCAGGGCAGCATACATATGGGTGTTGATCCTGTTGTTGCCCAGATTCATAGCCTCACTCTTTAGTTCCATTGTCCTAGAATTCTCCCAATATAGCATGCTCCCCTGCCCTTACTCCATACTCAGTGTCGACAGGCATCTCTTTCTCTATATGCTAACTTGGGTTTAGGTTTCCTGAACAACAGTGGGTTGTGGTGATTTCTCTATTTTGGTTCCCCCCCCAGCAGCTCTCTTCTGAAGACAAATCTGTTCTACTTTAGGACTCAGTCATTCAAGAAATAGCTCTAGAGAAGAACATTTTTAATTTGAATAACATTAAGCTAACTTCATTTGATGGCATGAGAAACTACTTGTGCAGCTGGAATCCTTGTAGACCATCCTATCTTCATGGTCTAGAGTTCTCAAGGGGAAAGAAAGTTGCTTTTGCCATCACCTTGCTCCTCCCCTTTAGATGGAGATTTGTGTTTTCTCCTACTTCTATTGTACTGTCATCAATATATAAACTTCCACATGGATTATGAACTCTTGGGGTTCCACATGCATGTTCATTTCTCTTGCAGTAAGCCTGATTTTCACCTAAGTTTCATTAAATTGTGATTGTCTGTTGACATAGCCTCAGAATTAACAGGAAAAAATTCTCACTGAAGAAAAGCAGCCACACGGGGAACAGGCTAGTAAACTGGACACATTAAGTAGAAATGTGGCTGCAACAGGATTCTTGGTAATTTATCTGGTGGGATAAAAATAATATTATAAATAATAAAAATAGTCAACCTATGAGAGCAAAGAAGAGAAGGAAAAAAATTAATTCTTCCTCATCATATGCAAGAACGAAACACAGATGCAAGTTTGTAGGAGGCCCTCTCTCTGGAGAGAGAGCACCTGGGGCATCTTCGGTCATTCTAATGGATCCTCTGTCCTAAGAGAGTCAGAGCCCATGGGAAATGCAGAGAGATGGGCCTTTCTGGAGAGGGGACAATGCATGAGAGAAAGATGCCAGCATCCTTGTTTATTTATTTTCTACCTTTGAGGCTTTCTATCCATTAGACCAGCTTTACCTCTTGCATCCACTCCAAGTACCCCTAACCTCAACAGTTCTATACAATTACAATTTACTTTAAGTCCCAATCTTGTTCTATACAACAATGATGCAATATCACATTTATACTTTGATTTCCTTCCCTTTATCTAATTATTCCCATAACATTGAAAAAGAATGTTCTATTTCAGGAATTTTATCTTTTACAAGACCATACCAGAGTACCCATTTACCCAATTAATTGAAAACAGCAAGATTCCACTACTTCAATTGTGCTTACATCTTAAACTATCTGCTTTGATTATAGAGACATGCCATGAAGATGAAAAACAAGGATCTAATTAGATATCATCTCCACCTTATAACCAGACTCATAAATAGTCAAGGGGGAAAACATCCCTTTTCAAAGGAACAAAATAGGGAAACTGAGCCAGAAAGATTCCATCCCAGACTGAGGACAGGATTGTCCCTTGAGGCAAACTTCTGCTGGTAACAGTCACATTCTTCTCTGAGTACAGTCCCAGCAGCTTATACATTAGATGGCAGGTTTCACTAATCAAAAATTTTACCAGGATTCACATCTCAAATCTTAAATTTGTCCAAAAAACCAATCACTAGAGATTATTTATCACCAACATAAATTCCTTGTTTAGGAACTCCATATAGAAACAGTTTACACTTTACATAAGAGATTACAACTTTAACAAAGTGAGGGACCACACTACTTGGGTGATCCTTTTAGACCCTTCAAGTCTTAGGGACCCTGGGTGGGGCTGATGTCACTCCTCTCCTTTGACAATAGGAAATAGTTAACATCTCTCCTCTGAGCATCTCCAGTTCAGATTAGATCTTAAGAAGTCCTGTAATGACTAGACTTCAAGAGGAAAGGGGGAATGGATGGGGTCAAGAGGCTTTTTGTCTTAAAATTATCACAGAGTTTCCTGGTGCCATAAAATTCCTAGTCTCCCTTATCTTGACCCTTATCTTCCAACCCCCATTAACCTGAAGTTATTATAACAAATTAGTTTACAAATATAAATTTGGTAGGTAGGCCTTTCAAAAACCATACAAAAGATTTTACAGAACATTTCTTCATACGACAAATATCTTCCTTTAATAACCATTTACAATTAATCATGAAACCCTCATGAACCTAACTGGCAAAGATTACAAAAGATCTAAAAACCAAGTCCTTTTCACATTTCCCCATAAGTTTCCTTTTACAAACATATTTTTGTAAATGCTTGATTTGTAGCAAAAAAAAATTTTAGTTAAAGCTTCCTTTTTAACAGCAGAAATAAACTTTTTAACATTCTTAATACATCCTTAGACAGAACAGGCTTGAAAATCATACTCACATATAAAAATGTATATGATTTTTTTAAGGATTCTCATTTTCTCAAAAGGAATTCTACAAGACAGAAACTCTTACACAGAATTCATAAGAGCTTTTTAAACCAATTCATCATTAATTTAACAATGTAATTCCTAATATAACATTTAGATGGATTTCTTAAAAATTTAAACTTATCTAAGTTTACTTAAAACTTAAAATAAGGCATTACTCATTCAGTTGAATACATTTCCACATCACCGTGCATAGTAATTCATCTCCTTAGTAACACGTGGGCATACTCTATCACTGATCAGATAGTCATTTCAAATTTAATCAAACTATTAACTGTATTAAATCAAGTTACATTATTTTTCTGTCTTCTTAAAATACTTTTTCACACCCTCACCACTTACTAAAACCATATGAAACTAACCCACCCAGAACTATTCAAACTTTTTTATCTTACTTTCATATTTTCAATCAAAACCTTTATCTTTCCAAGTCGCTCAGTACCATTACTCAGATTATCCAGTTCTTCCTCATCTTAAACATAACTGTCTGCACTGGACTCTCATTATAGCTTTAAAAAAGCAAAAAAGTTAATTCTACCATTATATAGCAAACATCAGTATTTTCACTGCTTATTTGTAACTATAAGTTTCAAAGGCTGACAAAGCAGTATTTAGCCACGGATTTTCCTGCCCTTGTTCAGGTCCCTGACTTACATTACTTCTCGGCTGTTCAATCCATTGTTTTAGCTTTGTTCTTGAGTTCACAACAGTTCCAAACAGTCCTGGAGAAGTTAGCAGTCAGAAGAGAGAAACCTTGCCTGTGGGTGTTTGGGCCACTGAAAAATCAATGGGGGCACTCCCATCCCCCATTCCTTTCTAATGTTAAAGCAAGATTCCTTTCTAATGCTAAAAATCTCAGATGAGCCCTCGAGAATTGTTAGAAGTGAGCCCATCTAACAAGCCCCCAAGAGTGATAACATGCTTACCTTAAGTAAATAATGATAGTGGTTGTGAAATCAGGAAAGCCTTCATTAATTTTTATGTGCTTTCCCCCTGAATGGACTGGTGGCCTCCCCAGGAAGGTTACTACAACATGTTCAGAAAGATGGAGCATCTTATAGTGTTTTCCAAACTTTGGATCTCCCACGATACTGTACCCTGGCCATGTGACTCCATGTTCTCCTCTCTGAAAGGCCTCTGTGTGAGGCCTTTCCTCACACAGCTCCTTGGGCCTGATCGTTAGTTTCTGAATTCTCACCTGTCCATTCTAGGTCACAACCCTTATCACCTAAGACTGTGGAAAACAGAACTTTCTTGTTTCCCTTCCCTTCCCTTCCTTTCCTCAGACCTACCATCCACAGGCTGACTCAGAGAATTTAGTTATTTTGAGTTGAATAAGTTATTTTAATGTTTTTGAGGTGTGGGTAGGATTTTTCTCTCATCTCTCACTTGTAAGAGAAATGATTATTTCTCTCTCATATTAATAACTAATTATTCATTGACACTGAGATTTCTACAAGAGATTGTACTCCTGACTCCAATGGATAATCATCTTTGATACAACTCAACTATCACAGGAACCACCCAGTAGTTTCTTTGTCATCTCAGCAAAGCCCAGGTGCCTCAGCCAGGGCCAGATCATATGTTCATAGCCAAGGGAGGGGCCCTAGTCCAGCAAAGCAAGGAAACATCAGATCCCTTTCACAACAAATATCACAGGATCTGGAGAATACTGGAAGGACTAAGGCCTGTGGGAAGGGCCTTCTCTTACCTCTGGTCCTCTGTAGTTTTCTTGGGCCAAAGAAATAAATCCGGAAGAGGGAACCAATGAAGACCACCAATAATACAGCAGCAATAATACCAAATGTCTCCCGAGATGAAGGAAGAGTCTCTGAAAATAGTGCCAAAATTCCATTACTTTCAAAATCAGAGAAAAGGAAAAAGCCTGGTGCCTGATCCCTGTGGCCCACTTTAGGGGTCAGAGCAGCGAAGGTATCAGGATTTAGGAAGTCCTGGGAAGTGATAGTGGCTCTGTACAGGATACAGTTTTCCTCCCCCACCACCGGTCTCTAAACTTCACCCCAAAACCAAGCTTCTCCAGGACATCAGAGAATAGAATGTAAAAATTAGAAGAGAGCTTAGAGAGAATCTAGCCCAGTGGTCTCAGTTTACAGAGAGGAAAATGGGAGAGAAAAGCCTTCTATCCTTCAGCTTGTGAGTCCCAGAGCTGGAACTGAAGTCTGGGTCCTTTTACTCTCAATTCAGTCCTCTTCCCACCTCCCCAGACTCTATCCTTACAGATTCAGAGACTTTCAGGGGATGATGAGACCTTAGATGGCATCTAGTCCAACCCTATGACTAGACAGAGACTCACAGAGAAGAGAGGAAGAGACTTGCCCAAAGGGTTACACAGAGGTAATGACAATGTTGGGCAAGCCTCTGTCTTTGACCTTCTTATTTCTCAACAACTGATCTCTTGGCAATTTTATTTTCCCCATAACTTTAATTATTCCCTCAAATCACATAATGTTCAGATCTCCATATCCAGCCCTGACTTTTTCTTTTTGCTCAAGACCCTACTCTCCCTCTCCCCTCAGGATATCTCCATCCAGATGTGTTTTCAGCACACCATACCCCCCATATCGCACCCTGAGTTTATATTTCTCCTACTTAAGCCTGCCCTTCATGATTTCACCATTCTCATATCAAAGGCACCATGATTCACTCATTCCAATTTTGTTTGAGGAATTTTCACATCCACTGTCTCTCTCACCTCAAACATTAAACCACTGCTAAGTCTTCTTCACCCTATCTCTGGAACAACTTCCCCAGCCCTCCCTTCCTCTCTATTCTCTCTGGGACCACACTGGCCCAAGTCCTCCTTCCCCATGTCTGGAATCTTCCATTAGCTTCCATACATGATTCGCCACCTCCACTCCTTCCCTGCACCTCCAGCTTCCAGGCTCTTCTGCACATGGCCGTACTCAGGCCATTCCTGGCCTCCAAAGTCTGGAGGGGCTCTGTGCTATGGAGATCAGGCTGCTCAGCTTGGCCTTCTTCCTGGGCTAAACCTACCCAATCTGGTGCCATCCTCCCACTCTAACTTCATCCCTTCTTCCTCCATGTGCTCTGAGCTTTGGTCATTCTGGCCAAATTTAGTACCCTAACAATGCCCTGTTCTTCCCACTGCCACACCTTTGCTCATACAGTTCCCTGTACTGGCAATACCCTTCCTCCTTTTCTTTCTTTAAAATCCGATGTAATCATCACTACCTCTAGGAGGCCTTCCCTGATTCTTGTGTCACTAACAACTTCCCCATCAGTCTTCACATTTCATTTTATTTTGCACCTTTCTCATGCATTTATTTTGTATTACTGTATGATCTAATTATGATTCTTGCTTTCTTATCCTAAACTGTCTTGTTCCTAAACTGAGCAACTTGAGAGCAGGGGGAACCTGTCTTATCTGAACTTTCTGTCTCCTCCACTAAAGTATAAGGACCTGCACATAGTAGTTGTTGGATAGAACAAAATTCTATGAGATTTGAACTAAATACATAAACATATATTGAACTAAATTGCATTCAAATAGAAGTTTTTGAAATTGACCTACATTATATCCCAAATGATCTACCACTTCATTAGAGTGAGATCCAGATTACTCTGATGAAGGAATCTCCTGAAGTGGTTGCATTATTTGAAATCTCACTGCATATTTCCACTGGTTTGGAGCCAATGACCATATTTTACAAAATTATGAATTCAATTAGTGTGAACTGAATTATATTAAATTGGGACTAATCCTAGGTATATGCATCAGTACACTAAAGGCCTATGACTGTCAGTGTGGGATCAGCTAGAAAGGACATTTTTATTGAAATTGGTACAAAGTGTGTCATCGACGTCAATAGTCACACAAAAAATAAGAGTCAGTGGCAGCATCTGAACCCAGCTCTTCCTGCCTCCAAGGCCAGTGCTCCATTTATTCTGCCACACTCCCTTTCACTCTGCCATATACAAATTTTTTTTCAGCAGAGTAAGCATCGTGTCTTTCCAGCTCCATCAAGGCAGGAGGCCAGGTCTTTTTCCCTTCTATTCCTTATAATCTCACATAGCATGGGGCTGGGCACAGAGAAGGTGTCTAGGAAACATTTGTCACTAGGCCAATGTGTGTAGAAGCCATGCACATGACAGTCAGGAATGCCTCAGACCCTTCATATCCCACCCAATGTATGGATTTGGAGAGCCACATTAGGCCTGGCATCTTTGAAAAAGAGAGAATAGGGGACAGGGTCAAGATAGTGGAGTAGAAAGATGGACCTGCTGTAGCTCTCCTCCCATAGCCCATAAAATACCTGTAAAAAATGACTCTAAACAAATTCTAAAGTAGCAGAAGCCACAAAACAAGAGAATGAAAGAGATTTCCAGCCTAAGGCAGCCTGAAAGGTTTCCCACAGGAAAGGTCTGTTGCACCAGGCTCAGAGGAGAGCACAGATCATGGAGCTCAGTGCAGCCTTGGCCGCATGGTGTGGCAGACACGGGATTGGGGCAGGTTTCAGGGTACAGCTGATTCCCAGATTTCTCAACACACAAATGCTAAAGACAGCCTCAAAGGTCAGTGAGAAAGCTCTTTCACATGGGTTAGAAGGGAGCAGGTTCCTGCCCTAGCCCTGACCCCAGGCAGCAGCAGCATCCATTTTTGGACCTAAAGAAGCCAGGGGGAATTGAGTTGCTGACCTGGATCTCAGTCCTGAGTTGTGGTTCTGTGAGGAGGGGCACTGGTTGGTGGAATTCTTAGAGGCTCTGGACAAGGAATCCCACTCACAGATCCTGGGCAGAAAAGCTTGTGGTTGCTCCCAGACCAGAGCACAAGACAGGAGAGAAGTAAACTCCTCTCCATTGATTGTGCCACTTTGGAAGAACAGAAAAACTTATAGGTCCCCAGAGCATATCCTCCAATTGACAAAAGACTCAAAAATCAAATAACTGGCTGGGAAAATACCCAAAAAGGGAAAAAAAATAAGACTATAGAAGGGTAATTTCTTGGTGAACAGGTATTTTCTTCCATCCTTTCTGATGAGAAAGAACAATGCATACCATCAGAGGAAGACATAAAAGTCAAGGTTTCTGCATCCAAAATCTCTAAAAAAATATGCAATGGTCTCAGGCCATGGAATAGCTCAAAAAGGATTTTGAAAATCAAGTAAGAGAGGTGGAGGAAAAATTGGAAAGAGAAATGAGAGCAATGCAAGAAAATCATGAAAAGTGAATCAATATCCTGCTAAAGGTGATTCAAAAAAATGCTGAAGAAAATAACACCTTTAAAAATAGACTAATTCAAATGGCAAAAGAAGTCCAAAAAGCCAATGAGGAGAAGAATGCTTTAAAAAGCAGAATTGGCCAAATGGAAAAGAAGATTCAAAAGTTTACTGAATAAAATAGTTTTTAAAAATTGGAATGGAGCAGATGGAAACTATGACTTTATGAGAAACCAAGAAATGATAAAACAAAACCCAAAGAATGAAAAAATAGAAGACAATGTGAAATATCTCATTGGAAAAAGAACTGACCTGGAAAATAGATCCAGGAGAGACAATTTAAAAATTATGGGACTACCTGAAAGCCATGATCAAAATAAGAGCCTAGACATCATCTTTCATGAAATTATCAAGGAAAAATGCCCTGTTATTCTAGAATCAGAGGGTAAAATAAATATTGAAAGAATCTAATGATCACCTCCTGAAAGACATCCCAAAAAGAAAACTCCTAGGAACACTGTAGTCAAATTCCAGAGTTCACAGGTCAAGGAGAAAATATTACAAGCAGCCAGAAAGTAGCAATTTGAGTATTGTACAAATACAATCAGGATAACACAAGATTCTACGTTAAGAGATTAAAGGGCCTGGAATATGATATTCCAGAAGTCAAAGGAACTAGGATTAAAACAAAGAATCACCTACCCAGCAAAAAATGAGTATAATACATCAGGGGAAAAAATGGTCATTCAATGAAATAGAGAACTTTCAAGCATTCTTGATGAAAAGATCAGAGCTGAATAGAAAAGTTGACTTTCAAACACAAGAATCAAGAGAAGCATGAAAAGGTAAACAGGAAAGAGAAAACACAGGGGACTTACTAAAATTGAATTATTTACATTCCTACATGGAAAGTTACAAATATTTGTAACTCTTGAAACTTTTCTCAGTATTTGGGTAATTGGAGGGATAATATGCATATATAGAGAGACAGAGGTCACAGGACAAGGTGAATAGGATGAAAAGGGATGATATCTAAAAAACAAAATTAAGGGGTGAGAGAGGAATATATTGAGAAAGAGAATTACTTGCCTTCTCAGTGGGGATAGGAGGGAGTAAGGGAGAGAAGTTAGAACTCAAAGTTTTAGGAATGAATATTGAGAACTGTTTTTGCATGCAACTGGGAAATAAGAAATATGGATAATGAGGTATAGAAAACTATCTTGACCTGCAAGAAAAGAGAGAGGATGGGGATTAGGAAAGGGAGGGGTGTGACAGAATGGAGGGCAGATTTGGGAAAGGGGTTATCAGAATGCATCATGTCTTGGGATGGGGGAGAGGAGAGATGGGAAGAAAATTTGGAACTCAAAATTTTGTGGAAATGAATGCTGAAAACTCAAAATAAATAAGTAAAGTACAGTTTCAAAATAAGGAGAGAATAAATTAACCATAATTTTTAGGCTCCAGGGCAGAGGGGAGGCCTGGAAACACTAGGCCTAAAAGATCCAGGGGACAGACAAGAATTGAAATCATGGGTTAAGATTCAGTTCCCAAAGTGAACTTGTTTCTTTCTCAAAGCCTGTGATTTCACACAGGCATAATCCAATGGATGTCAGGGAGAAGAAAATTGTCATACCTGGAATGAGAAGAGAGGGATCTTTTTCAAGCCCAGACATTTCCAAATTGTCTGATCTTGTGCAAAATCCCTCCTCTCTCGGTGTCCCATTTTTCTGATTGGTTAAATGAAGGGTTTTAACTCGAGGCTCTTTAAAACTACTTCCAGTTCTCACAGTGTGTGATTGAGAAGAAACTCAAGAACCCTGAAGGACCTACCTGCTACCAGTAGTTCAATATGGCCTTCATCATAATTTTCAGGGGACTGGAAATGACAGGTGTACAGACCAGAGTCATTGACCTGGACCTGCTGGATCCTCAAGGTCACCTTCCCCTCTGCCATGTCATGTTGCAGCACCTCCATCCTCCCCTGGAACTCAGCATCTTGGGATTCCTCCAGCTTCTCCCCATTGGGGTACCGGTCCACAAGGGTTTTGTTTCTGAGCCAGTTCACAGTCATGTTCCGAGCATCCATCTTAGGAGAGAGTTCACAGGAGAGTGTGATGTCTTCCCCCTGCTTTGCTTGAATGAACTGAGCAGAGCCAATCACCGAGAAGCTTCCTTTCTGGCGCTCTAGGGACAGAACAGAAGAGAGTCAGAGGACAATGTTGGCCAAGGATTAATAGTATTTGTTTGTGTGCTTGGGGGTCCAGCAGATGCAGGTCTGACTTCTAGATCAGCTGCTACCCTGCTGTGGGCCCTTCAGGGCAAATTCCTTTGCTTCCTGTGCTCCCATAGGAGACAAGACATTCTCTCTCCTGATCACTTCCTATGATCAGAAAGGGAGGGAAGTTTTTTGGATGCTGGAGGGTTAGGGGTGGGGACAGGAAAGCAACAAATGCCATCAATGACCTTGAGGGGAGAATTGTATTAGCCTCTGATCTACCACTGCCCATGGGTCATTTACAAGGGCAGAGAGAGCCCAGGTTCCTGGACCAGCATTTACCTAGCCTTGAGGTGATTGTTGGCTGTGCAGTTGAGTTAGAAGGAGAATATGGCCAGGTGAGGGCTCTATGTGCAGGAGTAGTTCAGCCCACTGGAGAGTTGGGGAATCTGGTCACCTGGAGTGACGGATAGGTCAGTCTGGTGTCCATTGATGCTGTGGGTCCCTCATCTCCCTCCAGTCCCAGACACTCTCCTTACCTTTCCACATCTTGTTCTGAGCACTGTAACTCAATCAGCACTAACCATTGCTTCTGGGGAAAGGGTGTCAATGGGCTGCTCCACTGTTCCCCTCCCAAAACTCCCCAAAGCCCATTTCCCTTCACTAACCACCTCTCCTCCCCTCCCCCTGTACTCTGTACTCTTGGAATGGAAGCTCCCTGAGATCAGGGCCTACTTCCCTTTTGTGTTTGTACCTCCAGAGTTGGCAGAGAGGATGTGCTTAATAAATGGTTTTCTGTTATTTCTAGATAATCAGTTGACTAACTAGGTGCTTCCTTACTGTTTATTCATTCATTCTGTGGACTTCAATTTCTTCCTCTGTACATGAGTAAGATTGAAACAGTGTCATGTGCGGTCTATGCCAGTTTTAATTCTGTGGATGAGTTCATAACTACTAAAATCTCAGCTGTAGTGTATATCCTTTTTGTTTTTTCCCCACTTAATAGTTTTTTAATTTTTCCAGTTACATGTAAAGATAGTTTTCAACATTGACTTTGATAAAATATTGAACTCCAAATTTTTTTCTCCTTCCCTCCTTTCCCTACACCCTCCCCAAGATGTGAGGCAACCTGGTATAGGTTATCCATGTACGATCAATTTAAACATATTTCCGCATTAGTCCTGTTATGAAATAAGAACCAGAATAAAAGGAAAAAACCATGAGGAAGGAAAAAAAGAGAAAGTAGTATGCTTCAATCTGCATTCAGGCTCCATAATTCTTTCTCTGGATGTGGATGGTATTTTCCATCATGAGTCTTATGGAATAGTCTTAGATTGATGTATTGCTGAGAAGAGCTAAGTCTACCAAAGCCGGTTATCACACAATGTTGCTGTTACTATGTACAATGTTCTCCTGGTTCTGTTCCCTTCACTCAGCATCAGTTCATATATGTCTTTCCAGGTTTTTCTGAAATCTGCCTGCTCATCATTTCTTATAGAACAGTAGTTTTCTATTACATTTATACACAACAACTTGTTCAGCCATTCCCCAATTGATAGGCATCTACTCTATTTCCAAATTTTTTGCCACATAGAAAGAGGTGCTATAAATATTTTTGTACATCTGGGTCTTTTTCCCATTTTTATGAACTCTTTATGATATTGACCTAGTAGTGGTATTGCTGGATCAAATATAAGCACAGTTTTATAGCCCTTTAAGCATAGTTCCAAATTACTCTCTGGAATGGTTTGGTCGGTTCACAGTTCCACCAATAGTACATTAGTACTCCAATTTTCACACATCTTCACTTTATTTATTCTTTCCTTTTTTGTCATATCAGATAGGTGTGAGGTGATTCCTCAGGGCTGTTTTAATTTGCATTTCTCTAATCAAAAGTGAGAGCATTTTTCATATGACTATAGATAGCTTTTGTTTCTTCATCTGAAAGTTGCCTGTTCATAACCTTTGACATTTATGAATTAAAGAATGACTTGTATTCTTATAAATTTGACTCAATTCTCTATGTATTTGAGAAATAAGGTCTTTATAAGAGACACTGGCTATAAAAATTGTTTCCCAGTTTGCTACTTCCTTTCTAATCTTGGTTCCATTGACTTAGTGTAAATTTTTTAAATTTAATATAATAAAAATTATTCGTTTTGCTTTTCAAAATGTTCCTTCTTTTGTTTGGTCATAAGTTCTTTTCTTCTTGATATTTCACAGGTAAACTATTGTTTGCTCTCCTAATGTGCTTATAGAATAATTTTTTATGTCTCAATCATACACCCATTTTGAGCTTATTTTGGTATAGCTTGTAAGATACTGGCCCATGCCCATTTCTGCCAGATGATTTTCAAGTTTCCCCAGCAGCTTTTGTCAAATAGCAAGTTCTTATTCCAGAAGCTGGAATCATTGGAATTATCAGCAGTAGATTTCTTAAAGTCATTGACTACTATGTCTTGTGGACCTAATCTGTTCCACTGACTCACCAATCTATTTCATTTCATTTTTGATGATTAAGACTTTATTAATATAGTTTTAGGTTTGGTGAGACTAAGATAATCTTCCTTTGCTTTTTTTTTCTTCTAATTTCTTTGATATTCTTGACCTTTTATTCTTCCAGATGAATTTTGCCATTTTTTTCAAGCTCTATAAAATAAGTTTTTGATGGTTTGATTGGAATGGCACTGAATAAACAAATTAATATAGGTAGAACTGTCATTTTTATCATATTGAGTAGCTTAGCCTACCCACGATAAATTGATATTTTCTAATTTTTTAGATCTGACTTTATTTGTATGAAAATTGTTCTGTAATTGTGTTCATATAGTTCCTGGGTTTGTCTTGGCAGGTAGACTACCTTTATTTTGTATTATCTACAGTTATTTAAAATGGAATTTCCCTATCACTTGTTGCTGGATTTTGTTAATAGTTTATATCAATACCTCAGATGGACCTTTCTTCTCAACCTTCTAAGTTCTCTTGGGCCATACAATTTTTTCACTCCATTCTTTGGTTGAGTCTGCCACTCCAGAATTCATTTTTAGGTGTTATCTAAAGTTGTTTGGAAGGGAATTAGGAAGAAATGAGGTGAGTCCTTGCACTTACTCCATCATCATGCCTCTTTTTTGTTGCTTTTAGATATGTTTGTAAGACCTCTACCACAGTAAGTCTCCATCACACCTGAGGCTGCAGATACCACCCTCTTTATTGCCATACTTGCTTATGTCCCACTGGGCTAGACAGAGGAATGGTGATGGTGATGTGAGGGTATCTGAACCAAGGTCTGGGACCTGGAGGAGCCTGGATTAATGGGATTTGCTTCTTTTTGTGCCCTTTTCCAAAATACCATCACACCAACACCATCAATCCTGCTTGAGCATCAATCAGTCTGTAAAATGGATATTATGGTAATATTAAACCTACATCACATTAATAGCAGGAAGGAAACAATTATTTAGTGATTACTATGTTCCAGATACTGTACTATGGGCTTTAAACATATTATCTCACTTGAGCCTAACAACAAATCTATGAGATAGGTACTATTGTTATCTTCTTCCTACAGTTGAGGAAACTGAGTCAGAGAGAGGTTAAATGCTGTGCCCAGGGTCACCAGCTGCTAAGTATCTGAGGGTATGGTAGAACTCTGATCTATGCTACCTCCAGGCCCAGTGGCCATCATCCTCATAAACCTAAAGCTATATTAGAAATAGTGCCTCATATTATCCTCCAAATCATTCTGCTGAGAGTTAGAGACTCCCCACCATTTGATACTCGCAGTCATGAATCTCTTGGACACTGGGGATCTCACTTATCATCCTTTTCCCTCCCACACCACTTTCTTCCACATGTCCTTCGTTCTATGGAGGATACCACCGTTCTTCTTATCCACTGAGGGTCTCAGCCCTGGTGTCCTCCTCACCTACTTATTGTCTCCTACCACGTAGGCAGGCTCTTGTGAGTTCTTGAACTTTCTTCCTCCACAACACTTCTCACTTCCTACCTCTCCCCTCCACTCAGGGAGCCCCCACCCTTCTTCTGCCCTCCTCATCTCTTCCCTGGAATACCTGCCATATCCTCTTGCTGGTCTCTAGTCCAGTCTCTCCCCTTCCCATCCATCCTCCACTCACTTGCCAAAGTGTTTTTCCTGAAGGGGAGTTCTGACTACATCCCTCCCTCCTCAGGAAACTTCAGTGGCTCCCAGATACTTCTAGGATCAAATACAATTGCCACCATCTTTGTACATCCTCCAAATCTGGCCCCAGCCTTACCTCCTGTCTTCCCTTCATATGTACTATGGTCCAGTCACACTGGCCTTATTCTTCTCACACCTGGCACTGCTCTCCATCTCCCCTCCTCTGAGTCTTTGCACTGGCTGTACCTCCCGCCTGGAGGGCTGTCTCTCCTCCCCTCTGCCTCTTGGCCACCTTGGCTTCATTTCAGACTCAGTTCAGTTCCTCCTTCTGTAGGAGGCCAGTCCCGGTTCTGCCCACCTTGCACCAGCTGCTAGTTCTCCTCAGGATGCCTCCCTTGGCCTTTCCTCTGCCTGACATCTGCAGCTCTGTGCAGGTTGTTTCTTCCATCCCTGGATGAGCTCTCTGAGGGCAATGACCATGTCGTGGCTTTTCTGTTTCCCCCAGTGCTTGCCACAACATCAGTCACGTGGCAATAATAAGAATCACTCACATTCCCATAGCACTTATTATGTGCCAGACCATGGGCCAAGGGCTTTACCCTTGTTATCTTAATCGATCCTTACAACAGCCCTCCCCATAATAACAATGTACTGATGATAATGATGATACTGGGAATAACGATAATCACAATTATCATTTCTATAGCCTCCCAGATTCCCAAAACACTTTCCATAGCTGATCTCCCGTGGCCCTCCTAACAACCCTACGAGTAGGAGGTGCTAGGAACATCAATACAGCGCTGGATTTGGAGGCAGGAAGACCTGAGTTCTAAACCAACCTCAGACACTCGCTTGCTATGTGACTTGAACCAAGCCCCTCAACCCTTGCCTGTCTCAGTGTGTTCCTTGGCAAAACTATACCAGAAAAAGTGCCCATCTGCCAGGGCTGAGGATAAAAAGCATCATTTTTGTCAAGTGCCTTGCAAACCTCCAAGGGCTACAGATATGCCAGTTGTTATTATTTCTGTATTACAGATGAGGAAACTGAAGCTGAGAGAGTTTAAGTGACTTGCCCAGGGTCATACAGTTAATGTCTGGCAGGATTTGGATTCCTGTGTGCCCAGCTCCATGTCTGAGTATCTGCTCTCCCACCAAGATGCCTTCAGTCCTTCATGAATGCCTCTTGACTGATTGACTGACTGACCTACATGTGTTCCTGACTCTAGATCCCCACCTGCAGTCTTCTTCCCACTTGATCTATGCTCTAGGCTCAGGTTCTTTATATCCAGAAGTGACCAAACCACTCCTCTCCTTACACATCTTTAGTGGTTTTCTACTTCCTTCTGGCTGAGGTTCAGACTTCTCCTCCTGGCATTCAAAGACCTCTGCAACCCACCCCCAAACCCTCCTCTTCCCCCCCTCATCCCCAGATCCTTCTCATCTACTGTGCTTGACTCCTCTCCTGCTGCTCTGGGCTGTGGCTACACTGGACAGCTCAAGGTCTCCTGAAGACACTAGCTCTTCTCAGCTCACATGCTTCTGCTCATGTGGTCACAGTGGGGAGAGCTCTCGTCCTGGACTCACCAGGACTTGAGTGGGAAACTGGTATCAAACACTTAGTAGCTGGGGACCTGGGCAAGGCACTGATGCTGCCTCAGTTCCCCTCTCTGTAAGATAGGGATAAATTAGCACCTAGTTCTTTGTATCTCTCCTGCCCTTTATAACCCAACTCCTCCACAGTCCTTCTACACCAGGCGCCTCCTCCTTCTGTCTTTACCCTTTCTTATTAACCCCTTACAGTCTGGCTCCTGACCTCCTCACCCCACTGACACTGCTCTCTCCAAAGTCACTGAGAGTCACTTAGCTGCCAAGTCCAACAGCCTCTTCTCAATCCTCCTTCTTGTTCTTTCTGCAGCCCTTGGCATTGCTGATCACATTTCCCAACTAGATGCCCTGTCCCTCTAGGCTCTCAAGACCCCCCTCTCTGTTCTGATGGGTCCTTCTGTGCCTCCTGTGCTGGATCCTCAGCCACATCCTGCCCTCTGACTGCAGGTGCCTCTCAGGTTCTGTCCCCAGGGCTCTTCTGCTCTGCCTCTAGAGGACTGCACTGGTCATCTCATCAGCACCCACAGATTTAATTACTGACTTTCTGCTGATGATTCTCAAGTCTGCCTTTCCTGCCCCACTCTGTCTGCTGACCTCCAGTGTCAGCTCTCCACCTGCCTCTCAGACATCTCAGTCTAGATGTCCAGGAGACAACTTAAACATGTCCTAAACGGGATTCATTATGTTTCCCCCACATGCTCCCCATGTCCTATCTTCATTATGAGTGTAGAGGACAACACCCTCCTTCCAGCCCCTTAGCCTCACACTCTAGCAATCACCCTGGATTCCTCCCTCTCTCTCATCTTCCACATCTCATCCATTGACAAGGCCCCTCAATTCCACCTCTGAGACATCTCTCCTGTAGCCCCTGGTCTCCTCACACACAGCCACCCCTCTAGTGCAGTCCCTCCTCACCTCAGTCCTCGATCACTGCAATAGCCAGCTGGGGTCTGCCTGCCTCACACCTATGCCCTCTCCAATCCACCCTCATCCAGCCACTAAAGGGATTTTCCTAAAGTCCACATCTGATCCTGTCCCTCTGCTACTCAAATAAACTCTAATGACTCCCCATTACCTCAGAGAGCAAATTCAAAATGCCCTGAACAGAATTCACAGCCTTCTCTAACCCAGACCCTCCTACCACCCTGATCTTCTAACTTCTTACTCCCTAATACCTGCTGTTCAGTCCAGTGACTCAGGCCCCCTGGCCATCCCTCTCTCAGCTCTGCGCATCCTCTCTGGCTGAAATGTTCCCCCTTCTCCCCTCTGATGACTGACCTCCCTGGCTTCCTTCAAGGCCCAACAGAAACTTCATCTGGTACAGAAGGCCTTATCTCACTCCTCTTAATTCCAGGTCTTCCCTTTTATTTATTTCTTATTTATCCTGTATGTTCTGTGCTCTGTGTATGTGTGTTAACATGGAGTCTCCCCTGTTAGACTGTAAGCAGGGACTGCCTTTCATACATTCTTCTTGTATCCCCAGTGCTTAGTACAGAGTCTAGCACAGAGTAGGTACTTAACAATAGTACTTATGGATTGATTATTTATAAAGCCTTTGTCAACATTCAAGCATTTTAGAAATGCTAGTGATGATGGTACTTAGGCAGACGGAGATTAAGTTGACTAGCCCCAGGTCACACACCTGGTAAGTATGAGTCTGGATGAGAATTCAGGTTTTCCTACCTCTAGGTCTTTCACTTGAATTAATGATGGTCTGAATAAATATTCAGAAGCTGATTATATCATGTCTAATATTTTGAGATATATGTATGTATGTATACATATATATATATATATATATATATATATATATATATATATATAATCTTTTTGAATGCAACTAATGTTAAAAGATTTGCCCAAGGTCACTCAGGTATTAAGTGTCTGAGGCCAGATTTAAACTCACATCCTCCTGACTCAAGGGACATTGTTCTAGCCACTCTACCACCTAGCTGTCCCCTTTGTATATCATCATATGCCTCTCTTATTATTTTCCCATGTTCTATAATCCCCTTAGGAGCACAAATCATGGGGCCTTCTTTTGCCTTCCCAACATCTCTGGGCTGGGCACAGAGGAGATGTTTAATGAACATTTGCAGTTGGATTGATATGCAACAAACTTGTGAGAAGTCCTTAGCTGTTCCATGTACATGGGACTTGGGTGCCAGTCCAGGACTTTTACCTCAGGCCAGAGAGCAGGTCCTTCCAACCTGTCAGTGGGAAACTCCAGGCCTGAAAGATCTTCCTATGGGAAGAGCTCCACATGGTTTAGAAAGCTCAGATGGACCTGAAAATGAGTTCAGAAAGGACTTGAAAGTTTGAGGCTAAACAGGCAATAATGGTTGGTAATGAGTGTAAAATGTTCCTGGGTTCAGTGAATCTTCAGAATTTTGTATTTAGGAATGATTGTGATTGTCTTCTGACTCTGGGATTGTGTATTACCCATCACCATTGGCTGCTGTGAGATTCCTTCCTTTAGGGCCCTGGGGAAGCAGGTGAAAGGAAGTCTCTTATGGCTGCCCAGAGCATCCTGGAGGTTGTTCTTAACTGGGCATAAGAACTGGGTTCAAAATGCTTCCCTGCCTGTTGGATAGACACAAATATTTGAAATGGAGAGAGGACAAGGGCCTTGCTTTGTACCTCAACTGACCTAACATAGAGAGACCCATGTGGGAGATTACAGGAGATTCCAGACTCTGCCTGAGTCAGGGGGAAGCCATTCTAAGTTTCATTACCACTGGTGTGGGACCAGCTACTTTCCATTGGCTGTAAAGCTGGAATAGGCTGTGCCATGAACAGTAACAGATTAGGATTCATTCTTTGTCTCTGTCTCTTTCCGTCTAACTCTCTCCCTCCATTTCTGTCTCTTTTGTTCTAGCTTTCTCCCGGTGAGGTGAAAGTCCAGTTCACCCATAGAGCATAGATATCATGAACTGAACTAGGTAAGGAAGAAGGTTGTTTCCCTCCAAAATCCAGGCAGGCCCTGTGTCTCTCCAGAAACAGGTGCAGGGTGTGGGTAGGAGCTTTTCATTGGCCCTTTACACTCTAGGAGCAGTCTGTGGATTCTTGCCGCCACCAAGACCCAAGCCATGGAGACCTTGGAGAAAGAATCAAGATCAAATGCTGCTACCAGCCCAGAGGGGAAGCCCTGAAAAGGCAGCATGACCAAGACCTGACTCTGAGTGTGCTTTTGGATGTGGAACTTGGTGGGACCATACTATGTCAGAATGTGACTCCACTATAAACCTGAACCCCTTTCACCCCTCAACTTTCCCAAAACTGAGGTGGCCTGGGTGGGAAGGATGACGTCCTCAGGGGTCAGAGAAAGTGTTGTTTTTATGTTTGTTTTCATGACACTGTACAATAACTACTACTGTTGAAAAACTAGTCTATTAAGTGGTTATATGGAGTAAGGAGACAGAGGAGTCTCTAAAATAGAGGCATAACACTGGTGGGGGGGCTTCAGTCAATGGCAGAGAAGTTGCATAGCCCAAACCACATTAAAGGTACCAGAGGACCCTGAGGGTCTGAAAGGCAATAGATCTGACCTTTACTCAGTGGGGGCATAGGTGGTCCTTGTGACAGAAATACTAACCCACAAGGTACTTATGAGACTCCAGTGAGACAATGAACAAAAAGGACTTTGGACACTCTAAAGATCTGTGCCAGTGACAATATCTGAAGGTCCCTCCCAGCTCTAGAGAATACCCAGTCAGGACCCAGGTAGGACTTACCTGCTACCTGAAGGTCAAAGCTGGCTTCATTGTAAAAAGGTCTTTTCTGGAAATAACATGTGTACAAGCCAGCGTCAGAGAGCCGGACCTGGTGGATGATGACAGTCACCTTCCCCTCAGTCATGTCCTCTCTTAGTATCTTTATCCTTCCTTGGAATGCAGGGGCTTGGACTTCCTTGATCTCCCTTCCCTTTCGGTACAAGTACACAACCAGTGGGCCTTTGACCCACTTCACAGTCATTTCTTGAGCATTCATCTTAGGGGAGAGGTAACAGGGTAGCTGGATATCTTCCCCTACCCAGGCCAGGATGGGTTGGACCAGAGGGCCAGATACTGTGAATGTGCCTGTGTGGAGAACCAGGGACAAAACAGCAGATAATCAGAGATCACAGGTTGGAGGGAGGGGGGCGGGGAGGAATGAATATGACCTTCAGAGCAGGGTCAGGGCAGCCAGGGCCATGGAGCTCTGAATGTGTTCCTGCTCAGGCACTCCTCTGCCATTAGTCTCTTTGGTGAAATCACTTTGCATGCTGTGACACATCTATGAGACGGAGAAAAGACATTCTTTCCTTCACCGCCATGTATATTTAGAGAGCCAGGGCAGCTGATTTGGGGCTGAACATGTGGCATGGAGGAAGGAAGGCAGCAGCTCCTGTCAATGATCCCTGGGGGCCCTGGCTTCTGCCCCAGTACTGAGGCTGCCCAGAGATAACTTCCTAAAGCAGAGGAAGACCAGGTTTCTGGACTGGTGTTTCACTTGCCCTCATCCTGTGGCTGTGCATCTGAGAGCTTTAGAAGGAGGCTGGGCCAGAGAGCCCCAGTGTCTGTGGGAGGGCCTTATGTGACAGAACAGTGCAACTCAGTGGGGAGGAGGTGTGTGACTATGGAAACGTGGGGGGCTTCCAGGGCATCACTGTGGTGATGGCACCCTGGGTTACTGGGCCAGGAAGAAAGAGACTTGAGTTGAAATGTTAGCTCTGCTAATGACTGTGTGACTTTGGACGAGTCACTAGACCTCTCTGGTCCTCCATTTCTTCAGTAAAATAAGAATTCACTGATCTCTGGGGTCATTTCACTTCTAAAGCTATGATTGTATCTTTGTATTCCCTTTAGGGCAACTAGGTGGTACAGTGGATACAGCATTTGTCTTGGAATCTGGAAAACTCGTCTTTATAAGTTCAAATCCGACTTCTCATACTACCTGTTCAATTTGGTACAGAGTCCACAAAAAAAGCTGCCGTTTTTCCTCTTTGTCAGAAGGGGAGAAACAGTTGAGCCCTCAATGACACAGGCTAACTTTTCTATTTTCTTGAGTGGGCCTGGATCAGAAGACATGGAACCCTTGCATCTGTGGAGGGCATTTGTTCTGAAAACCTCACTCACACAGAGGCCAAGAAGGCATGTCCTAGTCTGAACACCAGCATCCTTAGAAGCCTGCCTATCAGAGGGAGGCCCAAGGGGGGAATAGTCAGTGCTGGGAACAGAAGGCAGAGCTCCTGGCAAGCAGATGGCACCAACACTCATCTCATTGACAGTGCAGGTCCTGGGCCTCCTGGAACTCTGACACATCTTTCTACCTGAAATTTCCAACCAGGTGCCATCTTTCTAAGTGCCCTGTACATGGCATCTCCATGAAAAACTCTGGGTTATGACCTGGCTTTGCCTGAGGTTTTACTCTAAGTCTTTCAGTTTTTCACTTTCTTCCCCAAGGGTGTTTTTCTTCAGGCTCAGGGATTAACAAAAAACAAAACAAAACAAGACAAACAGTGGACTCCTGTATTCATTGACTACTGTGTCTTGAGTACCTAACCTATTCCTCTGATGTACCCCTCTATTCCTTAGCCATTACCAAGTGGTTTTGATGTTGCTGTTGATATGATCAGTAATGCTGATAGTTTTTCTAGTATTGAACCAGCCCTGCATTCCTGATATAAATCCTACATTTTCATAATGTATTATTATAGTGACAAATTGTTGTATTTTTGCTAGTATCTTATTTAAAATTTTTGCATCTATATTTATTAGAGAAATTGGTCTATAATTTTATTTCTCTCTTTTGGCTCTTCCACCATATTTGCATTATAAAAAATATTTGACCTCTCCAATTTTCCCAAATAGTCTATGTAGCATTGGAATTAACTGTTCTTTAAATGTTTGTTAGAATTCACTTGTAAATTCATCTGGCCCTGGAATTTTTTCCTAGGGAGTTCCTAGGCTTGTTCAATTTATTTTTCTGAGATGGGTGTAAGTATTTGAGTTCTTCTGTTAATCTGGACAATTTGTATTTTTAAAAATATTCATAGATTTCATTTAGATTGTCAAATTTATGAGCATACAGTTGGCCAAAGTAATTTCTAATTATTGCTTTATTTTCCTTCTTGTTGGAGTTAAGTTCATGCTTTTCTTTTTTGACATGGTTAATTTGGTTTTCTTCTTTCTTTTTTAAAATCAAATTGACCAAAGGCTTATCAATTTTATCAGTTTATTCATAAAACCAACTCTTGGTTTTATTTATTAGTTCAATAATTTTCTTAATTTCAACTTTATTAATCTCTCCTTTGATTTTCAGTATTTCTAATTTTGTATTTACTTGGGGATTCTGAATTTCTTCTTTTTCTAGTTTTTCAGTTGCATGCCCAATTCATTGATCTCCTCTTTCTCTATTTTATCCATGTAGACATTCAATGATATAAAACTTCCCCTAAGAAATGCTTTTGCAGCATCCCATAAGTTTTGATAGATTGTTTCATTTTTGTCATTCTCTTGAATGAAGTTATAGATTGTTTCTATGACTTGTTGTTTAACCCACTCATTCTTTAGGATAAGTTTATCCAGTTTTCAATTGATTTTTGGTTTATCTTTCCATGGCCTTTTATTACATATAATTTTTATTGCATTATGATTTGAGAAAGATGCATTCATTATCTCTGTCTTTCTGTACTGGATTGTGAGGTTTTTATGCCCTAGTACATGGTCAGATTTTGTATATGTGCTATGAATTACTGAGAAAAACGCATATTTCTTTCTATCCCCATTCAATTTTCTCCAGAGATCTATCATATCTACTTTATTCTAAGTGCTATTCACCTCCTTAACTTCTTTCTTGTTTATTTTGAGCTTAGATTTATCAAGGTCAGAGAGGGGTAGGTTGAGGTCCCCCACAAATATAGGTTTGCTCTCTATTTCTTCCTATAACTCCCTTAACTTATTCTCTAAGAATTTGGATGTAGTACCACTTGATGCATATAGGTTTAGTAATGATATTGCTTCATGATCTGTGGTGCCTTTTAGCAGGATATAGTTTACTTCCTTATCACTTTGGATTAGATCTATTTCTGCTTTTGCTTTATCTGAGATCAGTATTGCAACCCCTGCTCTTTTTTACATCAGCTAAAGCATAATATATTCTTCTCCAACCTTTAAACCTTTCCCTGTGTGTTTTCAAACACCCTGTTTCAAATGTGTTTCTTACAAACAACATATTATTGGATTATGGTTTTTAATCAATTCTGTTATCTGCCTCCATTTTATGGGAGAGTTCATGCTGTGTACATCTCCAGTTATGATTACTATCTGTGTCTTTCTCTCTATCCTTTTATGCCCTGATTTATTCTTTTAGTTCTCCATTCTCCCTTCCCTTCCACAATAGTTTTAATTTTTGCCACTGCCCCTCTCAGTCTTCCCTCCCTTCTATCGGCCCCCTCTCTCTTCTTTCCTCTTTCTCCTCCTACTGCCTATATAGGTAGTTAGATTTCTATACTTTACTGAGTTTGTTGTTCCCTTCTTGAACCAAATAAAATGAGAATAAATCTCAAACAGTGCTTATCTCCCTCCCTTCCTTCCCTTTACTGTAATATGTTTTTATGTCTCTTCCTGTGATGTAATTTACCTTTTTCTGCCTCCTCCTTTTCACATCTCCTGTTACAATCCATTCACACCCTTACATCACATTTTTATCATCACATCAGTTAATTTATACCCATTCCTTCTATCTATATATATCCCTTTTTAATATTATAATATATATACAATTCTAAAGATTAACAAGTATTACCCACACTTATAGGGAAGTAAATGGTTTGCCCATATTGAATAACCAGTTTTTTTTCCTGTTGACATTTTCATGCCTCTCTTGAGACTTATATTTGAAGATCTAATTTTCCTTTTTTCATTTTTAAATTTTTTTATTTTTAGTATTCAACATTCATTTCCACAAAATTTTGAGTTCCAAATTTTCTCCCCATCTCTCCCCTCCCTCACCCCATAATGCCTTGCATTCTGATTACCCCTTCCCTCAATATGCACTCCCTTCTATCACACCCCTCCCATCCCTTATCCCCATCTTCTCTCTTTTCTTGTAGGGCAAAATAGATTCCTATACTCCATTATCTGTATTTCTTTTTTCCCAGTTGTATGCAAAAACGTTTCTCAACATTTGTTAGTAATACTTTGAATTCTAACTTCTTTCCTTTCCTCCCTCCCCACCCAACTCTCTGGATTCCCTAGGTGCTAGGGAATCAGAGAAACATCAGTTATCAGGAAGTGGGTGCCCAATTCTCTGGATTCCCTGGGCGTTAGGAAATCAGGGAAAACTCAGTTACTTTTTTGTCCTCTTGTTTTTTCTTTTTCCAAGGCTTACTCCCATGTCCTCCTTTATGGAGGGAGGTACTTCCAGCCTCATACCAAGTAATGGGTCAATCCTCTTCAGTCCCCAAAAATTTGCCTTTGGGATGTCTCTTACAAAATTGGAAAACATTTAGCTTCTCCAAAGAACTTAAAAAGAAAAAGTTAGTGTTCTTTTGCAACACAGTTTGGCCTCAGTATCACCTGATGGACAATGACTTGTGGCCCATTTTTGGGACTCTACAGTGTAGTACTCTTTTACAGTCAGAATTATATTGTCTCCAAAAAGAAAAATGGATAGAAATACCTTACATAAGGGCCTTCGTCAAACTCTCTCAGGACCCCATCCTCAGAAAAGATTGTTAGCTACTTGTAGCCAGAGCCGCCCCACAAAAGGACAATGGGGGTGAATTGGATGTTAGGGTCTCAGCCTCACCTCCTCCCCTATCTCCATTTCTACCATCCCAATTACTATCCCCACCTCAATCTTCCCCAGCCCCTTCTGTCACTCTCTTACCGACCCCAACCATGGCCATCCCTTCTTTGCATTGGTTTCCCTACCTTTTTCCTCTATCCCAACCCCCTTCAATTCCTGCCTCATTTACCTTCCACTTCTCCTATTCTGTATCTCCTCCCATGGCCCCTCCCCACTTGGCAATCCCTGCTCAGGTCCTAGCCACAGATCTTACTGAGGTGCCTCTCTCTGCAGCCCCTCTCCCTGGGACAACATCCACTCTGGCCTCAGGCCCTGCTCCCACCGCACTTTCTGGGGTATCTTCCCCTCTGACTGTTTCCCTTACTCAGGCCAGTTAATCTTTCCTCTTGCCAGTCAGATGCCTGGCCTTGCAACCCAAACCAGTTGAGTCAGCATTCCCCAGTCCCTCCCTCATGAAAACTGGAACTTCCCATCTATCTAACCAAGCCCCTTCCCCCACAGTGCCTTCAAGGCTTTTTCCTTCGAGGGAAGTGCATGCTCTGTATCTCATTCAGGTTAAAGAGAAACTGGGGACATACTTGGAAGACCCCACTAAGTTTACTGAGGGTTTTAGGAACATACCCCTACAATTTGAACTTTCTTGGAAGGATATGCATATTCTTTTCTCTGCCTGTTGTACCATTGAGGAGAGAGAGAGAATCTGGGAACATGGCCAAAAGTTTGGGGATCACATGACTAGCAATGATCGCATAAAATACCCCCCAGGAGCAGCTGCTATTCCCACTTGTGACCTAGAACGAGATTATCAAGAGAGTGAGGATAGAGGAAAGAGAGACCATATGGTAATTTACCTGTTAGAAAGCCTAAAAACTGCATTTCAAAAACAAGTAAATTTTCAAAAAGTTAGGGAATTTACTTAGGGAGAAGAGGAAAATCTTGCCCTTTTTCATGTCTGGCTAGTAGAGGCTGTTAAAAACCATACAAATTTGGATCCTGACTCCATAGAAAGGGTAGCAATCCTTAGCATGTATTTTATTGTCCAAGATATTAGGAGGAAACTGCAGAAATTGGCAATGGGGCCCCAAACATCTCAGGTCCAATTACTGGAGATGGCCTTTGGAGTCTTTAACAACAGAGACCTCATTGCAGCAGAGAAAGAGAATGCAGGGGAAGGGCCAGAGACAGGGAGCATGCTCAATTCTTGGCTGCTGCTGTGGCCAAGAAAAGACACAGGAGGGTCTCCCCTTGGAGGAAGGCTGGCTTTTTGGGCAGTGGTGAAACCTGCTTTTGATGCCACAAGGAGGGTCACTGGCCAAGGAGTGCCCCTCCAGGGCGCTCCCACAGAGGGAGCCCCAGGAACCAACACCTGTGGAACCGTTCCCATGTGACCAGGAGGGACATTGGAGGAAAGATTGTCCCTCAGGTTGGAAAAGTGGTGGAGCCGTACCCCAGGACCCTGTCCTACAGACTTCTCAAGACTTGGAACAACAGGAAATCTTGGGTGCTGGCAGTGCTCCCACTTTCTCCACCCTGGGCAAAAATGAAGGCTGAAGGTTAGGTTACTCACTTTAGCATGGCTAAGTTCTCAGCTTTAACTAGTTACTCTGGCCCTACCCGTCCTTTGACCCCGAGGGTCATAGGCATTGAAAGGCAAACTAAGGAATGTCTCCAGACATAACCCCCTCCCCAGTCTACTTGAAGATCTGTTGTTTAAACATCCTTATGCTCTCTTCTAGCCCTGCCCCCTTGCTGAAAAGGGACCTGATGGTGAAATTGGGGAGTCAATTTTCTCTAGTTAATCATCCCATGTCCCTTTTCCCTCTGTTCACTAAATCTCCCCATGTTCCCTTGAGGGTGTCGGAGCCAGTCAAGCCAATTGTTTGAGATCTGGGAATTCCAGGGTGAGCTACTTCTGCCATCCCAGCCATTATTAGCCTCCCAGACCCTGAAGTGTTCCCCCATCTCAGCCAGTATCTGATTAAGCCTGAGACCTGGGAAGAACTACAACCTTTAATTCAAAAATTCCTTAAGTATAAAATCCTTGTCCCTTGTTCATCTCCATGCACCACTGCAATCCTTCCTGCAAAAAAGCCTAATGGAGAATACTCACAATTTATTTTTGCTTTTGAATGTACTTTTCCTGGGGAAACAAGTCCATATCAACTAACATGGACAATCTTGCCCCAAAGCTTTCCAGATAACCCTCATTTATTTGGGAAAGGATTTAAGGCACCTGAACCTAGCAGGTAGTGGCTTAATTCAGTATGTGCATGATATTCTTATTTGTAGCCCCACTCAGGTAGATTCTTTGGCTGCTGCCACAGAAGTCCTTAATTTCTTGGGCATTTGAGGCTATAGGGTCTCCTGAAAAAAAAGTCCAGATAGCATGCCAGTCCATAAAGTATCTGGGCCATGAATTCTCACCCACCTTAACCTTAACCTCTTTAACCTCTGAGAGAAAAAAGGACAATCCTGTCTATCCCTGTTCCAGTCACTAAGAAGCAAGTTCAAGTGTCTTTAGGCATGACTGGATTTTGTAGACTCTGGTTTCCTAATTTTGGTTTTATTGCTAAACTCCTTTATGACCCTACTCAGGGCACTGACTCAGACCAGGCTAAAGCTTTTGAGACTCTGAAAACTAATTTGACCACCCTAGCACTAGACCTACCCAGTCTGGGAAAACCTTTTACTCTGTATGTTGATGAAAGGAGAAAACAGATTTTCGAAGTCTTAACCCATTCCTTAGCCTGATCCTAGGCTAGTTGATGTTTTCATTTACTTAAAATACGTTTTCCTTGTTCTATATGCCCATAGAGCAATCTGGAAACAAAGGGGATATCGGACAGAAAAATACTCCCCTATCAAACATGCCCTTCTATGTTTTGACCTTGCCATAGTTTTCTTTAATTCTCTCCAGGGAAAATATTTTTTTTTCTTTTTACTTCTCTCTCTCTCGTGAAACTGTTTCTTTTTGAACTGGCAATGACAGTGTTAACATTTTTTCTCCTCCTTCCTGATACTTTAAATACACTTGGCTTCGAAAGTGGGAGGAAACTCCTTGGTCAAACTTCGAAACTCATTAGGTGGGGGATGTTAACTTTTATGGAAGTTCTCCTGCCCAATACGATTTCCTCAGAGGTCTATGCCACCCCTTTTATGTTGGCGATGCCCCATGGGCTTCTTTTTCCATCTCAACACCTTCCTTACAAATGTATCTGGAAGTTTACATTGACCAGCTGTACCAGTTGTTCCAAGGGGGCATTTCCTACTTGCACCTTTGACAGCATCCTTCCCCTTACTCTCCGAGCAGCTTTAAGGCACAATGCCACAGCTCCTTCAGTTACAATACTCTTATTGATCTCTTAAAGATTCTCATCTGAACTGGGAGCTTAATGAGCAACCATTCTGATCCTTGGGGCACCCAGACTCAGACCACAATAACTTAGTGCCCCCAAATCGTCTTCTTCATGAGAATCCTGGCTTCTTTCTATGCTTGCCCCTATTCTTATTCCTTTCTTAAATTTCTTGCCAGATTTGTCTTATCCAGAGTGCAAACCATCAGCTTCCAGATGACAGTCCAAGCTATATTTACCAACCTCCAACTGAATCCAAGGTCTCCAGCCCACTGGACCTGGCACCACTCAGGTTCTGAAATCTGACCCCTTGAACAGGACCCATCGAGGCAGGAACAAGCTCTATGCTCCTTGCCAGCAGGAAGCAGTTTCAAAAGTTCCGTCATTGTGAGCTTCTACCCCCATAACTCATTTTTGGGATTGGCTAACAATCTCCATCAGCTATATGTGCATAATTCTAGGGCCAAAAGTTCTACTAACTGCCATGAAGTTCTTCGACTGACATTCAAAGATGTCAAGCTAGGGAGCAGAAACAAAGCTAGGTGAATCAGGCAGTGTCTAAGCTGCTTCCTTGCATATGTGTGTGTATGTATGTATATACATACATATATGGCAGGGACTTGGATGCACATATGTACATATATACATGCATATGTACCTATATGTATATCAGATTATATATGTCTATTTTTAATATATGTGTATATATTTAACATATGTATATGTGTGTATGTATATGTTTATATGTATATGTATGTATGTGTGTGTATATGTGTGTGTATGGCATCTGACTACATAAATATATTTGCCAACCACAAAAGCATAGTTTTTTATGTATTACAATCCAGGTACAGCCACAGTAGTAGAGGTCAAAGTGAACTTACCTGAGCTATGAACGCCACAAAGAGCAAGGATGAGGTGTGTGAGGTACAAACATACGATAAGGCTGTTGTAGGAAGCTGGCCGGTGATTCCACTTCACGGTACAGATCATGGCTGACAGAAATCCAATAGCAGATGCTAAAAAGAAGCAAGGTTGTTCCAGGGAAGGGCAGGAGAAAAGAACCTGAAAATTATTACCACTGACCTATTAGCCTAGGAATCCACACATAAAGGGCACAGATACTGTGGTCTGGTCTTTGTCCCTCTCACCTCACCTCCCCCCTCCTCATACAGATCTCCCAGATCAGGCTGGTCACCACACCCTCCCGTATTCACCTCAACCCCCGCAGCTCAGCTCGCACTGTTTTCTAGCCTGTAATGTTCTCCCTGTTCCTTCCCACTTATTCAAATATTTCAACGTCTAACTCACTGGGCCACCTGCTCCCTGAAGTCCTTGCTCACTGATCTTCTCTCTCCGTATTTCACTTCAGAGTCTGAGGGTCTCCTATGCATTCAATGTTTCCTCTATGCTTCACAGGCACCATGCCTCTCAGCTTCACGGGTCAGCCTCAATCACTCTCCTGATCTATAGTGGGTGTTGAACTCTGACCTGTGAAAAATTTTGTTAATTATGAGTCATACTAGTAAAGAGCAGTAGGGGATGTGGGCTGCCTGAAAATCATCATATCTGCTAGTCTTCTTTGTTCTGAGAAGGCCTTGTCCTGTGTATCAAAAGAACCACCAGGCCATGTGAGGATGAAGGCCATTAACCCAGATGGGCCTTTAGATAATGAGATTTTTATCACTGATATCTTTGATTCCAATCTTCAGACTCAAACTTTTGTCGATTTTCTTAGCAATTCAGGAAAAATCTTTCTCATGCTATCTGATACAGACAAAAGAGGAGACTAGAAGCATTTTTGATTTTTCCTTTATTTAAGTATAAAGAAAAATGAAGAAGGGAGGAGGGGAAATTGAAATGTGGAAATGAGAAGATGTAGTTGGGGGTGGGATTTAGTGACTCCTGGACTGTTGGCCAATGAGATTCAAGGTGAGAAATTCGAATCTTGGTGAATTATGAATGGGCTTGTGTAACTATCTTAAAGTGTGCTTGTGTCTGGCCCTTTTTGGAAGGGGTTAGAGGCCAAGTCACCTGTCATAACTGATGTGAAATAAAAATCTTTTTTCTAAATTCATTCATGGCCAAGTGGAATTCTTGGTAAGACAGTTTTTTCTAACAACCTGGACACCCCACTGACATTAAACACAACTTGTCCAGAACCCAAGTCACCTACTCTGTACCAGACACTGTGCTAGTTCAGTCCTTTCATCTGATCTGACTCTTCCTGAGTCCATTTGGGGTTTGCTTAGCAAACCTGTTGGAGCAGGTGGTCATTTCCTATTCCTGATCATTTTCAGATGGGAAACTGAGGCAAACAGGGTGCCCAGGGTCACATAGCAAGTGTCTGAAGTAGATCTGAACTCAGGTCTTCCTGCCTGCAGGTACAGCCCTCTATCCCTTCTCACACCTAGCTGCCCTAACAAGCACTATGCAAACACGAGCTATTGTTTGTGTTGTTTGTATTACTATTAATTAGCCAGAGCCCAGGGCTTAGTGCTTAGAGAGGTACAATGTGTACATCGAGCCAGGACCCTGCCCTCAAGGGACTTTGTCTATAGTAAGGAGATAACTCCCAAATAACTACAGCAATCAATGATATAGGGACTTCTGGTGGCAAGACGGCAGACAGCCTCATAATGAGGCTTGAGAACCAATTTTGGAGCAGAGAAGAAGCTTACCTACTCAGCAAGCTTGAAGGGTGAGCAGGAAAGTAATTCTCACTGTAGTTGGAGGGAGTTTTTTGAGAAAATGAGCGACAGACCACACACCCACACCCACAAACACACACACACACATCAAGGACTGATCTGCAGCGATAGAAAACCAAGTGAGGCAAAGTTCTTACAAAAATGAATGTGATAAAGTGAGTTTCTATTTCTCAGAAATCATATGATGTAGGGGGAATGTAGTAGGAACTTAAAGTTCTGAAACCACTTGCTACCCTTCTCCCTAGATTTACTTAACCCATTTCCTTGTTTCTGATTTGCTCAGGCTCTTGAGTAAGGGTAAGGCAGGGGTTTTATGGTTTTCTGCTATATTTCTGTAAGGCACTTCCCTCCTCCAGGAAGCTGGTGAGGGTGATGCCTGCTTCTTGGGAGAACTGAATAAAGGTCTTTCTGTTGATACTTTGAGATGCCTCTGAGTAGTCAAGTTGAGCAGGGGTCTTGCATCCCACACAAAAACAAACTGTAAGATTCTGCCCACTCCTTCAATTCAAAAAAGTAATAAGGGTCTGAGGATTGCCTGAGGCTAAAGGAGACAGGTCAAGATCCCGAATAACTGCAGAAGGGAATCCCAAGTCAATGAAAAAGAAAGGATTGTCCTGTGGTATAAGGGTGAAACTGATAATTAGGTAAGAATTGGCAGGGAATTGAGTGGCCTAGTGGGGTGACCCTGGAGGAAGGGGGCATCTCAGATGCTGAGGAAAATCTGAGGTCCACTTCATTAGAGGGGACCATGGACTCTGCTTTGGGAGGTCTGTCTCAGTGGTTTTTCTTCTAGATTGGACAGTTTTCAAAATCCCCACAGTAGGTAACCCAGGGCTGAGGATTGTAGGGCAGGAGCAGCAGTAGGACAAGGAAGTAGAACAAGGGGCAAGGAATTTCAGATTGGCGGACATTGCATGACTGACCTCTTTAACAACAAAAATAAGATAGCAGAGGGAGGAAGAGGGCCTGGAGGAGAGAGAGGAATGGGGGAGTGGGATTGTGGATCACTCTGAGTAGGAGAGCTGGTTTCAGGGGAGTAGGATGAGGTCATGATAGAAGGACAGGAGACCATGGTCAGTGAGGATGGGTCATAGAGGAGAGGATTTGTTTTTTTCTTTTTCCAGAGCTTCCATTTGTTAATGCTCTCAGAGTTACATAGCTTTGGCCTCACAACAACCTTGGGAGACAGAAGAAGAGAAGGAGGCAGGAAGGGAAGAAGAGAGGAATGGAAGGGAGAAAGGGAGCTATGTGTGTGTTCGTGCTTCATTGCCAAAGAAGACCATGCCATCAGAGAAATAATGACATGACTTGCACTTGACTTTGTTTTGAGTGAGGGAAGGCTGTGCAGGTCACCAGCTGCACTTCTTCTCCAGAGCCATCTGAATCCAGTCACCAGATACTTATCAGGATGACTGGAGATGACCCAGGATGAGGCAATTGGGGTTAAGTGACTTGCCCAAGGTCACACAGCTAGCAACTGTCAAGTGTCTGAGGTGAAATTTGAACTCAGGTCCTCCTGACTCCTGCACTGGTGCTCTATCCACTGCACCACCTAGCTGCCCCAAGAAGAAAGAAAGAAGAAAAGAAGGGAAAAGAAAAAAAGGAAGGAAGAAAAGGAAGAAGGGAAGGCAACAAGTACTTATTAAGTCCCTATTAAATATCAGATACTGTGATCATGGGCCTTCCTCATTTAATCCTCAAAACCACCATGGGAGCTAAATGTAATCATTATTCCTAATTTACAGTTGAGGAAACTGAGGCAAAGAGAAGTTAAATTATCTGCCCAGAATCACACAGCTGGTAAGTGTCTAAGGTCAGTTTTGAATTCCTTCCTTCCTGACTGCAGGCCCAGCACTCAGTCCACTGTGCCATATCACTGCCTCCATGGAAGGAAAACAAAGAAGGAAGGAAGCAACCCTTTATTAACCACTATGTGCCAATCTGGACAACTAGACTGCAGAGAGAAAGGAGTGCTTGGAGTTAGGAATAGAGTGCCAGTACTGGGGTCAGGAAGACTCCCGTTTGTAAGTCCAAATTGGGTATCAAATATTTATTATTATATGTTAACAATAATATTTATTATTATATTTATTATTATTGTGATCCCGGCAAGTCACCTTACCCTGTTTACCCCAGTTTTCTCGTGTATAAAATGAGTTGGAGAAGGACATGGCAAACCAGTTCAGCATCTTTGCCCTGAAAAGTCCAAATGGGATCACCAAGAGTCAGATATACCACATCGTGTCCAGTTCGGTGGAAGGGTATTTTCACGTACAAACCCTTTTCTCTTGCAGGACGGTGAGCCACAGAGAGGAGAAAGCTGCTCACCAAGGTCACAGAGCTCCCAAGTATCTGAGCCAGGGCATTCCTTCCTACTGGATTGTTTTGTTCTACTTTTCATTTACATTGTTGTGGTTCCTGCTTCTGCTTACTTCACTTTGCATCAGTCGGCGCAAGTCTTCCCGCACTTCTCTGAAAATCATCTTATCTTGGCATGATCATTCCATGGCTTCCATTTATTGCCACATGCCCCAGCTTGGAGGTGTGGAAGTTATGGTACCTGGACCCCTAAAAGGAAAAGACCATGTCTTTGAAAGCAGCCCAGTCCCTGACTTTTCCCATCCATTTCAGCAGGCCAGATCACGGAAGACAACTGGCAGACCCCAGTATAGGCAGACCTAATCGGCTTACTTGACTTTCCTCTCATTACTGCACCTGGGTCACTTCAAACTACTTACCATTTCTCAATCCCATTAGATTCTTTTCACTGTCATTTCTGTATATAAGTATCAGTCTTACCCCGATTAAGTTTTCGATTCCCTAAGAATCTTGCCAGTTCCTACTGGCATTACAATAAACCATGGTCACATAAGCAATGAGAGACAGACTTAGAACTTGACCCAAGTTTCTCTGAATCCAAAGTCAGCTCTGTCTTTGATAAATCAAAATGAGAAATTAATACATAACTGTTAGAACTGAGTTTATTTTTCATAGAAGAGTGCTATTGATGTAAAAACTGCCATAGTTAAAGGACTGTGTTCAATATGCCTGTCTTTATCAGGTACACAGACCAAAGGAAAACCAAGTCATCAAGTGTATGTAGCCACAAACAGGCATTTCCATTCATCAGAAGCAACTGAGTGGTACTGTCATAGATGACTGGACCCTAAGTTAAAGAGATCTGAAGTCAAATCCAGCCTCAGACACCACCTAGCTGTGTGAATATAGACAAATCTTTCAAGCTCTGTCCCCTTCAGTTACCTCATTTGTAAAATGGGGATAATAGCATCTATATCCCAAGGAGAGAACAAAATGACAGTTGTAAAGCCCTTTCCAAACTTTAAAGCACTGTGTAAATGCTAGCTATTAAGGGTATCTAGTGTGATCTACTTGAAGAACAGAGTAGAAAAAGCTGGATATAGGGTGAGATGACTGGGACTGTGACCAAGGCTGTTAACATTCATTTCTCCCTGGGCTGCAATCCAGGCTCCTCCATCATGCCTCTGGGCAGGTTGCCTTCCTCCTTTCTCCTCCCTCCTCCCCCATACCCACATTTTCATTTTATTTTATCTTCCTTCATTGGGATCAAAACTCTTTGAGATCAGGGACTATCTTTCCATTTGCTAGTATTTGCACTCCAGCACTTATCTGGTACTTAGTAAATACGTAATAAATACTAACTGAATGACTACTTACATGGAGATAGTGGTTCACACTCTTACTAAGTTTTACTCTCACATTCTTCTGCTGCCACATTGTCCCTCTTCCGAAGTTTATTTTCTACTACAACTTGACTTTCTGTATGACTGCAGGGCTGATTGGGCTGTACCATAGGAAAACACATGGGCACTCCCAGTATCTCCTCCCACTCCTTCTCCTATCGTAACTTTTCTCCCCCAGAGAAAGGATTACTAGTTAGGGCAAAGAGGAAAATCAAGAGAGAAGTAGCAGGTACTAGATGGGGAGTCAGAACATCTGCTTTTGTAAAATATTTCCAAACTTGTTACCTGTGTGACTCTGTGGAAGTCATTTAACTTTGTCAGGAACTCAGTTCCCTCATCTGTAAAATGAAGTTGTTGGACTGAAAAAAATCTCAGTTGCCCTTGTGAGTTCAGAACAAAAGATGCTTAAACTGAAATAATGTATAAAGAAGTTTATTAGGCTGTCAAGCAGAAAAGGAGAACAAAAAAAAGACTCCTCTCCTTGTCTCTCCTCTACCTAATTCTCCCCTCAGTGTCCTTAAGTTTCATGGTATATAGGGTTCTTACAAAGGAAGAAGAAAACAGTAAGTCATTGATAGGATATAGGAGTTATGTAAGATGTATAACTAGAGAAAACTCCTTACATTTCTTGCATCAATATTTGGATCTAACTGGGGTTCCAGTGGCCATAGACTAGGTCCTGAGTTAAGCATTAAATGAATCTAGTTTCTAAGTCACAGGTCTAGTTCTCTTAGCCAAGCCTGGTTGGGTTCAAACAATACCAAGTCTGATCATGGCCCCCCTCTCCTCACTAAATCCCAGTGGTTCCCTATCAACTCCAGGATGAAATAGGAAATTCTGTTCTGGGCTCTCAGCTCTTCATAAACTTCCTCCCCTGACCCCAACTTCCCAGTCTTATACCTTAAATCTTCACATCCTCTTATCCAGAGACACTGAACTCCTTGTGGGTCCTCTGTCTCCAGGCTCTGGGCATTTGTTCTGGCAAGCAACCATAAAAAAGATCTTCCCCTCCAGATGGATTTTTGGTTTTGTTTTTGGCTAGGTAAAGAGGCCATTGTCTTCTTCACTTGTTGTTAAGACTGAATCATTGAAATGATATTACCTCATTCAAACTAAGACCTTTCAAGACTTTAGCTTGAAAAGGCCAAAGCCATGCACTGTACCCAGGACTGATGGGTTTCTTGGGTACTCATGCTTGGATTCCAATTCCAAGATTACATTTCTCCCTCACTTCAAAACACTATCCCTGTCAATTTTCTTCCCCCAAGGACACTATGCCTAGCAATTACTCATGAGTGGACCCCAGTAAAATAAGCTATCTTTATTGTTTACAAGAACAAGCTGACCTCTGTGGAATTTCCTTTTTAAAAACAGAACTATCTTGTGACCACAGAATTATCATGTATTTATTCTCACAATTATCCTCTACAGATCAAGCAGTGTACATCAACTCTCAAAAGTATCTTGCTCCAGATATAAGAGATAAAAAATACACACCTTAGATATCACTTCCCCTGGTTTTCAGTGGTAAATGATGTCTGTGACTATGGTTATACCTTGTCACCTGATTAGTGTGATATCTGCCAGATGTATGTGTGTGTGTGTGTGTGTCTGTGTCTGTGTTTGTGCCAAGATCTTTGCAGGTACTCACTTAGGGTGAGGTAATGCCCATATATATATATATATATATATATATACATAATCCTGAAGATGGTGGAGTAGAAAGATTCACGTATGCTAGCTCCAAACCCACAGCCCATAAATTACCTGTAAAGAGGAACTCCCAACAAATTCTGGAGCAGTGGAAGCCGCACAACAACAGAGTGCGGGAGATTTCTGTTCCAGAGAGCCCTGAAAAACTGACACCAAAGGTCGATCATGCACTGGACTGGAGCAGAGTCCAGCTCTGCCTTGGCCACATGGCCCTGAGAGGAGCAGATACGAGCAGGCTTTAGGGATGGAATCTCCAGTGGCCATGAAGGTCCCTCAACCCACAGGCACTACAGGTCAGTGAGAGAGACTTCAGGGCTGGCCGAGAGGGGAGCGGGGTGTCTCCATAATTCAGGCCCCCTTGGGAGGCAGCAGCAGAGACAGCAGCAGACAGGAGCTCCCAAAGCAGACAGGAGTTCTGATCTATTGTTGAAGATCTCCACATAAACCCCCTGAGGTCCCTGCCCCCACCTGAGAACCGGAACTTAATCTCTCACACTGAATAGCAGCCCCACCTCTCACTGAAAGCCCTGAGGCTGGGAAGCAGCATTTGAATCTCAGACCCCAAGCTCTAGCTGGGTGGATCTGGAGGTGAGGTGGGGGGGAAAGGAATCTCAGAAGTCAAGTAACTGGCTGGGAAAATGCCCAGAAAAGGGAAAAAAAAATAAGACCATAGAAGGTTACTTTCCTGGTGAACAGATATTTCCTCCTTTCCTTTTGGGTGAGGAAGAACAATGCTTACCATCAGGGAAAGACATAGAAGTCAAGGCTTCTGTATCCCAAACATCCAAAATAGATATTCAATGGACTCAGGACATGGAAGAACTCAAAAAGAATTTTGAAAATCAAGTTAGACAGGTGGAGGAAAAACTGGGAAGAGAAATGAGAGAGATGCAAGAAAAGCATGAAAAACAGGTCAATACCTTAGTAAAGGAGACCCCAAAAAATGCTGAAGAAAATAACACCTTGAAAAATAGGTTAACTCAATTGGCAAAAGAGGTTCAAAAAGTCAGTGAGGAGAAGAATGGTTTAAAAAGCAGAATTAACCAAATGGAAAAAGAGGTTCAAAAGCTCACTGAAGAAAATAGTACTCTCAAAATTAGAATGGAACAGATGGAGGCTAATGACTTTGTGAGAAACCAAGAAATCACAAAACAAAACCAAAAGAATGAAAAAATGTAAGAGAATGTGAAATATTTCATTGGAAAAACAACTGACCCGGAAAATAGATCCAGGAGAGACAATTTAAAAATTATGGGACTACCTAAAAATACCTGAAAGCCATGATCAAAATAAGAGCCTAGACATCATCTTTCATGAAATTATCAAGGAAAACTGCCCTGATATTCTACAACCAGAGGCAAAATAATTATTCAAGGAATCCACCAATCACCACCAGAAAGAGATCCAAAAAGAGAAACTCCTAGGAACATTGTGGGCAAATTCCAGAATTCCCAGGTCAAGGAGAAAATATTGCAAGCAGCTAGAAAGAAGCAATTCCAGTATTGTGTAAATACAATCAGGATAACTCAAGATCTAGCAGCTTCTACACTAAGGGATCAGAGGTTTTGGAATATGATATTCCAGAGGTCAAAGGAACTAGGACTAAAACCAAGAATCATCTACCCAGCTAAACTGAGTATAATACTTCAGGGGAAAATGTGGTCTTTCAATGAAATAGAGAACTTTCAAGCATTCTTGTTGAAAAGATCAGAGCTGAAAAGAAAATTTGGCTTCCAAACACAAGAATGAGAAGAAGCATGAAAAAGTAAACAGCAAAGAGAGGTCATAAGGGACTTACCAAAGGTGAACTGTTTACATTCCTACATGGAAAGACAATATTTGTAACTCTTTAAACTTTTCAGTATCTAGGTAGTTGGTGGGATTACACACACACACACACACACACACACACACACACACACATACACACGTGTACACACATACACACATGCACGCACACACAGAGACAGAGAGCACAGAGTGAATTGAATAAGATGGGATCATATCTTAAAAAAATGAAGCGGTGAGAGAGAAATGTATTGGGAGGAGAGAGGGAGAAATGGAATGGGGCAAATTATCTCTCATAGAAGAGGCAGGCAGGAGATGTTTTAGTGGAGGGAAAAAGAGGAGAGCTGAGAGAATAACATAAAGTTTACTCTCATCACATTCAACTAAAGGAAGGAATAAAATGCACACTCATTTTGGTATGAAAACCTATCTTACAATACAGGAAAATGGGGGAGAAGGGGATAAGCAGAGTGGGGGGATGATGGAAGGAAGGGCAATGGGAGGAGGGAGCAATTTGAATTCAACACTCTTGGGGAGGGACAGGATCAAAAGAGAGAATAGAAGCAATGGGGGGCAGGATAGGATGGAGGGAAATATAGTTAGTCTAACACAACACAACTGTTATCGAAGTCATTGGCAAAAGTACACAGATATGGACTATATTCAATTGCCTACCTTCCCAAAGGGAATGGGTGGGGAGGGAGGGATGGGGAGAAGTTGGAACTCAAAGTTCTAGGAACAACTGTTGAGTATTGTTCTTGCTACTAGGAAATAAGAAATACAGGTAATGGGGAATAGAATGTTATCTGGCCCTACAGGACAAAAGAGAAGATGGGGGCAAGGGAAAGGAGGGATGATAGAAGAGAGGGCAGATTGATGATAGGGGAAATTAGAATGCTCGGTGTATTGGGGTGGGGGGAGGGGACACGTGGGGAGAAATTTGGAACCCAAAATTTTGTGAAAATGAATGTAAAAAGTTAAATAAATAAATTTATTAAAAATAAAATATTATATATGTGTATATATATGTGTGTGTGTGTGTGTATATATATATATATATATATATATATATAATCCTTTAGGGGTCCCTGAACCTCTCAAACTGCATTAGGGCCATCTCTAGTTTTCCTGATCTATATGTGGCCACTGGACTCCAATGGCTCTAGAGGAGAAAATGAAGCTGGTGACTTAACATAGCCCTCCCTCACTTACATGAAATTCAACATCATAATTTCCCTGATGTCATGGTCCTCTTTGAGAAGGAAGGACAAACAACAACATTTGTCCCCCATGTCTAGGATGACCTCCCTCTTCTTCTCAGACTCCTGGATTCCCTTACTTCTTCAAATTCCCCCTACAATCATACCCTTGACAAAAAACCTTTTCTAATCCCTCTTCATTCTAGTGCCTGTCTTTGGTTATTATTGCCTATTTGTCCTTCGGTTTGTTTGTATATATGTTTGCATATTGTCTCTCTCAGTAGATTTTGAGCCTGGGGAAGGTGAGGACTGTTTTTGTCCTTAGCACTCAGCACAGTGCCTAGTACATCCAAGGCATAGTGCTGTAGTTGTGTTAGTCCTTCATTTTCAAAGAGGACCATGACATCAGCAAAATGATGACATGACTTGCACTTGACTTTGTTTTGAGTGAGTGAGGGCTGTGCAAGGTCACCAGCCTCACTTTCTCCTCCTGAGCCATCTAGATCCAGTGACCAGATCTTTATCAGGATGACTGGAGACTGCCCAGGATGCAATGGGAGACTTTGGCCTTTTAGGCTAAGGACTTTTCAAGTACTCACTTAAAATGAGGTAATGCCTAGTCAGTGAATAGGTCTTTCTTAATAGGTATTTCTCTAGCTTGTGGCTATGTTGAAGTTCAGTAGGTGATAAGATGAGAGGGCCACAATTGGAGGGACCAGAGTGACCCTCCATGTGCTGGTATGGTGTATTAGCAACCATAGTAGCATAAAGGGTGGGCTGCTGGCACAGGTTCTTTGATCTACTTTTCTAAAGGAAAGACAACTTTAAAGGGGTCAATAATCTTATTTTAATCAGAGATAAGTAGAAAGAAGTGAGTAAAGAAAACACAAGCAGACAAATTAGCACAGACATTCAACAGACAGGACTCTAACTGTCTTAATAAAGTAGTACATGTGCTGGGAAACTGAGAGAGCACCAACATCTGAATAGTGGTGGGAGGGGAAGCTCTTGACAAGCAGCTACTCAGAGTCCTGTTCAGGGTATCAAAAGATCCTTCTCACAAATAGGACTCCAAAGTAAAATACCAACATGCTAGTATATATAGTTTTCAACTAATAGGTTCAGAGCAGGAAGGCATCACAACCCATGTGACTCAGCACAGCTGTGAATTACTGAAGTTGCCCTTCAGATGTTTATAATTTAGCCTGAGACCTAGGAAACTGAACTCTGGGAAACAAAATAACAAAAAGCTCACTTTGCTTACACTTTCATATGGCCAGGAAGCATGGAAGTAAGGAACTCTAAATTCAGCAGTAGGTTCTGGCTTCCCCTTCATTTTCTAGTTCACAGCAAACCTGAGATACCCAGGCAGTTCCTGAGAACATGTCAAGGTTGCTGGCAGTGAAGAGCAAGGTGACAGTCTGAGGATGGTTCCCTCTGTTTTCTTGAGGGTGAGAAACATTGGGGAAAGGACATGCTCCAAATTGGGGTTTAGGTAGCAAATTTATACCCTATAAATGAGCTTGGTGGAGAAGAGGTGATGGGTGGTAGATGTGGGAATGGGCATTCCTAATCAGACTCAGATGTGGAGAAGTTCTTGTCAGTTATCAATACCAGACTTATGTAAAGTTCAGGTAGGGAAAGTTTCTTTATTGGGACCAGGAATTAGTCCAGTGGGTTGGCTGTCTGAGGCATGACAAAACCCAGAATAAAGAGTAGTCTAATTGGAGTTGAAAATAGGAAAGTTTTATTATGAGTAAAGTTAGACACATGTGCTGAGGCCTTCCAAGTACTAACCACAAGAGATCTCATAGTCTAAGAGAGGCAGGAACAGTTTATGTTTGAAAACCATAAAGTTTATTTTTGAAGACCACAGTGTCTTTTGGGTAACAAACAGATCATGTTTGACAAGAACAAGTTTTTTCCAAAACAAGATATTTCACAGAAATTGTTGACTGCAAGGCTAATTTAGGTACTTTTGAGGTGCAATGGTGAGCATCATCAGCCAACCGTTGAGCTTCCCCAAATGCACCAGAAATTACATAGATTAGATTGCTTTTACTCTTTAATCCGAATTAAGCTTCTCCAGTTGTGTGGAGTATGGAACAAGATTGAGGAGAATGTTAAATCCAATCTCACCATGAACCCTGTCCTTCAGATGCTGGCTGAACCTACAAGGGACTCATTTATGAATGACGAAATTGAAAAGGTGAAGTCTTATTCTCAATTAATAATTGGTTATTAATATGAGGGAAATAATAATTTCTCTCATTCTTATATTCTAGCTCTACATTTCCCTCCCTTCCCATATCTGATCAGTTGCCACATCTTGTCCAGTTAACCCTTCTAATATCTTATATATCCATTGCCTTCTCTTCTCTCATCCTTTCATTATCATCCTGCAGAACTTTGTCCCCTGGTTGGTTTCCTTCATAAATGAACTCCCAAAACAAAACACTAACCTTCCAATATATATGTATATATAAAACAAAGACTCACCATGTGATTGGCTGAGTTCCTAGGAGCTTGAAAAACCTTGTGCCCCAGCAACTAATTGGAAACTTCCCATAGTCCAGAACCTGATGCTCTCTGACCCAGGGCCCCATGTGCCTATTAATGGGCAGGGAAGATCTTCAAATTTCCTAAACTTTACAAGCCTTCCAAAGTTCTTTCACCTGGAGTAAAGATTTAGTTTTGAAATGGCAGAAGTTTCTTCCCTTTAACTCCCTCAGAGCCTCAGCTGTGATGATGGAGCATCAGGTGTGAGTAATAGCCACAAGTCCAGGAGAGCTGAATCATACACTTCATTGGGAGAGCCAAGTGTAAGAAGACTGGAAAGGCAGGAAGAGGCCTGGTGGGAAAGTTCTTTAAACAGGGGTTTTTATTTGACCCTTGAAGTCATGTGGAGCTCCTAGAGTTGAATGAGTGAAGATGGTCAGACCTATACTTTAGGAAAATCACTGGCAATTGAGGAGAGGATGGATGGGGGAGAGACTTTAACCAGGGAAAGCCATGAGAAAGTTACTGAAATATTCACAGTGAGAGACTATAAGGGCCTGTAACATGGAGGTTCCCATGTGAATGGAAGGAACTTGATACATGTTAGGAGGGTTATAAGGGTAAGAGAAGAAGATTTGACAATGCTTTGGATGTGTGGAGTGAGGGCTAGTGGGGGAGCTAAGGCTGACAGCTCTGGTACAAACCTGGGTGGGAGGAAGATAGCTTTATGATCAGTAGCAGGAAAGTTGGTAAAAGGGGAGGTCTGGGGAGTGGTGTGTGAAGACAATGAATCTCTTTGGACATATTGAGTTTAAGATGCCAATGGGACATCCAGCTGAAGATGTCTAAAAGTTACCTGGTAATTCAGAACTGGAGCTCAGTAGAGAGAGCAGAGCTGGGAATAATTTGTATCCATAAATGATAAATGAATGCATGGGAATCAAGATCACTAAGGGAGAGCATTGTGTTGGGTCTGTCCTTTGTTTTCAAAGAGGAGCATGACAGGGAAATGATGACTTACTTGCGATTGAGTGAAGGAGGGCTGTGCAAGGTCAGCAACCTCTCTTTCTCCTCCTGAGCCATCTGGATCCAGTGACCAGATATTCATCAGGATGACTGGATGATGACCCAGGATGCAGTGGGAGACCCTGGTCACAGCTAAGCTTAACCTGGCTAAGAACTTTTCAGGTAGCACAGGAGGAGAAGAAAAGAGTGCTCAGGAAAACGTCTTGAGGGGCACTGACAATTAATGGGTGAGACTGATGTACTTTGGGGTGCTGGAAACCCAAAATGTAAGAGTAAAAGATGAGTCTGCCTGGAAAGAATTTGAGCACTCAAGGTTTATTTCAGGCAAAGTAGTGAAGTTTATTTTAATGGCAATAGAGCTGGTTAGATTCTGAGGGAATCTTCAGTTTGATGAGCATGGGACTGATACTCATATACTAAAAAGGGAAAGAGAGTCAGTGAAAAGATCTTGATGGGATTAAGGAGTATCAAGTAAACTAAGGAAATTAAGGTGGACTGGGGTGGCCCATATGCCCTAGATGAGATGCTGGTGATCTAGGCAGCTTAAAATGTAAGGGAAAGTTCAGGGACTGGCTTGCTTCCAGAGACATAGTCTTTCCTCTGTGGGTCCAGATCCCATAACCCTATCAATACCTGAGTCAGCAAGGAGCCTGAGAAAGAGCAACCAGACAGGCAGGAGAAAGCAATGGCACTAAACCTAGAAAGGGGGGACAGTCAAGAAGGAGTTATCTGTTTTTTAGCTTTCAAGGGTTCTTGAATGATTTTTGCCATATGCATGAAAGACATCTTGTTTAACAAAAGTCCTTGAATGTTATCTTTTTCTCTACTAAAGTGCTAAAAGTCTTTTTTATTGATGTTTTCTTTCTTATATCACCATGATTTCCCACACATTCTTCCCCTTTCATCTTCCCAAGACTCATTCTGATGCAGTTTGGGGTTGCTGGGAACCCTGAAATGTCAGGGTACAGGGTGGCATCTGACTGGCATGAATTCACACACTCACACTTTCTTCCAGTAAAAAGACAAGATTTATTGTAACATCTACTGGCAAGATTTTTAGGGAATCTGGGAAGTGAGAATGATGCTTATGTACAAAAATGACAGTGAAAAGATCTGTATGGAATCAAGGACTGGTAAGTAGTCTGGGGTGGGCCAGGTACCACAGTGAAAGGACTGTCAATAATAAAGTGATCTAGGTGGGCTGAGATGGGCCAGTTACCTTAGCCTGAGGCACTAGTGATCTGGGCTACTGAAATGTATGGGAAAATTCAGGGACTGGGATGCTTTCAAACACATGGTCTTTTCCTTTTAGGGGTTCAGGTCCTGTCTCCCCATCAATTCCATATGTATCATTATTTTTAGAGAGGGGGGGAAAAGTCATCACAACTGATCAATACATTGACAATGTCCAACAAGTACAATGTGTAACATCTATGGTGGGTTGGAAATGTCTTTTCGTATCTCTTTATTTCAGTCCCTCTGGAATCTTCATAATTTTGTTTTATTTACTTTAATTTTTTTAATTTATAGAATTAAGAATTTCTATGCCATAGTACAATAAAAAGATAATTGCACATGAAACTTCAAATCTACTGTGTACAATTTGCTATTCCATTAGAATATAAAACAAAATTATGAAGTAAATTTTTTTCTTTTTTTCTTCTCTCCCTTCCTTCCACACTCACTGGTTCCCCCTCCATTTCTCACCCCAAGATGGCTACCATTAGATACAAATGGTTATACACACACACACACACACACACACACACACACACATATGGGTATGTATATATTACATATATACAAATGGGGGTGTGTGTGTAAATTATTCTATACATACTTCAGTTGATCAGTTCTTTCTCTGGATGCAGATAACATCTTTCTTCATGTCCTTTATAATTAATTTGGCTATTTATGATAAACAAAATACCTTTCTTGCTCCAAGTCATTCTTGCAATCAATATTGTTGTTATGGTATACAATGTTCTCTTGATTCTGCTCATTTTGCCCTTAATTATTTTGTGCAAGTCTTTCCATATTTTTCTAAATCGTGGGGCCCATCACTTCTTACAGCCCAGTAGTATACCATCACAATCTTATACAACAACTTGTTCAGTCACTCCCCAATTGATGGGCATCCCTGCAATTTCCCATCCATTGCCACCACAAAGAGAACTGCTATATAAACACTGTAGAACAAATAGGTTCTTTTCTTTTTTCCCCTAATCATCTTGGAGGGCAGCTAGGTGGTGCAGTAGATAGAGCAGGAGTCAGGAGGACCTGAGTTCAAATGTCACCTCAGACACTTGACACTCAGTAGCTGTGTGACCTTGGGCAAATCACTTAACCCCAATTGCCTCATCCTGGGTCATCGCCAGATGAATATCTGATCACTGGATTCATATGGCTCTGGAGGAGAAGTGAGGCTGGTGACCTGCACAGACCTCCCTCACTAAAAACAAAGTCAAGTGCAAGTCATGTCATTATTTCTCTGATGGCAAGGTCTTCTTTGGCAACAAAGGATGAACACACAATCATTTTGGGAAATAGACCATGTAGTTGTATTGCTGGGTCAAAGGTATAGTAAAGTTTAATAACTCTTTGGGCATGATTTTAGATTGCTCTCCAAAAGGATTGAATTATTTTAGGATTCCACCAACAATGAATTAACGTCCAAATTTTTCCACATTCTGTCCAATATTTGTCATTTTACCCTTTTATTATTTTTGCCAATCTGGAAGGCATAAAATGATAAATGAAGGCTGCTTTAATCTGCATCTCTCTTATTAATAATGATATAGAGCATTTTTATATGAGTATAAATTGTTTTGCTTTCTTTATTGTAAAATTAGTTGTTCATATCCTTCAACCATTTATCAACTGGGGAATGACTCATTCATATAAGTTTGATAAAAGATTTTATATATTTTAAAGATGAGACCTTTATCTAATAAACTTCTATAAAATTTTGCTATAATGTTTTGCTTTCCTTCTAATCTTGGCAATCTTTGTTTTATTTGTACAAAACCTTTTTTAACGTAATGTAATTGAAATTAACCATTTTACACCTGATTTTGCCCTCTGTCTCTTGTTTATTCATAAATTGTTCACCTATTCATAAATCTGATAAGTAATGTTTCGTGTTCTAATTTTCTTATAAAATCTCTCATTCAAAGTTATTATTTGTGAATTTCACTTCATCTTATTTATATCAACTATTTTCCTTCTCAGCCTCTCTTTCCACCCTATCCCCAGTACCTTATCTTCTCCCTTTACCCTCTTCTTATTTATTTTACCCACCTTTCTAAAAGTCCCTCCCTTATCTATTCACCCCCTCCTAATCTTAACCTATATAAATACCCTCTAAAAAGTCCTTACCCACCCCATCCCCCAGATTTTTCATCTCTCTGGATGTTCAAAAGACTTTGAATGTTTGTATTCTTTCCTTTTCAAACCAGATGAGAGTAAGATTTTATTTTAGCCCTCTATGCCAAATGGCTTTCTCTGTATTAGTTCTTCCTTTCACCCCACATTTTCATGAGATGATTTCTCCTTTTTACCTTTTTCCTATGCAATTTTGTTTTCTAGAATCACTGCATCATGCACAAACCAGCTTCAATTTTTCTTTCCAACTACTTTAGTAATGGATAACAGTTTTAAGAATATTATTGCTACAAATGGTAAGTAATGTTAATAGCATTTTATATATGTAAGCAGTTTAATTTTAATCATTGTCTTATAAGAAAATATTGTAAGCAACGAGAAAAAACAATTTAAATACTGTGGAATGAGGATTTCACAAGACAGCAACTTCTCTTATTTCAAAGATCAAAGGAACTGGGGTTGCATCCAAGAATAACTTATCCAGCAAAACTGAGTATACTCCTGAATGGAAAAAAAATGGATATTTGATGAACTGAAAGACTTTCAGGTATTTGTAATAAAAAGACCAGAACTCAATAAAATAATTGATATAAAAGATCCAGAAGAAATACAAGGAAATCATGAAAGAATAATTATAAAGCGATGTTTTATTTATTTATGTTTTGATGGGTCATTCTCTACATTTACACTGGTGTAGATGCTGTGTCCATTGTTTTCTTGGTTCTGCACCCTTCATTCTGTTCGTATGGTTCTTTGTATACATGTCTGTATTTATCACATGCATCATTTCTTACAGGAGACTATTATTTCATTCCATTCATGCACCACAATTCATCTAGCCATTCCATAGTTGATGAGTATCTATTTGGTTTCTAATTCTCAGCTATCACTAAAAGTGCTGGTATAAATACTTTGGAAGATACTGAGACTTTTTTCTTATTGATGGCTTTCTTAGGTTACAAGACCAGTAATAAAGTCTTTATTTCAGAGAATGGACATTTTAGTCACTTTATTGGCCAAATTGATTCTGAAAAGGATTTTATCATTCTCACATCATATACCCAGATAAGCTCAAAAGGGGTATGTGATTGAAACATAGAGGGTCATACTACAAGTAAATTAGGAGAGCAAGCAACAGTTGATCTGTGAGATCTATGTAGAAGGAAAGAATTTATGAATAAACAAGAGACAGCTAGCATCACTAGATATAAAATGGACAATTTAAAAGGTTTCGCACAAACAAAACCAATGCAACCAAGATGAGAAGGAAAGTAGAACACTGGGGAAAAAATTTTTTTTATTGCAAGTGTCTCTGATAAAAGTCTCATTTCTCCAATATTTAGAGAATTGGATCAAATTTATAAGGATATGTCACCCACCCCCCCAATTGATCAATGCTCAAAGGACTGATCCAACTGTTCTGGAGAGCAATTTGTAACTATGTCCAAATTGTAATCCCTTTGATTCAGTGATACTACTACTATGTCTATATTATAAAGAAATGTGAAAAAGGGGGCGGGGAAGGAAAGGACCAATTTCTACAAAAGTATTTATAGCAACTCTTTTTATGGTGGTAAGGAATTGGAAATCAAGGAAATGTCCAACAAATGGGGAATAGCTGAACAAGTTGTAGTATATTATTATAAAGGAATATTAATAGTCCTATAAAAAATAATGAGTAAGCAAATTTCAGGAAAATCTGGAAAAACTTCCATGAACTGATGCAAAGTGAAGTAAGCAGAACCAGGAGAGCATTGTACACAGTACGACTATAATGAATGAATAATGATTTGTGGATGACTAGCTATTGTCAACAACCCAATGATCCAAGGCAGTTTCAAAGGACTCATGACAAAAATGCTATCTACCTCCAGAGAAAGAAGTAATGAGGTCTCAGTATGTGTCTCCTTTTACAACATGACTAATGTGGTAATATGTTTTCCATGAACGCATATAATGTATATCAAATTGTTTACTGTAACAAGGAACGGGGAAGTCAAGGAGGGAAAGAGAAAATTTGGAACTCAAGTTTTTTTTTAAAATGAATGTTTGAAATTGTATTTCCATATAACTTAGGGAAAAATAAAATATTATTTTCAAAAATTAAATGGTTCTATGGCATGATGGCAGCTCCTGGCTCTTTTTTTTCATTGATGCAGAGCATTTTCCCCCTATCCTCTCAGTTTTATTTTGTGTATGTCTTTGTTTTTTAACTTTACTTTTTTTTTGAGAAGAGAAAAATTTTATTTTATGATTAAGATACTTTACAGAGTTTTTCTGGATGACAAACCATTCACAGTGGCTTTGGGGTACTTTCATATAGACAAAAATGACATGGGGGGCTGAGCTGGATGTAAAATGCTTCTCTTGCAGATATTGTCCATTGTTCCTCATTTCCAAGTTCCACTTGCTTCATTTACTGCAGTAAGCTCATTCATTGTGGAGGTTGAAGAGCTTGGTTACTTCATTAAGATCTTCATGCTCTTCTCCATCTTTAATGATCTTCCTTGCTATTGCCATCTGGTTAAAGATATTCCACAACAGCATCCCTACCACAACTTTATCCCTGAGATAGAAGATGACACCTTTGCCGAAATCCTCCCCCTTCATGGAGTTCTGTGGGGTCTTGCCATCACTGGCAGGAATCTCAATGTCAGAGGCCTCTGACTCTGTCTCACTTTCTGAACAGATACCAGTCCCTGATTGTTCAGTTGCTGATTTGGGGGTGTCTTTTGCAGTAGCCTTGGCAAAAACCTCAACTATGGGTAAACTACCATCCACAAGACCAAAAGCTTCATAGCCAACTCCAGAACATTGACCGATGCCAGTATGGTTTGGCCACCCCGGTCATATTTTCTCCAGCTAATCTTCCACTCATAACAGCATGGTCATGATGCTCCACCCATTGGCACCCCAACTTGATGTCATAGAAACATGCAGCATCTCCTGCCACCCAGATGTTAGAGTGTACCTGGAGCTCTGCGTTTACCCGGAAGCCCCCAACATCAGAATCTACTTCCAGGCCACCAGTCTTGGCCAGTTCAGCATTATGCTCCAAGCCCACAGCTACAACAATGTGATCAGTTTCTACCTTTCTTCCATCTTTCAGGTTGATGAGTAACTTGCCACTTTTGACACCAACTGACTGCACAACTGCGTTGGGCATTACTTTAACTCTCTCTTTTCTTACTTTTTCTGTGGTCCAGTTGCTGAGGTGCTCTTGGAGGATCTTCCCCATGTTTCCTTTCTCAGGGAAGAGCTGAATGACTTCTGTGCCCAAAGTTTGAGCTTTTCTGCCAAGGGCTCAAGCCAGTTCACTATCTAAGAAGCCCCCACCAATAACTGTAATTGACTGGACCTCCCTTGAAATCTTCTCCAAGGCTCTATAATCTCCAATCTTTCTGAAAAGTGTTGTTCTGCTCTTTACCTCTGCCCCAGTCCTATCAATAGCAGAAAGACTTCTTGGAGTGCCTCCTTTTACTTTCCTTTTTGCTGTTCTTTGTAAACAACAGATTATAAGGCTTTATTTTCTTATACAATTTTTCTTTTCTTCCTTCTGAGTAAAAGGAGTAGAACCAGGAGAACACCGCCCACAGTAACAGTCACAGCGTGTGAGGAGTTTTTCCAGTGAAATTTTTCTGGTAGACTTAGCCCTTCACAGCAATACAAGGACCTAAAACATTCCCAGTGGACTCTTGAGGCAAAGTGCCTTCCACATCCAAAGAAAGAACTATGGAATTGGAATGCACAATGAAGCAGAATATTTTCTCTTGTGTTTTGTTTTGATTTTTCTCATAGCTTCTCCTATTCATTTTAATTCTTCTGTGCAACATGGCCAACTTGAAAATGTAATAAGAATGTGTGTGTAGAACCCATATGAGACTGCACACTATCTCGGGGAGGGAGGTAGGAGGGAAGGGGAAAAATTTGAGACTTGTAGAAGTGATTGTAGAAAACTAAAAAGAAATTAACAAAAAAGAGGTAGGTTTATATTTTCCTTCATCTACCATTAAAACTGGGATTTTAAAAATTAGGATTTTCCATCTCTTCTTCTATAAAAATAGTACTATATTCTTTCAGATACTTTAATCTTTTTTTAAGGTGTCTGACCCATTATGCTGGGCTCTTTCTCCCTCACCCCAGTTCCCTTTTATTGTTTCACCTTTCCCTTAAGAATTTTATTAGCTCCTCCCTCTTGCCTTTATGTGATTGTCTATGTATCCCACCTCTTATTTCTCTCACTGAGGTAGATGGCCCCACATTTTCTCCTTTCCTACAGTTAGTCCTGTACATTAGGGTGGTTTTTTCTAAATTCTTTTTTCTGTTGCTTTTCAGAAAAGAATTTCTTTCACTCTCTTTATTATCCATCTCCTTTTTCTGTCTCCCCTAGATCTTCATGCTCTGATTCATGACCCCTATAATCACCACTCTAGGTCTCTCTTTTCTCTGTATGCTTCCTATGATCACACCTTCCAAGGCACTGATTCTAGGCTCTGTCTTCTGATCATTTTCTGCTCTTGCATTGTAGGGCTCAGTTCATGGATTTCCCTTTTCCATTGTGTCTTACTCTCACACCAGTACCAGTCATTGCAGCTGTCAGAGAGATCCTGCCCTATTATGGGGCACTTCTCCCATCAGTGATCCACATCTTCTCTTGTTGGTCTCTTTTTCCTGTATTTACCTGGTGATCTCCCATGCTCTCCCCCTCCTCCAGGTGCCAGTTGTTCCCAAAGTTTCCAGCTTCCCCTTTCCCAGGACAAGTAGATTTTTCAGACACCAGATGCCTCTGACTTCACCCAGAGTAAGGTCCTCTTCTCCTCCCACAGGATGATTCATCAGTGGATTCCCCTCCTCCTCCAAAGTGAGGCCTCCTTCTTTTCTTCTTTTTTCAATCTTCCTCAGCTCCTCCTCCACAACTTCCTGGAGGTTTTTTCCTTTGGGAGACCATAGAGGTCACCTTCCCCTCATTGTGATCCCTGGTTTGACTCTGGTGAATCACCCTTTTATCTATATCCCCTTGTTCCCCTCTCCCCATCATCAAGGGCAGCCTGGTGCCCTATTAATAGCTCTTTACACACTTGGAGTCTCAATCAGCAATTAGTCATTTTTGCTGTTTCAGTTCTCCTGTCAAATTTTTTCATTTGAAGTAAAAAAAGAAGTAAAACAAGAAAAATGAGCAACTCTTTCTTTTCTGTACTATTACATGTCATTGAACTGGCCCCCTCTCTTCCCCACAAGTCTTATTTTGTCAGTTACTTTTCTTGTAATACAACTTTAGAAAAAATCCAAAGTCAGTCATTGTCACAATCAGGGTTAAAGTCAGGGCTTCCCTCTTGTCTTGTTGGCATCAGCCTGTTCCTGGAAACTCCTACTCTGACAGTTGCAGTTATGGTGCATTTTAGTAGGAGCGGCTTGAAGTTGATTGCCTTCTCCTATGTTACCACACCTCAAATCTCCTTGGTGGGCCACATCACTGTCATACATGATCCCTTTTTTCAACCTGAAAGTTTGATGAAAGAGGAGAACAAGGTAGATGATATGTGTGTGTATTATTTATTCCTTTAAAGTTAGCTAAATACATGCATACATGGAGCCAGAACTTTAATTCTAACTGCCTGATAAAAAGAGTGAGAAGTTAACATACATTTTAGAACAATACCAATTCAGGATGTCTAAGTCGCTCAAATTTGGGTTCTCCACATGTGTTTAACCACAGCCTAAGAAAGGAAGTTTCTTAGTTGAATAAGTTGTAAATACAGTAAGACAACTGACAAAGTGTTAATTGAAATGATAATCCCAGGATATCTGTGTTTCCCCTGTATAGCATATGTCCATAGGATACCAAGATATGAAAAGTCCCAGTCTTCAAAACAATGTCTGGTCCCAGGCGTCTTGTCCTTTAGTGGTTACAAACAAAAAGAATGCTCCTGGTCAGCCTCATTTGTTCCTATAGTTGCTGACACAGTAAAGGGCATTTTTATTTCCCTCAGCAAGAATATCTGGTTTATTAGTTCAGGCTTTGGCCCTTATTGGGTTCAAATGATCTCAAATGATTATCACTTTCTATAACATGTCTCCCTTGAAACAATTGTTATTAGTATCATTTGCTTTTATATTTCCCAACATATCTCTCCCTTTTCCTTTCCGCATAGAACCATTTGCTGTGATAATGAAAAAAAGAAAGAGACAAAATAGATCAGCCAAATTAACCAAAAAGCAAAAAATTTTGACATATGCAACGTGCCAAACCTGTAGTCCCCCACCTCTGCCAGGAAGATGGCAACGGATCCTCCCCTGTCATTACCTTGGCATCAAGTTTGTCATGATAATTTCAGAGAAGTCAGTGTCAGTTGTTTTGTTGTTCTTTCCATTCATTTTGTTGTGGTCTTTGTGTCTCTTATTTTCCAGCTTGTGCTTGCTTCACTTTGTATCAGTTCATGCAAGCCTTCTCTCACTTCTCTGCAGTCAGCTTATTTCAGCCCACATGAATATTCCACAGCTTCCATATTTTGCAATTTGTTTCTCCATTGCCCATCCAGTGGGCATGCATCTCCTTGTTTCTAGTTTTTTGCCATTACCAAAAATGTCATTACAAGTTTTTGGTACAGAAGTTTTTCTTCTATATCACTGACCTTGAGTTATGAGACTAGCAGTAGGTTTTCCAGGTCAAAGGGTTTAGATTCTGTAGTCACTTTCTAGCTTAATGACAAAGGACTTTCTAGACTTGTTAGGCCCAGTCATATCTCCAACACCAGATCATCTGTGTGCTAGTCTTTCTATGACCTCTCAAACACCCAGTATTCCCATTTTTTATCATCTTTGCCAATTGACTGGGTTGATAACATTTAATATCATTTTTGGATTTTAATAACGACCAGAGTCTAATCAATCAGAAGAAGAGCCTGTATCTAACAGTCTCTTTATTCTCTGAAATAAACTCAGAGAAAATCTCTTCTTATGTCAACAAGGTCAGATGGACCTGACTTAGCTTTTTTAGGAGGCCCTCAACCTGAGACTCTATCTTGAAAATAGGGACTTTTTCTGGACCTTAATATTTTGTGGATATATACTATGTTATGATATGTTAATGGTAAAGAAAACACAGATATCCTGGGTTGTAAATGTCAATGGAAACTTTGTCAACTCTGTTATCTTATTGTATTTACAACCTATTCAAGTAAGATTCCTTTCTCATTGTATAGTTCAAAACATATAGAGACCTCAATATGAGGAGCACAGACACTGTTGGATTGTCCTAAAATAGATTTAAGCCTCATCATTCCTGTAACAATCAGTTAGTGATTTCTTTCTCTGGCTCCATGGCCATGTAACTGCTAGTTTTAAGGGAATAAATAATATGCATTCAGCCTGTTTGCCGTTTTTAACCAAACTTTCAGATTGACAGGGTGAAACCATAGTGGTTTTTTGAGAGGCATTTCTCTAATTATTAGTCATTTGGAACAATCTTTCATAATCTTGACTGTGGGTACAATTTTTCTTTTGAGTCCCATGGATTTTTAACTTCTTTACTCAGTGTTGTTACTTTTATAATTCCAAATATTTCCTACAGAACCTTGCATTTCCAATCCCTGGAGATTCCTCACTGTCCCTTTGGAAACTGCAGAGATTCCTTCCTGCTTCTCTTCTCTACCCATTTCACAGAGTGATCCTGATGAAAGTTCTTTTAGAGTCTTAAGGTGCTCTGTAAATTGGAGTTCTGAGATGAGAATTTGCAGAGCCCTTAGAGGGAGATCATCTATTCCATCCTTTGGCATTAAAGGGAGGATCCTGACATTCAGGAAGGTCACCTGGTGGTCCAAGGTCACATAGGCAGTGAGAGATAGACTTGGAACTTGACCCAAGATTCTCTGAATCCAAAGTCAACTCTATCTTTGATAAATCAAAATGTGAAATTAATCCATACCTGTTAGAACTGAGTTTATTTTTCACAGAAAGGTGCTATTGATGTAGAAACTGCCACAGTTAAAGGATTATGTTCAATATGACTGTCTTTATCAGGTACTCAAAGCTAAGGAAAAGCAGTGTATGTAGCCACAAACAGGCATTTCCATTCATCAAAAGCAACTGAGTGGTACTGTCAGTAGATGACTGGACCCCGAGTTAAAGAGATCTGAGGTCAAATCCAGCCTCAGACACCACCTAGCTGTGTGAATATAGACAAATCTTTCAAGCTCTGTCCCCTTCAGTTTCCTTATTTGTAAAATGGGGATAATAGCATCTATATCCCAAGGAGAGAACAAAATGAGGTGACAGTTGTAAAGCCCTTTCCAAACTTTAAAGCACTGTGTAAATGCTAGCTATTAAGGGTATCTAGTGTGATCTACTTGAAGAACAGAGTAGAAAAACCTGGATATAGGGTGAGATGACTGGGATTGTGACCCAGGTTGTTAACATTCATTTCTCCCTGGGGTGCAATCCAGGTTCCTCCATCATGTCCTGGGCAGGTTGCCTTCCTCATCCCTCCTCCCCCATACCCACATTTTCATTTTATTTTATCTTCTCTCATTGGGATTGAAACTCTTTGAGATCAGGGACTATCTTTCTATTAGAAAGTTTCTTGTAGAGAAAGTATTTGCTAGTGTTTGTGCCCTAGCACTTACCTGGTACTTAGTAAATATTTAATAAATGCTAACTGAATCACTATTTACATGGAGAGAATAGTTGACACTCTTACTAAGCTTCACTCTAACATTCCTCTGCTGCCACATTGTCCCTCTCCCAAAGTATGTATGTGTGCGTATACATACATACACACACACACACACACACACACACACACATATATATGCCAAGATCATTCTCCTCTTCTAGAGGACAAAATGAAGCTGGTGACTTAACATAGCCCTCCCTCACTTACATGAAATTCAACATCATCATTTCCCTGATGTCATGGTCCTCTTTGAGAAGGAAGGACAAACAACAACATTTGTCCTGGCTGTCCCCCATGTCTGGGATGACCTCCCTCTTCTTCTCAGACTCCTGGATTCCCTTACTTCTTCAAATTCCCCCTACAATCATACCCTTGACAAAAAACCTTTTCTAATCCCTCTTCATTCTTGTGCCTGTCTTTGGTTATTATTGCCTATTTGTCCTTCGGTTTGTTTGTATATATGTTTGCATATTGTCTCTCTCAGAAGATTTTGAGCCTGGGGAAGGTGAGGACTGTTTTTGTCTTTCTCTGAATCCTTAGCACTCAGCACAGTGCCTAGTACATCCAAGGCATAGTGCTGTAGTTGTGTTAGTCCTTCATTTTCAAAGAGGACCATGACATCAGCAAAATGATGACATGACTTGCACTTGACTTTGTTTTGAGTGAGTGAGGGCTGTGCAAGGTCACCAGCCTCACTTTCTCCTCCTGAGCCATCTAGATCCAGTGACCAGATCTTTATCAGGATGACTGGAGACTGCCCAGGATGCAATGGGAGACTTTGGCCTTTTAGGCTAAGGACTTTTCAAGTACTCACTTAAAATGAGGTAATGCCTAGTCAGTGAATAGGTCTTTTTTAATAGGTATTTCTCTAGCTTGTGGCTATGTTGAAGTTCAGTAGGTGATAAGATGAGAGGGCCACAATTGGAGGGACCAGAGTGACCCTCCATGTGCTGGTATGGTATATTAGCAACCATAGTAGCATAAAGGGTGGGCTGCTGGCACAGGTTCTTTGATCTACTTTTCTAAAGGAAAGACAACTTTAAAGGGGTCAATAATCTTATTTTAATCAGAGATAAGTAGAAAGAAGTGAGTAAAGAAAACACAAGCAGACAAATTAGCACAGACATTCAACAGACAGGACTCCAACTGTCTTAATAAAGTAGTAACATGTGCTGGGAAACTGAGAGAGCACCAACATCTGAATAGTGGTGGGAGGGGAAGCTCTTGACAAGCAGCTACTCAGAGTCCTGTTCAGGGTATCAAAAGATCCTTCTCACAAATAAGACTCCAAAGTAAAATACCAACATCCCAGTATATACAGTTTTCAACTAATAGGTTCAGAGTAGGAAGGCATCACAACCCATGTGACTCAGCACAGCTGTGAATTACTGAAGTTGCCCTTCAGATGTTTATAATTTAGCCTGAGACCTAGGAAACTGAACTCTGGGAAACAAAATAACAAAAATCTCACTTTGCTTACACTTTCATATGGCCAGGAAGCATGGGAGTAAGGAACTCTAAATTCAGCAGTAGGTTCTGGCTTCCCTTTCATTTTCTAGTTCACAGCAAACCTGAGATACCCAGGCAGTTCCTAAGAACAAGTCAAGGATGCTGGCAGTGAAGAGCAAGGTGACAGTCTGAGGTTGGTTCCCTCTGTTCCTTTCAGGGTTACAAACACTGGGAAAAGGACATGCTCCAAATTAGGGTTTAGGTAGCAAAGTTATACCCTATAAATGGACTTGGTGGAGAAGAGGTGATGGGTGGTAGATGTGGGAATGGGCATTCCTAATCAGACTCAGATGTGGAAAAGTTCTTGTCAGTTATCAATACCAGACTCAGGTAAAGTTCAGGTAGGGAAAGTTTCTTTATTGGGACCAGGAATTAGTCCAGTGGGTTGGCTGTCTGAGGCATGACAAACCCCAGAATAAAGAGGAGTCTAATTGGAGTTGAAAACAGGAAAGTTTTATTATGAGTAAAGTTAGACACGTGTGCTGAGGCCCTCCAAGTACTAAGCACAAGATAACTCATAGTCTAAGAGAGGTAGGAAATATTTATGTTTGAAAAGTACAAAGGATTCATAGGGTCCTTTGAGCAACAAACAGATCATTTTTGACAAGAACAGGTTTTCTCAAAAGCAGGATGCTTTCACTGCAAGGCTAATTCAGGTAGTTTGGGGGTGCAATGGTGAGCAACGTCAGCCTCTCACTTCCCTAAAGAGATCACAATAGGACAGAATTTACATAGAGTAGATTGTTTTTACTCATTAATAAGAACTAGCTTCCCCAATTTTGTGGAGTCTGGAATAAGACTGAGGAGAATGTTAAATTCAATCTCACCATGAACTCTCCCCAGCAAGGTCCCACTGAGAAGAGGTGGAAAAACAAGATAGCTCGCGTTTCACTCCTCAATTCCCAGCTGTTCCCTGGGGGGCCTCGTGAGAGCTCTGCGGTTTAGAAGCCCTCACTTTTACCTAACCTGAGACTGTTCATGGGAAAACCGAGCTTACACCCCAACACTTCCTTGTGGCCCCAGTGGCTGAATTGAGAACAAGAGATAGAAGTGAGAGGGAGGCCTATTTAGCCTTCCTGCCCAGGGGAGCTGGCCCAGGTGGCAGGGGCTGCCTCGGGAGGGGCCAAGGACAGGCTTGTCTGAAATAATGGAGAGGGAAATGAGAAGAACCAAGACAGCAACAGGGTTTGAAGAACAGCTTGGAGCGACTCAGTTGTTTTGGGTATGAAGGAAGACATTATCAGCACCCAGAGAAAGAACCGCTAAGTGGAAGTAGGTGGAGAATGATTTTACATATTTATGTATGTGTGTGTATGTATACATATTAGTGTCTAATGATTGCCATCTGCAGAGTGGGGGAGTGGGGAGGGAAAGTGGAAGGTAAAAAAGTTATATAATTACATCTTTCAAATGAATCGTAGATTTGCAATCTGATGTGCTATCACCTTTCCCCCCCAATTCTACTATGTTACAAAAATGCTTGTTTTGTTTCTTAAGTTGAGGATAACATATATTTTTAAAAATGCAAAGGGGCCAAGGCTTCTTTCTCCTGAAGGTCTGCAGCCAGAGCCTGAATGACCATGTGCCCTGGATGTTTCAGACATTTCAGGGTTTTCATTTCAAACACTAGTTGGACCAAGTGGTCTCTAGCTCCCTTCCATCCCTGAGGAAGCTGAGTCCTGTTGGGACAGTCCAGTGTAAGCCTGAGTGGGAGTCCTCCCTCCCCCTCCTTCATCCTCAGAGCTCCTCTGCATCATCACTCACTCTCTTCTCTTCCTCTGGCTGCAGAAGGAGAGGCCTCCCTGCTCATCAGAGCCGATTCCTCTTCTGTGCCACTGATCTGTGCCCTTTTCGCCTTCCCTCCCCTAGGACCCTGTTCCATAGTCCTCCCCTCTCCTGACTCCAAGCCCAGTCTGCTCTGCACCATGCTGCTTTGCTGCCTAGATCAGTGACTGAAAGGGACGCAGAGGACAATTGGTAAATTAAGCCCTGTGGAGGACAAAGGGACTTGGCAGCTCCCACAGGCATTAAGCCTCAGGCAGGATTTGAGCACAGGTCCTCTGACTCCAGAGAACAGATCTTTCTCTTCCTGATAGGATGAAATCTCTCCTCCTTTCTGACTGAGAAGGAACCTAGAAGACTATTTATTATTCCGCAGAAGCCAAGGTTGAGTCACAAAACTCTGAAAAAGAGGTCCCTGTCCAACCTCTGGGAGGGCTGGGGGAGCCCTTTTGTTGGCAAGGGTTTTGTTGGAAAGGGTTAGTGTTCGTTTTCATGGTGGTCACTCTTCTCTGGACTGTAGCTTTGTCTCAGAAACTTGGGAAGTGCAGCTGGGTCCGTTGTTAATCATCCCTTCTGACTACAAGGTCTAATGAGATGGGGAATCTGTGCTCTTGAGGCCACATGTGGCCTTCTAGGTCCTCAAGTGTGGCCTTTTGACTGAGTCCCAGGTTTACAGAACAAATCCTTTTATTAAGGGATTTGTTTTGGGAAGTTTGCATTCAGTCAAAAGGCCATACTCGAGGACCTAGAAGGCCGCATGTTGCCTCAAAGCTACAAGTTCTGCCACCTTCCCCCTCCCAAAGAGACATATTGAATTGTAAGAGGAAGCTTAGGAGGCAGCCTGGCACACCAGACAAAGGACCAGTCTTGGGCTCATGTCCTCACTGTGCCATGTGGGAGCTGTGTAACCTTAGGGAGCTACTTTCTCCTCTCTGTGTCTCATTTTCCTTAAATAGTAAATGGGATTGGCACATGAAAATGCCCTGGTAGGAAATGATGTTTTTAGTCATTCAGTCGATTCTGACTCTTTGTGACCTCATTTGGGTTCTCTTGGTAAAGAAACTAGAGTGGTTTCCTATTTCCATTTCCAGCTCATTTTACAGATGAGGAAACTGAGGCAAATATGATTAAGTGACATATAGCTATTACCCTCTCAGGCCAGATTTGAACTCAAGAAGAGTCTTCCTGACTCCTGTCCCAGCACTCTATCCACTTTACCACCTAGCTGTGCCAATTGGTGCACAGGGGAAAATAAAGGGTTAGTTCCTTAATTCTTTGTTTTCCTTCCACAGAGGCAGACATGTGGTACACCAGATGAGGTGCTAGGCCTGGAGCTGCCCAAATCCAAACCTGACCTCAGATACATACTAGCTGTGTGTTGCATATTAGTTTCCAGGATGTGGTTTAGTGTAAAGATCAAATGAGATAACTGCAATGCACCTAAGCGTATTGTCTGATATATAACAGGTGCTTAATTAAGGCTTATTTCCTTCCCTCCCTTCCTCCTTCCCTTCTTCCTAATTCTGCCTCTGAGAGTTGTTGTGAGGCCAAAGTTGTGCAGTCCTGAGAGTGCTAGAGAAATGGGAGCTCCTGAGAAAGGAAAAACCAGACCTCTCCTCTCTGCTCGATCCTCACTAGCCAGGGTTTCCTGTCCCTCCATCATGCCCTTACCCTGCTTCTCTGAAACCTTCTATTCCTACTCAAAATGATCCACAATGTCCCCACTCCACCCCCCTCCTCCAGGCCCCATCTCCCACCTTCTACCATCCTGTCTTTATTGTTAAAGATGTCAGCCATGAAGTGTCCTCTGATCTGGAATTCCCTGCCCCTTGTCCTACTGCGGCTCCTGCCCTGCATTCCTCAGCCCTGGCTTACCCCCACCATGTGCTCTGTGTCCTTCTGTTCCTGTGCTACTGAGAGAGTCCCCCCACCAGTCTAACTCAATCCCCTGCCCATTCTTATCTAATTATCAATTTCTCCCTTAAAGTCATAGGACAATCCTTTCTTTTTCATGGACTCACTATCCTCCTCATCATCTATTTCAGACCTTTACCTCTCTCCTTTAGCCTCATGCTATCCCCAGACCTTTGTCACTTTTTACTTCAAATTCACTAGACACATTCCCGTGTCCTCTCCTTCTTGCTCAAGTCTGACACAGGCATGGTGCTACTTGCCCAAGCTAAATCTTTCACTTGTTCTTTCATCCCAGTCCTTCTGATCTCTCCTAAGAGTTTCTCCAACAATGGAGGACAGCTCAAGTCTGAGAGTCTTCGTGCCCATCATATATATGTAATAAAGCCAGGGACGTGAAGCAAATAATACAAAAGGATCTTTTCTTCTTAGTTTTGGGACCTGCTCAGATTTATTTCCTTGGTAACCCTCAAAGGTAATGGTATTTCTGAAGGAAAAAATGGTGCCTCACATGCAGACAGCCCTTTGTGTTTGTTCAAGGTCAACCTTTGAAATGGTGGAATTGCAGATGACAATCAGGAATTGATGGGAGGAAAATGCACTTTCTAATCCTAAATCAGATAGTGACTTGGGACTCAGATGTCCATGTGATCTATAACATTGCACTGTGTACCTTCAACATGTTAGGTAATTGCTTTGGAGCAAAAGACATAAAGAGAAAAATAGCACTTCTGAACTTCAAAGATTGGGCTTAGATCTTGGTAGCAGGATGAAGTGAAGTAAAAAATAAAAATGAAATAGAAAATAGGATAATCATAGAATTAAATAATAATAATAAATGTGTGCTCATCCTTCATTGATGAAGAAGAGTATTCCATCAGAGAAATCATGACATGACTTCCACTTGACTTTATTTTGAGTGAGGGAGGTCACCAGTCTCACTTCTCCTTTAGAGCCATCTGAATCCAGTGACCAGATATTCAACAGGATGACTGGAGATGACCCAGGATGAGGCAATTGGGGTTAGGTGACTTGCCCAAGGTCACACAGCTAGTAAGGGTCAAGTGTCTGAGGTGAGATTTGAACTCAGGTTCTCCTGACTCCTGCACTGGTGCTCTGTCCTCTGCAACACCTAGCTGCCCCAATAATAAATAATGAAATAATTTTTAAAAAGCAAAATAGAAAAAAATAAAACATCGGTAGGTTAGCTTAGACTTATCTGCCTGGGTAGTTTCCCATCCCAGGAAACAGACCTAATAATGGTATTGCTGGGTCAGAGGGTATAGTCAGTTAAATAACTCTTTAGACAAAATGCCAAATCTCTCTACAAAATGGTTGGATCTGCTTACAGATGCACTGGAAATGAATTTTTTCACATCCTTTCCAACATTTGTCACTTTCGCCTTCTATCAATTTAGCCAATCTAATGGGTATAAAATGATATCTCAAGCTTATTTTAATTTGCATTTTTTTAATCAATGATGATTTAGAGATTTTTTTATATGACTATAAATTATTTTGATTTTCTTCATTGAAAAACTGCTTGAGCATATCCTTTGACTATCAATTAGGAAATGGCTGGCATTCTTATAGATTTTGCAGATTTCTTTATATTTTGAGATATGACACCTTTTTCAGAGGAACTGTCTATAAAACATTTCTCCAGGTTTCCCCTTTCATTCTGATCTTGGATACACTTTTTTATTAGTACAAAACCTTTCTCATTTAGTAGAATCAAAATTCACTTTTACATCTCACAATGCTCTCTATCTCTTGTTCAGAAATTATTCACTGAAGGGATAAGTCTGATAGGCATATGTTCCATGGTCTTCAAATTTTCTTGTAATCTCTCTCTTCTCATCTAGGTCATGTATCCATTTTGATCTTGCCTTGGTAAATGGTGTAAGATATTGGTCTATGATAAATTTCTGTCAGATTGCTTTGCAGTTTTCTCAACAATTTTTTACTGAATAATCAATTCTTATTCAAAACACCTAAGTCTTTAACACTGGTCAAACACTAGGTTACTGCTGCTGTAAATTGTATATCTACTCTGTTCCATTGATCTTCCTTTGTATTTCTTAACCAGTGCCAGAGAGTTTTGATAATTACTGCCTTAAGATATAGTTTAAGGTTTGGTACTGCTAAACCTCTGTGAATATATTTCAGAAGTCTATGCCTATGACTGATAGATTGTGATATTTAATGCCCCTTTTCTCACTTTTTATCCTTCTTGACTTTTGAGCTGCCTTTGACCCTTTTGATCATCTCTCCTCCTTGCCTCTCCCTTCTCTCTAGGGTTTAGGGACGTTGCTCTCCCTGGTTCTCCTGTCTGGCTGCTCCTTCTCAGGATCTTCGTTGATGTCTCACTCAGTAGTCGAGGTGCCCTCAAGACTTATTCCTGAGTACTCTTCCCTTTCCTTTTTATGCTCTCCCACTTAGTGTTCTTGATTCCCATGGATTCACTGACCATTTCTATGAAGATGATTCCCAGCCCTGTTCTATCTCCTGAACTCCAGTCTTCTTACCCTTCTTTCTCTCCCATGAAATGTATGATCCAGCTCTCCTGGCCTTGTGACTGTTACTCCATCCTGATGCTCATTGTTCTGAGCTGAGACTCTGAGGGAGTCAAAGGGAAGAAGCTTCTGACATCCCTAAGCTAAATCTTTGTCCCAGCTGAAAGAGCTTTTGATTCCGTGGAGATGAAGCAAGCATTCTGAGAGAAAGGACATGAAGGCCTGCTGTTGTGAGTTGCCATGGCCAGGTCTGTCTCCTACACTTGGGTCCCCCTTCCTTGTCCCTTGGGTTGCTGCCCATTCTTTCTCTTGATGGAAACCAAGTGCATTTGTGGGAAAGTGTGCCCCTGGTATAGAGGAGGGAAAATGATTTGGAATGGATCTTCCTATGAAGTTTGAGTTGATAGTTTACTGAAGCCCTGAGTCTGGTGTCTGATTGCTAATGTGGAAGGACATAGATGGAGGCTTGTGGCCTAGTGTTGGGTAAGAGAGCCACCCACATGATGACATGTAGAATCCTAGGAGTGAGGGTGTGAGCTGGATGAGTAGTCCCCAAGGGATTTTTACAGACCTCTTTTTAATAAGTTCTTAGTGATTTTTGGTTTCATATGACCTAGATTTTTGCTATGTGTGTCCTTCTTTTAGAGAGGCAATCCTTCGATCAAAGAATTCATAAAAAAGTAAGAGCAAGAGAAGAGGGGAGAAAACAAAACAATATCCCAAAAAACTAAAATTCTTTGCAATATTCCATATCCAGGGACTCAGAGATCTGAAGCAATGTGTGTGTGTCAGTGGGAGGAAGGAGGTTTCCTCTCATATTTCTTCTTTGAAGACAAATTTATCTTAATTTAATTAACCCTAATATGGTTTTGGGGTTTGTAATTTATTCCTTATGTCTTGTGCACCCCATAGCAACTTTATTAATTGGGACTGAAGGTCTGGTAATCTCATTTTGCAGATGAGGAAACAGCAGCATGGAGATGCTGAGTTTTTCAGGGTCCCACAGCTCATAAGGAAGCAATTCAAATTGGAAGTTGGGTGTTCCTGGCTTGAAATCCAGCAGACTCTGCACCCAGCTGCTTCAATGCCTAGATCTATAACTGAAAGGGCACTCAGAGGATATCATGTCCAGGCCCCCCAATTTCTTGGTCTTAACAGTGCCAGACTTCAAACTTTGGACTCCAAGTGTGGTGTTCATTCTGTTATGCCAAACCCCTGGTGATCATGGACTCCGCAGTGGGAGAGATCTCAAAGGGCATGTGGTTCAACCCAGGCCTCAACAGAAATCCCCTTTCCAACATCTCCAACAAGTTAACCTCCAGCCTCCACTGCGAGACTCCAACCCAGGTCTCCTAAGGCTGAACTTCCAGCCATACAATACTACTACTCAAGAGGAATCCAAGCAATAGAAAAGGAGTGGGGGGAAAAGCAGGACTGGTTTGTAAACAGTGGCAGAGATGCCACTTCTGAAAATCTTTGTGTAACACACCTGATGCAGGAGACTGTTTTGAATGACAAAGATAACAATGCAAAGGTTTAGCTTTCGCAAATAGGGTCATGTCAGAGACTTGAGTAAAGAAGGAGATGACAAAAGACTATGTCTCCTGTATTTGATAGAAAGAGAGTCTTTCAGCCTGGGACTAACTAAGAGTCATTTGACAGGATCACAAAGAAGCCAATCCCATAAGGAACAATATGATAAGGGCTTTTTCCAGTTTGTACAGTAAAAGCAAGATATGAATAGTGTCACCAGAGTTTAGAATGCAGTCCAGAGAAGATCAGTTTCTATCCTAGGAATGGCCTGAGCTGAACAAAGCAGGCCAGAGGCAGGTGTGTCAGGACAAAGCAGCAGTATCACTCATTTCAGAGTGAGGAAAGTGACTTGCATGCCAGGAACCCTCATCCTGCAAGAGGGAGGACTTAACATGTTGGGGTACAGGCAATCGAATACACATAAGCAGACTAGATTATGACATAATCATTTTTAGGTAGTAAGTTACTGTACTCCCAGGTCCTGTGGGAATGGTATTGTTCCAAGTCTTTGGGAAGCATGTTTTATGGGGTATAGAATCAGAGTTCTGTGATGGGAACAGTAGTACACGACAAGGAACAGAGATTGTAGCATTTCAGAGATGTGATGGATGTTTGCTCTCAGTTCCCTGGGAAATAGAGGGAGTGAACACCTGGTGCGATGCACTCTGCCAGAGGGTGAGATCATCCAGAGAGCAAAGGATTGTTGCTATGCCAAGCACAAGATACTGTCTGCTTGCTGGGGTTTAGCAAATAGGGAAATAGGGTATCTCCAAAATATTCTGACAACAGTTTAAAAGAGAACAGACCTTTCTCTTCCTGGTGGGATGAATTCTCTCTTCTTTTCTTACTGAGAATGTGCCCAGATAATTATTATTCAGTATAAAGCAAGATAAGTCATAGAGCCCTCAGAAAAAGGTCGTAGTATAACCTCTGGGTGGGCCGGGGTAGTTCTTTTGTTGTCCCAAAGGGTTTTTATTCATTTTCATGGTGGTCACTCTTCTCTGGGGCTGTGGCATAGTCTCAGAAACTTGGGAAGTGCAGGTAGGTTGGGCTTTATTTTTTTATTTATATATTTAATTTGTAATTTACAGAATAAAACAAGCATTTCCATAATTCAGTATAATAAAAAAATGATTACACATGAAAATGTAGATTTATTATGTACCATTTTCTATTCTTTTTTAAATATATAATAACATTGTTACATAAATTACTTTTTCCCTTTTCCCTTTTTTCTTTCCTCCCCTGCTCTGCCCTAGAGATGGCCACCATTAGACATAAATATGTATGTGTATGTATGTGTATATATATATATATATATATATATACACATATATATAATCTTTTTATGCTTCTATTTTTCAGTTATTTCTCCAGATAGGCATTTTTTCCTATGTCCTCTGTAGTTAATTCACATATTTATAATATGTAAATATGTTAATAATCAAAATGACTTTTTCACTCAAAGTTATTCTTAAAACAATAATTCCCCTACTGTATAAAAACGTTCTCTTGGTTTTGCTCATTCTGCTCTTCATTATTTTGTCTAAGTCAATCCATGTTTTTCTAAGACCATGAAACTCATTATTTCTTTTTTTTACTATAAATTTTTTTTAATAAAATGATTCAAAGGTTTTATGCTAAACAATTTTTTTAAAAAATTTATTCATTTTTAGTTTTCAACAATCACTTTAATAAGATTTAAATTTTCTCCTTCTCCCTCCCTGAAATGGCATGCAACCTTATATGAGTTCTACACATGCATTCTTATTAAATACATTTTCACATTAGTCATGTTGCACAGAAGAATTAAAACAAATGGGAGAAACCATGAGAAAAACCAAACCAAAACACAACACAAGAGAAAATAGTCTACTTCATTCTGTGTTCTGATTCCATAGTTCTTTCTCTGGATGTGGATGGCATTTTGCCTCCTTTGGGAATGTTTTACATTCTCGCATTATTGTGAATGGCTAAGTCTATCAGAAACAGTCTTTCCACACTGTGGCTGTTACCGTACACAATGATCTCCTGGTTCTGCTCCTTTCACTCAGCATCAGTTCATATACATCCTTTCAGGCCTCTCTGAAATATTCCTGTTCATTATTTCTTATAGCACAATGGTATTCCATTACATTCATATACCACAACTGGTTCAGCCATTCCCCAACTGATGAGTATTCCCGCAATTTCCAGGAACTCATCATTTCTTACGGCACAGTAATATTCCATACTCATTCCGCAACTGATAGGCATCCTGGCAATTTCTAGTTCTTTGCCCCACAAAGGGTGATGCCATAAATATTTTAGAAGAGATAACTTCTTTTCTTTTTCCCCAAGCATCTTGGGGGAGTAGCCTAATAGTAGTATTGCTGGGTCAGAGGGTATAGTCAATTTAATAACTCTTTGGGCATAATACCACATTGCTCTCTAAAATGGTTGGATCATGTCACAATTCTATCAAAAATTAGTGTCCCAATTTTATCACATCCTCTCCACCATTTGTCACTTTCCACTTCAATCATTTTAGCTAATCTTTTTGGTGTAAAATGATGTCTTGAGTTTGTTTTAATTTGCATTTTTCTAACCAATAATGATTTAGAGCATTTTTTATATGACTAAATTCTTTTTATTTCTTCATCTAAAAAACTACTTGTTTGTATCCTTTGACCATTTATCAATTAGGAGGTTGCTTGCTAATCAATCCCTTCTGACCACCATATCTATGAAGTAGACTGAACTGGAAACTTGGGAGGCAGTCCTGAACATGAGACAGAGGACTAAGTTTGGATCCAGGAGTCCAAAGGAATCATTAATTGTCATTTGTATTCCTAATGGAGTACAAGTGATAAGTAAAGCAAATGCTCAATTTTTTCCCTATATTCAAGCATGAAATCTTATTCTGTGGCACATGGTTAATTCCTATAAAGATGCCATAAATAATTTGACGTATGGAAACTCCATTAATTTCCCACTCAAGTTATCACAAGACATCTAATATATCTTACTTTCTACACATGTATTCAGGCTACTTACTCTTATCTTTCAGTTAATATTTTTGAATGAGTGAATAAAATGACATCTAAACAATTATGACATCATTTACTAAGGAGCCAGTTGGAGACTTAGAGAAACTCAAGCCCCAGCATTTTTAGAAAAGCCTTTGGCTAACAGTGTTACACATAGAAAGGGGAACTATATTCCACATTTGTCAATCATCCATCATCTATATGCTGGGCCTGTAATGTCTTAGTTGTGTGCCCAGTGACTCAATGTAGAGGAGCAGAATTAGAGACCCCTCACCATCCATATACTCAGCTTGGTGATACTGATAATAAGGGCATAAGTCAAACCAAGTCAAGAAGCATTTATTAATGTATGCCAGGCATTGTGCTATTAGAAGCAGGACTTACCATGGAAAGCAAAATACAGTCCACATTCTCAAGGAGCTCACTCTAATGAGGGGGACCACAAAAACCTTTATGCGTAATAAGATATAAGAGGGATAAATTGGAGTTGATATTAGGAGAAGATACTAGCATTATAAGGAATGAAGAAAAGCTTCTAGCAAAAAACGATTTTTGAGCTGGATCTGAAGGAAGCCAGAAGAGCTAGGACATAGAGAGAAAGAGGGAGAATTGCAAGTATGGGGAGGCAACCCATTGAAAATACTGCAAGTAGGGAGGTGGAGTGTATTGTTTGAGCAATAGTTAAAAAAAAAAAAAAGGCAGTGTCCCTGGGTGGCAGAATACTCAGGGGGAAGAAGGTGTATGAAGACTAAACAGGTAAGAAAGGGCCAGGTTCTAAAGGGCTTTTAACACTAAAGGGCTCTCTATTTATGCTAGATGTGATAGGGAACCAATGTATGTTATTGAATTAGGGGTTGGCATGGCCACACTGAACTGAAGGGAGATCTTTTTGACTGCTGAATGTCAAATTCTGGAGAGAAGAAAAGTTGGAGGCAGGGATACCAACCAAGTGATAAAGTTCTGCATGAGATGAATATGGGAGAAATCAGAAAGTTACATTAGACAGGATGTGGTCATGGAAGACTAGAGATGGGGAGACACGGAAAGACAGAATAAGGACTTGAGAATGACACCTAGGGTGAGGCCTGGTTCTGTCCTTGACAGTAATAGAGATGGGAGGAAATTGGAAACATTTAGGCGGAGAGTGAGTTCAGTTCTGGAGAAGCTGTGTTTAATGTCTACGGGACATCCAGATCAGAGTGTCCAACAGGCACTAGATGTCAGGAGAAAGGTTAGGGCTGGATCAGTGAGGCTGAGAGGTCTCTGCAGAGAGGAAATTCTTGAATCCATTTAAGGTGCTGAGATCTTGAAGTGAAATTACAGAGATAGAAGTTCAATGAGCAAGAAATTAATCTAAGAAGTTTACAGGGAGCAGGTGGCCCATTGAGTTAGACACTGTAAAATTTGAATAAGTAGAAAGGAAGAGGGAAGATATTATAGGTCAGAAAGCACAGGGTGAGCTGAGGTATGAAGTATGAAATGAATTATGGGGTGTGTGGGGACCAGCCTGACTGGGAGATATGTATGAGGGAGGGGAGATGAGGTGGGATGGACACAAGCTGGACCACAGTATCTGTGCCCTTTAATGTGTGGTTGCCCAGAGGCTGAGTCTCCTGATTCCTAGGCTAAGAGTTCAGTGGGAATTGTTTCCTGACTCTATTATTGTGATCTTTACTGGCAACATCCTTGTTTGTTCTTAGCATCTCCCTGGTTGGGTTCCTGTGAATCATGATCTGGACCATGAAGTGGAATCACCTGCTAGCTTCCTATAACAGCCCCACTTTACCTTTGTACCACATACACCTCATCCTTCTTCTTTCTGGTATTCCTAACTCAAGTAAGTTCACTTTGGTGTCTGCCACTGTGGTCTCCACATATCACAAGTCACTGATATTTCACTTCAATTAAACCATCAATTCAAGAAACACTCATTTAGCCCCCATTGCTAATAGGACCTTGTATTTTAATATTACTGGGGGTTAAAAGTTGAGATAAGGAATGGTCTCTGATCTCTGGGTCATTGCCCCCCTCCTAGGCATCTTCACCAATATTGGCTATATAGAATGTTATGATTATAGAGTTGGAGGGGATCTCACCCACTTCAAGTCCATTAAGAAGACCTGTGAAGGATGGATTTGAATAGAAGAATCTCTCATAACAGGCATTCACATTTGTCAGTAAAGGGGGGAAACTGTCATTGTTCAGATGAACTCCCAGAAAAGTTTGATAATTTTGTGCACCATATGAGAGGTCAATGACAGTTATATGGAAGGGTTTTCAAATATCTTTGAGCATCCATCTAAACTTTGGTACTTTACATTTCTCTCTAATCCACTAATAGGTCATCTTAAATATTCATAGTATGGGAAAAGTAGTAGAGATTCCAAAAAAAGGATTTTTGGAATATGAGTTCACTACCAAAGAAGTTAGGGAAATTAAAAAAAAAAAATTGTAACTCCAAGCAACTTTATTCTCTGGATCAGGAATCCTGAGCCACATACTTAGCCAGGCAATTAACAAAAGCCATCAGAATGTTACAAGCTAAGATAGGCATTTTTTTTTTTTAATTGTCTTGGTCCAGCACTCACTGGGGATGTTTGGTTCCAGAGAGCTCTCTGAATAGGGAATGGAAAATCCCTTAGAACTTATATTAATAGTTGCATAAGAGTCTCTGTCCACAGACCCATTTGGGGACCCCAATTCCTATTCCCCTAAATCCCAACAACTCTCCAGGTCTTGTTTGGATGTTGTGACACAAAGACACAATCTTGCTACCCAGATATTCTTTGATTGGCCCTGAAAGAAATCTAGGGACAAGAAGAGTTAGTAGAAGCAGAGGTACATTGGTATCTTTGTAAGGCAAATCTGCCAGCAAAAGTATTGATCATTTATAGCTAGCAAAGATCTCCCTGGTCTCCCAACTGGACAGTGTAGACTAGAGAGTCATGGAGCATTAGATGTTTCCATGTATTTTCTCTATTAACATAATTATAACTTTGAATATGAATGGGATTAACTCCCCCATAAAAAGAAAGCAGAAAGCAGAATGGATTAAAAATTAAAATGCAACAATGAATTGTTTACAAGAAACACAATTAAGAATGAGAGATACATATAGAATTAAAATGAAGGGTGTTTAAAACTTATTATGTTTTAGCTCATGCATGAAATGCAACAGTAACAATTATGATCAGAGACAAATTTATGACTAAAATGGAGTGAATTAAAAACCATAAATATGATAACTACATTTTGATGAAAGGTACTACAAACAATGAAGCAATATCAGTATTGAACCTCTACGTGCCAAATATAGCATCTAAATTTTTAAAAGAAAAGTTAAATGAATTACAGGTGGGGATACATAGTAATACTGTTAATATTGGAGGACTTAAATATTCCCCTCTCAGAACTAGATAAATCTAACAAAACAAAAATAAAAGAAGTCAAGAAATTAAATAGAATTTTACATAAGCTAGATATGATAGATATCTGGAGAGAAGTGATTGGAAATAGAAAGCAATACAACTTTTTTCAGCAGCTATGGAACTTGAAAATGATTGACCATATATAAGGACATAAACATTTTATAGTTAAAAGTAAAAAAGCAGAAAGATTAAAAATATGCCTTTCAGATCACAGTGCAATTAAAATTATTTTTAATAAGGACCATAGAAATACAGAAAATTAATTAAAGATTAAACAATCTTATCTTAAACAATGAGTGGGTCAAAGAACAAATCATGGAAACAATCAACAATTTAATTATACATAGTGACAATGAGACAATACATCAAAACAAACAAAAAAGGAAAAGTAGTGATCACAGGAAAATGTATATGCTTAAATACTTGCACCAAGAAAATGAAGAAAGAACAGATTAATAAACTGGATATGGTATTTAAAAAAACTGAGAAAAAAATGAAGGGTAGCAGAGCCAAGATGGTAGAGTGATAGCAAGGACTCACCTAAGCTTCTCTCCTTCACACATCTTTAAAAAGAGAATCTGAACAAATTTTAGAGTGGCAGAATCTACTAGGAGACAGAGTGTGAGAGACTTCCATCCCAGGACAACCTGGAAAGTCAGTGGGAATGATCTGTTATAGGGGTCTGGAGTGGTGTAGAGCACACAGGAGGTACCAGTGCAGACCCCACCATAGCAAAGGAAAAAGTGCCAAATGGTCTGAAGCACAGGCAACAGTGTAGATTCTCAGAAGTATTGATCCAGAATGGGAATCCACTGGAACTGAATGAAAGAAAAGTTCAGAACCCCAGATTAATAGCAGCAGTGACTCCTGAGACTATCAGCCTGCAGATTAAATGTCTGTAAATCACCTACGTGAACTTCAGGGAGTCAAGATGGCAGAGTGATCTGTAAATGCTAACCCACTCCCCTTATTGGCCTTGAAAAACCCAGAGAATATTTCCCCAGGAAAAATCCTGGAATTTTAGGATCAGCTGAAGGGGTAAACAGTCCCTTATTGAGAGAGGCTAGGAAAATCACAAAGGGGGGGGGTCCCCTCTTTTTGTGGCTTTTGGGGATCAGTGCAGGATCAGAGCTATCCCAGACACCCCCACCTCAACGAACCAGGAGGACATCCTGAGCCCCAGAGGGGTGGACCCCTTAAGCACCAACAGCAGGGACCCCAGGAGTGCCTTAGCATAGCCAGGGGAATGAGGAAGAAACTAGCACAGATGGGGTTCACCAACCACTGAGCCTGCCTATACTCTAGCTTAGGAGAGGAGACCTCTTGCAGCCATACCACCTCTCCCCCACACCTCATGAAACAGGCTCCAGGGTAGCCAGAGCTAATATAATAAAAATGACAATTCTACCTATATTAATTTATTTATTCAGTGTCATACCAATCAAACTACCAGATAATTATTTTCTACAGATAGAAAAAATAATGCCAAAATTCATCTGGAAGAACAAAAGTTCCAGAATATCAAGGGAACTAATGAAAAGAAATGCTAGGGAAGGTGGTCTAGCCCTACTAGATCTCAAATTGTGTTATAAAGCAGCAATCATCACAACCAGTTGGTACTGGCTAAGAAACAGAGGGGTAGACCAGTAGAATAGGTTAGGTACACAAGACAGAGTAGTTAATCAATATAGTAATCTACTGTTTGATAAACTCAAGGATCCCAGCTTTTGGGATAAGACCTCACTGTTTGATAAAATTGCTGGGCAAACTGGCATAGACCAATGCCTGACACCATACACAAGAATTAAGTCCAAATGGATACATGATCTAGGTATAAAGACTGATACTATAAACCAATTAGGGGAGCAAGGAATAGTGTATTTGTCAGATTTATGGAGAATGGAGAAATTTATGACCCAACAAGAAAGAAATAGAGAACATTATGAAGTGCAAAATGGATAATTTTGATTACAATGCCAATGCAACCAAGACTGGAAGGAAACAGAAAACTGGGAAAGAATTTTGGCAATTAGTATCAGAGATAAAGGCCTCATTTCTAAAATATATAGAGAACTGAGTCATATTTACAGGAATACAAGTCATTCCCAATTGATAAGTAGTCAAAGGATATGAACAGGAAATTTTCAGAGAAAGAAATTAAAGGTATTTATAATCGTATGAAAAAATGCTCTAAATCATTTTTGATTAGAGAGATACAAATCAAAACAATTCTGAGCTACCACATCACACCTATCAGATTGGCCAGCATGACAAAACAGGAAAATTATAAATGTTGGAGATGTGGGAGAGTTGGAACACTTCTTCATTGTTGGTGGAGCTGTGAAATGATCCAACCATTCTGGAGAACAATTTGGAATTATGCCCGAAGGGCTACGAAAATGTGTATACCCTTTGACCCAGCAATATTGCTTCTAGGACTGTATCCCTGTGGGGAAACTGAAGAAGTTTCTCCCCAGCCCCTTGCATGACCCCCACATGACCAAACAAAAGAAATGTAACTTAAAGTTGATATGCTTAACTGAGAGTGCCAGGGGAAGCACCAGAATTAATGGAGCGTGCAGCCAAGGCACAGGAACCCTAATCTTAAGAGTCATAAAACTCCTTAAGGGAGGAGGTGTCTGTGTTGAAGGACCTGGCCAGTCCTTGGGCAAATATGTCAGTCAACATTGGCCAGAATTTCTCTTTGTTCTAATGGACCTCTTTTCTCTGAAGTTACATGTATAAAGGAACTGAATGAGAGATGGATCTTTGGAGGTCTTTTGCTACAGAATTGGGGACATCTGCTTCTGTTCTCCCAGCTAGGATCTTTGCTGACTGCTTCTCCCCCTCCCCACCTCAGTCTCCCAATTGTGCCAAAGTGTTGGAGCTCAGACTTGTCTGGTGACATATAATTTTTCTGTTTTGTCTTAACTATAATCTACTGCTCATATGTATACACTTGCTAATTTGCACTACTTGTAGTAACATAACTTAATTGCCTATTAAGCTTGTTTTAGTGAGTGTCATTGTATCTTAAGACCCAAATTTAAAGTAAAAGTACTGCATAGTCTGTGTAATCCCTTTTGATTACCATCTCAAAGAGATCATAAAAATGAGAAAAGATCCCATATGTAAAAAAATATTTATAGCAGCTCTCTTTGAGGTGGCCAAGAACTGGAAATCAAGAGGATGCCCAGCAATTGGGGAAAGGCTGAACAAGTTGTAGTATATGAATATAATGGAGTGCTATATGAAATAATGAACAGGAGGAGTTCAGAGAAGCCTGAAAGTACTTATATGAACTGATGCTGAGTGAAATGAGTAGAACCCAGAGAACACTGTAAACAGTAACAGTCACAGTGTGAGTTTCTGATAGATTTAGCCCTTCACAGCAATGCAAGGACCTAAAACATTCCTAAATGACTCTTGAGGCAAAATACTACCCACATCCAGAGAAAGAACTATGGAATTGGAACACAGAATGAAGCACAATATTTTCTCTTCTGTTATGTGTTGTGTTGGTTTGTGTTTTTCTCCTGGTGTCCCCCATTAATTTTAATTCCTCTATGCAACATAACTAATGTGAAAATGTGCTTAATAAGATGTATGTGCAGAACCCATATGAGATTGCATATTGTCTTTGCTGGGAGGGTGAAGGGAGGGAGAGAAAAATGTGAGACTTATGGAAGTGATTAAAGGAAATTGAAAACAAATAAATTAATAAAAAATAGAAAAAGAAAAAACTAAAAATCCCCAATTAAAAACAAAATTGAAAGTCCTAAAAATTAAGTTAGATTACTAAAATTAAGTATTAAAATTCATTGAATTAATAAATAAAACTAGATTGATTTTATGAAAAACCAGCAAAATAGACAAACCATTGATTAATTTTATTTTAAAAAAGGTTAAATATATCACTAACAAAGATGAAATTAAACCAATTATAATGAGTTATTTTGCCCAATTATATGTCAGTAAATGTAGAAATTTAAGTGAAATGGAAGAATATTTACTGAAATATAAATTGACTAGATTAGTAGAAGAGGAAATTAAATATCAAAGTGGACCAGTTTCTTTAAAAAAAAAAAACAATTGAACAGGTCTTAAATGAGTTTCCTAAGAAAAAAGCCAAGACCAGACAGATTTAATGGTGAAGTCTATCAATCATTGAAAGATCAACAAATTCCAATATGAAATGAATTATTTGGAATAATAGACAAAGAAGGGATACTAACAAACCCCTTTAGTGAAACAACTATGTTAATGATAACTAAAAGCAGGAGCAGTAATTGTAGAGAGAGAAAATTATGGACCAATTTCATTAATGAAATATCCTAAAATAAAATACTAGCTAAATATACTAAAACAATATATTACAAAGAATGTACATTATGATCAATTGGGACTTTTATCAGGAATGGAGGAATTATATATAATAAGGAAAACTATTAACATGGTTGATTTTATCAATAATAAATGTTTAAAAATCATACCATTATACCAGTAAAGTCAGAAAAGGCTTCTCATAAAGTAAGACACTCATTTCTATTAAAAAAAATATTTCAAAGTAATGATATGAATGGAATTTTCCTTAAATTGAAAGAAGACATTTCTCTAAAACCATTAGCAATCATCATTTCTGATGGGATTAAGCTAGAAGCCTTCCCAGTAAGATCAGGTGTGAAGGAAGGATGCCAACTGATACCATTATTCAGTATTATATTAAAAATCCTAGTAATGACAATAAAAGAAAGAGAAACAGAAGGAATCAGAATAGGGAATGAGCTAATAAAATTATCTCTTTCTGCAGATGATATGATGATATATTTGGAAAATTCCAAATACTCAAAAAGTTAATTAAAACTATAATTTTAGCAAAGTAGCAGGATACAAAATAAATCCACAGAAATCATCTATATTCCTACAGATCATAAACAAAACCCTGCAAGAAGAGAAAGACATGCTTCATTGAAAATAACTCTAGGCAGGACAAAACACCCAACCCTAATTTTATAAGCAAGGCAACTATGGTGGAGGCTGATTGAGACTTGCTTAACATGACATGATAGAAGCAGGACATGAATCTGAATCTTCTGTCATCCAGTCAAGGATTCCTAAGATTCTGCTTCCCTGGGCCTTACAGAACTCCTCTGACTTTGGTCCTATGCAGAGTAAAGAAGAGGCATTAAGTGAGGTCTGAAGGACTCTAAATGTCAGGGTAGCTTCCTTTAGGGCTCAGTAAAGCACTTTCCAAATTCTCCTTCCCTTCACCACCAAAAGGAGCAACCTGTGCTGGTGATTAAGGCCCTGGGCCTAAGGAAAGCCACAGCTGGGGAAGTAAGAGCAAGACTGAAAGGTTTGGAGCAAAACCTCAGGCCAAGCCAGGGCAGGACCTGGAGCTTTTCATGGAGATGCCACATACAGGGCACTTAGGAAGACACAACCTGGATGGACATTTCAACTAGAAAGATGAGCCAGGGCCCCAGGAGACCCAGGACAAGCAGTGTCATTTAGATGAGTGTCTGATGCCATCTGCTTCCCAGAAGCTCTGCCTTCAATCCCTGCACTGATTATTTCCCCCTCCTGCCTCCCTCTGATGGGCAGACTTATGAGGCTGCTGATGTACAGACTAGGGCCTGCCCTCTTGGCTTGTGTGTGAGAGAGGTTGTCAGAACTGATGCCCTCCACAGATGCAAGAGTTCTGTGACTTCTGACCGAGACCCAGCTAAAAAATAGGATAATTGGACTATGTCAATGAGGAGTCAGCTGTTTCTTCCCTTCTGACAAAGGGCCCAAAACATCCAGTTTTTTGTGGACTCTGTACCAAAGAACTGCAAGGAGATTCTCTCCAGTGACATATAGAACCAAAGGGAAAACAAAGATAGAATCACAGTTCTGGAACTGGAAAAGGCCAAAGAGGTCACTGAGTTCTATCTTATTATTTTACCGAACCAACAGAGGCCCAGAGAGGTCTAGTGACTTGTCCAAAGTCCCACAGCTAGCAGAGCTAACATTTGAACTCAAGTCTCTTCCTTTCTGGCCTAGTAACCCAGGATGCCATTACCACAGTGATGCCCTGGAAGCCCCCCACATTTCCATAGTTACATTCCTCCTCCCCACTGAGCCACACTGCTCTGTCACACAGGGCTCTCTCACAGACACAGAGGCTCTCTGGCCCAGCCTCTTTCTAAAGCTCTCAGATGCACAGCCACAGCATAAGGGCAAGTACAACACCAGGCCAGAAGCCTGGGCTTTCTCTGCTTTAAGAAGTTATCTCTGGGCAGCCTCAGTACTAGGGCAGAGGCTGGGGCCTCCAGGGGCCATTGACAGGAGCTGTTGCCTTCCTGCCTCCATCCCAGATTTTCAGCCCCCAATCAGTTGTCCTGGCTCCCTGAACCTACAAGGCAGTGAAGGGGAGAATGTCATGTCTCTCTCTCACAGATGTGTCACAGTGTGTAAAGTGATTTTATCAAAGATGGTCTAACAGCAGTGGAGTGGCTGGGCAGGAACACATTCAGAGCTACAGGTCCTGGCTGCCCTGACCCTGCTCTGAAGGCCATTTTCACTCTTCCATCCCCATGTTCTCTGATTCTCTGCTGTTCTGTTCCTGTTTCTCCACACAGGATTGTTCACAGTATCTGGCCCTTTGGTCCAGCCCATCCTGGCCTGGGTAGCGGAAGATGTCCAGCTACCTTGTCACCTCTCCCCTAAAATGGATGCTCGAGAAATGACTGTGAAGTGGGTCAGAGGCTCAAGGGTTGTACACTTGTACCGCAAGGGGCAGGAGATGAAGGAAGTCCAGGCCCCTGCATTCCAAGGGAGGACAACAATGCTGACAGAGGACATGGCTGAGGGGAAGGTGACCGTGATCATCCACCAGGTCCAGCTCTCTGACACTGGCCTGTACACATGTTATTTCCAGAAAGGTTCCCTTTACAATGAAACCAGCTTTGACCTTCAGGTAGCAGGTAGGTCCTACCTGGGTCATAGGTTTTCTCTCAAGCTGGGAGGGACCTTTAGACATTGGCACTGGTACAGATCTTTAAAGTGTTCAAGGTCCTTTTCACTCATTGTCTCACTGGAGTTTCACAACTTGCTTGAGGATTTGTATTTCCCCAATTTTAGAGGCTCTTCTGTCCCCTTATTCCATGTGAACACAATATTCAGATTAGTTTTTCTACAGTAATAGTTAATTACACATTTTCATGGGAACAAATGTACAAAGGACACTTTCCCTGACACCTGAGGACATTGTTCTCCCCTCACAGACCACCTCTGTGTCTGGAGAGTTGCAGGTGAAGGGAGTTCAGGCTGATAGCTTATCCCAGTTCCTACATAGTGTAGTCCCACCAAGTTCCAAGCCCAAAGCTCCCTTGGACTCAAGTCCCAGTTCTCCTGGCTTCTCAGGACTTCACTTCTGGACTTGCAGGTATATTTGGCTTTATTCTTCTTCCAAGGTCTCCATGGCTTGGGTCTGGGTGGGGTGGGAAATCTATGTGCCATGTCTAGAAGTGAAAACAACCAACAATAAACCCTACCCACAATCTAATCTTATTTCTGGAGGGACATGAGGCCTAGATTGGGGAGGGAAAGAACCTTCTTCCTTACCCAGCTCAGTGCATGGTTCCTGTGCTGTGGGTAAATAGAACTTGCACTTCCTGTGGACAAGGTAGAAGGAAAGAGAGGGAGAGAGACAGAATGAAAGAGATAAAAAGACTGAGACAGAATCAGGAAGACGGAGATAGAAAGACTGAGAGACAGAGACAGAGAGAAAGAATGAATCCTAGTCTCTTCCAGCTTTGCAGCCAATAGAAAGTGAATGCTCCCACCCCAGTGTAAGGACACTCTGAATGACTTCTCCCTGGTTGACTTCAGGCCCCTGGAATCCCCTACATGGGTCCTGTCGTGTTACATCAGCTGAGGGACAAAGCAAAGCCAACTTGTCCTTGTCTCTCCACTTCAAATATTTGTTTCTTTGCCCAATAGGCAGTGAAGAATTTTCAGCCCAGTCCTTGTCCCCAGTCCAGAACAATCCTCTGGGGTGTCTGGGCAGCCATGAGGGACTTCCTTTTATCTGCTTCCCCAGGGCCCTACAGGAAGGACTCTCACAGCAGCCAATGATTCAGGGTCACGTCCCACAGACTCAGAAGACAATCGCAATCATCCCTAAATACAACGTTTTGTAGATTCAGCAAACCCAGAAACATTTTACAATCATTACCAATCATTGCTTGTTTACCCTCAGCCTTTCAGGGCCTTTCTTAATCCATTTTCTCTCAAGCAAAAGAAAGAACAAAGACAAAGAAAGCAGGATGCTCCACTTGAATGGAAGCTCCCTCTGAGCTTTCTAAACCACATGGAGCTCTCCCCACAGGGAGATCATTCAGGCTTGGGGTTTCCCACTGACAGATGGGAGACCTGCTCTCTGGCCTGGCCTCAGAGAACTGGGTTAAAAGACCTGAACTGACACCCAAGTCCATGGACTAAGGAAGATGTCAGCTGGCTAAGGACTTCTCTCCTGTCTTCTACCCACATTTTGTGCATTTTTGTGCAATCACAAATATTCACTCAATGTCTCCTGTCTGCCCAGCCCAGTACTATTGGGAAGACAAAAGAAGGCCCCATGAATTTTGTTCCTAAGGGGTTTCTAGCCTATGGATGACTGAGGGGAGAGGCACAAGATGATATAAAATTGGAGCCCCTGGGTGGTACAGTGGATAGACAGAGCCCTAGCCCTTGAGTCAGGAGCATCTGAGTTTAAATCTGGCCTCAGACACTTACTAGCTGTGTGACCTTGGGCAAGTCATTTAACCCTGATTGCCTAAAAAAGAAAAAAGACATACATACAAAATGAAATATTAGACACAATATAATGAGCTTCTGAATAAGTATCCAGACCATAATTAATTCAATTTAAAGATCTAGAAGTGGGAAAACCTGAATTCTCATCAAGACTCAGACATTTACTCATTATGTGACCTGAGAGTCTGCCTCAGTTTCATCATCTGTGAAATGAGCATATTGGGAGCTTTTACTCCCCAGGGTTCTTTTGAGGATCAAATGAAATAGTATTTGTAAAGTGTATTACACATGCAAATCACCATCTTGGTAGTGGTGTTCTGTTGTTTCAATCCTGTCTGACTCTCTGTGACCACATTCGGGGTTTTCTTGGCAGAGATCCTGGAGCGGTTTGCCATTTTACTCTTCAGCTCATTTGACAAATGGGAAAATGGAGGCAAACAAAGTTAAGTGACTTGCCCAGGCACACATGGCTAGGAAGTATTTGAGACAGAATTTGAACTCAGGTCTTCCTGCCTCCAGGCCCAGTGCTCTATCCACTGAGCCACCTAGCTGTCCTAATAGGCACTACACAATGTGAGCTCTTTTCATTTTTGAAGGCATTATTATTTATTGACCACTTACTGTTTTCATGACCCTATGATGTTTACGCTAAACCAGGACCCTGGGCTCAACAAGATTTGTCTATAATAAGTAGATAAGAAACACAAAGTAATATGATAATCAATAATATATGCAAGTATAATAATATATACAAGGTGTAAAATTAAATGCTCCTCAATTAAATTGAGCAAACATTAGTCACCTACTGTACAAGACTCTCTGTCCAAGGTGATATTTAAAACTGAGGATTGTTAAAGAGACAGGGACCAGGAAAGGCCTTCTGTGGGCAGCAGCATCTGAGGTAGGCTGTAGAAGATGGGGAGAAGAGAAGTAGAAAGAGAAAGAAGGAAGGAGTTCCATTAACAGGAAACAGAATCATATCATCATCATCACTGGCAGGTCTAGAAGGCTTCAATGTTCAGAAAGGGCTTTATAAACAATCAATCAGTAACCTTTATGAAGCACTACTGTGTACCACCACTGTACTAAGCACTGGGGATACAAGAAGAGCTTGTGAAAGGCAGTCCCTGCTTACAGTCTAAAGGGAGAGACCCCATGCTGACACACATCCACAGGGCACAGAACATATAGGATAAATAAGAAACAGATAAAAGGGAATGCCCTGGAATTAAGAGGAGTGAGCTACGGCTTTCTGTACAAGGTATGGTTTCTGCTGGGCCTTGAAGGAGGCCAGGGAGGTCAGTCGTCAGAGGGGAGAAGGGGGATCACTCCAGGCCTGGGAACAGCCAAAGAGGATTCCCAGAGCTGAGAGAGGGAAGGTCTTGTTTGTGGGATGGCCAGGAGGCCGAGTCACTGGACTGAAGAGCAGGTGTTGGGGAGTAAGATGTGAGAAGGTCAGGGTGGTAGGAGGGTCTGGGTTAGAGAAGGCTGTGAATTCTGATTGGGGCATTTTGAATTTGCTCTCTGGGATGATGGGGAGCCATGAGTGTTTACTGAGTAGTACAGGAACAAGATCAGACCTGAACTTTACGAAAATCCCTTTAGTGGCTGGATGAGGGTGGATTGGAGAGGGGAGAGGTGTGAGGTAGGCAGACTTCAGCTGGCTATTGCAGTGATCAAGGCCTGAGGTAAGGAAGCACTGTACTAGAGGGGTACCCTGTGAGAGCAGACAAAGAGTTATAGGAGTCATGTCTCAGAGGTGAAATTGATGGGCCTTGTCAATGGATTGGGGGATGAGAGAGAGGGAAGAATCCAGGGTGACTGCTAGGGTATGAGGTTAAGGGGCTGGGAGGAGGGTGTTGTCCTCTATACTCATAGTGAAGATAGGACATAGGGAGCATGTAGGGGAAAGATAATGAGTCCTGTTCGGGACAGGTTGAATTTAAGATGTCACCTGGACATCTAAACTGAGATGTCAGGGAGGCACATGGAGATCTGACACTGGAGGTCAGCAGGCAGACTGGGGAAGGAAAGGCTGACTTAAGGATCATCAGCAGAGAGACAATAATTAAATCCATGGGTGCTGATGAGATGACCAGTGCAGTCCTCTAGAGGCAGAGCAGAAGAGCCCTGGGGACAGAACCTGAGAGGCACCTGCAGTCAGAGGGCAAGATGTGATTGAGGATCCAGCACAGGAGGCACAGAAGGAACCATCAGCTAGCTAGGAGGACTCCAGAATAGACAGGGGGATCCTGAGAGCCTAGAGGGGTGCAGGGGTTATGGAACATGATCAGCAAAGTTAGAGGCTGCAGAGAGAATGAGGAGAAGGAAAAATGAGAAGAGGCTGTTGGACATGGCAGTTAAGTGACTGTCAGTGACTTTGGAGAGAGCAGTGTCAGTGGGGTGAGGAGGTCAGGAGTCAGATTTTTAATCCCTTAAAAAAGAGTGAAGACAGGAGGAGGAGGAGCCCGGTATAGAAGGACTGTGGAGGAGTCTGGCTACAAAGGGCAGGAGAGATACAAAGAACTGGGCACTAATTTGTCCCCATCTTACAGAGAGAAAAACTGAGGCAGACAGAGTCAGTGCCTTGCCTAGGTCCCCAGCTGCTAAGTGTCTGAGATCAATTTCACACTTCACTCCTGCTGACTCCAGGACCAGAAGTCTTCCCACTACACCCCCTAGTGGATGCATGAGAATAGGTATGTGAGCTGAGAAGAGCTGGTGTCTTCAGGGGACCTGGAGCTGTCCAGGATAACCTTAGCCCAGAGCACCAGGAGAGGAGCTGAGTGCAATAGATGGGAAGGGCCAGGTGGCCTGGAAGTGTAGAGGGCTTTGAATGCCAGGAGGAGAAGTCTGATTCTCACCCAAAGGGAAGGAGAAAACCACTAAAGATATCTGAAAAGAGGAGTGGTTTGGTCACTTCTGGATATAAAGAACATGAGCCTAGAGCCCAGGCCAAATGGGAAAGGGGATTACAAGTCAATGAAACTCTCTCAGCCTCAGTTTCCTCATCTGTACTACAGGAATAATAACTTGCATGTCTGTAGGCTTTGGAGGTTGGCAAAGCACTTGACAAAAATGGTGCTTTTTATCCTCGGCCCTGGCAGATGGGCACTTTTTCTGGTGTAGTTTTACCAAGGAACACACTGAGGCAGTTAAAGGTTGAGGGACTTGCCCCAGGTCACACAGGAGGGAATGTCTGAGGCTGGACTAGAACTCAGGTCTTCCTGCCTCCAAATCCAGTGCTCTACTGATCCCCCAGCACTTCTCTTCTCCTAGGGTGGTTAAGAGGGTCGCGGGAGATCATCTAAGGGAAGTGCTCTGGGAATCTGGGAGCCTATAGGAATACTGTCATTATCATTATTCCTGGTATCACCATTATCATCAGTATGTTCTTATTATGAGGAGGGCTGTTATGAGGATCCGGTGAGATAACAATGATGAAGCCCTAGGCCCATGGTCTGGCACACAGTAGGTGCTACAGGCATGTGAGTGATTCTTATGATCACCATGTGGCAGGTGTCATGGTAAGCACTAGGGGGATAAAGAAAAACCACAACACAGTCATTGCTCTCACGGAACTCACACTGGGATGGGAGAAACAACCTGCAAAGAGCTGCAGATGTCAGACAGAAAAGGCCCATGGAGGCATCCTGAGGGGAACTAGGAGCAGGTGTGAGGTAAAGAGAACCAGGACTGACCTCCTACAGAAGGAAGAACTGAGCTGAGTCTGAAAAGAAGCCAAGGCAGCCAAGAGGCAGAGGTGGGGGGCAGGGATAGCACCCCAGGCAGGAGGTACAGCCAGTACAAAGACACAGAGGTGGAGATATGGAAAGCAGTGTCAAGTTTGAGGAGAGTAAGACCAGCGTGACTGGACTGTAGAGTGCATGAAGGGAAGTGAGGTGATGAGGCTGGGCAGGGAGATTTGGGCCATGTTTGGAGGGTATACATCTGTGATGGCATTTGTATTTGATCCTAAAAGTACCTGGAAGTCACTGAAGTTTCTAGATTAGATAGTGACATAGTCAGACCTCCCCTTCAGGAAAAATACTTTGGCAACTGAGTGGAGGATGGATGGGAAGGGGAAAGACTACATATGAGACTGGTAAGAGACTATGGCAGGTATTCCAGGGGAGAGATGAGGAGGGCAGAAGAAGGGTGTTGGCTGCCTGAATGGAGGGGAGAGGTAGAAAGTGAGAAGTGTTGTGGAGGCAGGAACTTCCAGAACTGATAAGAGCCTGCCTATGTGGGAAGAGACAGGAAGGAGGTGGCGAGGACACCAGCGCTGTGATCGTCAGTGGATGAGAAGAACCATGATGTCTTCCACAGAAGGAGGGATATGTGGAAGAAGGGGGATTATAAGCAAAGGCGATGAGTTTTTTAGATAAGTGAGATCCCCAATGTCCAAGAGATTGTTGTGACTGCAAGTATCAAATGGTGGGGAGTCTCTAACCTTCAGCAGAATGATTTGGAGAATAATAGGTGGCACTATTTCTAATACAGCTTTAGGTTTATGAGGATGGTGGTGATTACTACTACTGTCAGAAGTGGAAGAGGCAGCAGAGGTGACCACTGGGCCTGGAGGCAGCATAGACCAGAGTTCTAACTCACCCTCGAATACATAGTAGTTAGTGACCCTGGGTACTGCATTTAACCTCCCTCTGACTCAGTTTCCTCAACTGTAAAAAGGAGATAACAATAGCACCTATCTCATAGATTTTTTGTTAGACTCAAACGAGTTAATATTTTTAAAGCCCATAGCACAATATTTGGAACACAGTAGTCACTAAAGCAAGAATTATTTCCTTCCCTGCACTATTGTGACATAGGGTTAGTAGTGTCATAATCTCCATTTTACAGATAGATTGATGGTCAGGCAGCTTTGATGGTGTTTGGGAAAAGGGCACAAAAAGGAGCCAATCCTTTAATCCAGGCTCCTTCAGATCCCCTCACATCACCATCACCATTCATCTGTCTAGCTCAGAGGGACATATGATAGTATCTGTGGCCTCAGGTGTGATGAAGACTTGCTATGTGGGAACTCTTATAAATATATCTAAAAGCCACAAAAAGGAGGCATGATAATGGAGAAAATGCAAGGACTCACATCAACTCTTCCTAATTCCCCTCCAATCAACTTTAAATAACACCTAAAAATGAATTCTGAAGTGGTAGAACCAAACAAAAGATGCAGTGAAATAATTTTATGACCCAAGAGAACTTAGAAGTTTGGGAAGAAATGTTTGTCTCACTGGGGTATTGGTATATATTATCAACAAAATCCAGCAACAGGTGATAAATTCCATTTTAAATAACTGTAGACAATACAAAATAAAGACAAGACAAACCCAGGAACTATATGAACATAATTACAAAATACTTCTCATACAAATGAAGTCAGATCTAAGCAACCGGAAAAATATCGATTAATCATGGATAGGATGAGCTACTCAATATAATAAAATGACAGTTTTGCCTAAATTGATTTGTTTATTCAGTGGCAATCAAACTATCAAAAACTTATTTTGTACAGCTTGAAAAAGTGACAAAATTCATCTGGAAGGACAAAAGGTCAAGAATATCAAGGAAATTAATGGAAAAAAATGCAAAAGAAGGTAGCCTAGCCACACCAGATCTAAAACTATATCATTGTCTTAATTCACAAAAGTATTTGGTACTGGCAATGAAATAGAATGATGGATGAGTGGAACAGATTAGGCACGCAAGACACAGTAGTCAATGACTGTAGTAATCTACTGTTGGTAATCTCAAAGACTCTGGGAAAAGAACTCTATTTAACAAAAGCTGCTGGGGAAACTGGAGAATTGTATGGCAGAAATGGGCATAGGGCCACATCTCACAAGCTATACCATGATGAGTTCAAAATGGGTACATGATTGAGACATAAAGAGTTATAAGCAAATTAGGAGAGCAAACAATAGTTTAACCTATCAAATATCAAGAAGAGAAAAATTGATTACCAAACAAGAGAAAGAACATTTTCAAATGCATAATGAATAATTTTTATTACATTAAATTTAAAATTTTCACAAAATCAATGTAACCAAGATTAGAAGGGAAGTAGGAAGTTGGGAAACAATTTTTACATTCAATCTCTCTGATAAAGGCCTTATTTCTCAAATACATAGGGAATTGAGTCAACTTTAAAAGAATATAAGTCATTCTCCAGTTGATAAATGGTCAAAGGATAAGAACAGGTAACTTTCAGATGAAAAAACAAAAGCTATCTCTAATTGTATGAAAAACGTTCTAACTCACTTTTGGTAAGAGAAATGCAAATTAAAACAGCCCTGAGGAAACACCTCACACCTATCAGATTGTCTAATATGACCAAAAAGGAAAGTAATAAATAAAGTGAAGATGTGGGAAAATTGGAATACTAATACACTGTTGGTGGAATTGGGAACTAATCAAACCATTCCAGAGAGTAATTTGTAACTATGCTTAAAGGCTATAAAACTGTGCTTATATATTTCATCCAGCAATATCATTACTAGGTCAGTATCTGAGAGAGTTCATAAAAATGGGAAAACAGCCCAGATGTACAAAAATATTTATAGTATCTCTTTTTGTGAGGCAAAAAAATTTGGAAATAGAGCAGATGTCTATCAATTGGGGAATGGCTGAATGAGTTGTTGTGTATGAATGTAATGTAACTGTTCTACAAGAAATGATGAGCAGGCAGATTTCAGAAAAACCTGGAAAAACTTACGTGATACTGAGTGAAGACAGCACAACCAGGGGGACATTGTACATAGTAACAGCAACTTTGTGTGATAACTGACTTTTGTAGACTTAGCTCTTCTCAGCAATACAACAATCTAAGACAATTTCAGAAGATTCATGATACAAAATGCTGTCCACATGCAGAGAAAGAACTCTGGAGTCTGAATGCAGATTGAAGCCTACTGCTTTCTCCTTTTTTCTTTCTCATCATTTTTCCCTTTTACTCTGGTTCTTATTTCATAACAAGACTAATGTGGAAATATGTTTAAATTGATTGTACATGGATAACCTATGTCAGGTTGCCTCACATCTTGGGGAGAGTGAAGGGAAAAGAGGGAGGGAGAAAAAAATTTGGAGCTCAATATTTTATCAAAGTCAATGTTAAAAACTATCTTTACATGTAATTGGAAAAATTTAAAAAACTTATTAAGTGGGGAAAAAAGAAAAAGGATGTACACTACAGCTGAGAGTTTCACAATTATGAAATCATACACAAAATTAAAATTAGTATAGACCTCACATGACACTGTTTCAATAAACTGAAGTCCAGAGAATGAAGGAATGAATTAACAGTGAGGAAGCACTTAATTAGCTAACTGAACATCTAGAAATAAAAGAAAACCATTTATTAAGCGCACCCTACCTGCCAGCACTGGAGGCACAAACATAAAAGGGAGGTAAGCCCTGCCCTTAGGGAGCCCCCCTTCCCAGAGCAGAGAGTACAGGAGGAGAGGAGAGGTAACCAGGGAAGGGAGACATGCTTTGGGGAGTTTAGGGAGGGGAGCAGTCAGGCAGTCCATTGACACACTTTCCCCAGAGGCAAAGGTTAGTGCTGATTCAGTTACAGTGCTCAGGACAAGATGTGAAAAGGTAAAGAGAGTGTTCCGGGTTGGGGAAGATGAGGGACCCACAGCATAAGTGGACACCAGACTGACCTATCCAGGTGATCAGACTCCTCAGCTCCCCAGTGAGCTGAACTACTCCTGCACATAGAGCCCTCACCTGGCCTTGTGGCACATCCTCTTTCTAACTCAGCTGCACAGCCAACGATCACCTCAGGGCCATGTAAATGCCAGTCCAGGAGCCTGGGTTCCCTCTGCCTTGTAAGTGACAGAGCAGAAGCTAATATAGTTCCCCCTCAAGGTCACTGATGGCATCTTTTGCCTTCCTGTCCCCACCCCTAACCCTACAGCATCCAGAAAACTTCTCTTCTTTCTGACTATAGAAAGCAGTAAGGAGAGAAAATGTCTTGTCTCTAAGGGAATCACAGGAAGTAAAGGGATTTGCCCAAAACTGGGCCTACAGCAGCCCCTGGTCTAGAAGCCAGACAAGCATCCCCAACCACACAAACAAATACTCTTAATCTTTGGCCAGCGTTGTTCTCTGATTTTCTTCTGCTCTATCCCTAGAATGCCAGAAAGAAGCAAACTCAGCGACTGACCCTACTCAACTCATTCAGGCAAAGCAGGGGGAAGACATTGCACTCTCCTATGAACTCTCCCCTAAGATGAATGCTCAGAACATGATTGTGAACTGGTTCAGAAATGACACCCTTGTGCTCAAGTACCCCAAGAAGGAGAAACTGGAGGTATCCCAGGGTGCTGAGTTCCAGAAGAGGATGGAGCTGCTGCAGCATGACGTGACTGAGGGGAAGGTGACCTTAAATATTAAGCGGGTCCAGGTCAATGACTCTGGTCAATACACTTTTTGTGTCCAGTCACCTGACAATCATGATAAAGGCCACATTGAACTTCAAATAGCAGGTAGATCCTACAGGGTTTATGGGTTTCTTCTCAATCACAAAGTGTTAGAGCTGAAAGTGACTTAAAATATTCAAAATACCCTTATTTAACAAAAGAGGAAAATGGGACTTAGAAAGGGCAGGGACTGTGCACAAGATCATGCAATTTGGAATGTGGCAGTCAGACTCGGCTCTTCTCACTCTGTATCTGGCCATTTTCTTCTCTCAGACACATCCCTTGGATCCTGCTTGTGGGAAATCACAGGCTTTGAGAAAGGGACAAACTCACTTTGGGAAGTAGATCTTAACCCATGGTTTCAATTCCTTTCTGTCCCTTGGATTCTTTAAGCCTAATGTTTCCCACTAAAAGATGATGGAGGCCTCTCTTCTATCCTGGAGCTTAAAAATAGAGGTAATTCTGTTCTCTCTCAAAGATGCCAGACCCCATGCACTGAATGGGCACTAAGGGTCTGAGGCCTTCCTGACTGTCATCTGCATGGCTTCTATCCACATTGGCCCAGTGACACATGTTTACTAGACACCTTCTCTGCGTCCAGCTCTGAACTAGGTGAGGATGGAGGGAAGAGAAGGAAAGATGACCTGGCCTCATACTTTCATGGAACTGGAGAGATACGATGCTTAATCTAGTGAAAAAGGTAATATATGGCAGAGTGGATGGAGTGCTGGCCTTGGAGACAGGAAGAGCTGGGTGCTGAGGATTCTTATTCTCTTATGACTATGGGCAAGTCACTGAAACGCTGTGTGCCAACTTCTTTACAAAAGACCTTTCCAGCTCTTTCCACACTGACAAACTCATAGGCCCTTAATGGATTGCTGCATATACCTGGAACCTGAGTAGTCCCAATATAGTACATTTCAGTTCATGCTAATTGAATTGGTAATTATGTAAAATATGGTCATTAGTTCTAACCCAATGGAAATATTCACTGGGATTGAAACAATGCAACCATTACAGGATATTTGTTCATTAAACTAGTCTGGATCTGCCTCTGCAATGAACTGATAGATCATTTAGAATGTAATTTATTTCAATTCCAAAACCTTCTTTTCATTACAAATTAATTAAATCTATATTTATTTACATATTTGGTTCAATCCGTTAAGATTTACTTCCATCCATCAACTACTACGTACAGGTACCTATACTTGGGTGAGGGAGATAGAAAGTTTAGATAAGACAGGTCTCTGTGCCCTCAAGTTGCTCAGCTTAGGAATAAGGCAGCTTAGGATAAGAAACCAAGGGACACAATAAAAGTCAGGTGCAAAAGAAGGTACAAAATGAAATGAGATATGAAGACTGATGGGGAAGGTGTTAGTGACACAGGAATCAAGGAAGATTTCTTAGAAGTGGTAGTGATGACATCAGATTTTAGAGGAAGAGAAGGAGGAAGGGCATTGTTAGCAAAGGCGTGACAGCAGGAAGAACAGGGCATTGTTAGGGCATAAGTTCTGGCCCAGTCTGACCAAAGCATAGAGCACATGGAGGAAGAAGGGATGAGCTTAGAATGAGAGGATGGCACCAGATTTGGCAGGCTTATCCCATGATGAAGCCAAGCTAAGCAGACTGAGCTCCATAGCACAGAGCCTCTGTAGACTTTGGAGGGCAGGAATGACCTGAACAGGACTATGTGCAGGGCAGAGGAGCATGGCAGCTGATGGACATGCGGGGAGGCAGCAGATATGTGCATCATGTATGGAAGCTGAGGGAAGACTCTAGGCAGGGGGGAAGGAGGACATGGGCCAGCATGTTCCCATAGAAAAGAGAGGTCGGGAAAGTTGGGGAGCTATTCTGGAGGTGGCATGAAGAACTGGCAGTGGTTTTGATGTCTGAGGTGAGGGAGACAGTGGCCATGAGGGATTCCTCAGAGAAAGGGAATTGGGTGAATCATGGTGCCTCCGATATGAGAAGAGTGAGATCAGAGGAGGGGCAGAACGAAGAAGGAGAAATATAAACTCAGTGTGTGATATAGGGAGCGTGATATGCTGAAAAGACATCTGAGTGGGAGAGGAGATGAGGAATACTGAGCAAGAAGAAAAGCCACGACTGGGGATGGAGATCTGAAAGGAATGTGGTTTGAGGGGTTAAAGTTTTGGCGGCAATAAAATTAATGGAGAAAAGAGGGATAAAGACAGTAGCTTGACCAACAAATGACACAGTCACAATTTGAAAGCATGTCTTCTGATTTTCCAAGGTTCAGGCTGTTTCTTCTCTCCTGTGCCATATTGCTGCCCCCAGTCGCCTCTTTTTATAGGTGCTCAAACTACGGTCCAGGGAGGACGATAGACCAGGATGACAGTTTAGGAGAGGGCTGGCCCCAGGGTTGCTGGAATCTAGGCTGCTCAGGTCAGAGCCAGAGAGTTTCTCAATGGGGATGTAAGAACCAAACCCAGAATGGACTTCAGAAGAGCATCCTCTGGAATCAGGAGACCTGGGGCCTAGTCCTTTGTCTGCCATTTCCTCCCTGTAACCCCTTGGACAAGTCTCTTCCCCTCTCTGCTCTCTGGTCCTCTGTTTAATGATGGGGCTGGACTAGATGGCCTCTAAGGTCCCACCATCCCTGAAAGTCTCTGAATCTGTGAGGACACAGCTGTGAGGCGGTGGGAAGTGGCCTGAATTGGGAGTCAGAGGACCCAGACTTCTGTCCTGGGACTTAAAAGCTGAAGGATGCAAGGCCTTTCTCTCCCATTTTCCTTTCTGCAAACTGAGGCAGCTGGGCTAGATTCTCTCTAAGTTCTCTTCCAATTGTTACATTCTCTTCTCTGAAGTCCTAGGGAAACTTGGTTTGGGGGGAATGTTTAGAAGCTGGTGGTGGGGAAGGAAGACTGCATCATCTGTGCACAAAGCCACTGATGCCCTTTATGCTCCCATCCCTAACCTGGGCCACAGGGATCAGGGTCCAGATTCCTTTATCTGATTTCCAATGTTTTGGGGTCTGTTTTCAGAGAATCGCCAGAGATCTCAGAGTACACATACTATGATTGTTGCTGTATCTTTGATGGTCTCCATGGTTCCCTCTTTGTGATTTATTTCTTCCAAAGAAGACTCCAGAGAACCGGAGGTAAGAAAAGGCCCTGCCCTTAGAACTAAGTCCTTCATTACTCACCAGACCCTCTGATAATTGCTGTGAGAGAGATCTGAGGTTGCCCTGCTTTGCTGAACTTGGGCACCTCCCTTGGGTCTGAACATTTGCTCTGGCCCGGAGCTGAAGGATCTGGGTTTTGCTGGGGTGAAACTCCTTAGTAGTTCCTGTGGTAGTGGGGTTGTATCAAATGATTATCCACTGGGGTTCTGGAGGGCGGTCTCTTGGGGAGAAACCTCTTAGCCATCTTTTTACCTCAATATAATCCTCCACATACCCTCATCCAAACCCTGGTTTCTGAGTTACTTTCTAGGTCTAGGTGGGATGGAGATTGCAGGGCTGCCCTTTGCCAGGTAGCCTGTTCCCAGAGCTATTCCCTTTAATCCTTGAATGTGCATTGGGTCTCAGGTAGCAGCCACAGTCCTGCAGGGATGTCCTAGTCTCCTCTTCCTTACTCTCAGCCACCATGACCTCATATCCTATTCCTTCCCCAGGATGACTCACCCACAGGCTGACTCAAAGAATTAGTCATTTTGAGGTGAATAAATTATTTTAATCAATGATTTCTAGGAGTGGATGGGACTTTCCCTTATTTGAGTCTCACTGGTGAGAGAAATGATTATTTCTCTCATATTATTATTATTATAATAAGTTATATTAATAACTAATTACTGGCATTAAGATTTTTTTCCTATTTTCTCATTCAAAAACACACTGGTTTTTTAGCCAGTCTTTGAATGACATTACTGACCTTGCCCAAAAATTTACCCCACCTAAATCATGTTATCTATGTGGAGTTGTTCCCCTACCCAACTAGAAAGACCTTGCAAAGAGAATCAAATTCAGGTGAATTCCAGGCCATTATGTTCTACTCAGACAGGCTAGGATGGTGGTGGGTGGTGGTGGAGGTGGTAGGGGTAAGATCTTTTTTGGATAGATTACTCAGAAGTATTCTGGCCCTAGATGAATCTCTCTTTTCCCATGAGATACAGAATCAAAGTCAAAAAACCCCTGCCTCTCCTGAAGACCTCCAGCTTTCAAGGGCTGCCAGTTAGATTCTATCTTTCCTTTAGTGATACAGGAAGGGGAAATGGTACAGTACAATTACAGATCAATATCTATAAAAACCCCTTTTTTTGTGCCCCCTTTACCTCCCTGGTATTTCTACCAATAATGAAAGTATAGTCCTTCTCTCTGTCACTACCCTCCCCACAACTCATCACCGTAAACAGTGGGTTGCAGCTTATAGATGCCTAGGCAAACCATAGAGAACCTGGAATCTCTGGACACTTCTGCCTTTCTGTTTCTTCCTTGAGCTTATTATTGATTAACCCTCTGCATAAGTGAGCATTTTACTCCTCTGACGGCATCAAGGAGGGTGGAGATTTCACAATTTGAGATTTGGTTAATAGTCGCCAAGAGTGAGATTTCTGCAGAAGCACCCTGTTCCCAAAACAGAATGACTACCTCAGAAATGGAGAACGACAGAGGGCAATGACAGACTGGCATCTGGAGCCATCCACAAAGTCACCCAGTGCAGATCCAAGGTTCATCTGAAATACCTGTTCAGAGGTTCCACACTGGGTCTTTGATTTCAAAATCAGTCAAATAATATTCATTAAGTACCTATAATATACTTGTGTAAGTAAGGAGGATTTCATGGCTGTGGTTATCTCTAGGTGTTAGATACAAGGTCTTTTTTTAGATGATATTTTTACTTATTTTATTTTTAGTTTTCAACACTCACTTCCATAAATTTTAAATTTCCTCTGCCTTCCTTCCCCTCACTCTCCCCAAGATGACACCCAATCAGATATATATTCTACGTATACATTCTTATTGAACGTATTTTCACATTAGTTATATTGTGTCATCATATAGAAGAATTAGAGCAAATGGGAGAAACTATGAGAAAGAAAAAACAAAACTAAACAAAAAAGAGGGCAAATAGCCTGCTTTGATCTGCATTCAGACCCAAATTTCTTTCTGTGGATGTGGATGAAATTTTCCATCATGAGTCTTTTGGAGTTGTTTTAGAGAGAGGCAGACTTGGGAGATGTGTCTGTGAAAAGATTCAAGACTTGCTCTTTGCAACAGAACTAGCAGTTAACCATTCCCTGCCTCCCCTAAAGAGAAAAGTTCCTGTGTACTGGGTTACAACCAAAAGGTAATTGAATTCATCCTAGTCTCATTTTAAGTGAAATATGTCTTTCCTAACTTGATGTTTAGGATAAGACAGAATTTAATTTTTGTAAAAGTTAATTTGGAAATGCATTGAACAAGATTGAAGTTACCTAATCTGTTGTAATGGGTTTGTATCAAGTTTCATATACATAACATTGTTTCATCTTGGTGAACTTTTGCATTAATCTCAGACAGTGTGTGTTTTATACCAGTTCAGAGGGAAAATATCATAGGGTGGACACACAGTCCCTTCTCTGGGGTCCCTGTTTTGTAAACTTCCTGAGTCCCTGGAAACCATCTATGTGGGCAATGTCTTCAGCCCCCAGAAAAAGAGCTTGTTTGAGTTATAGAATTCCTAAATAATGAACTTGGCTTGCTGAGAATTTGCAAGTTTCTCTACAATAGGTAGAAAAGATCTCTAACAATTAGCTTTTGTGCTGGGACAAATTTAAATTTGAGAACGAGATGTTAAGTGAAATCTCTTATGTATGTAAATCCTGGTAAATTTTTATTGTTTATTGCAACTCCATGAGAGTAAAAATAATTGTATCTGACCATAAGCTGTGATTGGAGAGACTTGCTGTTTGAGGCAAAAGGCTCTTGTGATTTTGTAGTTTTCTGATGGACCAAAATAATCCATTAATAATCAATAGTCAATGATCCATCATTTGAGACAAATGCTACAAGCAACTTAGAGGGAAAGTGATGCTGTACTGATATAGGTGAAAGTCTGCATTTGGGAAAAACCATGAGGACAACTCTAGCCTCAATCTGTGATGGGATCCTCTTGACTCAGGTACCCCACTGTGTTCCTTCAAAAAGAAATGTTTGTCACCTGGCTATTCCTGAGTCTGGTTATAAGGTGGAATTGATGCTGGATGGGTGGTTGGAAAACTTACCTGAATTCAAACAGACCTAAGGATGTTTTATACTGTGGTATTTGATATATCACATGTCCCTGCTTTTTTTCCTTTTACAAATTTCTATAATCAGGGCAAGTGGTTAGTAAAATATATAAGCACAATATAAGTATATGAGATCTTGCTGTTTTAATCTGCATTTGTAATCATCCCATGGCCTAAGTAAGAGTTAAATTAGTATTTGAACTTATCATATGTATAAGATTCTCCTGAAGTGTAAATTGTGAGATTAAAGGCAGGAACCTCTCTTGTTTTGTTTAAGACAGCACAGTTATTTTAGTGAAGAGTAAAACTTATCAGTTATCTTATGTTATGGTTAAAATGTAAAGGAAAGTTGAGTAGACTGAGTAATGGTTTGAAAAGATTTAGAAAGATGAATAAAGGCTTGACCAAAAATATGGAAGGCAGAGAAGAAGGTCTGGGGATATCCAAGTCCTTCCTGTTGCTGGATAGTGGTTCTGGGTACATTTATGACAGCTTCAGGTGGTTTAAGTATGTTGAGAACATATAAAGAAGTTTGATTGCATTTTAAGGAGAAAGAAAAATTATGTAGCTTGATTTGAATGCTCAATACCACCCCATATTTACCCTACTTCTGGTCATTTTCCTCCCATTCCTTTTTGACCTTTGTTTGTTTAATCTCCTTTCTAAATTTGTTTCCTCTGGACTCTTGGTCACCCACTTCCAGATTATCATTCAGTCTGGGTACCAAAATCTGTCTGAGATCATGACCTATCACCTACTACACCTGGACTCAGCCATATTCCAAACACTGGCTAAGGAACCATCCCCTTGAACAGGACCCCAAGAGGAAGAAATAGGGAAATAAAACAATATGATTATAGATCAGCACCTATAAGAACTCCTTCTTTTGTGCCTCTTTTATCTCCCTGGTACTTCTAGCAATAATGAAAGCGTAGTCCTTCTCTCTGTCACTACCCTCCCCCCAACCCATCACCACAAATAGTAGATTACAACCTAGGCAAACCATAGAGAACCTGGAATCTCTGGCCACTTCTGTCTTTCCACTTCTTCCTTGAGCTTATTGCTGACCAACCCTCTACAGAGGTAAGCATTTTACTCTCCTGGTGGCATTATGGAGGATAGAGACTTCACAATTTGGGATTTGGTTAAGAATCGTCAATAGTGGTGGGGGTGATTGCCCCACCTTGCAGGAACTGAGCCAAGATGGCAGACTAGAAAGACACACTTACGCAGGATCCCCCTCGCAGCCCATAAAATACCTGTAGAGAGGGACTCTCAACAAATTTTGGAGCAGCACAAGTGGAGAACAACAGAGTGGAGGAGATTTCCAGCCCACGGTGACCTGAAAGGCCCACAGAAATGTCGGTTGTGCCAGATGCAGAGCGGAGTGTGGAGCCCAGCCCAGCCTTGGCCCAAGCGGCATGAGACTGTAGGAGGAGGACACCTCTGGGGCAGAATCTCCAGTCACAGTAGCGGGTCCTCAGATCCCTCAGCCCACAGGCACCTAAGGTCAGTGAAAGGGTTTTATCAGGGGGCCAGGAAGGGAGAAGGGCCTTCCCAGAGCTCCAGCAGCAGGCAGTAGCCACAGAGCCAGCACAGCACCCTGTACAGAAGCTCCATTGTTGGAGCATAAAAATCCCTGGGGGTATTGAACAGCTGAGTCTTACCTCAGCCTTGGGTGGAGGCCCTGGCTGAGCTGGTCTTTGTCTCACACTGAATTGTGGACCTGCCCATCCAGCTTATCTGAAAATCAGTCCCCAGTGCTGGCTTGGAGGAACTGGAAGCCAGGTGGCTGTGGAGAGGTATCTGCTAAGATTCTGGGCACCAAAATCCCTCTTTGCATCCAGACCAGTATATGCTTGATTGCCCCACCTTGCAGGAACTGAGATCTCACAGATTCCAGAGCATACCATACTTTTGACAAAGGACCCAAAAGTTAAGTAACTGGTTGGGAAAATGCCCAAAAAAAGGAAAAAAAAAATAAGACCATAGAAGGTTACTTCCTTGGTGAACAGATGCCTCCTCTTATCCTTTCAGAAGAGGAAGAACAATGCTTACCATCAGGGAAAAACATAGAAGTCAAGGCTTCTGTATCCCAAACATCCAAAATAAATATTAAATGGGCTGAGGCCATGGAAGACCTCAAAAAGGATTTTGAAAATCAAGTTAGAGAGGTGGAAGAAAAACTGGGAAGAGAAATGAGAGAGATGCAAGAAAAGCATGAAAAGCATGGTAAAGGAGACCCAAAAAAATGCTGAAGAAAATAACACCTTGAAAAATAGGCTAACTCAATTGACAAAAGAGGTTCAAAAAGTCAATGAGGAGAAGAATGCTTTCAAAAGCAGAATTAGCCAAATGGAAAAGGAGGTTCAAAAGCTCACTGAAGAAAATAGTTCTCTCAAAATTAGAATGGAATATATGGAGGCTAATGACTTTCTGAGGAACCAAGAAATCACAAAACAAAACCAAAAAAATGAAAAAATGGAAGAGAATGTGAAATATTTCATTGGAAAAACAACTGACCTGGAAAATAGATCCAGGAGAGACAATTTAAAAATTATGGGACTACCTGAAAGCCATGATCAAAAAAAGAGCCTAGACATCATCTTTCATGAAATTATCAAGGAAAACTTCCCTGATACTCTAGAATCAGAGGGCAAAGTAAATATTGAAAGAATCCACTGATCACCCCCTGAAAGAAATCCAAAAAGAGAAACTCCTAGGAACATTGTGGCCAAATTCCAAAGTTCCCAGGTCAAGGAGAAAATATTGCAAGCAGCTAGAAAGAAACAATTCCAGTATTGTGGAAATACAATCAGGATAACACAAGATCTAGCACCTTCTACTATAAGGGATAGAAGGGTGTGGAATATGATATTCCAGAAGTCACTTAACTACAAGAATGCTTGAGTCCACAAATTCTTTCCACACAGCTCTGCCACAAAACTCAGTATTTTGAGATCCCTGTAACTGCAAAACACATAATTTAGGTAGCTACTTTCTCTTCACTATGACTCACTTTCCTTCAACAGAAAATGGTTTGCACATGTGAAAATGTCCTTGAACCCAATTTGGTGACCCTATTTGGGCTTTCCTTGGCAAAGATGCTGGAATGGTTTACCAGTTCCTTCTTCAACTCACTTTACAGATGAGGAAACTGAGATAAATAGGGTAAAGTTGATGGGATGATGGGACCTGGACCCCTAAAAAAAGACTATGTCTCTGGAAGCAACTCAGTCCTCAGATAAAAGATCATGCCTCTAGTCAATCTTTGTCTGAATTTTCCTATAAATTTCAGCAGTCCAGATCTCTGGGGTCTCTGCTGAAAGCATTTGGCAGGCTAAGGACTATTTGAATGAGAGGACCTCTACTTAACCCCACCTCAATCACCTAATTAGCCTACTTGGTATTCTTTCCACTGCTGCTTCTGGAGACACCCCAGACTACTTGTCAGTCCTGAATCCCACCCAGATCTTTTCACTCTCTTTTTCTGTGTAAGCATCAGTCTCATCTCCATTAAGCTGCAAGTTCACTAGGAACCCTGGCCACTTCTATTAGCTAAAATACACCTTGCCACTTCACTGGAAGACTGTTTGCATGGCTGAATTCTCCCAGGTGGATGCTACCCAGTATCCTGACATTCTCAAGGTTCCCAGCAACCCTACACCACTGCATCATCAAGGTTCCGAGCAACCCCAAACTGCATCTAAATGAATTGCCCAGGGTCACACAGCTAATAAGTATTTGACACCAAATTTGAACTTTCAAACGTGAGTCTTCCTGCCTGTACTTCCAGCACTCAATCCACTCTGCCACCTAGCTGCCTAGATTGGCACATAGTAGTTAATACAGGGTTGGTTCCTTCATCCTTTGTTTTCCTTCCATGCAGGCAGTGATATGGCGCAATGGACATAGTGCTGGGTCTGGAGTCAGCAAGGAATGAATTAAAAACTGACCTTAGACACTTACTAGCTGTGTGACACTGGGCAGATATTTGAACTTCTCTTTGCCTCAGTTTCCTCAAATATTAATTAGAAATAACAATTAATATTTCCCAGGATGGTTATGAAGATTAAATGAGAAAGTAATTGTAAAGGGACATAATCACAGCACCTGATACGTAATAGGGGCTTAATAAATATTTGTTTCCTTCCTTCCTTTACTTTTTTCTTTCATTCCTTTCTTCATGTCTTCCTCCCATTCCTGCCTCCTTCCCTTCTTTCTAATTATGCTTACCAGGGTATTGTAAGATCAAAGTTACATATCTCTAAGAGCACTAAAGAAATGGGAGCTCCTGAGAAAGAAAAACCAAACCTCTCCTCTTTGACCCATCCTCACTCACCAAGGTCTCCTGTCTTTCCATCATATCCTTCCCCTGCTTCTCTGAAACCTGATCTTCCTATGCAAAGTGACCCACAATCCCACCCCCATCCCATTCCTCTCTCTCCTCTAGGCCCCACCTCCCTTTTCCCTCTAACATTCTGTCTCTCTTGTTAAAGAGATCAGTCATGCACTGTCCTCTAACTTGAAATTCCTTGCCCCTTGTCCTGCTCTTGTCCTGCAGTCTTCAGATGTGGGGATTTTCAAAATTGTCCAGTCTGCAAGAAAAACCACTGAGGCAGAGCTGTGAGTCAATGACATTTTATTAAAGGGTCCATGATCCCCTCTAATGAAAGGGATTTCAGGTCTTCCTCATGACTTTAGATGCCCTCTTCCTCCAGAGCCTTAGTTTGTCAGATAGCCAGAAAGTCCCCACACCCATGCCCACCACATCTAGATTTTCCCCCCACAAGATTTATCTTTGGCAGAATTGGAGAAAATTTCAGTCTCCAATACCTTGAAAAGAAAAGCTTTGTGCCTGGCCTCAGTACGATTGAAAGGACCAAGAAAATGGTTTAATTTGTGGCTCTCTGAGCTTTTGAATTTTCCCCATCACTATCTGTATCATCTTGTCTGATTGTCATGTTAATCTGTTCTGTGATTGTGTCTGTATGGTGTGCATGAGTGTCTTTGTGTAATGTGAACCCCTGTATGGTTTCAAGTGCAGCCAGGCAGCAAGGGAATCATCCAAGCTGGACTTTTCTTGGAATGCCTGTTTCTCTTTCTCTCCCCTCTTCCTACCTCCCTGATTTGGAGCAGCCACAGAGGAACAGGTGGATGAGACAGAATAAGAGAAAGAAAAATACTTAATTGCTTTGGTTATGTGATTGATAAAGGCAAAGAAAGGAGGGTAAGAAAAGAGTCAGGTCAGAAGTAGAAAGAAATAAAGGTATATGGAGTTTTAAAGGCACTTTAATCAAAGTCCTCCAGAGGAATAAGTACATAGAAAGGCAAAGAAAGCACATAGGAATGGAGGAGCACATGTAGAAAGAAAGACATAATCTATTTGCACAAACAGTGTGAAAAGAGGGTTTGAGAGTAAATGGTTTGGAAACTTCAGGAAAGAAAAAGTTGTTGATTAAAAACCCTCTCTACATTCAAACTCTGACCAAGTTCTGAATGTGGAGAGAGAAAAAAGGGAAAAAGGAAGGAATAACCTATTTAAACCATCAGATCAAAGAAGCAGGTTGACTAGCACTCGATCATTTCGTGCATCACATAAAGAGAAGAGGTTTTGTGTAATGTGACTCCCACTAGTCAGTCCCTTGCAAAATGAGGACAAATACAGATTACATGATCTTAAAAAGAGATGTCTTAAAAGTGAAGCCTTGAAACTCTTTGGTACTGGGAGAAGGGACAAGCCAACAATAGGATCTTTTTTCAGAGGTCCCATCTTAACTGTCTGGCAAATTCAGTGCACAAATCTTTAGGTTTTAAGAGGTGAATGAAAAGTGAAGTTTATTTTGACTAAAAATTTAAAAAAATTTTTAAGGTTCTTTCTCCTGTGGTTTTTGGCTCTCACCAGAATGAGTTCACAGTGAAAAAAAAGTTAGGAGAGCTAAAAGCATCTTAGCAGATTCTGGAGGATTTGAGATTGATCATTAAGGAGTTTTGAAACACTTCCTTAAAATCTAGATGACTCCTTTTCTCCTTGCCCTTTTCTTGAGTCAAGAGATTATCTCAGTGTGGAGATTACCAACAGCTCCCCATTTACCTGATTACCCTATCATCCCAGATCAGACTAAGAGAAGAAAGTGCTGGAGAATAGTAGAGAACTTGAGTCACCCTCTTCCACTTGATAAAGAAGGGGAAAAGGGCAGGAATTGCAGCTGAAGGTCCCACTGGCAATGGCCCTGGCCCCTGGGCCTGCCCAGAAAGCCTGAAAGTATCATCCATTTTCAGTGCATCCCTGTCCAACCCACCTCCACCACCCCCAGGCAAATGCAAGTAGGAGCTGCAGTCATAAGGAACAGAGGAAAAGGGGATAGGTCAAGGCAGTAAGAGGTAAGAAACCAGTCAGCCTCTGCAGTTGGTAAGCTGATGCTTTTTTTTTTTTTAGTTTATTTATTCATTGATTTGTTTGTTTTTTTGTTTATTTTTAGGTTTCAACATTAACTTCGACAAGATTTTGAGTTCCAGTTTCTCTCCTCATCTCTCCCCTGCCCCCACCCCAACACAGAGTGCATTTTGATTATCCCTTCTCCCAATCTGCTCTCCCTTCTATCACAAACCCCACCCCCATCTCTTATCCCTTTCCCCTTCTATTTTCCTGTACAGCAAGATAGCTTTCCATACCCCATTCTATACCTTGTATATCTTATTCCCTAGCTGCATCAAATAAAACACATTTTAACATTCATTTTTAAAACTTTGAATTCCACATGCTCTCCTTCCCTCCCTCCCCACCCACTCTCATTGAGAAGACAAGAAATTTGATATAGATTATATTTGTATAGACATGCAAAACATTTCCATAACAGACATGTTGTGAAAGATTAACTGTATTTTCCTCCATCCTATCCCACTCCCATTTATTGTATTCTCTCCTTTCACCCTGTCCCTTTACCAAAATATTTACTTCCAATTAACCTTTCCCCCAATCTGCTGTCCATTTTATTTTCCCCCCTCATTTATGCCCTTCCCGTCTACTTTCCTGTATGGTAAGATAGTTTTCCATACCCAATTGAGTGTGTATGCTATTCCCTCCTTAAGCCAAATCTGATGGGTATAAGTTCAATCATTCCCTCTCATGTCCTGCTTCTTCTTCTCCACTATAAAAGCTTTTTCTTTACTCTTTTATGTGAGATAATTTACCCCATTCTGCCTCTCCTTTTCTCCTTCTCCCAGGACATTCCTGTCTCAATCTTTAATTTTATTTTTAGATAACATCCCTTTATATTCAAATTGACCTGTGCCCTCTCTCTGTGTGTGTATACTTACATACTTACATATACATACATATACATATAATTTCTCTTTCTTATTTGCCTTTTCATGCTTCTCTTGAGTCTTGCACTTGAAAACCAAATTCTATTCACCTCTGGTCTTTTCATCAAAAATGCCTGAAAGTTTTCTGTTTCACAGAATGTCCATTTTCCCCCTGAAGGACTATACTCAGCTTTGCTAGGTAGAGGATTCTTGCTTTTAATCCTAGCTCATTTGATTTCTAAAATGTCATATTCCAAGCCCCCCAATCCCTTGATGTAGAAGCTGATAAAATTTATGCTATCCTGATTGTATTTCCACAATGAATGAATTGTTTCTTTCTGGTTACTTGCAATGTTTTCTCTTTTACCTTGAGAACTCTGGAATTTGGCTATAATATTTCTAGGAGTTTTCCTTTTTGTGTCTCTTTTGGGAAGTGATCAGTAGATTTTTTCAATTTCTGTCTTTCCCTCCAGTTCTAGAATATCAGTGCAGTTTTCCTTCATTATTTCTTGAAAGATTATGCCTAGGCTCTTTTTTTGATCATGGCTTTCAAGTAGTTGAATAATTTTTAAATTACTTCTCCTAGATCTTTTTTCTATGTCAGTTGTTTTTTCCAATGACATGTTTCACTTTGTCTTCTATTTTTTCATTCTTTTGATTTTGTTTAATAATTTCTTGATTTCTCACAAAATCATTAGTTTCCATTTGTTTCATTCTGATTTTTATTTTTTTAATTTTTTAAAAAAAATTCAAAAATATTTCTATTTTGTTTTCAGTTTTGAACATTCATTTTCACAAAATTGTGAGTTCCAAATTTTCTCTCCATCTCTCCCCCACCCACCATAAGATACCATGCATTCCAATCACCACATCCCCCAATCTTGCCCTCTCTTCTATCACACCCCTCACTTCCCTTATCCCCATCTTTTCTCTTTTCTTATAGGGAAAGAAAGATTTCTATACCCCATTACCTATATTTCCTATTTCCCAGTTGCATGCAAAAACATTTCTCAACATTCATTCCCATAACTTTCAGTTTCAGTTTCTCTCCCTTATTCCCTCATGGCCAAGGCCGGGCTGTGCTCTGCTCTGAGCCTGGTGCAATAGACCTCTCCTATCAGCCTTTCATGCTGTCTTGGGCTGGAAATCTTTTTCACTCTGTCATTTTGTAGCTTTTTCTGTTTAGAGTCATTTTTTACAGCTATAGGCTATGGGGGGAGAACTATCCTTCTATCTATCCTTCTACTCCACCATCTTGGCTCTGTCCCCTCCATTTTAATTTTTAAGCAATTATTTTCTTCAGTGAACTTTAGGACCTTCTTTTCTGCTTAGCCAATTCTGCTTTTTAAGGCTTTGTTCTCCTCATTGGCACCTTGGATCTCTTTTGCCAATTGGTCTAGTCTATTTTTAAGATCTAATTTACTTCAGTATTTTGGGGGGGTCTCCTTTAGCAAGACTTGTTTTTCATGATTTTCTTGTATCACTCTCATTCTCTTCCCAGTTTGTCCTCTATTTTTCTTACTTGATTGTCTTTTAAATTTTTTTAAAATAAATTTATTTATTTTCAGTTTTCAACATTCACTTCCACAAAATTTTGAATTTTAAATTTTCTCCCTTCTACCCCCACCTCAAGACTGCATGTACTGTGACTCCTCTTTCCTCCAATCTGCCTTCTCTTCTGTCCCTCTCTCCTCACTTCTGTTATCCCCTTACCTTCTATTTTCCTGTAGGGCAAGATAGATTTCTGTATCCCATTCCTTATATAACTTATTTCCTAGTTGCAGGTAAAAATAATTTTTAACATTCATTTTTAAAGCTTTAAATTCCACATTCTCTCTCTTCCCCTCTCCCTACCCATCCTCATTGAGAAGGCAAGCAGTTCAATAGAGGTTATAGATGTGCAGTCATGTAAAGCATTTCTATGACAGTCATATTGTGAACAACTAACTATACTTCCCTCTATCTTGTCCTGCCCTCCATTTATTCAATTCTTTCTTTTGATCTGTCCCTTTACCAAAGTGTTTGCTTCCAATTACCCCTTCAAGGGGTCAAGATAAACTTCCATACCCAACTGAGAGTGTATGTTATTCCCTCTTGAAGTCAAATCTAATGAAAGGAAGGTTCACTTATTCCCTCTCACATTCCTCTTCTTCCCCTCAGTTGTAAAAGCTCTTTCTTGAGCCTTTTATGTGTGATGATTTACTACATTCTACCACTCCCTTTCTCTTTCTTCTAGTAAATTCTTCTAAACACTTAATTTCATTTTAGATATCATCCCTTCATAGTCAGCTCACCCTGTGCCCTCTTTCTCTGTCTGTCTCTCTGTCTCATTCACTTTATCTATGTCTCTGTCTCTCTCTCGTCTCTGTCTCTTTCTCTAGATATACATACATATACACATATGTATATATGTATATATGTATATATATGTATATATGTATTCCCTTCCACTATCTTAATACTGAGAAAGATCTCATGAGGTACTAATATAATCTTTTCATGTAGGAATGTACACAGTTCAACTTTAATAAGTCCCTCATGGTTTGTCTTTCCTGTTTGCCTTTTCATGCTTCTCTCGATTCTTGTATTTAAAAGTCAAACTTTCTATTCAGCTCTGATCTTTTGAAAAAGAATGCTTGGAAGTCATCTCTTTCATTGAATGACCGTTTTTCCCTCTGAAGTATTAAACTCATTTTACTGGGTATGTGGTTCTTGGTTCTAATCCAATATCCTTTGACTTCTGGAATATCATATTCCAAGCCTTACAATCCCTTAGTGTAGAAGCTGCTAAATCTTGTGGTATCCTGATTGGGTTTCCACAATACTTGGATTGTTTCTTTCTGATTGCTTATAATATTTTCTTCTTGAACTTGGAACTCCAGAATTTGGCTACAATATACCTAGGAGTTTTCCTTCTTAGATTCCTTTCAGAAGTGATCAGTGGATTCTTTTCATTTCTATTTTACCCTGGGATTCTAGAATATCAGAGCAGTTTTCCTTGATAATTTCTTGAAGGATGATGTCTAGGCTCATTTTTTGATCATGGGTTTCAGGTAGTCCAATAATTTTTAAATTATCTCACCTAGATCCATTTTCCAGGTCTGTTATTTTTGCAGTGAGATACTTCACATAGATTTCTGTGTTTTCATTCTTTTGGCTCTGTTTTATGATTTCTTGATTTCTCATAAAGTCATTAACTTCAATTTGCTCCATTCCAATTGTTAGAGGGTTATTTTCTTTAGTAAGATTTTGGATCTCTTTTATCCATTTAGCCCATTCTTCTTTTTAAAACATTCTTCTCCTCATTGGATTTTTGAACCTGTTTTGACATTTGGGTTAGTCTAATATTAAAGGTGTTGTTTTCTTCAGCATTTTGGTGGGGTGGGAGTTCCTTTAGCAAGCAGTTGACTCATTTTTCTTGACTTTCTTCCATCACTCTCATTTCTCTTTCCAATTTTTCCTGTACTTCTCTTATTTGATTTTTAAAGTCCTTTTTGAGCTCTTCCATGGCTGAATACCTATTCATATTTTTCTTGGAGGCTTTGGATGCCAGAGCTTCACTTTTGTTGTCTTGTTCTGGTTGTATGTTTTGATCTTCCTCATCACCAATTCTTCAGGGAGAAAGTAAGAATCTATAGTTTCTTTCTTTTCCCTGTTTGCTCATTTTCCCAGTCAATTACTTGATTTTTGAGCTTTGTTAAATGGAGGGCTCCAAAAGTAGCCTCTGCTGCCACACTGGGGCTGAGGCTGGGGCCAGACCACTCTCCCCTCTCCACCAGGTAAGAGACACTTTCCACTGACCTTCAAAGCTGTCTTTGTTGTTTCTGTGTTGTGAAGTCTGAAAACCACAGTAGCCACCAGCAATTCAATCCGCTCAGGCCTGTTCCCGCTCTGTCCACTCTGGTCTGGTGTGCTCCATGCCAAACTGCACTCTGTTTCCAGTCCAGTGCAATAGACCCTTCCTGTCTACAGCAACAGCAATGTTGTGCTATGACCATCTTCGATATACTTAACTCTTCTCACTAATACAATGATCTAAGACAATTCGGAAAGATTCATAATGGAAAATGCCATCCACATCCAGAGAAATAACTATGGAGTTTGAATGAAGATTGAAGCATACTATTTTCTCTTTTCTGTTTTTTCTTTCTCATCATTTTTCCTTTTGTTCTGACTCTTCTTTCATAACATGCCTAATGTGGAAATAGGTTAATATGATTGTACATGTGAAGCCTATATCAAATTGCGTGCCATTTTGGGGAAGGGATGAGGAAAGAGGGAGGGAGAAAGAATTTGGAACTCAAAATCTTATAAAAATGAATATTGAAAACTATCTTAACATGGAAATGAAAAAAAAATACTCTTAAGTGGAGTGGGAAGAAGAAAGGATATATATTACAGCTGAGAGTTTAGTAATTCTGGAATCTTTCATAGAATTAAGGCTGGAAGTGACCTTAGAACACATTTTTTCAAACTTATTCATTTACACAGGAAGAAATTGAAACCTACAGAACGAATGAATAAAAAAGCAGTAAAGAAGCTCCCAATTAGCTAACTGAATAGCTAGAAATAAAAGTAAACCATTTATTAAGCACACACCATGGCTGGTTGTTGTTCTTCATTCTCAGAGAGGACCAAAATGGCATCACCATGATAAAGTGAAGTTTCAGTGGGTTTCACTGTGGCTGATCAGACCCATACGAGCTCGGAATGCTCTACCGCAGGTTGGGCACAGATAGTTCATGTGAATATTTGGGGTACTCCAAATTTGTGCATCCTGCATTTACTTTGTGCTTTCTCAATTCTGCTTTGCTCATAGAGCTAACCTTTATTTGCCAAACTTGTTTCATTCAGGGCTGCTATCCAGATATGATACCTGTTGAGTTCTCCTGCAACAGGAGCCGTTCATCTCTTATGTCTACTGGATTTTTTGTTGTCTATAATTGTGTGCACAATTCATGTACCGATAGTGATTGGAAACATCTTTGCAGATGTTTTTGGACATTTTATACACTTTTTTGTGTTTCAAGTGCAGAGTGGGATTCCCTGCCTGCTGTGGTAATCAGGCCATGGTTGGCTAAGCAGGCAATATTTAGAGAACCTTTTCTATCCCCCTTCCTCACACCAGGATCTTAAAAGGCTGCTCAAACACCCAGGGGGCTGCTGAGTCCCACTACTGCTTCCAATAAGAAGCAACCCTGTGGCCTGGGCCACTTGTGTGCAAGGCTGGGACTACAGCTCCCAGTGCTGCTTCATCACTTACCTGATGCTGCAGCACTTTGAGGTGTAACAGTAAAATAGTATGTTGATGATGTCTTTTTACTTGTATGTAAATTGAATTTAAGTGAGGTAGAGTTGCACAAAGTCATCAGCCTCACTCTCTCCTCCAGATTCATCATAGTCCAGTGACAGGACAGAATCAAGATGACTGGCGATGGCTCAAAATACAGTAGATGACCTTGGCATTTTTGGTGTCTAACCAAGCTTTAAGCACTCCACATTGCCTGTTTCAGCTGCCTTCCTGGCTGTTGGAACAATTTGTTCCCATCTGCCAATTCCACCAGAGGAAGTCTTCACATGCTTGGGGTAGACACTTCCCTAACTCAACAATGGGTTTGAGACCCCTTGGTTACCCTCAACCTGGTTTGGCCAGTCTGCCAAAATGGTTTACAGGGGTGTGGCCACTGTGCATGCTTCAGCTTGTTGAAGCCACAGGTGAGAATTGGGTGGAATAGGTGGACACCAATGGGAGAAAGAGCAGCGAAAATTGCTAGGCAGTCATCCCATCAAAGATAATGGTCCTCCCTGAACACATTCTACACCCCAATCACACACTATAGGGCAGCACTGGATACCCAAAAACAAAAAGGAGGTCGTCCCTGCCCTCAGGGAGCCTCAATTCCAACAGTAGACAGCAGAGGATAGGAGAGGGGGCCAGGGGAGGGAGCTATGCTTTGGGGAGTTTGGGGAGTGAACAATGGGGCAGTCCATTGACGCTCTTTCCCCAGAGGCAATGGTTAGTGCTGATGCAGTTATCGTGCTCAGGACAAGCTGTGGAAAGGTAAGGAGAATTTTTGGAGCTTGAGGTGATGATGGACTCAGCATCAGAGTGGAAAATGACCAAGAGGATTCTTAAAGGGGAAAGGAGGAGTTATTTGCAGTCACACAGGAGGGTGAGGGCAAGGCCAGGTCCAAAAGCCAAGTCTCTCAGTTCTCATAGATTCTCTGTTTATTACAGTCTGGGAGTATCCTGTTAAAGTCTAGATACTTCTGGCAGGGAGTGGCATATTCAGCCATCTTCTGTCCTAACACCTTGGCAAGAATAAGTGAATCAGACCTTCCTCAATGCTAGCCAAGGGAGATCCAGATGAGGACACCAGACACACTTATGTATCTTTCCAGGTGATCAGGCTCCACAACGCCCCAGTGAACAAAAGTACTGTTGCATATACAGCCGACAGTTGACTGTGGTCCACCCTCCTTCTAATTGGGCTGTCCAGCAAATGGTCACCAAGGCTGGGCTCCCTCTCATTTGTATCACTATTCCAAAATAATCAAATAGGACAACTTCTTCAGCCACTTCCCAATGGATGCACAGTCCCTCAATTTACAATTCTTTGCCACCTCAAAAAGAGCTACTATAAATGTACAAATAAGTTAATTTACCTTGTTGGGGGAGATAGAGAATTTAGATAAGTTCTCCCCCTGCCTTTAAGTTGCTCTGTTTAGGAACAAGGCAGTTTAAGATAAAGCAAGAAACATAATTGGAACATAAGGTAATTGAAGACAAGTTCATGAGAAGGGCGTAAAATGAAATGAGATGTGAAGACTGATGGGGAAGGTGTTAGTGAAATAGGAATCAGGGAAGACTTCATAGGGTGGTGGTGATTATATCAAATTTTAGAGGAAAAGAAGGAGGAAGGGCATTGCCAGCACAGGGAACTGCATGAGCAAATGCATGACAGAAGAAAGAGCAGGGCATTATTGGGGCACAAAGTCTGGCCCAGTCTGACAAAAGCATAGAGCATATGAACGAAGAAGGGATGAGCTTAGAATGGGAGGATGGCACCAGATTGGGCAGGTTTAGACCAGGATGAAGGCCAAACTAAGCAGGTTGAGCTCCACGCACAGAGCCCCTGTAGACTTTGGAGGGCAGGAAAGACCTGAGCACAGCCGTGTGCAGGGCAGAGGATCCTGGGAGCTGATGGAGGTACAGGGAGGGAGCAGATGTGACAAGTCATGTATGGAAGCCAATGGAAGACTCCAGATAGGTGAGGAGGACTTGTGCCAATGTATTCCCAGAAAGAGCAGAGAGGAAGGGAAGGCTGAGACAGCTGTTCTAGAGGCAGGATGAAGAATTGGCAGTGTTTTTGATGTTTGAGATGAGGGAGGCAGTGAACATGAGAGATTCCTCACACACAGGGTAATGGGTGAATCATGGTGCCTCTGACATAAAAATGGTGAAGTCAGAAGGAGGGACAGGCTTAAGAAGAAGAAATATGAACTCAGGGTGCGATGTGGGAAGTGTGAAGTGCTGAAAAGACATCTAGATGGAGACATCCTGAGGGGAGGGGTAGAGGATGGTGCTGAGCAAGAAGGAAAGTCAGGGCTGGGAATGGAGATCTGAAAATCATTGAAAGTTATAATGAAAGTTAGGTGGGGAACAAAATTTCCAAATGTGCAATTGCTGAGAAACAAATGTGTCAAAGACAACCTTAATCAACATTCACCTTAACTTAATAAGATGAAGATGGAAGAACCCCTGGATGAGGACCAGGAGAGAGTCTGAAACCAAAAAAAGAGAGAAAGAGAAAATCACAGAACTTCTGGTTTGGCCTTAGCACTCATCCTCCATCTTCCAGCTTCCAACCTTATATGCTTCCATTCTTCAGCTTAAGCTCCAGCTCAAGAATAAAGGGATGTTGGGCAGTAAGGCTGGGAAGAGGAACTTAACCTTCAGCTAACACCCCTTTTAGCTGCCACTAAGGGAAAGTTGGCGTTAAAAAAGAAGGCATATAATCATTCTGACTCTAAATTTTCTGCTACTAAATGATGAAATCTAACTAATCTCTCCATTCACTAAATACATAACACAGACTTAAGAAACGTTCTAAGTTAGTCTGGCTTATATGTTAGGGCTAGCTTTTCCAAAGGAAGGGAGCTTAATTCTATAATGAAACAAAAATAAATTTAAGTTATCAATACTGACTGATTGAATTTTCTCTAGAACCAGATGCCCATGGACACCTTATACTAAGCTGTCCCAGTTCAAATTCATTATTCACACCCTCAAATCCTCTCTGCCTCCTAACTACCCCATTAGTGCTGTGAATCTCCCTGATCCTCTCAGATTCCCAGGCTGACACCCCAGTACCATCCTCAATGTATTCCTCTCTCTTATCTTCAAATATCCAAACTGTCTCCAGGGCAGTAACTAGACCTTCCATCCCATCCCTTGCCTATTACCCCTTCTGGGGTTCTCTTCTGGCACTGCCTCCATCTGGGCTCAGGCCTGCAGCTTGATCTGGCTGCCTTCAGTGTCTCTGCACTCTAGGTCAAATCTTTACTGTCTAAGGGATTTTCTTAAAGCAAAAGTCTGATCCTTGTCCCCCTCTCCTCACTAAATATCAGAGGTTCCCTTTCACCTCCAGGATGAAATAGGAAATTCTCTATTCTGGTCCCAAAGCCCTTCATAACCTGCCTCTCCAACCCCACCTCCCCAGTCTTACACCTTAAACCCCTGACATACCCTTATTCAGTGACATGGGCCTCCTTGGAGTTTATTCCATAAGATGCTCTATCTCCAGACTCTGGGTATTTTTCCTGGCTATCCCCCAAGCCTGGAATGCCCTCCCTCTTCATCTCAGACTCCTGGCTTACCTTATTTCTTCAAATTTCCCTCTAATCCTACCTTCTACAGGAAGCCTTTCCTAATCTCTCTTTTTTGTGGTTTAGTTTTTAAAATATATTTATTTAATTTTGGTTTTCAGCATTCATTTCCACAATATTTTGAGTTCAGAATTTTCTCCCCATCTCTCCCCTCTGCCCACCTCTAGACAGTGTACATTCTAATTACCCCTTCCCCAATCTGCCCTCCCTTCTACACACTCCTCCCTTCTCTTATCCCCTTCCCCTCTATTTTCTTGTAGAGCAAGATAAATTTCTATACCCCATTGCCTATTTATCTTATTTCCCAGTTGCATGTAAAAACAATTTTTAACATTTTTTAAAAAAAACTTTGAGTTCCAACTGCTTTCCCTTCCTCCTTCCCTAACCATCCCCACTGAGAAGGCAAGCAATTCAATATATGCTATACATGTATAGTGATGCAAAACACTTCCATAACAGTCATGTTGTGAAAGATTATATATCCCTCCATTCTATCCTGCCCCCCATTTTTCTATTCTCTCTTTTGATCCTGTCCCTCCGCAAAAGTATTTACTTCTAATTACTCTCTCCTCCCTTTTGCCCTCCTTTCTATCATCCCTCCCCCTCAATGCACACATATCCCCTTTCCCCCTACTTTCCTATAGTGTAAGATAGGTTGTCATACCAAATTGAGAGTACATGTAATTCCCTCCTTAAGGCAAATGCAATGTGAGTAAGGCTCATTCTTTCCCTCTCACTTCCCCCCTCTTCCCCTCCACTGAACAAGCTTTTTCTTGCCTCTTATGTGAGATAATTTGCCTCATTCTATTTCTTCCTTTCTTCTCTCAATATATTCCTCTCTCACCCCCTTCATTTTATGTTTTTAGAAATCATCCCTACTTATTCAACTCACCCTGTCCCCTCTGTCTATAAGTATATAATCATTCCAACTACCCTAATACTGAGAAAGGTTTCAAGAGTTACAAATGTGACCCTTCCACATAGGAATATGAACAGTTAAACTTTAGTAAGTCCCTTATGATTTCTATTTCCTGTTTACCTTTTCATGCCTCTCTTAATTCTTGTGTTTGATAGTCAAATTTTCTATTCAGCTCTGGTCGTTTCAACAAGATGTTTGAAATTCCTCTATTTCTTTGAATGAGCATTTTTCCCCCTGAAGTATTATACTCAGTTTTGCTGAGCAGGTGATTCTTGGGTTTAATGCTAGCTCATTTGATCTCTGGAATATCATATTCTAGGTCCTTTGATCCCTTAAAGTAGAAGCTACTATGTCTTGTGTTATCCTGATTGTATTTGCAAAGTACTTGAATTGTTTCCTTCTGGATGCTTGCAGTATTTTGTCCTTGATGTGGGAACTGTGGGATTTGGCTATAATATTCCTAGTTTTCATTCTGGGATCTCTTTCAGGAGGCAATTGGTGGATTCTGTCAATATCTATTTTACCTTCTGGGCATTTTTCCTTGACAATTTCTTGAAAGATACTGTCTATGCTCTTTTTTTGATCATGGGTTTCAGGTAGTCAAATAATTTTAAAATTTTCTCTCCTGGAACTATTTTCCAAGTCAGTTGTTTTTCCAGAGAGATATTTCACACTATCTGCTATTTTTTCATTCCTTTGGTTTTGTTTTATAACTTCTTGATTTTTCGTAAAATCATTAGTTTCCATCTGCTCCATTTTAATCTTTAAGAAATTATCTTCTTCAGGGAGTTTTTGGACTTCCTTTTCCATCTGGCCAATTCTACTCTTTGGGGTATTCTTCTCCTCTTTTTGGATCACTCTTGCCATTTGGGTTATTCTGGTTTTTAAAGTATTATTTTCTTCAGTATTTTTTGGGTCTCCTTTAGCAAGCAGTTGACTTGTTTTTCATGATTTTCTTGCATCACTAATTTTTCCCACTTTTTGCTCTACTTCTCTCACTTGATTTTTTTTTAATATAAATTTATTTATTTGACTTTTTACATTCATTTTCACAAAATTTTGGGTTCCAAATTTTCCCCCCATTTATCCCCTGCCCCCACCCCAATACACTGAGCATTCTAATTTTCCCTATCACCAATCTGCCCTCTCTTCTATCATCCCTCCCTTCTCTTGTCCCCATCTTCTCTTTTGTCCTGTAGGGCCAGAAGACTTTCTAGTTCCCATTAATTCTATTTCTTATTTCCTAGTAGCAACAACAATACTCAACAGTTGTTCCTAAAACTTTGAGTTCCAAATTCTCCCCATCCCTCCCTCCCCACCCATTCCCTTTGGGAAGGCAGACAATTCAATATAGGCCCTATCTGTGTAGTTTTGCAAATGACTTCCATAATAGTCATGTTGTGTAAGACTAACTGTATTTCCCTCCATCCTATCCTGCCCCCCATTGTTTCTATTCTGTCTTTTGATCTTGTCCCTCCCAAAGAGTGTTGACTTCAAATTGCTCCCTCCTCCCATTGCCCTCCCTTCCATCATCCCCCCCACCCTGCTTATCTCCTTCTCCCCCACTTTCCTGTATTGTAAGATAGGTTTTCATACCAAAATGAGTGTGCATTTTATTCCTTCCTTTAGTCGAATGTGATGTGGGTAAACTTCATGTTTTTTTCTCAGCTCTCCTCTTTTTCCCTCCCCTAAAAAGTCTCCTGCTTGCCTCTTGAATGAGATATAATTTACCCCGTTCCATTTCACCCTCTCTCCTCCCACTACATTTCTCTCTCACCGTTTACCTTAATTTCTTTTAAGATATGGTCCCATCCTATTCAATTCACTCTGTGCTCTCTGTCTCTGTATGTGCATGCATGTGTGTATGTGTGTGTGCGGGCACATGTGTACATGGGTGTATGCATATGTGTGTGTGTGTGTGTGTGTGTGTGTGTGTGTGTGCGTGGTCCCACCAATCACCCAGATACTGAAAAGTTTCAAGAGTTACAAATATTGTCTTTTCATGTAGGAATGTAAACAGTTCACCTTTGGTAAGTCCCTTATGACTTCTCTTTGCTGTCTACTTTTTCATGCTTCTTCTCATTCTTATGTTTGAAAGTCAAATTTTCTTTTCAGCTCTGGTCTTTTCATCAAGACGGCTTGAAAGTCCTCTGTTTCATTGAAAGACCATATTTCCCCTGAAGGATTATACTCAGTTTTACTGGGTAGGTGATTCTTGGTTTTAGTCCTAGTTCCTTTGACTTCTGGAATGTCCTATTCCACACCCTTTGATCCCTTAATGTAGAAGCTGCTAGATCTTGTGTTATCCTGATTGTATTTCCACAATACTGGAATTGTTTCTTTCTAGCTGCTTGCAATATTTTCTCCTTGACCTGGGAATTCTGGAATTTGGCCACAATGTTCCTAGGAGTTTCTCTTTTTGGATCTCTTTCAGGCGATGATCAATGGATTCCTTCAATACTTATTTTGCCTTCTGGTTGTAGAATATCAGGGCAGTTTTCCTTGATAATTTCATGAAAGATGATGTCTAGGCTCTTTTTTGATCATGGCTTTCAGGTAGTCCCATAATTTTTAAATTGTCTCTCCTTAATCTATTTTCCAGGTCAGTTGTTTTTCCCATGAGATATTTCACATTCTCTTCCATTTTTTCATTCTTTTGGTTTTGTTTTATGATTTCTTGGCTTCTCAGAAAGTCATTAGCCTCCATCTGTTCCATTCTAATATTGAGAGAACTATTTTCTTCAGTGAGCTTTTGAACCTCTTTTTCCATTTGGATAATTCTGTTTTTGAAAGCATTCTTCTCCTCATTGGCTTTTTGAACCTCTTTTTCCAATTGAGTGAGCCTATTTTTCAAGGTGTTATTCTCTTCAGAATTTTTTTGGGTCTCCTTTAGCAGGGTATTGACTCATTTTTCATACTTTTCTTGCATCTCTCTCATTTCTCTTCCCAGTTTTTCCTCCACCTGTCTAACTTGCTTTTCAAAATCCTTTTTGAGCTCTTCCATGGCCTGAGCCCACCGGACATCCACCTCAGATATCTGGGATACAGAGGCCCCAACCTCCACGTCTTTTCCTGATGGTAAGAATTGTTCCTCGTCATCAGAAATGAAAGGCAGGAACATCTGTCCCCAAGAAAGTAGCTTTCTGTGGTCTTATTTTTCTTCCCTTTTCTGGGCATTTTCCCAGCCAGTTACTTGATTTCTGAGATTCCTCTGCACCCCCACCTAGATCTGCCCAGCTAGTGCTTGGGGTCTGAAATTCAAATGCTGCACCCCAGACTCGGGGCTTTCAGTGGCGGGCGTGGCTGTTATTCAATGTGAGCTTAAATTCTGGTGCTCAGGTAGGGGCAGGGCCGCCTCTCAGGCTCAGTTCCCTCAGGGGGTTTATTTAGAGACCTTCAGTAATGGCTCTGAGCTCTTGTCTGCTCCGGGAATCACCAGCCACCATTGCCTCTGCCACTGCCTCTGCGGCTGCCTCCCGAGGGGGCCCAAGTCACGGAGACACCCCACTCCCCTCTCGGCCAGCTGAGACGTCTCTCTCACTGACCTGTAGCACCTGTTGGTGGAGGGACATTCGAGGCCACCAGAGATTCCATCCCTGAAGCCTGCTCAGATCTGCTTCTCTTGGGCCGTGCAGCCAGGGCAGCGCAGTGCTGGGCTCCGGGTATGGAGCGCGACGGACCCCTGGGGACGGCTTTCCAGGGCTCTCTGGAACGGAAATCTCCTCCTCTGTGTTTCTGCACAGCTTGCGCTGATCCAGAATTTGTGGGGAGTTCTTTTTACAGAAAATATATGGGCTGTGGGTTCGGAACTAGCATACTTGAGTCTTTCTACTCCGCCATCTTGGCTCCTCCCCCAAAGACTGCCTCACTTGATTTTCAAAATCCTTTTTGAGCCCTTCCATGTACTGAGACCGATGAATATTTTTCTTGGAGTCTTTGGATGCACAATCATTGATTTTGTTGTCTTCTATTTGCATACTTTGCTCTTTCTTGTTACCAAAATAAGATTCTATTTTCTGATTCTTTTTCTGGTTTTTGCTCATTTCCCTAGCTATTTACTTGATTTTTGAGATCTTCATTAAGGTGATTCTCTGCTTCCACTGGGGGTGGAGGGTGTACTGTCAGCCTCTGAATCTCTTCACAATCGGTGGGACTGGGGCTCCAGCAACAGACACTGTCACTGCCCCTGCTGCTACTATCACTACAGTGGGCTCTTCTGCCCCTTCTGTATCCTTGGGGCTGGGGTTGGACCACTCTACCCTCTTACACAGGTCCAACCATTCTTTTCCACTGACCTTTTAATTTGTGCTGGGCGTTTTGGGGTCATGAAGTCTGGAAAATGCCACAGGTGCCCAAGATTCAGTCCCCCCAAGGCCTGTTAAGGTCCTTTCTGTGCAAGCACAACCCATGTCAGACTGCAATCTGTTCCCAACGTGGCACTATACACACTTCCTGGTGACCTTTCAGGCTGTCTTGGGCTGGAAATTGCTTCACTCCCTCATTCGGTGGGTTCTGCAGCTCCAGATTTTGTTTAGAGTCATTTTTTAGCAGTATTTGAATGGATTTGGGGGAAGAGCAAGTTCCAGCTATTACTGTGTCATCTTGGCTCTGCCCCCCAACTCTCTTAATTCCAGTGTCCATCTTTGGTTGTAATTTCCTCTCTGTAGTGTCCTCTCTGTAGCTTGTTTGGATATAATAGATGTTTGCATGTTGTCTCCCTCAGTAGATTTTGAGCTTAGGGAAAGTGGGGACTGTCTTTTGCCTTTCTCTGTATCCTTAACATTAAGCACAGTGACTAGCACACAGAAGGTATACAAAAAATGTTTACTTGACTAAGTGACCTTCAGTACTAAAGAGATATTTCTCTAGTTTGTGGCCAGGTTCACATATCAATAGGTAGGAAGATGAGAGGGGTAGAATGGGAGTTCCCAGAGTGGGCTGGTGTGTCTAAGAAACGTGGAAATAAGGAACACCAAATAGAGAAGCAGGTTCAGGTTCAGGCTTGCCCTTCATTTCCAGGCAGGTCCTGAGGACAAGCCAAGGATGCTGGCAGTGAGAAGTAGAGTGACACTTTGGGCATGGTTCCCCCTGCCCCTTCAGCCTGGAAAGAAATCAGTGGTGATGATGAAGAATATATTGATAAATATTTGACAACTGACTTTAGAGGGGAAAAAAAGTACATGCAGGACTCACTTTTAAGTTGAATGAGCATTATTAATATTTTTCTTTCATTAACTTTAGACCATCAACAAAATAATAAATCAAGCCCTGGTTTGTAACATTTGCCTGTTTCTGAGGTGTAAACATTCACACTGAGCATTTTGTCCAGCTGCTCTTCAGTGAGCTGATAGGAGTGAGCTTCAGCACAGCCCTGGACTGATGCCTCAGAGGAGGGGTAATCACACACTGACTGAGAAAGGAACTGTGGCCCCACTGGGGCTTATTCAGTCTTATCTCTCCCTCCTCATATGACTCTCACAGCTCAGGATGCTCAGGTCCTTCAAAGGTCCAGAGTACATATGTCCCTCAGAACTACTGTACCTAAAGGTCACCCCCACTGGCATCAGAGACCTTGGATGTACAAAGGAAGCCCTTCTTCCATCTACCCCCTAATTTGGGGAGGCAATTATTTTGCAATAACTGTTCCTACCATGCAATAAATGCCTTTTTAAAAAAGTGAATATCATTATACTAGGTACTTCATCATCAGGAGCATATGTTGAGCTATTGGACTATGAACCCCAACCCTAAAGAGTTACCCCTAGAACCCACAGGAGAGCAGAAGTCAGCTGCCCCCCAGAGACAACAAAAAGTGGCAGAGTGAATAGAGGGTTGGACAAATAGTCAAGAAGAAATGAGTTCAACTCCTGCTTCTGACACTTGCTTGCTGTGTGATCTGAGACAAGTCACTTCTCTTTCCCTCCGTTTCCTCATCCGTAAAATAAAGGGGACTTTAAGGTCCTTTCCAGTCCTTCATCTATCATCTCATGATTCTCTAAATTATAACCCAAACAGTAGATCAAGGAAAAGTTGGGAGAGTGAGCCTGGGAGATTCTATTTACATGAATGAGTTTGTCCCTTTGGAAAGGAGACTGAGTTTGGAGTCAGAAGCTCTGAAATCAGCCCTAATCTCCTTTCACCACTTAGAAGCTGTGTGACCAAGGACAAGTCCCTGCCTTCTCTGAGGCATTGATTCATCCCTGAGACTCTGGGAATAATCTGTGTGCCTCCCTCTCAGGTGGTGGGGAGGATCACAAAAGAGCCTGACTATGAGGGTGGTTAGACAGCTGTCAAGTCTTAAAGAGGAATCAGGAGATATTGTTTTGGTCCCTGCCCATGCAGGTCCTCCTGGTGCCAGCGAGGGGGAATGGGGGGGGGGGGGGGTAGTGGTCTAGAAAAATCTCTAAAATCAGGATTCAGTTAAACAGTGAAATATAATCCAGAATAGACATTGAAGGCAGAGTAGAGCAAACACCCAGATGGATGATGACTTTACTTTCTTTTCCCTTTAGTATGCTAGTACTTCAAAAGGTCCCCTAGAAGGGAGCTCAGGGTTCATCTAGTAGAGCCCCTGCCCGAAGAATGAAATCCCCTAGCATCCAGCCTCTGTTTAAAGACCATAAGGGATGGGGAGCTCACTACCTGCAATGTTAGCACATTTCTCCTGGGGCATCAGCTCTATGTGTTAAGAAGCTTTGATGTACAGGAACCCTCCTGAGTCTCTTGTCTGAACCATCAGGGAATGCTTCCCGGTCTTGTCCTTCTGCTCTCCTCCTCCATTATGGCTTTTATTTCTGGGGTGGATCAGAGACCATACAGGGTCCTAGCAGGGCCCCTTGTTTCCACCCCCATCAAAAGAGATCTCTGTGGCTGTGCTGCCACCAGATCTAGAACTGCCCTTGGCCTTCCTTGTGGTTGTCCATTCATCCAATTGTGGTCAACTCTCCATGATCCTAAGGATTTTTATCCATGGGCTCTTCTTCACAAAGACCCTGGAGTCACTGATATTTCCATTTCTAGTGTCTCCCCATTGTACAGATGAGCAACTGAGACCAACAAGAGATAAATGCCCCACTCAGGGCCACACAGCTGGTCAGTGTCTGAGGCCTGATATAAACTCTGGAAGGTGGGTCTTTCTGCCTCAGGATCCAGAACTCTATAACCTCAGCCACCTCACTGCCCTGGCCTTCCTGACAAGAGTTTTTTCTTCAGTTGTTGAATATGCTAGGATAGTTCCCTTTCAGTCTGATGCTGCTGGTGCTCCAATTTCTCCAGGATGGTCACCAAAGCCAAGGGGATGCTTTTCCCTCTCTGACAGCCACTTCCAACACTAAGGACCTAGCCCTTCTGCATGAGTGGGAGCTGCTCCCTGCTCCACTGAGGGAATATCCCATAAGGGGCAGCCTGGGTCTTTGGCATACTATTCACAGAGCCCTATCTGCCAATCCTCGATGACCCAACATTCTGTATTCATACTGACTTTCCTCCAAGTAAACCATGATGTGACCATGAAGCAATGTAATTTCATTACAATTTCTCTGTATATCAGTGTTAGAGCTGGGCCTGACACCAGTACCCTATTAGTTGAGGTTTGCTCTTGAAATAAAATCAGACACTGGGAAGTCATTGAACAGGCAGGCTTACTTAACCTTCACATAGCAAGGGGATGCAGCAAGGATAGAATGCCACCTAACTTCCCTAGACATCCTCATCCTCAGTCCCCTACTAGGACTGCCTCCATATAGAAGCAGTTCTGGTAAGCAAGGCACAGAGTGGTCACTCTGCTCATCTGGAGAATTCTACCAAGTGGGAGAGGCTGTGATCTCACCTTTCATGCCCTCAAATGGACAGGAAGCCACATTAACACAGTCAGAGTCCTCCAGGATGCTAAGTCCAACTTGGCCAGTCCCTGGGCCAATGAAATCCTTGTTTGTGCCCTTTTCCTAACCTATGTTGAGGGAAGACGAGAAAGAGGGAACTCTCATAGCTGGTAATTCAATCAACCCTTTCAGTCCTCTGGACTCCTGAAATGCATTCCGTATCCTGAAATTTTAGATTTCAGAGTGCTGGATCTTCTTGACTCTCTCTGGTATCTCAGGACAGATGGCTGGGTTCCTCAGAGACAGCCCAAGAGCCTTGGCTGTCCAAAAATGAGCACTTTCCTGTTAGCTCACTACCATTACTCAAGGATTCATTCTGAGTCTTTTTGGTCACCCTTGGCTTCCTCAGGGGCTTCCTTTCTTGTGACTGTCAAACGCAGAGCCTTAGAGTTAACACAGAGTGTCATGTTTGTCTTTGCTGGCACTGACTTTACTGGTATCCCCCTAGACTATTACCACTTGAATTTTTCTGACTTCTTGTGCAATTTTCAGATGAAAGAAGTTATTTACAGCACATTCTCCTTAGATTTCTTAATCATTGTTTAGTCTCGGGTGAATTTCAGGTATTGTCTAGAGTAGGTACATAGCACTGGACAGTCTGCCACCTTTCTGGAAACCGTCAAGACCTGAGGACTAAATCACTGAATTTCCCTTAGGCAAAGATATTTTTTTCTCTGACTCTGGCTCAAATCCACGGTGAATTCCAGGGAAATCTCTAAAGTATGGCTTAGTAGGATTCATGCCTAGTGACTCACCAGGGTATTAACATGGTTGACTACATCAAGCACTCATTGTACAGCATGAATATCAGATACAGTTGGTGGTTTCTTCCAACCAGTAGCAAACATAAAACACAGAAGAGCTAACATACTCACATTAGCAAACTGCTAAACAGGAAAATTCTATATATATGCTTTTACCCTGATTATAGAGGCAAAAGTCAAGAAAGGAAAACTGAAAAGGAGTTTACTAAAAACACCTAGGAAAATAGCATTGTCTACTGCGATTCAAAGAGATGGTTGTTTTTAAAAACAATGCATGTGACTCAAAACTAGTGAACACTACTTGGAAGATCAACAAGGTTGGAAACAATGGGGTCACTAGTACTCAATGACCATACATTTCAATCAGATACAAAAACAATGAACTATAAAATAACTCTGAAACTATTCAAACTATACAAGGATACTGTAATGTTAGTTTAAATGGGAAAATCTTTCCCATTCATTAATAGGGCCATGTGTCCTACCTGGGTCACATGGAAGCCTGAGTCACATGGAGCCTGTGGTGGGAGGAGTTTGCTGAATGGGTGGAACAAGAAGTGTGTCAAGGCAGTCTGAGTTGGAAATGAGAGAGGCAGCAGCAGCCAGTGTGAGTGGGACAGTTTATTGTGATTTGTTTAAAGGAGCTGGTTTGTGGGAAGCCTAACAGAGGGAAGGCTTGGGGATGGTAATGCCCCCTTACATTGTTGTTGGGTACCGATTTCTTTGTTGCTGTTGATAGATTTGACTTTCTGGTATTTGAATAAATGTTTTGATTCTGTCTTCCATGCAGAGAGTCTTTTACATTTTCGATTTGAACTGTACTGGGATATTCATAGCTGCTGTAGGTGCTGTGAATATCGTGTTGGCAATACAATTGGCAAAAAGGATGGGATTGTGAAATATCAAACCTCTCTTTGGAGGCAGAAAGGCCTTACAGAGAGAAATGGATTTCCCATGATGAGAGGATTTATTCTTTCTCAGCAAGAGAATGGGGTAAAAGCAAGGGACCTTGTGAAAACTGGAAAACTAGGCTACAGAAGGGGGGACCTAGAGATTTGGAAAGACATTTGCAAGGAATATCAGTAGAACCAGGGAGACAACTGGCAGAGGTGCATAGGAGAAGGCTGCTGGAAGAGAAAATTTTGATGGAAAATAAATTAGCTGGTCATATGAGAAGCTTTCTGAGCTACAGTGTTCAAAGTTTCCTTTGGAGGAGGAAGCAAGACAGTTTCAGGTGGTAGAAGAGAAAGCTGATTGTTTAGCTCAGGAAAATAAGAAAACAGTGAACAACAGGAAGGCACATGAAGCCTTTGAAGAAAACTGGGAAAGAATTCTTAGAACTAGTGAATATGATAAAGACCTTAGTTCTAAAACATATAGAGAACTGAGTCAAATTTACAAAAATACAAGTCTTTCCCAAATTGATAAATGGTCAAAGGATATGAGGAGGCAGTTTTCAGAGGAAGAAATTAAAACTATCCAAAGTCATATGAAAAAATGTTCTAAATCATTGATTAGAGAGATGTAAATCAAAACAACTCTGAGGTACCAACCACATCTATTAGCTTGGCTAACATGACAAAACAGGAAAACAATAAATGTTGGAGAAAATGTGGGAAAGTTGGAACACTAATTCATTGTTGGTGGAGCTGGGAGCTGATCCAACCATTCTGGAGAGCAATTTGGAACTATGGCCAAAGGGTTATAAAAACGTGTATAACCCTTTGACCCAGCAATATCACTTCTAGGGCTGTATCCCAAAGAGATCATAAAAATGGGAAAAGGACTCTCGTGGACAAAAATATTTCTAGCAGCTCTTTTTATTGGTGATCAAGAACTGGAAATCAAAGGGATGCCTGTCAGTTGGGGAATGGCTGAACAAGTGGTGGTATATGCATGTAACAGAATACTATTGTGCTATAAGAAATGATGAAAAGGTGGACTTCAGAAAATCCTGGAAAGACTTATATGAACTGACATTGAAGGCAGTAACCAGAAATAGGAGATCATTGTTCACAGAAATAGCCACAGTACATGATGACTGATTTTGATAAATTCAGCCCTTCTCAGCAATAGAAGGACCTAAAATAATTCCAAAGAACTTGATGCAAAATGCCATCTACATCCAGTGAAAGAACTATGGAATCAGAATAGAGGGTGAATATGAGCATTTTTTTCTTCATTTTGTTTTGTTGGGATTTTTTATTTGTTTTCGGTGTTCTACAATCACTTCCATATATCTTAGATTTTTCTTCTCCCTCCCCCCATTTCCTCCTACCTCCCCACTCCCTCCCTGAGATGGCATACAGTTTTATATATATGTTCTACACATACATTCCTATTAAATACATTTTGACCTTAGTTATGTTGTATAGAAGAATTAAAATGAATGGGAGAAATCATAAAACAAACCAAAACATAATACAAAAGAAAATTATCTGCTTCATTCTGCAATCGAATTTCGTAGTTCTTTCCCTGGATGTGGAAGGCATTTTGCCTTAAGAGGCCATTGGGAAGTTCTTGCATTGCAATGAAGTACTAAGTCTACCAGAAGAATTCTTCACACACTGTGACTGCTTCTGTTCTTCTGGTTCTGCTCCTTTCACTCAGCATCAGTTCATATAAGTCTTTCCAGGCTTCTCTGAAGTCTTCCTCTTCATCATTTCTTATAGAACAATAGTATTCCATTACATTCATGTATGGCAACTTGGTCAGCCATTCCCCAATTGATGGAAATCTGTTTGATAGCATCTCTCTTTGTGAGAGCTGCTATAAATATTTTTGTACATGTGGGACCCTTTCCCCCTTTTATGATCTCTTTGGGACACAATCCTAGAAGTGGGTCAAAGGGTATGCACATTTTTGTAGCCCTTGGGGCATAGTTCCAAATTGCTCTCCAGAAAGGTTGGATCAGCTCACAGCTTCACCATCAATGAATTAGTGTTCCAACTCTCCCACATCTTCTCCAACATTTATTATCTTCCTGTTTTTCATGTTAGCCAATCTAATAGGTGTGATGTGGTATCTCAGAGTTGTTTTGATTTGTATCTCACTAATTAATAGTGATTTAGAGCTTTTTTTCATATGACTATAGATAGTTTTAATTTCTTCCTCTGAAAACTGCCTCCTCATATCCTTTGACCATTTATCAATTGGGGAACGACTAGTATTCTTGTAAATTCAACTCAGTTCTCTCTATATTTTAAAAATGAGGCCTTTATCACAGACACTATGTGCAAAAATTCTTTCCCAGATTTCAGCTTCCCTCCTAATCTTGGTTGCATTGGGTTTGACTGTGTATAAACCTTTCAGTTTAATGTAACCAAAATTATCCATAATGCTTTCTGTCTCTTCTCTAGTCAAAAATTTTTCCCTTTTTCATAAATCTGATAAATACACTATTCCTTGTTCCTCCTAATTTGTTTATGGTATCAATCCTTATACCCAGATCATGTACCTATTTGGACTTTATTCTTGTGTACTGTGTCAGGCATTGATCTGTGACTAGTTTCTACCACACTGTTATCCAGTTTCCTCAGTAATTTTTGTCAAACAGTGAGTTCTTTTCCCAGAAGCAGGAATCCTTGGGTTTATCAAACAGTAGATTGGTATATTCATTGACCACTGTGTCTTGAGTACCCAACATATTCCATTGGTCTACCCTTCTGTTCATTAGCCAGTACCAAGTGGTTTTGATAATTGCTGCTTTATAATACAATTTGAGATTTGGTAGAGCTAGGTCACCTTCCTTAGCATTTCTTTTTTAGTTCCCTTGATATTCTGGACCTTTTGTTCTCCCAGATGAATTTTGATATTATTTTTTTCTAGCTCCAGAAAATAATTACCTGATAGTTTGACTGGTATAGCACTGAACAAGTAAATTGATTTCGCTAGAATTGTCATTTTTGTTATATTAGCTCGGCCTACTGACAAGCAACTGATGTTTTTCCACTTGCTTAGATCTGACTTTATTTGTGTGAAAAGTGTTTTGTAATTGTGTTCATATAGTTACTGGGTTTGTATGCAATGGGAATATGCTAGATGCATTTCCAATATGATCAGGGGTGAAACAAGGGTGTCCATTATCACCACTGTTATTCAATATGGCACTAGAAATGTTAGCTTTAGCAAGAAGAAAAAGAAATTGAAGGAAATAGAATTGGCAAAGAAAAAAGTAAGTTATCACTGATATGATGATATACTTAGAGAATCCCAGAGAATGAAGTAAAAAAACTACTTGAAATGATAAACAACTTTGCTAATGTTGCAGGTTAGAAAATAAATCCACACAAACTTCTGCATTTCTATATATCACTAACAAAGTCCAACAGCAAGTGATAGAAAGAGGAATCCCATTTAAAGCTAGGGGAGACACTATAAAATATTTGGGAAGCTACCTGTTTTGTTTTGTTATCTTTCTCATGGTTTCTCCATTTATCATAATTCTGCTATGCAATATGACTAATGTGAAAATGTGTTTAATAGGAGTATAGTGTAGAGCTCATTCCAGAGTGAATGTTGTATTTGGGGAAGGGGGAGGGAAGGAAGGGGAGAAAATTTATAACTTATGAAAGTGAATGTTGAAAACTAAAAATAAATAAATTGGAAAAAAAGTCCCAGTTTACTCCTTCTCAAAAATACACATAGCATCCATGAGAGGCAGAAGCTTAAACTCTCTCTGGTTTGCCTCGGCACCTAAAAGTGGCAAACCCATGGTCTTTGGTGGTGGGTTTGGGTGCAGGGGAGGGGGAAGAGGAAGACTATCATTGCTGGAAGTCCCAGGGAGGGAAAGAGGGCACAAAAGAAGGAGCTTTTATAGGTACTGAGATGTGGTCATGCTGCCTCAAATTCCCCTTCTTGGATCACTACAGGAGAGATTGCTGGCAGCATTTGGGCAAGCTGGGGATCCCCAGGAGAGGCAGGGTGTCCCTGCTGGTCCCTACCAGTTCTCTGTCCTCCTTCTGGAATTGGTCACCTTTGCTGAAAATGAAACAAAACCAATTACTTTGTAAGGCATAGCAATATCTTGAGCAAGTTAATGGAATAATTTTGAAATTAAAAAAAAATAAGAAATAGAAACTATTTATAAAATATGGATTTAAGATACACGTTTAAATAAATATATTTCTTCATATAATATATATTGTATGTTTATATAAAATGTATAAATATGTAATATATATTCTATAAATAAATATTTAAGATAAATATTTGAAAAAATAGAACATTTTAAAGGAAATATAATTGATTTTTTCAAGGATAAGGGAATTAGTTGGGATTTCATTGGTCTAAGGCATTGTAGAGGAGGAACTTTTAACAGCAATGCTGATCTCTGCTTCCTCTGCTACCTCTAAACTCAGAGAGCAAAGTTACATAATTACATATTTAAAATGAATTGTAGGTTTGCAATCTGATGTGCCATCACCTTCCCCCCGCCAATTCTTTCTTACAAAAATGCTTCTTCTATTTCTTAAGTTGGGAATAAAATAAATTTTACAAAATGAGAAGGGATCAAGGATTTCTTTTCCTGAAGGTCTGCAGCCAGAGCTTGCATGATCATGTGCCCTAGATATTTCAGACATTTCAGGGCTTTCCTTTCAAATACTGGTTTAACAAGATAGTCTCTGAGTTCCCTTCCAGCCCTGAAGAAGCTCAGTGCTCTTGAGACAGTCCAGTACGAGCCTGGGTGGGAGGCATCCTCCTTCCCCTCCTTCATCCTCAGAGCTCTTCTATATCATCACTCACTCTCTTCTCTCCCTCTGCCCACACAAGGAGAGGCCTCCCTGCTCATTAGAGCTGATTCCTCTTCTGTGCCACTGATCCTGTGCCTTTTTCTCCTTCCCTCCCCTAGGATCCTGTTCCATAATTCTCCCCTCTCTCACCCATCTTCTGGGTCTCTTTTTCCAGTGGCTTCTTTCCATTGGCCTAAGACTCCCCAGGCTCGAGACTTTCCATGATGTTTTTACCCCCATCCAGTAAACTGTCCCTTCACCGATAAAATTGGGGGCAAAGTGATCAACACTCAAAAAGTCTCTACTGCCTCATTACCATGCTTTTTCTTCTGTGCTTGCAGTCTGGCTTTCTCCCCCACACTGTTCTGTTGTAAATGTTCTCTCCAAAGTCATCATTACAAGCCAAATACAAGTATTCTGTGGACTTCCCTGACGTCCTCATTGTCCTAGAGCTCTCTGGAGTGTCTGACTGTCATTGGCCATCCCCAGCCTCTTCTCAGTTACTTTCTCTTACTCTCTTCCATTGACTTCAGAAAGAAAACACTCTCCTGGTTCTCTTTCCATTTCTCTTCTCTGTTTACTTGAATCTTTATCTCCACCACATTAAGTGAAGGTGGATATTAGTCAAGCCTCTATCTTTACCCCTCTTTTCTCAATTTTCAATTTTATTCCCCCATAACTTTCATTAGCCCCTCACATCACATGACTTGCAGTCTCCATCTCCAGCCCTGATGTTTCTTCTTGCTCAGCACCCTCATCTCCCCACAACTCAGAACATCTCCTTCCAGATGTCTTTTCAGCACTTCACTCCCTGCCCCCATATCACAGCCTGAGTTTATATTTCTCCTTCTCAAGCCTGCCCCTCCTAATTTCACCATTTTCATATCACAGGCACCCTGATTCACCCACTCCCCTTTCTTTGAGGGACCTCTCATGCCCACTGTCTCCCTCACCTGAAACATCAAAACCACTGCCAATTCCTCCTCATCCTGCCTCCAGAACAGCTTTCCCAGTCTTCCCTTACTTTCCATTCTCTCTGTGACCATCCTGGCCCAAGTCCTCTTTCCCCCCTGCCTTGAGTCTTCCATTAGCTTCCATACATAGTTCCCCACCTCAGTTCCCTCCCTGCGCCTCCATCAGCTGCCGGCTCCTCTGTCTTGCACATGGCTCTGTGCTGTGGAGCTCAGCTTGCTTAGCTTGGCCTTTATCCTGGGCTAAACCTCCCCAATCTGATGCCATCCTCCCATTCTAACCTCATCCCTTTTTCATTCATATGCTCTGCACTTTGGTCAGACTACATCAGACCTTGTGCCTAACCCAGACGCTCTTCCTGCTTCCATGGCTTTCTTCATGCAGTTCCTTGTGCTGGTCATGCCCTTCATCTTTCTCTTCCTCTACAATCCTCTAGGAAGCCTTCCCAGATTCCCATTTCACTAACACCTTTTCCATCAATCTTCACCTCATGTAATTTTGCACCCTTCTCATGCACTTATCTTCTATTATTATATGTTCCAATTATGTGCCTTGCTTTCTTATCCTAAACTGCCTTATTCCTAAAGTAAGCAACTTGAGAGCAGAAAGTCCCTGTCTTATCTGAACTTTCTCCTTCACAAAATATAGAGACCTGTACATAGTAACTGATGGATGAAACTAATTTATATGGGATTGAACTAAATACTCAAACATAAATTGAACTATCTTGCACCAAAATACAAGTTTTTTAAATTGAACTAAATTATGTTTCAAATGATGTGTCACTTCATTATAGAGAGATCCAGGTTAGTTTGATGAAGGAATCTCCTGAAGTCATTGCATTATTTAAAATACCACTGCATATTTCCATTGGGTTAGAACACATGACCATATTTCACATATTTATGAATTCAATTAGTATGAACTGAAATGTATTAAATTGGAACTGTTGAGGATGCAGGTACATGCATCAGTCCATTAACAGCCTATGACTTTGTTAGCATGGGAACAGCTATAAAGGTCTTAGTACTGAAACTGGTACATAATGTTTCAGTGACTTGCCCATAGTCACACAGAGAATAAGAGTCAGAAGCAGCATCTGGACCGAATTATTTCTTCCTACAAGGCCAGCACTCCATCCACTCTGCCATATGTTAATGTTATTTTTCAGCAGTTTAAGCATCACACCTCTACAGCTCCAACAAGGCATGAGACCAGGTCTTCTTCTCTCTCTTCTTTGCATCCTCAACTAGCACGGGGCTGAGCACAGAGAAGGACTCTAGGAAACATGTGTCACTAGGCTACTGTGGAGGGAAGCCATGAAGATGAGAGTCAAGAAGGCTTTAGACTCTTCAGATACCACTCAGTATATGGCTTTTGAGGGTCATGTCAGACTGGGCATTTTTGACAGACAGAATAAAATCCCATTTTCGAGCTTCAGGACAGAGGTGAGGCCTCCATCATCTTTTAATGGGAAACACCAAGCCTGAAAGGTGCAAGAGAGCAAAGAGCATTGAAAGCATGGGTTAAACTTCACTTCCCAAAGGGAGCTTGTCTCTTTCTCAGGATCTAAGGGATGTGTCTGGGGGATGTAAATGGTCAGACCAGAGTGAGAAGAGAAGGGGTCTTATTCCCAGTCCAGACATTTCCAAATTGTGTGATCCTGTGCAAAGTCCTTCTCTTCTCTCAGTCCCATTTTCCTTATTTGTTAAATGGGGGGTTTTGACTCGATTCTCTTTAAAATCTCTTCCAGCTCTAACAGTCTGTGATCGAGAAGAAACCCATAAACCCTGCAGGACGTACCTGATACCTGCAGTTCCATGTGTGCTTCATTATAATTGTCAGATGACTGGACACAACAAGTGTATGGACCAGAGTCAGAGACAAGGACTTGCTGGATCCTCAAGGTCACCATCCCCTCAACTGTGTCGTGTTGCAGCAGCTCCATCCTCCCCTGGAACTCAGCATCCTTGGATTCCTCCAGCTTCTCCTCATTAGGGCACAGGGATCTGGTTTCTGAACCAGTTCACAGTCACATCCCAAGCATCCCTCTTAGGAAACAGTTCAGAGGAGTGTATGATGTTTTCCCCCTGCTTGGCCTGAATGAGCTGAATTTAATCAGTCACTGACGATGCTACTTTCTGGAGTTCTAGGGAAAGAGCAGGAAAATCAGAGCACAATGTAAGCGAAGGATTAAGAGTATTTGTTTGTATGGTTGCGAGGCCCAGAAGATGTAGGTCTGACTTCTGGATCAGCTGCTACTGAGGGCCCAGTTCTTGGAAAATCCCTTTTCTTCCCCTGCTCCCCTTGGAGACAAGACATTCTCTCTCCTGACTGCTACCTATGATCAGAAAGGAGGGAAGTTTTTGGATGCTGGAGGGTTAGGGGTGAGGCCAGGAAGGCACAATGGTCTTGAGGGAAGCATTGTATTAGCCTCTATTCTTTTGTAAAAAGAATGATTTTGGCAAAAAATATCCTCTAATGTCCCTCCCAATTTTAATTCTTTGTATGATTTCATAATTATTCATTCTCAGTTGTAGTGTATGTTCTTTCTGCTTTCTGCTTTTTTCCCTACTTGATAGTATTTCATTTTTTCCAATTTCATGTAAAGATAGTTTTCAACATTCACTTTCAGAAGATTTTGAGTCCAAATATGGCAAGTAATCTGATATAGGCTATAACTGTCCAATCATATTAAACCTATTTTCACATTAGGCATATTATGATAGAAGAATTAGAACAAAAGGGAAAAACTATGAAAAAAAAAAAGGAGAAAATGGTATGCTTCAATCTGTATTCACACTCCATTATTCTTTCTCTGGATATGGATAGCATTTTCCATCATGAGCCTTTTGGAATTGTCTTAGATCACTGCATTGCTGAGAAGAGCAAAATTTATCAAAGTCTGTCATTGCATAATATTACCCTGTGTGTTGGTCTTCATCTTTCTATTTGTATTTCCTCTGAAGTTCAGGGTGCTGACTTTTTCCCCTGAACTAAGTGAATGATACATGTGCTTAATTAAAGAGACTGTTTACGCCCCTCAAAAGTTGCTTTCCTTTAGAAAACCAGATCAAAGAACCTGTAAGAGCAGGCTATCCTGGATGTGTCAGGGTCCTTGCTTTTATGACTAACATGTCTCCTCTTTTTATTTTCAGATATCTGTTTATAAGACCTATAACATAGTATGTTTTCATCACACCTGAGGCTGCAGATGTCATCCTGTTGATTGGAATACCAGGCTATGTCCTTCTCAGCTAGAGGAATGAATGGTGATGGTGATGTGAGGGAATCTGAACCAACATATGGGGACCTGGATTAATGGGATTTGCATTTTTGTGCTCTTTTCCCAAATACTATCACACCTATACCATCAAACCTATCTGATCATTAACCTATCTGTAATATGGAGATTATAATAATATTATACCTATATCACATTAGTAGTATTGCTTTATTAACTACTGTGTTCCAGATACTGTGATCAGCACTTTAAAAATATTATCTCATTTGAGCCCATCAACAGTCCTGAGAAATAGGTGCTTACTTTCCCTTTTTTACAGTTGAGGAAATTGAGTCAGAGAGAAGTTAAATGATGTGCCCACTGTTGCAAAGCTAGTAAGTATCTGAGGATACTGGCAGAGTAACAGCATGAACTTTCTAGAGTGCTCCCACCACGCCCAGCCAAATACCTGTAAAAAACCAATTCTGGAGCTGCAGAACCCACAGAATGATGGAGTGAAGCCAATCTCTAACCCAAGACAACCTGGAAGGTTGCAGGGAAGTGTCTATCACACCATGCTGGGAGAAGAGCATAGTTCAGTGTGGGCTGTAAGTACAAAAAGGGAACCTGAGCAGGCCTTGGGGAGACTGAATCTCTCATACCTGTAGTGGTTTCTAGACTTCATGACCCTAAAACTCTGAGGGTAAATTGGAAGGTCAGTGGGAAAAAACTGTGGGACTAGCACAGGAGAGTGGAGTGGTCTGGCCTCAGCCACAGGGCAACAGAGGGAGGAGGAGGCAGAATAATCTGCAGCAGCCACAGCAGCAGCAGGGGCAGCTTCAGCCACTATTTCTGGAGCTTGATAACTTGACTTTTGAGTCAAGTAAATGGGTAAGGAAATGAACAAAAACCGGAAAAAGAATCAGACGATAGAATCTTACTTTGGTGACAAGGAATATAAAAGCAGGCAAACAGAAGAAAACAAAGTCAAAGCTTCTCTATCCAAAGCCTCCAAGAAAAATATGAATTGGTCTCAGGCCATGAAAGACCTCAAAAAGGATTTTGAAAATCAAATAAGAGAGGTAGAGCAAAAATTGGGAAGGGAAATGAGAGTGATGCAAGAAAATAATGGAAAACAAGTCAGCTGCTTACTAAAAGAGACTGAAAATAACACTTTAAAAACTAGACTAACTCAAATGGCAAAAGAGATTGAAAAAGCCAATGAGGAGAATATCCTAAAAAGTAGAATTGGTTCGATGGAAAAGGGGATCCAAGAGCTCACTAAGAAAAATAATTCCTTAAAGATTAGAATGGAGTAGATAGAAGCTAATGAGTATGAAACATCAAGAAATTATAAAGCAAAACCAAAAGAATGAAATAATAGTAGAAAATGTGAAATATCTCATGGGAAAAACAACTGACCTGGAAAACAGATCCAGGAAAGACAATTTAAAAATTATGGGACTACCTCCATGATCAAAAAAGAGCCTAGACATCACCTTTCATGAAATTTCAAGGAAAACTGCCCTGATATTCTAGAATCAGAGGTTAAAATAAATATTGAAAGGACCCACTGATCACTCCATGAAAGACACCTGAAAAGAAAAGCTCCTAGGAATATTGCAGCCAAATTCCCAGATCAAGGAGAAAATATTACAAGTTGTCAGAAAGAAACAATTAAAGTATTGTGGAAATACAATCAGGATAACACAAGATCTAGCAACTTCCACATCAAGGTATTGAAGGGCCTGGAATATGATATTCCAGAAGTCAAAGGAACTAGAATTAAAACCAAGAATCACCTACCCAGGAAAACTGAGTATAATGCTTCAGGGGGAAAAATGGTCATTCAATGAAATAGAGGACTTTCAAACATTCTTGATGAAAAGACAAGGACTGAATAGTAAATTTGACTTTCCAACATGAGAATCAAGAGAAGTATGAAAAGAAAAACAGGAATGAGAAATCATAAGGAACTTACTAAAGTTGAAGTGTTTATATTCCTACATGGAAATATAATATTTGTAAGTCTTAAGACTTTTCTCAGTATTTGGGTAGTTCAGGGATTATATACATATAGATAGAGGGCACAGGGTGAGTTTAATAGGAAGGGATGATATCTAAAAAAATAAAATTTGGGGATACAAGGAATATATGGGAAGGAGAAAGGGAAAAATAGAATGGGGCAAATTATCTCTCATAGAAGAGGCAAGAAAAAGCTTTTACAATAGAGGGAAAAAGGGAGGAGGTGAAAGGGAAAAAGTGAAGCTTATTCATCTCATTTGGCTTAAGGAGGGAATCACATGCACACTCAATTTGGTATGAAAATCTATCTTACACTACAGGAAAGTAGGGGAGAAGGGGATGAGTAGGGTATGGGGTTGAAGATAAAAGGGAGGGCAAATGGGAGGAAGGAGTAATTAGAAGTAAATACTGTTGAAGAGGGACAAGGTTATAAGAGAGAATAGAATAAGTGGGGGGCAGGATAGGATGGAGGGAAATATGACTTTCACAACATGACTTTTATGGAAAGTTTTTGTATAACTACACATGTATAGCCTAGAATTGCTTGTCCTCTCAGTGGGGATGGGTGGGGAGGGGGAAAGAGAGGGAATTTGAAACTCAAAGTTTTAAAAACAAATGTTAAAATTATTTTTATATGCAACTGGGAAATAAGAAATACAAGTAATGTGGTATAGAAATTTATCTCACCCTATAAGAAAACAGAAGTAATGGGGATAAGGGAAGGGAGGGCTGTGATAGAAGGGAGGGCAGAATGCATGGTGTCTTGGGGTGGGGGGAGGGGAGAAATGGGGAGAAAATTTGGAACTCAAAATCTTGTGGAAATGAATGTTCAAAACTAAAAATAAGTAAATAAATTTAAAAATATCTGAGGCTGTGTCAGAACTCAGGTCTGTGCTGCCTCCTGGCCCAGTGGGCCACCCCTAGTGCCTCTTGTCTCTGACAGTAGTAGTAGTCACCTTCATCCTCATAAACCTAAAGCTATATTAGAAATAGTAGCTGGTATTTATCTCCAAATCATTCTGCTTAAGGTTAGGGATTCCCTACCATTTGATACAGTCACAGAGATCCCTTAGACACTGGGAATCCCACTTAGTTCATCTAAAAACCTCATCCTCTTTCCCTGCAAACTCCTACTTTTTCCAAATGTCCTTCCTTCTATTGAGCACACCACCATTCTTTTCATCCATTAAGGGTCATAGCCCTGGTGTCCTCCTATCTCCTTCCTTTCTCCTCCCACATAGGCAGACTCTTGTGATTTCTTGATGTTTCTTCCTCCACAACATTTATCACTTCCAACCTCTCCCCTCCACTCAGGGAGCCCCTTAGAATACCTGCCATGGCCTTTCACTGGTCTCTTGCTCTCCCTTTCTCGTCCATCCTCCACTCAGCTGCCAAAGTGTTTTTTCCTGAAGGGGAGGTCTGATTATGTCATTCCCTGCTCTAGAAACTTCAGTGGCTTCCAGGTACTTCTAAGAGCAAATTCAAATGCTGCCATCTTTGTACACCCTCCAAACCTGACCCCAACCTCCCAGACCCCAGCCTTACCACCTCACTTTCCCTCATATGTGCTATGGTCCAGTCACATTGCCCTTACTCTTCTCACACATGACACTGCTTTCCATCTCCCCACCTCTGTGTTTTTGCATTGGCTGTACCTCCTGCCTGGACTGCTGTCCCTCTTCCCCGCTGTCTTTTGGCTGCCTTGGTTTCATTTTAGACTCAACTCACTTCTGCCTTCTGTAGGAGATCAGTCCTGGTTCTCCCCACCTTTCATCTGCTGCTGGCTCCTGTCTGGATGCCTCCATTGGCCTTTTTTCTCTCTGACATCTGCTGCTCTTTGTCAGTTGTTTCTCTCATCACAATGTGAGCAAACAAAGGATAGTTTGTGGCTTTTCTCTTTCCCCCCAGGGCTTGCTACAACACCTGCCACATGGTAGTAATAAAACTCACATTCCCAGCACCTGCTATGTGCCAGGTGCTGTAGTAAACAACTTACAATTCTTATCTCACTTGATTGTTACAACAATCCTGGTATTAATAATATAATGATTATTATAATAATGATTGCTATTAGTATTAATAATAACTGCAGTTGGTATTTGTTCCCATTTGCCAAGTTCTATTTTGGTTTTCTGGCTGTACTTGGTTTCTTATTTCACATATCAGTCCTGAAAGGGTGGTTATTTGCATTTCCCATGCCAGAAAATAGCAGCAGGTGAACGTTGACTTAGCTTCGCCCCACATATGTTCCAGTTCTTATTTGAACATTCATCTTCCTGGCTCAAAGTCCAGTCTGCTTTATACCATGCTGCTTAGCTGCCTAGATCAGTGACTGAAAGGGACGCAGAGGATAACTGGTAAATTAAGCCCCATGGTGGACAAAGAGACTTGGCAGGTCCCACAGGCACTAAGCCTCAGGCAGGATTTGAGCACAGGTCCTCTGACTCCAGAGAACAGACCTTTTTCTTTCTGATGGGATGAAATCTCTCCTCCTTTCTGACTGAGAAGGAGCCTAGAAGACTGTTCATTATTCAGCAGAAGCCAAGGTGAGTCACAGAGCCCTCCAAAGGAAGTCCCTAGGAAGGCTGGGGGAGCCCTTTGGTAGGAAGAGGTTGTGTTTGATAGAGCTAGTGTACATGTTCATGGGGGTCACTCTTCTCTGGGCTGTGATCTTGTCTCAGAACCTTGGGAAATGAAGCTGGATCTGTTGTTAATCATCCTCTCTGACCACAAGGTCTAATGGGGTGGGAAATCCATGCTCTTGAAGCCACATGTGGCTTTCTAGGTCCTTGGGTGTGGCCTTTTGACTGCGTCCAAGGTTTACAAAATAAATCCTTTTATTAAGAGATCTGTTCTGTGAAGTTGTTTAATGAATGCTTATTGTCCTTCCCTCCCTTCCTCTTTCCAGTCTTCCTAATTCTGCCTCCCAGAGTTGTTGTGAGGCCAAAGTTGTGCAGTCGTGAAAGTACTAGAGAAATGGAAGCTCCTTAGAAAGGGAAAACCAGATTTCTCTTCTCTACTCCATCCTCACTGGCCAGGGTCTCCTGTCCTTCCATCATGCCCTTGCCCTTCTCCTCTGAAACCTTCTGTTCCTCCTCAAAGTGACCCACAATGTCCCCACCTCCTCACCTCCTGCAGGCCCCATCTCCATCCCTCTACTATTCTGTCTTTATTGGGTTTTTTAATTGTTTTTTAAAATTTATTTATTTAAGTTTTCAACATTCATTTCCATAAAATTTTGAGTTCCAAATTTTCTCCCTATTTCTCCCCTCCACCACCCCAAAACATCAAGCATTCTAATTACAACTATCATCAATCTACCCTCCCTTCTAGCATCCTTCCCTTCCCTTATCCCCATCTTCTCTTTTGTCCTGTAGGGCAAGATAAATTTCTATGCCCCATTACCTGTATTTCTTATTTCCTAGTTGTATGCAAGAACAATACTCAACAGTTATTCCTAAAACTTTGAGTTCCAACATTTCTTCCTCCCTCCCTCCCCACTCATCCTCATTGGAAAGGCAAGCAGTTCAGTATAGGCCATATCTGTGTAGTTTTGCAAAGGAATTCCAAAATGGTCATGTTGTGCAAGACTAACTCTATTTCCCTCCATCCCCCCATTTCTTCTATTCTCTCTTTTGATCCTGTCCCTCCCCAAGAGAATTGACTTCTAATTGCTCCCTCCTCACATTGCTCTCCCTTCCATCATCCCCCCCATCCTACTTATCCCTTTCTCCCTCACTTCCCTGTATTGTAAGATAGGTTTTCACACCAATGTGAGTGTGCATTCTATTCTTTCCTTTGGTCAGATGTGATAAGAGTAAGGTTCATGTTTTTTCTCTCACCTCCACCCTTTTCCCCTCCACTGAAAAGTCTTAAACTTGCCTCTTTTATGAGAGATAATATGCCCCATTCCATTTCTCCCTTTCTCCTCCAAATATATTTCTCTCCCACTGCTTAATTTCATTTTTTAAAGATATGATCCCATCCTGTTCAATTCACTCTGTGCTCTCTGTCCCTCTCTTGTTTCTCTGTGTGTGTGTGTGTGTGTGTATCATCCCACCAACTACCCAGATACTGAAAAAAGTTTCAAGAGTTACAAATATTGTCTTTCCATGTAAAAAATGTAAATAGTTCAAATTTAGTAAGTCCTTTATATTTTCTCTTTGCTGTTTTTCTTTTAATGCTTCTCTTGATTCTTGTGTTTGAAAGTCAGATTTTCTTTTCAGCTTTTCAGCTCTGGTCTTTTCATCAAGAATGCTTGAAAGTCCTCTATTTCATTGAATGACCATTTTTTTCCCCTGAAGTATTATACTCAGTTTTGCTGGGTAGGTGATTCTTGGTTTTAGTCCTAGTTCCTTTGACTTCTGGAATGTCCTATTCCACACCCTTCGATCCCTTAATGTAGAAGCTGCCAGATCTTGTGTTATCCTGATTGTATTTCCACAATATTTGAGTTGTTTCTTTCTAGCTGCTTGCAATATTTTCTCCTTGACCTGGGAACTCTGGAATTTGGCCACAATGTTCCTAGGAGTTTCTCTTTTTGGATCTCTTTCAGGAGGTGATTGGTGGATTCCTTCAATATTTCTTCAATATTTTACCCCCTGGTTCTTGAATATCAGGGCAGTTTTCCTTGATAACTTGAAACATGATGTCTAGGCTCTTTTTTTGATCATGGCTTTCAGGTAGTCCCATAATTTTTAAGTTGTCTCTCCTGGATCCATTTTCCAGGTCAGTTGTTTTTCCAATGAGATATTTTACATTCTCTTCCATTTTTTCATTCTTTTGGTTTTGTTTGGTGATTTCTTGGTTTCTCATAAAGTCATTAGCCTCCATCTGTTCCATTCTAATTTTGAAAGAACTATTTTCTTCAGTGAGCTTTTGAACTTTCTTTTCCATTTGGCTAATTCTGCTTTTGAAGGCATTCTTCTCCTCATTGTCTTTTTGAACCTCTTTTTCCAATTGAGTTAGCCTATTTTTCAAGGTGTTATTTTCTTCAGCATTTTTTTGGGTCTCCTTTAGCAAGGTGTTGACCCTCTTTTCATGCTTTTCTTGCATCTCTCTCATTTCTCTTCCCAGTTTTTCCTCCACTTCTCTTACTTGATTTTCAAAATCCTTTTTGAGCTCTTCCATGATCTGAGACCATTGAATATTTATTTTGGATATTTGGGATACAGAAGTCTTGACTTTTAAGTCTTTTCCTGATGGTTAGCATTGTTCTTCCTCTTCTGAAAGGAGGGGAGGAGATATCTGTTCACCAAGAAAATAACCTTCTATGGTCTTATTTTTTTCCCTTTTTTGGGCATTTTCCCAACCAGTTACTTGGCTTTTGGGTCCTTTGTCAAGAGTAGGGTATACTCTGGGGACCTGTAAGATATTAGTTCCTCCAAGGTGGCACAATCAAGCTTATACTGGTCTGGGCACAGGGAAGGATTTTTTTGCCCAGAATCTTAACAGAGTTTCCTCTCCATAGGCATCTGACTTCCATTTCTGCCAAGCTAGCACGGGGGGGGGGGGGTGGGGAATCGGTCAAACTGTGGGGGAAGGGCCACCATCCAGTGCAAGACAAAGATCAACTCCCTCAGTGCCCCCAGGGGTTTTTACGATCCAGTAATGGTCTCTGACTGCTCTAGGGGCTGCTGTGAGAACTTCTGCTGCCTGCCTGATGTGGCCTCTGGGGACCTCTGCCTGAGGCTGGAGCTATGGAAAGGCCCTTCTCCCTTCCTGGCCAGCTGAAAAGACCCCGTCACTGACCTTTGGCGCCTGTGGGTTGAGGGATCTGAGGACCTGCTTTTGCGACCAGATATTCCTCCCCCGAGGTGTCCTCCTCCCAGAGTCTCCTTGCTCCGCTCTGCGTGGCCAAGGCTGGGCTGGGCTCAGCACTCGGCTTCACGTCCAGTGCAACTGACCTTTTCCATGGGCCTTTCAGGTCACCTTGGGCTGGAAATCTCCTCCACTCTGTTATTCTCCACTTCTGCTGCTCCAAAATTTGTTGAGAGTCCCTCTCTATAGGTATTTTATGGGCTGTGTGGGGAGAGTCTGCATTTTTTTGTCCTTCTACTCTGCCATCTTGACCCTGCCCCCCTAATTTTGATATTTATAATAGTCAAAATGACTTCTTCACTCAAAATTATTCTTAAAACAATATTTCTCTTACTGTAAAAAACATTCTCCTAGCTTTGATCATTCTGTTTTTATTATTTTGTCTTAGTCAATTCATATTTTTCTAAGATCATGGAACTCATCATTTCTTCTTTTACTATAAAATTTTTTTAATAAAATGAACCAAAGATTTTATGCTTAACTTATCTTAAAAAAAACCTAATTAATTAATTTTTTTCAGTTTTCAGCAATCACTTTAATGAGATTTAAATTTGTTCTGCCTCCCTCCCTGAAATGACATAAATTCTTATTAAATACATTTTCACATTAGTCATGTTGCATAGAAGAGTTAAAGCGAATAGGAAAAACCATGAGAAAAATCAAACCAAACCAAAACACAACACAAGAGAAAATAGTCTGCTTCATTCTGTGTTCTGATTCCGTAGTTCTTTCTCTGGATGTGGATGGCATTTTGCCTCCTTTGGGAATGTTTTACATTCTTGCATTACTATGAAGGGGTAGGTCTATCAGAAACAGTCTTCCCACACTGTGGCTGTTACTGTGTACAATGTTCTCCTGGTTCTGCTCCTTTCACTCAGCATCAGTTCATATAAGTCCTTATATAGGCCTGTCTTAAGTCTTCCTGTTCATCATTTCTTATACCACAATAATATCCCATTACATTCATATATCACAACTGGTTCAGTCATTCCCCAATTGATGGGCATTCCCTCGATTTCCAGGAACTCATCATTTCTTATGGCACAGTAATATTCCATTACAATCATATATCATAACTTGTTTAGCCTTTCCACAATTGATGGACATATTTGCAATTTCCAGTTCTTTGCCCCACAAAGAGTGGGGCTATAAATATTTTAGAACACATAGCTTCTTTTCTTTTTCCCCAAGCATCTTGGAAAAGTAACCTAATAGTAGTATTACTGGGTCTGAGGGTGTAGTCAATTTAATAACTCTTTGGGCATGATTCCAAATTGCCCTCCAAAATGGTTGGATCGTTTCATAATTCTATCAACAATTATTGTCCCAATCTGATCACATCTCCTCCAGCATTTGTCATTTTCCATTTCAATCATTTTAGTCAATCTCAATGATATCTCAAGCTTGTTTTAATTTGAATTTTTCTAACAAGTAATCATTTAGAGCATTTTTATATGACTAAATTCTTTTGATTTCTTTATCTAAAAAACTGCCTGTCTGTATCCTTTGACCATTTATTAATTAGGTGGTTGCTTATTAATCAGTCCCTTTTTACCACCACATCTATGAAGTAGACCGAATTGTAAGGTGAAGCTGGAGAAATAGCCTTGAACATGGGGCAGAGGACTAATTTTGGATCCAGGAGTCCTAGGGTCAATTCTTTTTTTCAAGGAATCATTATTTGTCATTTGTATTCCATTGTGATCAGTAAAGCATATCCTTAATTTTTTCCTATATTCACGCATGGAATCTTATTCTGTGGCACATGGTTCTGTGGCACACCTGTAAAGATGCCATAAATAGTTGTGACATATGGAAACTCCATTATTTTCCCACTCAAATTATGACAAAACATCCAACATATCTTACTTTCTACACATGTATTCAGGCTACTAACTCTTATCTTTTGGTTAATATTTTTGAATGATTGAATGAAATGAAATCTAAATCATTACGACCTCAAATACCAAGGAACCAGTTGGAGACTTAGAGAAGCTCCAGCCCCAGCACTTTAAAAAATCCTTTGATGAACAATGTTGCTCATAGAAAAGGGAACTGTATCACACATTTGTCAATCATACATCATCTATATGCTGGGCCTGTAATGTCTTAGATCTGTGCCCAGTTACTCGGTGTAGAGGAGCAGAATTAAAGACCCCTCATCGTCCATATACTTAGCTTAGTGATACTGATAATAAGGGCATAAGACGTATGCCAGGCATTGTGCTATTAGAGGTAGGCTTCCTATGAAAAGCAAAATACAGTCCATGTTCTCAAGGAGCTCACAGCTTAATGAGGGAGACCACAAAAACCTTTATGCATAATAAGATATAAGAGAGATAAATTGGAGTTGATATTAGGAGAAGATACTCTTATCACATCTGACCAAAGGAAAGAATAAAATGCACACTCACATTGGTGTGAAAACCTATCTTACAATACAGGGAAGTGAGGGAGAAAGGGATAAGTAGGATGGGGGGGATGATGGAAGGGAGAGCATTATGAGGAATGAAGAAAAGCTTCTAACAAAAAATGATTTTTGAGCTGGATCTGAAGGAAGCCAGAAGAGCTAGGACATAGAGAGAAAGAGGGAAAATTGCAAGTATGGGAGGCAACCCCTGAAAATACTGCAAGTAGAGAGGTGGAGTGTATTGTTTGAGCAATAGTAAAAAAAAAAAAAAAAAAAAAAAAGGCAGTGTCCCTGGGTGGCAGAATACTTGGGGGGAAGAAGGTGTAAGAAGGCTAGACAGATAAGAAAGGGCCAGGTTCTAAAGGGCTTTTAACACTAAAGGGCTCTCTATTTATGCTATATGTGATAGGGAAACAATGTATGTTATTGAATTAGGGGTTGGCATGGCCACACTGAACTGAAGGGAGATCTTTTTGACTGCTGAACGTCACATTCTGGAGAGAAGAAAAGTTGGAGGCAGGGACACCAACAAAGTGATAAAGTCCTGCATGAGATGAATATGGGAGAAGTCAGAAAGTTATATTAGACAGGATGTGGTCATGGAAGACTAGAGATGGGGAGACAGGGAAAGACAGAGTGAGGACTTGAGAATGACACCTAGGGTGAGGCCTGGTTCTGTCCTCGACAGTAATAGAGAAGGGAGGAAATTGGAAACGTTTAGGCAGAGAGTGAGTTCAGTTCTGGACAAGTTGTGTTTAATGTCTATGGGACATCCAGGTCAGAGTGTCCAACAGGCACTAGATGTCAGGAGAAAGGTTAGGGCTGGATCAGTGAGGCTGAGAGGTTTCCGCAGAGAGGAAATTTTTGAATCCGTTTAAGGTGCTGAGATCTTGAAGTGAAATTACAGAGAGAGAAGTTCAATAAGCAAGAAATTAATCTAATAAGCTTACAGGGAGCAGGTGGCCCATTGAGTTAGACATTGAAATATTTGAATAAGTAGAAAGGAAGAGGGAGGATATTATAGGTCAGAAAGCACAGGGTGAGCTGAGGTATGAAGTATGAAATGAATTATGGGGTGTGTGGGGACCAGCCTGACTGGGAGATATGTATGAGGGAGGGGAGATGAGGTGGGATGGACACAAGCTGGACCACAGTATCTGTGCCCTTTAATGTGTGGTTACCCAGAGGTTGAGACAACACTCCTGATTCCTGAGCTAAGAGCTCTGTGGGAACTGTTTTCTGACTCTATTATTGTGATGTTTTCTGGCAACAACCTTGTTTGTTCTTAGCATCTCCTTGGTTGGGTTCCTGTGAAACATGATCTGGACCATGAAGTGGAATCACCTACCAGCTTCCTACAACAGCCCCACTTTACCTTTGTACCACATACACTTCATCCTTGTTCTTTCTGGTATTCCTAGCTCAGGTAAGTTCACTTTGGTCTCTGCCACTGTGGCCTCCACAAATCGCAAGGCATTGATATTTCACTTCAATTAAACCATCAATTCAAGAAACATTCATTTAGCCCCCTTTGCTCATAGGACCATGTGTTTCAATATTACTGGGGGTTAAAAGTTGAGCTAAGGACTTGTCTCTGATCTCTGGGTCATTGCCCCCCTCCTAGGCATCTTCACCATTATTGGTTATACAGAATGTTATGATTATAGAGATGGGGGGATCTTACCCACTTTAAGTCCATTATGAAGGCCTGTGAAAGATGGAGATATATTTCAACAGAAGAATCTCTTTTAACAGGCATTCACACTTGTGAGCAAAGGGGGAAACTGTCATTGTTCAGATAACTTCCTGAATACAAGGGGGAAAGTTTGATAATTTTGTCCAATATATGAGGGATCACTGGCACCATTATGGAAGGGTTTTCATATATCTCTGAGCATCCATCTAAATATTGGTACTTTACATTTCTCTCTGATCCACTAATAGGTCATCTTAAATATTCATAATATAGGAAAATAGTGGAGATTGCTGGGTACTCCCCAAGAAGGATTTTTGGAACATAAGCTCACTGCCAAGGAAGTTAAGGGAATTAACATTTTTTGTAACTCCAAGAAACTTTATTCTCTGGGTCAGGAATCCTGAGTCACTTACTTAGCCAGGTAATTAACAAAAGCCATCAGAATATTCCAAGTTAACATTGTCTTTCTTTTTTTTAATTGTCTTGGTCCAGGACTCACTGAGATGTGAGATGTGACCTCCAAATAGGTCTCTGAATAGGGGATGGAAAATTCCTCAGAATTTATATGAAATAGTTGCATAAGAGCCTATGTTCACAGACCCATTTGGGGACCTCTATTCCTATTCCCCTAAATCCCAACAATTCTCCAGGTCTTATTTGGAGGTTGTGACACAAAGATGTCAATCTTGCTACCCAGATCTTCTCTGATTGGCCCTGAAAGAAATCTAGGGACAAGAAGAGTGAATAGAGGCAGAGGTTCCACATTAGTATCTTCATAAGGCAAATCTGCCAGCAAAAGTATTGATCATTTATGGCTAGCAGAGATCTCCTTGGTCTCCCAACTGAACAGTGTATACTAGAGTCACAGAGCATTAGAGCTGGGATGGCTAATTTTACACATGAACTGGTACAATCCCAACTCCTGGTTTTTCTGTTTATTTTCGAATTTATGTTTCATTTTCAATTTATGGACTATAACATTGCATGATAAAAAGATGATTGCATGTAAAACTATAAATCTATTATGTCCACCTTGCTATTCCTTTTAAATACATAATAAATTTACCATATGAATGTCTTTTTTTCCCCTTTTTTCTTCCCCTCTGTAATGTTTTTGTGATAGGAAGATTTTCCAGTCCCATTAATAGACCTCACATGGAGCCCTTTAAGGGAAGCTTGCTTGGGGAAGGCTTACTTGTAGGAAGGCTCTCACACCTTTTGGTACTAAGTTGATAAAGCACTGAACCAAGAGAGTTGTGATGCCTTCTGGCTCTGAGAAGTGTATATATACTCTGAGTTGATATTTTGCTTTGGGGGTTTGCTTATGAGAAGGATTTTTTGATTCCCTGGTTGAGACTCCGAATAGTCATATTCTCACAGCTCCCTGACTGCTCAGATGTAAAGGCTCTCTCAATCCAGTGGTGTATGTAAAGTTTATAGTAATATTGTTTTGGTTCATGTAGTTCAGAGCCCTGTCTCTTGGTTTGTTGGTCCTTGTGCTAATTTCTATACTTGTATATCTGACTTTTCCCCTGATTTAGAAGCTGTAATTAAAGAAGATTGCTAGCCCCTTAAGTTGCTAACTTTTCATTTAAAAAGCAGATTAAAGGACCTGTGCCAGCATACCATCCTTGTGGCAGCATCTTCTCCCACTCTGCTCTAGTGATGGCTCCCATTGGACATAAATATGTGTGTATGTGTTGATATATGTGTAAAATCATTTTATACATCTATTTATCAGTTCTTTCTCTGTCTTCAAATAGTATCTTCCTTCATATGTCCTTTCTAGTTCATTTTGGTATTTATAAGAGTCAAAATAAATTATTCACACTAAGTAATTTTTTAAAATATTGCTGTTATTTTATCCAACATTCTCTTGGTTTTGCTTATTTTGCTCTTCATTATTTTGTGCAGATCTATCCATTTTTTCTACGATTATAGAGCTCATCATCTCTTATACCCACAGGTAGTCCATCACAATCATATACCAGAACTTGTCCAGCCATTCTTCAATTAATGAGCATCTCTGCAATTTCCAGTTCTTCACCACCACAACGAGACATGCCAAAAATATTTTGGAAGATATAGTTCCTGGGTTCCTTTTGGCAATATGTTTTCATATGTTTTCTCTATTAAAATAATTGTAACTTTGAATATGAATGGGATTTACTCCCCCATAAAAAGAAAACAGAAAGTAGAATGGATTAAAAATTAAAATGCAACAATAAATTAAGAATCAGAGATACACACAGAATTAAAATGATTATGTTTTAACTCATGCATGCAATGTAACAGTAGCAATTATGATCACAGACAAATTTATGACTAAAATAGATTTAGTTCAAACTGATAAATATAATAGCTACATTTTGATGAAAGGTACCATAAACAATGAAGCAATATCAGTATTGAACCTACATAATAACATCCAAATTTTGAAAAGAAAATTCAAATGAATTAGAGATGAAGACATATAGTACTATGCTAATATTGGACTCTCTCAGAACTAGATAAATCTAATAAAACAAAAATAAAAAAGTCAAGAAAGTGAATAGAATTTTACATAAGCTAGATATGATAGATATCTGGAGAGAACTGATTGAAAAAAGAAAGAAATGCAAATTTTTCTCAGCAGTTATGGAACCTTGAAAAAGATTTACCATATAATAGGATATAAACATTTTGTAGTTAAAAGTAAAAATGCAGAAAGATTAAAAATATGCCTTGCAGATCACAGTGCAACAAAAATTATCTTTAATAAGGGACCATAGAAATATAGTAAACTACTTGAAAATTAAACAATTTAATCTTAAATAATGACTGGGTCAAAGAACAAATCATAGAGACAATCAACAATTTCATTATACATAATGAGAATAATGAGACAATACATCAAAACAAAAAGACGTGAAAGTAGTGATCAGAGGAAAATTTATATCCTTAAATACTTGCACCAATAAAATGAAGAAAGAACAGATTAATGAATTGAATATGACATTAAAAAAAAAGGCAAGAAAAAAACGAAAGGAAGCAGAGCCAAGATGGTGGAGTGATAGCAAGTACTCACCTAAGCTGTTTGACAAACTCCTTCAGACACCTCTAAAAAGAGAATCTGAACAAATTTTAGAGTGGCAAAATCCACTAGGAGACAGAGTTTGAGAGACTTCCAGCCCAGGACAACCTGGAATGTTGACAGGAATGACTGTTATATGGGGCTGGAGTAGTGCAGAGCACACAGGTTGTACCAACACAGACCCCACCAAAGCAAAGGAGAGCAGGAAGTGCCAGAAGGTCTGAGACAGAGGCAGCAGTGCAGATTACCAGAAGTATCAATCCAGAATGGGAATCCACTGGAACTGAGTGAAAGAGAAGTGCAGAATCCCAGGTAACAGCAGCAGCCACTCCTAAGACTATCCATCTGCAGATTAGATGTCTCTAAATCACTTACATGAACTTTGGGGAGCCAAGATGGCAGAGTGATGTCCTCTTGTTGGTCTTGAAAAAGCCAGAGAATATGTCCACAGGAAAAATCCTGTAATTGTTGGGATAACACAAAGGGAGAAATAGTCTCTTATCCAGAGAAGCTAGGAAAATCACAAAGGGGGGCCTCTTGCTGTGGCTTTTGGGGAACCAGTGCAGGACCAGAGCTGTCCCAGACATCCTCACATCAGCAAACCAGGAAAAGATCCTGAGCCCCAGAAGAGTGGAGCCCTTAAGCGCCAACACCAGGGACCCCTAGAGTACCTTAGCACAGTCAGGGAAATAGGGAAGAAACTAGCACAGATGGGGTTCACCAACCACTGAGTCCATCTGTACTCTACGTCAGGAGAGGAGACCTCTCGTGGCAGCACCATCACTCCCCCACACCTCATGCAGCAAGCTGCAGGGTAACTTCAGGGAAACTCAGAAAGACTTTACCTGGCCTCTGCTTTGGCACACCAGTCAGCTTAGCACCAGATAAGATGCAGCACTCCAGCTTCTAACTGAAACAACAGGAGACCAAAATAAACAAAGCCTCAAGTTTTAAGCACAAGAACCATGGGTCAGTGGCCCTGTGCCCCAGAAGCAGAGAACCACTGGAAAAGTCAGGAAAAAGGCAGTCATGATCAGGAAACAAGAAAGAAAAGACCATAGAATCTTACTATGGGAACAGGGACCAAAACATGAATACCAAAGAGGTCATCACTGAGACTGTACTCCCATGTGAAACTTCAGAAGGGAATATGAACTAGTCTCAAGTCCAAAGAGCATTCTTGGAAGAGCTCAAAAAGAATTTAAAAGTCAAATTAGAGAGGTAAAAGAAAAAACGACCAAAGATTTTTAAAAATATGAAAGAAGAAATCACGGAAGAATTTAAAAGAAAAATTGGACAAATGAAAAAGGGAAGACAAAACCTAACTGGAGAAAATAACTCCTTAAAAGGAAAAATTCAGGGGTGAAGCCAAGAAGGCAGAGTAGAAGGACAGACCTGCTCTAGTTCTACCCCCATAGCCCATAAAATATCTGTATAAAATGACTCTAAACAAATTCTAGAGCAGCAGAGGCCACAAAATGACAGAGAGAAAGAGATTTCCACCCCAAGACAGCCTTGAAGGCCAACAGGAAAGATCTATCACAGGATGCTCAGAGTAGAGTGAAACCCAGCTTTGGCCGTGCAACACAGACAGGACTGGAGCAGGCTTCAGGGCACAGAATCAAAGGTATCAGCTGCAGTTCCCAGATTTCTCAATCCACAAATGACAAAGACACCTTTAAAAGTCAGTGCGAAAGCTGTTTCAACTAGGTGAGGAGGGAGCAGGGCCTGGTCCTAGCCATGTCTCATGGTGGTGGCAGCCACTGCACCAGCAGCATCCTTTTTTGGAGCCCTCAGCCTAAAGACCCTGGGAGAATTTGGCCTCTGATCTGGATCTCAGCCCTAAGCGGCAGTCTTGGGGTGAGGAGGAGTGCTGGCATGGTGGAGATGGTGGTGACTGTGAAGAGGGAATCCTAGTTGCAGATCCTGGGCAGAAATGCTTGTGGTTCCTCCCAGACCAGAGCACAGGCCTTGATTGTGGCACCTTGGAGAACTGAAAACTTAAAGATCCCCAGTGTGTACCCTACATTTGATAAAGTACTCAAAAGTCAAGTGACTGGGTGGGAAAATGCTCCCAAAAAGGGGGAAAAAATAAGACTATAGAAGGTTACTTTCTTGGTAAACAGGGATTTTCTTCCATCCTTTCTGGTGAAGAGGAACAAAGCATACCATCAAAGAAAGACATAAAAGTCAATGCCCTTTCATCAAAAAGTTCTGAAAAATATGCAGTGGTCTCAGGTCATAGAAGAGCTCAAAAAGGATTTTGAAAATCAAATAAGAGAGGTGGAGGAAAAATTGGGAAGAGAAATGAGAGCAATGCAAGAAAATCATGAAAAGCTAGCCAAGAGCTTGCTAAAGGAGATGCTTCAGAAAATTACACCTTTAAAAACAGACTAACCCAAATGACAAAAGAAGTCCAAAAAGTCAATGAGGAGAAGAATGCCCTAAAAATCAGAATTAGCTAAAGGGCAAAGGAGGTTCAAACCTCACTGAAAAAAAATCGTTTTTAAAAATTAGGATGGAAGAGGATGAAAGCTAATGACTTTATGAGAAACCAAGAAATCACAAAACAAAACCAAAAGAATAAAAAAAAAGAAGACAATGTGAAATATTTCATTGGAAAAATAACTGACCTGGAAAATAGATACTGGAGAGACAATTTAAAAATTATGGAACTATCTGAAAGCCATGATCAAAAGAAGAGCCTAGACATCACCTTTCATGAAATTATCAAGGAAAACTACCCTGATATCCTAGAACCAGAGGGCAAAATAAATATTGAAGAATCCACTGAACACCTCCTGAATGAGATGCAAATAGAAAAACTCCTAGAAATATTGTAGCCAAATTCCAGAGTTCCCAGGTCAAGGAGACACTATTGCAAGCAACCAGAAAAAAACAATATGAGTATTGTGGAAATACAAACAGGATAACACAAAATCTAGCACCTCCTACATTAAGGGATCAAAGTGTCTGGAATATGATATTTCAGAAGGCAAAGGAACTAGAACTAAAACCAAGAATCACCTACCCAGCAAAACTTGGCATAATATTTCAGGGGAAAAAATGGCCATTCAGTAAAATACAGGACTTTCAGACATTCTTCATGGAAAGAAAAGAGCTGAACAGAAAATTTGACTTTCTGTTTTCTTGTTCTGGGAGCCAAGATGGTGGAGTGAGTGATAATTGCTATCTCCCTCCCCTTGTTGATCTTGACTATCCCAGAGAATATTTCACAGGGAAAAACCCTGAACCATGGGACCATGGGAGCAGCAAAAGTGGTAAAAAAAAAAAAAAAAAAAAAAAAAACTCTTGGCACGTGAGGCTAGGAAGATCACTAAGGAGGACCCCTTTTCCTGTGGCTAAGTGGGACCAGTGTAGGATCTGAGCTGTCCCAGACAACCCCACTTCAACAACCCAGGAAAAGATCCTGAACCTCAGGGAGATGAAACCAGCAACTGATAACACCAGGACCCCAGGTGTGCCTCAGCAGGCCAGGGCTTTAAGGAAGACACTAGTGCAGTCAGGATTATCAACAGCTGAGCTTTCCTATGCTCTAGCTCAGCAGGGGAGACCAGCTATGACCAGACCACCCCTCCCCCTCACTTAATGAGCTGGCTCCAGGGTAACTGCAGGGAAACCCAAAAAGACCTCACCTGGCCTCTGCTTTCCAACACCAGCCAGCTCAGCACCAGGTAGGCTACTGCATTTTAGCTTGTAGCTGAAAAACATCAGAGGCCAAAACACACAAATCCTCAAGCTTTAGGCACAAGAACTATGAGACAGAGCCCCCTATGCCATAGATGCAGAGATCTACTTTACAAGATAGGAAAAGGGTGATTGTCAAGAGTAAGAAGCTAAGCAGAAAAGACCATAGAGTCTTTGTATGGGGACAAGGACCAAAACACAAATACCAAAGAGGTCAGCATTGAGACTGTGCTCCCATTGGAAACTTCAGAAGGGAATATGAACTGGTCTGAAGCACAAAGAGAATTCGTGAAAGAGCTCAGGAAGGATTTTCAAAGCCCAATTAGAGAAATAGGAGAAAAGCTGACCAATTACTTTAAAAATATGAAAAAAGAAATCACAGAAGACTTTAAAAGGACAATTGGACAAATGCAAAAGGAAGTGGAGAACCTAACTGGAGAAAATATCTCCTTAAAAGGAACAATTGGACAGATGGAAAAGGAGATGCAAAAAGCTGAAGAAAACAAGTTGATAAAAATTAGAATCAGGCAAGTAGAAGCTAATGAATCTATAGGACATCAAGAATCAGTCAAACAGAATCTAAAAAAATGAAAAGAGAGAAGAAAATGTAAAATATTTAATTGGAAAAATAGCTTACCTGGAAAATAGATCCAGGAGGGAAAATCTCAGGATTATTGGTCTCCCCCAGAAAGCCCATGATGAAAAAAAGAGCCTGGACTATATCTTCCAAGAAATCTTTAAAAAATTCCCCAGAAGTCTTAGATCCAGAGAATCCACCATTCACCTCCTGAAAGGGACCCTAAACTAAAAATGCCAAGAAATATCATTGCTAAATTCCAGAACCATCAAGTAATGGAGAAAATACTGCAGGTGACCATAAAGAAACAATCCAAATAGTGTAGAGCTACAGTCAGAATCACACAGGACCTTATAGCTTCTACATTAAAAGATCAAAGGAACTGGAATATGATATTCCATAAGGCAAAGGAGCTGGGGCTAAAACCAAGAATTAATTTCTGATCAAAGTTGAGACAATGTTTCAGGCAAGGAGATGGACATTCAATGAAATAAAGGATTTCCAGACCTTCCGATGAAAAGGCCAGAACTCAGTAGAAAATCTGATCTTTTAATGCAAGTCTCAAGAGAGACATAAAAAGGTAAACAGGGGAAAAAAAACCAAAACATGTAACTCAATATGGGCAAATTGTTTACATCCCTGTAGGGGAAGATGATACTTGTTAGTCTTGAGAATTGGACATTTATTATGATATATGAAAGGGATGTACATAGATATAGAGAGAGTGGGTATAAATTAAATGATGTGATGATAATGAATGTAATTTAAGGGTGTAAACAGATTGTAATGGGTGATGTGAAAAGGAGGCTGAAAAAAATATATCCTATCACAGGGAGAGGCAGAAAATATATTAGAGTTGAGGTAAAGAGGGGAGGGAGATGAGCATGAAGATAAATGGAAAAAGTAGTAAGGAGAAAGGGGATTAAAATAGTAATGGGCTGAAAGAAGGGAGAGAAAGTGAGGGAGGTAGTGATCAAAAATTAAAACTCTATTGTGGAGGAAAAAGGAGAAGGGAGAACTAAAAGCACAAACCAAGGGAAAGGGGATGGAGGAAAAGATGCAATAGTAATCATAACTATGAATGTGAATGAGATGAACTCTCCCATAAAACAAAGATGGATAGCAGAATGGAATAAAAAACATAATCCAATAATATGTTGTTTACAAGAAACACATTTGAAATGGGGGCAAACAAACAGGGTAAATGTAAAAGGTTGGAGCAGAATATTTTGTGCTTCAGTTGATGTAAAAAAAGCAGGGGTAGCAATCCTAATCTCAGACAAAACTGAAACAGAAAGAGATCTAATCAAAAGAGATAAAGAAGGAAATTATATCCTGCTAAAAGGCACCATAGACAATGAAGAAACTTCATTACTAAACATATATGCTCCAAGTGGTATAGCATACAAATTCTTAGAGGAGAAGTTAAGGGATTTACAGGAAAAAGTAGACAGCAAGACTAGACTAGTGGGGAACCTCAAACTCCCACTCTCTGAACCTGATAAATCTAAACTCAAAATAAGCAAGAAAGAAATCAAGGAGGTGAATCAACCTCTGGATAAGGTAGATATGATAGATCTTTGGAGAAAATTGAATGGGGAAAGAAAAGAATATACCTTTTTCTCAGTGGTATAAGGCACATATTCAAAAACTGACCATGTACTAGGCCATAAAAACCTCACAATCCAGTGCAGAAAGACGGAGATAGTCAATATATCCTTCTCAGATCATAATGCAATAAAAATTATATGTTCTCAAAGACAATGGAAATATAAACCAAAAATTAATTGGAAACTAAACAATCTAATCTGAAAGAATTAGTGGATTAAACCACAGATTATAGAAAAAAATCAACAACTTAATTCCAGAGAATGACAATAATCAGACAACCTACCAAATCTTATGGGATACTACAAAAGCAGTTCTTAGGGGAAGTTTCATGTCTTTGAATATCTACTCCAATACTACATAGACTATTTGGGGAAATTGCTGAAGAAGGAGTACTACCAAAATCTTTTTATAATACAAATATGGTTCTGATAAATAAACCAGGAAGAGCCAAAACAGTGAAAGAAAATTATAGACCAATTTCTCTAATGAATATAGATGCAAAAATTTTAAATAAGATATTACCAAAAAGAAAACAGCAACTTATCACAAGAATAATACATTATGATCAGGTAGGATTTATACCAGGAATGTAGCACTGGTTAAATATTAGAAAAACTATTAGAATTATTGATCATATCAACAACAAAACTAACAGAAACAACATGATTATCTCAATAGATGCAGAAAAAGCTTTTGACAAAATACAACACCCATTCCTATTGAAAACACTGGAAAGCATAGGAATAAAGAGAACTTTCCATAAAATAATAAGCAGCATCTATCTAAAACCTTCAGCAAGCATTATATGCAATGTGGACAAGCTAGATTCATTTCCAATAAGATCAGTGGTGAGACGAGGATGTCCGTTATCACCACTGTTATTCAATGTGATATTAGAAATGCTAGCTGTAGCCCTAAGAAAAGAAAAAGAAATTGAAGGAATTAGATAGGCAAAGAATAAACTAAGTTATCTCTCTGCAGATGATATGATGATTATATTTAGAGAATCAAGGAAAAAATTACTTGAAATAATAAACAACTTTGGCAAAGTTCCAGGTTACAAAATAAACTCACATAAATCATCTGCATTTTTATTTATTACTAACAAAGTTCAAAAGCAAGAGATAGAAAGAGAAATCCCATTTAAAGCTATGGTAGACACTATAAAATATTTGGGAGTCTACCTGCCAAAACAAACCCAGGGACTATATGAACACAATTATAAAACAATTTTTGCACAAATAAAGTCAGATCTAAGTAAGTGGAAAAACATCAGTTGTTTGTGGGTAGCCCAAGCTAATATAATAAGAATGGCAATTCTACTTACTTTAATTTATTTATTCAGTGCCATAGCAATCGAACCACCAGAAAATTATTTTCTAGAGCTAGAAAAAATAATATCAAAATTCATCTGGAAGATCAAAAGATCCAGAATATCAAGGGAACTAATGAAAAGAAATGCTAGGGAAGGTGACCTAGCCCTACTAGATTTCAAAGTGTATTATAAAGCATTAATCATCAAAACCAGTTGGTACTGGCTAAGAAACAGAGGGGTAGACCAGTGGAATATGTTAGGTACTCAAGACAGAGTAGCTAATGAATATAGCAATCTACAATTTGATAAACCCAAGGACCCCAGCTTCTGGGATAAGACCTCACTGTTTGATAAAACTTGTTAGGCAAACTGGATAACAGTGTGGGGGAAACTTGGCATAGACCAATGCCTGACACCATACACAAGAATAAAGTTCAAATAGATATGTGATCTGAGTAAAAAGATTGATACTATAATCAAATTAGGGGATCAAGGAATAGTGTATTTATCAGATTTACGGAGAATGGAGAAATTTATGACCCAAAAAGACATAGAGAACATTATGAAGTACAAAATGTATAATTTTGAGTACATTAAACTGAAAAGTTTTTGAACAAACAAAGTCAATGCAACCAAGATTAGGAGGGAGGTAGAAAACTGGGAAAGAATTTTGGCAAATAGTATCTGTCATAAAGACCTCATTTCTAAAATAAATAGAGGACTGAGTCAAATGTAAAAGAATACAAGTCATTCTCCAATTGATAAGTGGTCAAAGGATATGAACAGGGAATTTTCAGAGGAAGAAATTAAAGATATTTATAATCATATGAAAAAATAATCTAAATCACTATTGATTAAAGAGATACAAATCAAAACATCTCTGAGGTACCACATCACACCTATCAGATTGGCTAACATGACAAAACAGGAAAATGATAAATGTTGGAGAAGATGTGGGAGAGTTGGAACGTTAATTCATTGTTGGTGGATCTGTGAGCTGATCCAACCATTCTAGAGAGCAATTTGGAACTATGTCCAAAGGGATACAAAAATGTGCATACCCTTTGACCCAGCAATATTGCTTCTAGGACTGTATTCCTGTGGGGAAACTAAGGAAGTTTCTTCCCCAGCCCCTTGCACAACCACCACATGACTTATCATAAGGAATGTAACATAAATGTGATAGGCTTAACTGGGAGTGCCAGGGGAAGTAGCAGAATTAACAAAGCATACAGCCAGGGCAAAGGGACCTTCACTTTAAAAGTCATAAAACTCCTTAAGGGAGGAGGAGTCTGTGTTCAAGGACCTGACCAGTCCTTTGGCATGTAAGTCAAAGTCAATAATGGGAACTTTTGTCCAGAGTTCCTTCTTTGTTCTAATGGTCCTCTTTTCCCTGAAGTTACATGTATAAAGGAACTGGGTGAGAAAAGGATTTTTGGATGTCTTTTGCTACAGAAGTGGGGACACCTGCTTCTCTTCTCCCAGCCAGAACCTTTGCTGACTGCTTCTCCCCCTCCCACCTTCAACCTCCCAATTGTGACAAAGTGTTGGAGCTCAGACTTGTCTGGTGATACATAATTTTTCTATTCTGTCTTAACTATTATTTACTGCTCATATGTATACACTTGCTAACTTGCACTAATTGTAGTAATAAAACTTAATTGCCTATTAAGCTTGTTTTAGTGCATGTCATTGTATCTTAAGAATCAAATTTAAAGAAAAGTACTGCAAAGTCTATGTAATCCCTTTCCATTACAATCCCAAAGGGATCGCAAAAATGGGAAAAGGTCCCACGTGTACAAAAATATTTATAGCCCTCTCTTTGAGGTGGCCAAAAACTAGAAATGAAGGGGATGTCCATTAATTGGGGAATGGCTGAACAAGTTATAGTATATCAATATAATGGTGTGTTACATGAAATAATAAAGAAGAACACTTCACAGAAGCCTGAAAGTACTTATATAAACTAATGCTGAGTGAAATGATCAGAACCCAGAGAACATTGTACAGCCACAATGTATGAGGACTGTTTATGATAGACCTAGCCCTTCACAACGTTGCAAGGACCTAAAACATTCCCAAATGACTCGAGGCAAAATGCCACCCCCATCCAGAGAAGGAACTATGGAATTGGAATGCAGAATGAAGCAGAATATTTTCTCTTCTGTTATGTGTTGTTAACTGGTTTTTTACTCCTGGTGTCCCCTATTCATTTTAATTCCTCTATGCAACATAACAAATGTGAAAATGTGCTTAATAAGAATGTACATGTAGAACCCATGTGAGATTGCATACTGTCTTGGGTAGGAGAGGGAAGGGAGGGGAAGAAAGATCTAAGACTTACGGAAGTGATTGTACAAAACTGAAAATAAATTAATAAAAAAAGAAAAACATTAAAAATCCCCAATTAAACACTAAATTGAAAATCCTAAAAATTAAAGGTTAGATTAATACAATAAATATCCATTGAATTAATGAATAAAAGTAGATTGGTTTTATGAAAATGCAGTAAAATTAATTTAATTTAAAATTAATTTAAAAGAAATGGTTGAATATATCACTAACAAAGATGAAATTAAAACAGTTATAAAGAGTTATTTTGCCCAATTATATGTCAGTAAATGTAGCAATTTAAGTGAAATGGAAGAATATTTACTGGAATATAAAATGCCTAGATTAAAAGAAGAGGAAATGAAATATCAAAGTAGACCAATTTCTTTAAAAAAAAACCCAAAACATTTGAACAGACCATAAATGAGTTTTGTTAAGAAAAAAGCCAAGACCAGACAGATTTAATGGTGAAGTCTATCAAACACTGAAAGATCAAGAAACACCAATATGAAATAAATTATTTGGAATAATAGGCAGAGAAGGGATCCTACCAAACCCCTTTAGTGAAACAAATACATTAATTATAACTAAAAGCAGGAGAAGTGAATGTAGAGAAAGACAGTTATGGACCAATTTCATGAATGTAATATCTTAAATAAAATATTAGCTAAAAATGCCAGAACAATATATTACAAAGAATATACATTGTGACCATTTGGGATTTTTACCAGGAATGCAGGAATTCTAGATAATAAGGAAAACTATTAACATAATTGATTTCATCAATAATAACTTTAAAAATCATACCATTCTATCAATAAATACAGAAAAGGCTTTTCATAAAGTAAGATACTCATTTGTATTACAAAAAAAATTTGACAGTAATGATATGAATGGATTTTTCCTTAAATTGATAAAGGACATGTGTCTAAAACCATTAGCAATCATCATTTCTGATGGGATTAAGCTAGAAGCCTTCCCAGTAAGATCAAGTGTGAAGCAAGGATGCCAACTGACACCATTACTCAGTATTATACTAGAAATCCAGCTAGGTGGTATAGTGGATAGAGCACCAGTACAGAGGGTCAGGAGGACCTGAGTTCAAATCTAATCTCAGACACTTGACACTCACTACCTGTGTGACCTTGGGCAAGTCACTTAACCCCAATTGACTCATCTTGGGTCATCTCCAGTCATTCTGTTGATATCTGATCACTGGATTCGGATGGCTCTGGAGGAGAAGTGAGGCTGGTGACCTGCACAATGCTCCCTCACTCAAAACAAAGTCAAGTGCAAGTGATGTCATGATTTCTCTGATGGCATGGTCTTCTTGGGCAATGAAGGACAAACACACACAGAAATTCTAGCAAGAGCACTAAAGGAAAGAGAAACCAAAGGAATCAGAATAGGGAGCGAGCTAATAAATTATCTCTTTCTGTTGATAATATGATGATATGTTTGGAAAATAAGAAAGACTCAAAAAGTTAATTGAAACAATAATTTTAGTAAAGTAGCAGAATATAAAGTAAATCCACAGAAATCATCTACATTCCTATAGATCACAAACAAAACCCTGAAAGAAAATAGTAAGACATGCTTCATTTAAAAGAACTCTAGGCAGGACAAAACACCCAACACTCATTTTATAAGCAAGGCAACTATGGTGGAAGCTGATTAGGACTTGCTTAACACGACATGATAGAAGCAGGACATGAATCTGAATCTTCTGACGTCCAGTCAAGAATTCCTAGGATTCTGCTTCCCTGGGGCTCACAGGACTTCTCTGACTTCGGTCCTATAGAGAGGGAAAAAGAGGCATTAAATGAGGTCTGAAAGACTCTAATGTCAGGGCAGTTTCCTTCAGGGTTCAATAAAGTACTTTCTAAACTCTCCCTCTCTTCCCTACCAAGGAGACCAACATATGCTGGTGATTAAGGCCCTTAGTCTTAGGAAAGCCACCCCTGGGGAAAAAAAGAGCAAGACTGATAGGCTTGGAGCAAAACCTCAGGCCAAGTCAGGCCAGGACCCAGACCTTTTCATGGAGATGCCACATACAGGGCACTTAGGAAGACAGCACCTGGATGAAGGTTTCAGTTAGAAAGATGTCCCAGGGTTCCAGGAGGCTCAGGCTACCTCCCTCTGATGTGCAGACTTCTAAGGCTACTGAGGTCCAGACTAGTACCTGCCCTCTTGACCTGTGTATAAGTGAGGTTGTCAGAACAAATACCCTCCACAGATGCAAGAGTTTCATGTCTTCTGATCCAGACCCAGCCAAAAAAATAGGAAGCTTAGACTGTGTTATTGAGGACTCAGTTATTTCTCCCTTTTTGGCAAAGGGCCCAAAAAATCCAGTTTCTTGTGAACTCTGTACCAAAGAACTGCAAGGAGATAATCTCCAGTGACATATAGAGTCAGATAGAATCACAGTTTTGGAACTGGAAAAGGCCAAAGAGGTCATTGAGCTCAATCCTATTTTACTGAACCATTAGAGGCCCAGCGAGGTCTAGTGACTCATTGAAAATTCCACAGCTAGCCATTAGCAGAGCTAACATTTCAACTCAAATCCTTTCCTTTCAGGCCCAATAAGTCAGGATGCCATCACTACAGTGATGCTCTGGGAGCCTCCCACATTCCCATAGTCACATTCCTCCTCCCCACTGAGCTGCTCTCACACAGGCACAGAGGCTCTCTGGCCCAGGCTCCTTCTAAAGCTCTCAGCTACAGAGCCACAGGATGAGGGCAAGTCCAACACCAGCCCAGAAGTCTGGGCTTCCTCTGCTTTAGGAAGTTATCTCTGGGTAGCCTCAGTGCTGGTGCAGAGACCGTGATGGGGCCTCCAGAGACCACTGACAGGAGCTGTTTCCTTCCTGCCTCCACCCCAGACTTTCCACTCACAATCAGCTGCCCTGGCTACATAAATATACAAGGCACTGAAGGGAAGAATGTCTTGTCTCCATCTAACAGATGTATCACAGTGTGTAAACTGATTTTACCAAAGACGGTCTAACAGCAGTGGAGTGCCTGGGCAGGAACACATTCAGAGCTAAATAGTCCTGGCTTCCCTGACCCTGCTCTGAATTCCATATTCACTCCTCCATCCCCATGTTCTCTGATTCTCTGCTGTTTTGTCCCTGGTTCTCCGCACAGGATCGTTCACAGTATCTGGCCCTCAGATGCTGCCCATCCTGGCCTGGGTGGGGGAAGATGTCCAGCTCCCTTGTCACCTCTCCCCTAAGATGGATGCTCGAGAAATGACTGTGAAGTGGGTCAGAGGCTCAAGGGTTGTACACTTGTACCGCAAGGGACAGGAGATGAAGGAAGTCCAGGCCCCTGCATTCCAAGGGAGGACAACAATGCTGAGAGAGGACATGGCTGAGGGGAAGGTGACCGTGATCATCCACCAAGTCCAGCTCTATGACACTGGCCTGTACACATGTTATTTCCAGAAAGGCTCCCTTTACAATGAAACCAGCTTTGACCTTCAGGTAGCAGGTAGGTCCTACCTGGTCATGAATTTTCTCTGGAGTTGGGAGGGACCTTCAGATACTGGTATTGGAGCAGATCTTTAAAGTGTCCAAGGTCCTTTTCATTCATTGTCTCACTGGAATATCACAACTAGCTTTTAGATTTGTATATGTGTCACAGGGACCACCCAGGCCCCCACTGACTGAAAGGCAGCTCTGTTGCCTTTCAGACCCTCAGGGTCCTGTGGTACCTTTAAAGGGGTTTAGGGTTTCCAACCTCCCTGACATTAGTTCAAGTGCCCCCTACTGCTATTCTCCCAATTTTAGACTCTTCTGTCCCTTTTTTCCATGTAACAACTTAATATTCAGATTAGTTTTTCTGTATTAATTGTTAATTATACACTATCATGGGAACAAATGTACAAAGGACGCTTTACCTGACACCTGAGGCCACTGTCCTCCCCACACAGACCACCTCAGTCTCTGGACAGTTGCAGGGTGAAGGGAGTTCAGGTTGATAGCTTATCCCAGTTCCTACATAGTGTAGTCCTACATAGTGTAGTCCCACCAAGTTCTGAGCCCAAAACTCCCTTGGATTCGAGTCCCAGGCCCCCCTGGCTTCTCACAACTTCCCTTCTGGACTGGCAGCAACATTTGGCTTTATTCTTCTTCCAAGGTCTCCATGACTTGGATCTGGGTAGGGTGGGAAATCTATGTGCCATGTCTAGAAGTGAAAATCACCAACAATAAACCCTATCCACAATCTAATCTTGTTGCTAGAGGGACATGAGGTCTAGATTGGGGAGGGAAAGAACCTTCTTCCTTACCCAGCTCACTTCATGGAATCTGTGCTTTGGGTAAATGACCCATCTAGTACCTCCATCCTCCTAGGGTGGTTAGGAGGGCCACGGGAGATCACCTATGGGAAGTGCTTTAGGAATCTGGGAGCCTATAGAAATACTGACTGTGATTGTCATTATCCCTGGTATTGTCATTATCATCATTTTGTTGTTATTATGAGGAGGGCTATTGTGAGAATCAAGGGAGATAATATTTTTAAAGCTCAGAGTACAATATCTGAAACATAGCCCTCACTAAAGAAATAATTATTTCCTTCCTACTAATACTGTCATATAGGTACAATAACATCGTAACCTCCAGTTTACAGATAGATTGATGGTCAGATGGGTTTAATGTTGTAGCTTGAATAGTATTTGGGAAAAGGCCACAAAAAGTAGCAAATCCCATTAATCCAGTCTCCTCAATGTCCCTAAACCTTGGTTCAGATTCTCTAACATCACCATCACCATTCATCCCTCTAACTCAGAGGGATCAATCAACAGGATAGTATCTGCAGTCTCACATGTGGTGAGATCATTCTATGTTACAAGACTTACAAGCAGATATCTAAAAGCAAAAAGATGAGGACTGATGGGGGAGTAAATAAAATTTCAAAACAAATTCTGGAGTGGAAGAACCCAATAAAGGATGAGGTGAAATAATTATATGGCCCAAGACAACTTAGAGGGTTGGGAAGAAAAATCTATCTCAGTTGGTCATATCTATATATAATATTACCAAAGCTCAGTGAGAAGAGATAAGAGAAAAATTATCTAAACTAATTGTAGACAATATAAAATATGTGGGATTCTATCTGATAAGAAAAACCCAGGATCTATATGAACACAATCACAAAATGCTTTTCACACCATTGAGGTCAGATCTAAACAATAGGAAAAATATCAATTTCTCAAGAGTTGGTTTGAACTAATATAATAAAAAATAACCATTCTAGCTAAATTTATTTATTTGTTCAGTGACATTCCAATCAAACTACCAAAAAAATTATCTTCTAGACCAAGAAAAATAATAACAATGTATCAAGGGAATTAATGAGAAAAAAAATCAAAGAAATGGAGCCAAGCAGCACCAGATCTAAAACTACATTATAAAGTGACAATCATCAAAAGTATTTGGTACTGGCTAAGAAACAGAGTGGTGGATCAGTGGAATATACTAGGCACACAAGACATAATAGGAACTATAGTAATCTACTGTTGATAAACTCAAAGACTCCAGCTTCTGGGATAAGAACTCAGTATTTGACAAAACTGCTGGAAAACCTGGAAAATTGTATGGCAGAAACTAGGCATAGACCAACATCTTACATCATGCACCAAAGTAAAGTCGAAATGGGTACACGATTTATACATAAAAGGTGTTACCATAAGCAAATTAGGAGAGCAAGGAATAGTTTACCTGTCAGATCTATGGAGAAGGGAAGAATATATGACCCAACAAGAAACAGAGAATATTATGAAAGGCAATATGGATTATGATGATTATATTAAAATAAAAGAGGGTATTCCACAAACAAAGGGGATTCATCCAAGATTAGCATGAAATTAGAAAGCTGGAAATAACTTTTACAGTCAGTGTCTCTGATAAAGGCCTCATTGCTAAGAAAAAGAGAGAACACAATTAAATGTTTAAGAGTACATTCCACAATTGATAGTCAAAAGATATAAACAGACAGTTTGCACATGAAGAAACAAAAGCGATCTCTAGTCATATAAAAAAATGCTCTAAATCACTATTGATTAGTGAAATGCACATTAAAATAACTCTGAGGTACCATGTTCCACCTATTAGATTAGGTAACTTGACAAAACAGGAAAATGACAAATGTTGGAGATGATATGGAAAAATTGGAACGCAACGCACACGTGGTTGATGGAGTTGTGAATTGATTCAAAAATTCTGGAGAGCAATTTGGAACTATGCTCAAAGGGCAACCAAACTATGTAGATGTAGATATAGATAGAAATAGCTAAAGATAGATATATATCTATATCTATCCATCTCTCTCTCTATCTTTATCTATCTATCTATCTATCTATCTATCTATCTATCTATCTATCTATCTATCTATATACATATGTAGGTATATATCCTTTCCAGTATTATCACTACAAGGTTTGTATCCCAAAGAGATCATAAAAAAGGGACAAGAACCTATATGTGTAAAAATATTTATAGAAGCCCTTTGAGTGGTGGCAAAATATTCAAAAGTGACAGGATACCCATCAATTGAGGAATAGCTGAGCAAATTGTGGTATATGAATATAATGATAAACCATTGTTCCGTAAGAAATGATGAGCAAGTAGATTTCAGAAAAATCTGGAAAGACTTTTGTATGAACTGATGCTGAATGAAGTAAGCAGAACCAGAACATTGTACACAGTAACAACATTATACAAGATAGATTCCTTCCCTTGAAAGATTTCTCTCTTCTCAGCAATGCAACGATCTGAGACAATTCCAATAGACTCATGAAGGAAAATGCTATCTATTTCCAGAGAAAGAACTATGGAGTGTGAATGCAGATTGAAGCATAGTATTTTCTCTTTTTTTCTCATGGCTTTTCCTTTTTGTTCTGATTTTTATTTCATACATGGCTAATTGAAATAGATTTAATATGATTGTGACTACAGCAGAATGTTTACCATATTAGAGTGGGGATGAGGGAGAGAGGGAGGGAGAAAAAAATTTGGAGCTCAAAATTTTATAAAAGTGAATGTTGGAAACTGCCTGTATATGGAATTGGAAAAAATGAAATACTCTTAAGTGGGGGGAAAAGAGAATGAATATACACTACAGCAGAGAGTTCATAATTGTGAAATCCTACAAAGAATGAAAATTTGGAGGGACAATAGAAGATATTTTTTCAAAATCATTCTTTTTACAGAGGAAGAAAGTGAAGCTTAGAGAATGAATGAGTAAGCAGGTAGTAAGGAAGCTCCTAACTGGCTAACTGAACAGCTGGAAAGAAAAGAAAACCATTTATTAAGTGCACACTACAGGCCAGCACTGGATGCACAAACGAAAAAGGAAGGTAGGCTCTGCCCTCAGGAAGACTCCATTCCAACAGCAGAGAGAACAAGAGGACAGGAGTGGGGGCCAGGGGAGGGAGCTGTGCTTTGGAGAGTTTAAGGAGTGGACAGTGGAGCAGTCTATTGACACACTTTCCCTAGAGGCAATGGTTGGTTCTGATTCAGTAACAGTGCTCAGGACCAGATGTGGAAAGGTAAGGAGAGTGTTTGGGCCTGGGGGGAGATGACCCACAGCATCAGGGTGAAAAATGACCAAGAGCATTCTGAAAGGTAGGGAGAGGAGAACTTAACTGCAGTCATACAGAAGGGTCATGGGAGGGTCAAGTTCAGAAGCCAGGTCTCTCAGCACTCATAGACTCTCTGTTCACTACAATCTGGGAGTGTCCTGTTTAAATTGTACTTACTTTTGGCAGAGACTGGCATATTCACCCATTTGCTATCATAACTCCTTGGCAAGAATGGAGGATCAGACCTTTCCCAATCTTAGCCCGGGGAAATGCAGATACACCAGACATACCTATCCATTTATCCAGGTGACCAGACTCTACAATTCTCCAGTGAATTGAACTGCTCCTGCACATAGAACCCTCCCCTGCCTCGGTGGCCCACCCTCCTTCTAACTCAGCTGCACAGTCAATCACCTAAGGCCCAGGCATACCCCCACCCAAGAACCTGGGCTCCCTCTTCCCTTTCAAGTGATCAATGGGCAGTGGCAGAGTAGAGGCCAATACAATGCACCCCTCAAGGCCAGTGATGGCATCTTTTGCCTTCCTGGCCTCCACACTAATTCTCCATCATCTGAAAAGTTTCCCTCCTTTCTGACCATAGGAAGTAGTCAGGAGAATGTCTTGTCTCCAAGGGGAGCAGGGAAAGAAAGGAATTTCTCTAGAACTGGGCCCACAGAAGCCGGTGATCCAGAAGTCAGACCTGCATATGCTGGGCCCTCAAGCACACAAACGAATACTCTTAATCCTTGGTCTACACTGTCCTCTGATTTTCTTCTGTTCTGTCCCTAGAATGCAAGAAAGGAGCATTCTCAGTGACTGGCCCTGTTCAGCTCATTCAGGCCAAGCAAGGAGAAGATGTCACACTGTCCTGTGAACTCTCCCCTAAGATGGATGCTTGGGACATGACTGTGAACTGGTTCAGAAACCAGACCCTTGTGCACAGGTACAGCAATAGGGACAAGCTGGAAGAATTCCAGGGTGCTGAGTTCCAGGGGAGGATGGAACTACTACATCATGACATGGCTGAGGGGAAGGTGACCTTGAGGATCCATCAGGTCCAGGTCTCTGACTCTGGTCGATACACTTGTTGTGTCCAGGCACCTGACAATTATAATGAAACCCATATGGAGCTGCAGGTAGCAGGTAGGTCCTGCAGGGTTTATGGGTTTCTTCTCAATCACAGACTGTTAGAACTGGAAGAGATTATAAAGAGCATGCAGTCAAAACCCCTCATTTAACAAATGAGGCAAAGGGGACCCAGAGACTGGAGGGACTTTGAAATTTGGAAATGTCTGGACTGAGAATAAGACCCCTGTCTTCTCACTCCATATTTGGCCATTTTCTTCTCCCAGACACATCCCTCGAGTCCTCAGAAAGGGACAAAGTCCATTTGGGAAGTGAATCTTAACCTATGATTTCAATTCTCTTTGCTCCTTTGGACCTTTCAGGCCTGCTGTTTTCTTCTAAAAGATATCTGTCCTGGAGCTCAAAAATGGGGATGATTTTATCCTCTCTCTCAAAGATGCCAGGCCTGACATGTCCCTCAAAAGCCATACACCGAGTGGAGTATGAAGGTCTAAGACCTTCTTGACTCTCATCTGTATGGCTTCCCTCCACAGTGATGTCATCTAAGGTCCCATCACCTCTGAAAGTCTCTGAATCTGTAAGGATGCAACTGTGAGGAGGAGGTGGGAATTGGCCTGAATTGGGAGTCAGAGGACCCAGACTTCAGTCCTAGCTCTGGGACTTACAAGGTGAAGGAGAGAAGGCCTTTCTCTCCCATTTTCCTGTAAACTGAGACAGCGGGCTAGATTCTCTCTAAGCCCCCTTCTGCTTCTTACATTCTGTTCTCTGAAGTCCTGGGGAAGCTTGGTTTTGGGGGGATGTTTAGAGGCTGATGGAGTGGAAGACTGCATCATCTGTGCACAAAGCCACCAACTGTACCCAGAACTTCCTAAATCCTGACGCCTTCTCTGCCCCAGGCATCAGGGACCAAGGCGTTTCCCTTTCTCTGATTTAGGCAATAATGGAGTTTTTGCCCTATTTTCAGAGAATCTCCCCTCATCTTGGATGATATTTGCTATGATTGCTGCTGTATTATCGGTGGCCTTCATTGGTTTCCTCTTCCTTATTTATTTCTTTGGCCTAAGAAACCTACAGAGAAGCAGAGGTAAGAGACGGACATGCCTTATACCTTTAGTGCTTCCGTTACTCTACAGACCCCCGGGGTTTTTCCTGTGAGAGGTATCTGAGTTTCCCCTACTTTGCTGGACTCGTGCACCTCCCTTGGCTCTGCACATCTGGTCTAGTCCTGGGTTCTGGGACCTGGGCTTTGCTGGGATGACAGAGAAACTCCAGGGCAGTTCCTGTGATAGTTGAGTTGTGTCAGAGATGATTATCCACTGGGAATAAGGACAATGATCTCTTGTAGAGAAACCTCTTAGCCATATTCTCACCTCAGCCACATCCTCCATACACCCCATCCAAGATCTGGTTTCTGGGTTATTTTTTAGGTCTAGGAGGGATAAGGATTGAGGGGCTGCCCTTTGCCAGGCAGCCTGTTCCAGAACTGTTCCCTTTAATCCTTAAATGTGGACCTGATCTCAGGCACCAGCCACAGTCTTCTCTGGATGTCCTAGTCTCTTCTTCCTTACTCTCAGACACCATGACCCCATCCCCAGTCCCTTCCCCAGGCCTACCCACCCACAGGCTGACTCAAGGAATTTAGTTATTTTGAGATGGAAATATTATTTTAATCAATGATTTTTAGGTGTCAGTGAGGTTTTCCTTCATCTGAGTCTCATTTGTGAGAGAAATGATTATTTTTCTCTTACATTAATAACTAATTATTAATTGACATTAAGATTTGTTTTTCTATTTCCTCATTTAGAAATACACTCCTGCAGATTATATAGCCAATCTTTAAATGAAATTACTCAAATTACTCAATTTGCTCAAAAATTTACTCTACCCAGACCATCTTATCTAGGTGGAATTGTTGCCCCATCCAACTAGAAAACCTTTACAAAGAGAATCTAATTCAGGTGAATTCCAGCTCTTTATGTTCTACTCAGACAGGCTTGAGTGGTGATATTGGAGGGAAGGGGGATAAGATCTTTTTGTATAGATTGCTAGGGGGACTAATCTGATTGTAGATGATGAGTCTGTCTTTGTCTGTGAGTGACAGAATCAAAGTTATGTCCCCCCAGCCCCTCATTAGAATAGGATCACTTTTCATTATAATATTCATTCTCTTATCAATTATTAGCTAGTCAGAGTTGATTTCGAAATGCTCACTTTTCCACATGAAGAGGTCTTCAGGAGGGGTCTTTGATTTACCATAGAAAGCCAAAGGACCATCCTTTTATTAATTATTCACTAGCTATCATTATTAAAATGATTAGTTACCTAGAAACTGAGTCTCTCCAACTTCTCCTGCCTCACCCTTCTCTACTCATTGAATCAGCCTGGTCCCAGGTGCCAGCTCCTCTCCCCAGCCTCCTGGCAGCCCGGCTCCCATCACTGCCTCCCTGCTTCCAGCTCCTCTGTCCTGAATGAGGCAGCCTCCTGCTCATGCTCCTGTCCTGGTAAACTGAGGCCCTGAGTCTTAGGGGGAAAAGTTGGAGCTTCCCCTAGGAGTGATATCCTGAAGGCATCTGGAACCTACCTGGAACTCAGGACCTCCTGATTTGTCACCTGTTATCCCTTCAGTTGTCAGGCTTTCTACCTTACCCTCTGGCAGGAAGATTTTATTTGTCCAGTTGAATTGGTCTTTTCAATTCAATTCATATTTGTTCTAGAAAATAACATTTCTATTTTAAATGTTTCCTTGGTATTTTATTAGTTTATATCGTTTATTTTTATCTTCTCTCTAATTTGATTATGGAATATTTTGCATTTGTGTTTTTTATGTCCTGTTGGGGTAGCCCTGGGCTAGTCACTTAACTTTCCTTGCTCTCTGAGATTAGAGGAAGCAGAGGAGGCACAGACCGCCATTACTGTTTAAAATTACTCCTCCAGAATTCCCTAGACAAATGAAATCCCAACCAATTCCCTTATGCTTTAAAAAATCAGTTATATTTACTTTTAAATTATTCCAATATTTTTCAAATATTGCCTTAAACGCATATTTAAGATGTTTTTTATTTCTTGTTTTTTTTTTTCATTTAAAAGGGTATTCCATTTCCTTTATCAAGATACTGCTAACCCTCATAAAACAATTGGTTTTGACAGACGTGACCAATTCCAGGAGGTGGACAGAGATGCAGCAGGGACCAGCAGGAACCCCCTGCCTCTCCTGAGTACCTACACCTTCCCCCAGAGCTCCCAACCAGAGAATCCATCTCTCTTTCAGTGATATAGGAAGGGGAAGGTGGGACATCATGAGCACAACATGGGACTTTCAGCAATGGTAGAATTCTGCACGCCTCCACCCCCAAATCCATCACCAAAGACAGTAGATTGTAGCTTATGGATGTCTAGGCCACTCAGAGGGAGCCTTTTCATTTCCTCTTTGAGCACATCATTTAAAAATACGTATTTTTAGTTTACATCATTCAGTTACACAAGGTTTTCAGTTCCAAATTTTCTCCCTCTTCCCCCTCAACCTCTTCCCAAGTCAGCATGCAGTCTGATATAGGCTCCACATAGACATTCACATTAAACATATTTTCACATTAGTCATGTGAATTATTCACATTGGTCAAGAATTATAACCAATGGAATGAACCACGAGAAAGCATAAACAAAACAAAACAGAGAGAGAGAAAATAATGTGCTTCAATCTGCTTTCAGACTGTAGTCCTTTCTCTGGATATAGATAGCATTCACTATCAATGATCCTTTCGAAGTTGTCCTAGAACCTTGCATTGACTGAGAAGAGCCAAGTATATCAAAGTTCATCATCTCACAATGTGGCTATAACTATGTCCAGTGTTCTCCTCGTTTTGTTCCCTTTACTCATTAGCAGTTCATATAAGTCTTTCCATGTTTTTCTGAAGTTTGCCTCCCCTTGAGCACATCATTGATCAACCCACTTCAGAACTGAGCATTTTACTCCCCTGGTGGTATCATGGAGGGTAGATAGTTCAGAATAGTGGATCTGGTTATGAGTTGGCAAGGGTGAGATTTCTGCAGAAGTTCCCTGTTGCCAGGAGGATGGGTACCTCAGAATTGAAGGAATACAGAGGGTCAGGCGAGGCTTGTCAGGACATCTGGAGCCATCCCCAAAGCCATTCAGTGCAGATCCAAGGCTCATCAGAAACACCTGTTCAGAGGCTCCCCACTGGGGCTTTGTCTTTCAACATCAGTCAGTGGACACTTATTAAGTACCTATGGTGTACCCACCCCACCCTGTGCCAAGACCTGGGAATATAAAGACAAAAGATAATCTCTCCTTTCAAGGAACTTACCATCTGATGGAGGAGACAACAAGCAAAACAGAATGTATATGGGAAAGATTGGAGAGAATTCCTAGAAAAATCACCAAGAATAAGGAGGCCTGATGACTGGAGGAGACAGTGAGGCTGAGGATTCTGTGCAGCTCTGCCTCACTTCAACCCAGTTCAGGAGCAAGTCAGGACAACACCACTGAAGGGCCTCCATGGGGCCTCTACCCAGAGAGAAGGCCTTCTGGAGCAGGCATTGGTGGTTAAACCTGTGTCTCACTTGTTTCTTACACAGGAGCCTCATGATTTCTGGTCTAAGTGTAAGCTTCCTCCTCCCATGGATGCTGTGTGGATTTGTGGGAAGGAGTTGTGTGGGATGGCTTGGATCCCTACTTAATTGATTACTCAGAGGCCTCTCAAAGTGATGACAGAAAGTTTATTTATTCGATTCTCGAGAAGCGGGACAGTTCCTGTACCAGTTCACCTGGATCAGGAAAAGCCAAGACAAAGGAGAAGCAATGATATATATAGACTCTAACACAAGTCCCTCCCTCCCCACTGACCATTATCCTCATTAGCTGAGAATATGATCTTACATTCTAGATGCAAAATCTAGCTAATCTCTTTTGAAATGAAGACATTGAAGAATTATGTAAGTTTCATCCAATCATTGAGACCCTAATGTACTACACAGTTTTATATCCTTATATGGAATTATTCCACTCTAAAAATATTGTAACCTTGAGCCTCTCAGTCTTACCTCAACCCTGGGAGAAGAATTATAATCTGAGAAGTCTTCACTAAACCTATTCCACTCAGAGTGATCCAGGTTTTTAGGTGATTGTTTTGTATTCACTCTTTACCATGTTATCTACTGATCTGAGTTGGTCAATGCAGCTGTTTCTCCTCTTCTGCTTCTTCTCCTGCTCCTCCTAACATCTCTGTACTCAGGATGTCATACCCTTATAAGTAGGTGCTGTCTCCATAAGAATAGAATTTTTACTCACTCATATTTGTAAGATATTTTGGGGTTTGTGGGCTAATTTTTTTCAATTTATTATTTTTTTGAAAACTATTACTTTTTATCCTTTGCTGTTTTCTTTTATGATTTTTTGAACTACAGCTCTGAAAAATAATAAGGTTTTAAAAAACCCATTGTGATTCAAATGGAGCTCCTTGGTTAGCTTTTAAGCCCAAATTACTCTGGCCTTCAATTTCAAAAGGCTACAAGCCAAGAGCAAAATGGAAGGAGTGTTGGTGCATGATTTTCTGTTTGCAGATGATTGTGCTCCCTGCACCTTCTGAAGTTGAAATGCAACAAAGTGTGAATCAATTTTCTGATGCCTGTGCTAATTTTGGCCTAATAATTAACACCAAGCAAGCACAGGGCTCCATCAGCCACCACCACAGCATCGGTTAAAACTAATGGAGAAGTTTTGAATGCTGTGGATAAGTTCATTTACCTTGGTAGTGTACTTTCCAGGGATGTACACACTGACAATGAGGTTGATATATGCATTGCCAGAGCTAGGCTCAGTGTTTGGGAGGGTAAGAAGAAAAGTGTGGAAGTGAAGACGTATTAGACTGATTACAAACTGAAGGTCTACAGAGCCATTTTGCGGACCTCATTGTTGTAAGCCTATGAAACATGGACGGTCTACCAGAGCTGTGCCAGGAAATTAATCACTTCCATTTGAACTGTCTTAGGAAGATTCTGAAGATCACCTGGCAGGATAAGGTACCAAATACTGAGGTCCTTGCTCAAACTAAACTGCCAAGCAATCAGACTATGCTTCAGAGAGTGCAACTCTGATGAGCTGGCCATATTGCTCAAATGCAAAATGTATGCTTGCCAAAGAGACCATTTTATGGAGAACTCACATGGGGCAGGTGATCACAAGGTGGTCAAACAACATGACACAGGGACACTCTCAAGGCCTCTCTCAAGAACTTTGGATTTGATTGTGTGACATGGGAGACACTGGCACTGGACTGCTCAGCATGGCATGCCCACATCAGAAAGAATGCTGTGCTCTATGAGCAAAGCAGAACTGAGATAGTAGAAAGGAAATGTAGAATGTGCAAATTGGGAGTATCCACCCCAAACGTTCACACAAACTACCTGTGCCCAATCTGTGGTAGAACATTCCAAGCTCGTATAGGTCTGATCAGCCACAGTTGGACACACTGAAACTTCACTTTATTATGGTGATGTCATTTGGGTCCTCTTTAAGAACAATGGACAACAACCAATACTCTGGCCTTCATTGCATGACCAAAAACAGCCCCCAACCCATTCTAGAGCAGCAAAAGCCACAAAACAACACAGAGAAAGAGGTTTCCAGCCAAGGGTAACCTGGAAGGTTGACAGGAAAGGTCTATCTCACAGGACACTGAGCAGAGCAGAGCCCAGCCCTGGCTGCACTGCACTGGCATGAACAGGACCTGAACAGACTTCTGGGGCAGAATTCCCAGCAGGGAGGGTTCCAGATCCCTCAACCCACAAGCAATAAAGAAGGCTCCAAAGGTCAGTGTGGGAGGGCTTTCCTAGGAAGGTGAGAGGGGGATGGGGTTCCTCCAGCAATAGCCCCAGGAGGCAGCAGCAGCAACAGGTTGCAGGCAGCTATAGTGGCCAGGAAGCAACCTGGATCCATTGTCCAGGCAGCTCAGCTTAAAGTCTCTGGCAGTAGGGAGCAGCTGATCTAAACCTCATCCCTGACTGATGGGCCCACCCCCACCCAAATCCCCAGGGAAATCAAGCAGCTGAGTACCATTTTAGCCTTGAACACAATACTGGGGAGAGGAGTGGCAATAGGACCATCTTCTTGACAAATAATTCAGAAGTCAAGTAGCTGGCTGTGAAAATGCTCAAAAAAGGGGAAAAAATGAGAGCATAGAAGGTTACTTTCTTGGTGAACAGCTGTCTCCTGTCACCCTTTCAGATGAGGAAGAACAAGGCTTAACATCACAGGAAGTTAAGACCCCTGCCTCCAGGGCCTCCAAAGTGAACTTAAATTGAGCTCAGGCAATAGAAGAACATGAAAAGTGATTTAGCAGCTTGCTAAAGGAGAACCAAAAAAATGCTGAGGAAAATAACACCTTTAAAAAGAGGTCACTCTTTTTACTAAAATTCACTAAATTTGGTGTGAAAATCTATCTTACATAACAGGAAAATAGGGGAGGAAGTGATAAGTGGGGTGAGGGGAATGATAGAAAGGAGGGCAAATGGGAAAAGAGGTCCAAGAAGCCAATGAGGAGAAGGAGGCTTTAAAAAGCATAATTAGCTAAATGGAAGAGAAGGTTCCAAAGCTCACTGAACAAAATAGTTCTTTGAAAGAGAGAATTGAGTTCAGGGAAATGAATGACTAGGAGATAAACCAAACAATTAAAAAACGAACGCAAAAATTTTAAAAAGTGGAAGATAATGTGAAACATCTCATTGGAAAAACAACTGTCCTGGAAAATAGATCCAGGAGAGACAGTTTAAAAATTATGAGACTATGTGAAAGCCATGATCAAAAAAAAAGAGCCTAGACATTATCTTCCATGGAATTATCAAGGAAAACTGTCCTGATATTCTAGAACCAGAGGGCAAAATAAATATTGAAAGAATCTACCAATCACCTCCTGAAGCAGACCCCAAAATAGAAACTCCTAGGAATATTGTGGCCAAATTTCAGAGTTCCCAGGTCAAGGAAAAAATGCTGCAAGCAGCTGGAAAGAAACAATTCGAGTATTGTGGAAATACAATCAGGATAACACAGGATCTGGCAGCTTCTACATTAAGGGACTGAAGAGCTTGGAATAGGATATTCCAGAAGTCAAAGGAACTGGGATTAAAACCAAGAATCACCTACTCAGAAAAACTGAGTATAATACTTCAGGGGGAAAAAATGGTCATTCAATGAAATAGAGGAATTTCAAGCATTCATGATGAAAAGACCAGAACTGAAGAGAAAATCTGACTTTCAAACACAAGAATTAAGAGAAGCATGAAAAGATAAACAAGAAAGAGAAATCATAAAGACTTTCTAAAGCTGAACTGCTTACATTCCTACATGGAAAGAAAATATTTGTAACTCTTGAGATTTTTCTCAGTATTTGGGTAGGTGGAGGGATTGTACATACATACACACATACACACACACACAGAGTCTATAAAAATATAAAATTAAATTAAATTAAATTAAAAAAATAAAAAAAAATTAAGGGGTAAGGGTGGAAAATACTGGGAGGAGAAATGGAGAACTGGAATGGGGCAGCCTATAACTCATAAAAGAGATAAGTAAAATCTTGTTCAATGGAGGAGAAAAGGGAGGGAGAGGGGAAAAGTGAAACTACTCTTTCCACATGTGGCTTAAGGAGGGAATGACATTTCACTAAATTTGGTGTGAAAATCTATCTTACATAACAGGAAAATAGGGGAGGAAGTGATAAGTGGGGTGAGGGGAATGATAGAAAGGAGGGCAAATGGGAGAAGGGAGTAACTAGAAATAAACACTTTTGGAAAGGGACAAAGTCAAGGAGGGAATAAAAAATAAGGGGGGATGGGTAGGATAGTATTACATAACATGATTATTAGGGAAGTCTTTTGCAAAATGACACATATTTAGTCTGTATTGAATTGCTTACCTTCTCACTGGGAATGGGTAGGGACGGAAAAAGGGAGAGAAGTGGTAATTCAAAGTGTTAGAAATGAATGTTGAGAATTATTCTTGCATGAAACCGGGAAATAAGAAACACAGCTAATGGGGTATAGAAATTTATCCTGCCCTACAAGAAAAGAGAGAAGATGTGGATAAGAGAAAAGTGAGATGTGATAGAAGGGAGGGTACATTAAGGGAAGGAGTAATCAGAATGTAAGGTATGAGGGGGTGGGGGAAGGGAAGAGATGGGGAGAAAAACAAGTATCAAAATAATTGACTCAATTAATTACTGAGATTAAATCAGAGACATCTTTAGTTTGAGGAAAAGAATTTTAGTCTAAATTTCCTAGAAGCAGGTCACTTCGGGTAAAATTTGGCATTGATAGAAAAGTTAAGATTTTATTGTAAATTCAATTTTGTGAGTGTTATTTAATCAGGAACTAGAACATGTATAGAAATGCATGTAAACCACTTGAGGCTTGCCTCAAAAGATGTTCCTTAGCCAATGTGAAATTATAGTCAGATCTGAAACCTGGCTATTGGAACTTGCTATTTTAAGATCCTATGGGACTATTAACTAACTGACTGTTCTTCTGAGTCTAACTCCAGGCATAAATAGCAAGAAAGGTGGTCTGAGCCTCCAATCCATGATGCCAGTAAGCCTGTGAGATGTTTGTATGAGCTGCAAAAGGTGATCCATGGGAAGGGTGGGAGAGTGGCTGTTCAGCCTGGGCTGAGGTAGGATTCCCCTGACTCAATTTCCCCACTGACACCTGACAGACTTTAAGCCTGACTGAATGCAAGTTAACAATCTACTTCTGCCTGGAATTGATATGAAGTTGGAGAGATATTGTTTCCGCAATGTCCCCACTCTTAGTGGCAGTTTCCTATAGTCAAAAGATTTGTAAGCTTAATATCACATCTATTAAATTACAGATTGTTGGCAGGGGAACATCTGAGGTTAAGACTAAAATTAAGCTATCAGACTTAGGACTTTAGGCCAACAACAATAAGTTAGGGTCCTTTAATTCTTAGTAATAGTGTGGAAACAATTAGGTCAAGAGCTTGTGAAGTTAGCATACATAGTTAATGTTTGAGTCTCAGTTGGTTAATGTTAAAAAAAAAATTTCATTTGTGGTCTATATTGTAAATGCTTTAAAAGAAGTATCACCTGACCAAAAGTTGGAATTGTTTTGTGTGATATGAACTGGGTTAAAAATGAAAATAAATAAAATAAAATAACTATTTTACTAAATCAAATTAACCAATAGCTTATTGATTTTATTTTTTCACAAAACCAACTCTTAGTTTTCTTTATTAGTTTCATGGTTTTCTTACTTTCAATTTTATTAATCTCTCCCTTGGTTTTCAAGATTTCCAATTTGATGCTCAATATATCCCCTCCTACCATTGAGGACACCACCACTGCTCTCATCTACTGAGGGTCACAGCCCTGGTGTTCTCCTCACCTCCTTCCTCTTTTCTCCAACATATTCAGGCTATTGTCAATTCTAAGGTTCTGCCTCCACAACATTTCTCCCTTCCTATCTCATCCCTCAACTCAGGGAGCCCCTCCCTTCATTCTGCCCTCATCATCTCTCCCCTGGAATAATTACCATAGACCTCACTGGTTTCCTTACGTCAAGTCTCTCCCCTTTCCATCCATCCTCCATTCAGCTGCCAAAGTGTTTTCTCTAATGGGGAGATCTGACAATATATCCCTGCTCAGGAAACTTCAGTAGCTGCCTAGTACTTCTAGGATTAAATCAATTTGCTGCCATCATTTTACACCCTCCAAATGTGGCTTCAACCTCCCAGTCCAGCCTTATCGCCTCACTTCCCTTCATACTATAGAGCCTTGGTTTATGAATTTAATTTGTTCCAAGATTGTGTTCGTCATGTGATTTGTTCATATTGCAAAGTGAATTTTCCCATAGGAAATAATGTAAAGTCTAATTGGTACCACATCCACAACAATATTCGTATAAAAATAAGGATCTATAATTTTCAGTAAACTTTTTGTCCCTGATGCACCTGAAATACAATAGCAATGATTAGTGTACAATACAAACCGAAAATAAAATGATCAACCTGCACTTTACCTTTGAGAAGAATTGTGGCTGTGTGAGGGAGACAAGAGGGAGGAGGAGGATAGATTATTGCTTGGAAGGACAATCTCCTTCTCTGAGAACATCAAGGGTTTCAATGTTGAGTGTTCTTTCTTACGCTACAAACACAGTCCTGTGAGTAGATACAGCTGGCTGAATGCTAGCTGGGTAACTCACCTCCTCCACTCCTGTCCACCTCCCCTTCCCCTTCCTTCTCCTCTCCAAAAAAAGGTAAACTTGGATGGCCAAAAGATGTCCAGCTGACTTGGGTTTCACTGGCTCTCTCATATTTCCCTCTCCTCTCCTTTCCTCTCCCCTCCCCTCTCCCAAAACCTTAAACCTATTGCTCTGTGAAACTGGGACTCCATTGGGGCCCTACCTCAGGGCTCCTCCGGACCCTCCTACCTTGAGAGTGATTATTAATACTAACTGTTGCTGTTTCCCACCCAGCCTGTTATCTTTTTTTTCTTGACCTCATTAAAGGGGCCCTTCCCTGATTACTTCTTAAAAAGGCCTATTCAATGAATGGGCATTGCATCACCCTAAGTGAGTGCCTGTAAAGACCTTGGCCTAAAGTGCCCAAGGTCTCCCAGTGCATCTTGGGTCATCTCCAGTCATCCTGAGGAATATCAGGTCTCTGAATTCAGATGGCTCTGGAGGAGAATTGAGGCTGGTGACCTGCACAGCCCTCCTCACTCAAAACAAAGTCAAGTGCAAGCCATGTCATCATTTCTCTGATGGCATGGTTTTCTTCAGCAATGAAGGATGAACAAAAACCTTTCACTAAAAGTAATACTAACACTACTGCCTTCACTTATTTTTAACTTTTGAGAATAATTTTCATGTTTTGAATAACTGGGTTTTTTTCTTTAAGTTCCCTTCTGACTAGGAATCTATCTAATGACCCTTGTTATTGACATTTTTTTTCAGAATGTCATGGAAATGTGACATTGCGTTATTGTTAAAAATATTTGTGGCTCTCATTGCTACAGCCTGATTTGGGTGATATTCCACAAAATTTTAATATTTGCACTGCAAATTTTAGTTCATCCTGCAAGACAAATTTTGCGAAAAATTTTTCCTCATCCAGCAAAGCATAGGTAAACCAGGTTACTCCTGAACTGAGGTTCTACTGTCTTGTGGTTTTTCCTTCTTTCTCCAAGAGGACCATGACACGAGGGAGATGACATGACTTGGAAGTGAATTGAATTTGACGGAGGTAGGGTGTACAAAGTCACCAGTCTCTCTTTCTCCTCCAGAGCCATCTGGGTCCAGTGGCCAGACGTAGATCAGGAAAACTGGAGATGACTCAGGATGCAGGGGGTGAGACCTTGGCCTTTTTAAGCACAGGTCTTTTCAGGTTCTCATTTTGAGTGAGGCAATGCCCATTCAGGGAGTAGGACTCTTGAAGAAGTGAGTCAAGGGATGGCCCCTTTAATAAAAAGCATATGACTCACTTCTTATATATTATGGTCCAGTCAATCTGTCTTTACTCTTCTCACACATTCCCATAGTACCTACTATGTGCCAGGTGCTGTAGTAAGCACTTTACAATTATTATCTCACTTGGTTGTCATAGCAACCCTGGTAATAATAATATAATGATAATAAAGCCACTGATGGATACTAGCAATAGTAAGAACTGCAGTTAGTGTTTCTTTATGTAGGCTTCACATTTGCAACATCTTGTTCTGGCTTTCTGGCTTTCCTTAGATAACAAACCTATCATGGGGATGAAAGTGTGTTTACTTCGATTTTCCATATCAGCACTCAGCAGTAGAATCCTGTTGACTCAGCCCCAGTTCCACTGCTGTTCCAATTTCAATTTCAAATTTCATCTTCCTTCCTCTAAGCCCAGCCTGCTCTGCACCAACCTGGTTAGCTGCCTAGATCAATAACTGAACTCAAAGGATGCCAGGTCAGGCTCCCTCAATTTGTAGATGTGAAAATTGAGGCCCATAGAGGATAAAGGGACTCCCAAAGATCCCACAGGCAGTAAGCCTCAGAGTCAGAATTTGAACACAGGTCCTCCGACTCCAGACAACAGCCCTTTCTCTCCCAGATGGAATGAACTCTCTCTTCTTTTCTAACTGAGAAGGAGCCTAGAAGATTATTTGTTATTCAGCAGAAGCCAAGGTGAGTCCTGAGTCCTCCAAAGGAGTTCCCTGTCTACCCTCTGGGGAAGTGGGAGAGCACTTTTGTTGGAAGGGGCTTTGTTGGAAAGGGCTAGTGTTCATTTTCATGATTGTCACTCTTCTCTGGGCTGTAGCCTTGCCTCAGAAACTTAAGAGCAGCTGTATTAATTGCTAAACATCCCCTCTGACCATAAGGTCAAATGGGATGGGGAACCTGTACTCTTGAGGTCACATGTGGGTGTGTGCTTTTGACTGAGTTCAAGTTTTATGGCACAAGTTTTTTTTATTAAGGGGATTTATTCTGGGAAGTTTGGATTCAGTCAAAGGGCCATACTTGAGGACCTAGAGCACCACACGTGGCCTGAAGGTTGCAGGCTCCCAACCCCAGGAAGAAACAGACTGAATGACAAGGGGAAGCTTGGGAGGCAGCCTGGCACACTGGACAGAGGACCAGTCTTGGATTCAAGAGTCCTGGGCTCATATGCTGGCACTACTACTTAGAGCAGTGTGTGACCTTGGGGAACTCCTTTCTCCTCTCTATGCCTCACTTTCCTTAAGTGGCAAATGATTGGCACGTGAAAATGGCCTTCATTGTTGTTGGAAATGATGCTGTGGTAGTTCTGTTGAGTTCAACTCTCTGTGACCCCATTTGGGGTTCTCTTGGCAAAGATACTGAAGTGGTTTGCCATTTCTTCCTCCAGCTTGTTTTATACAGGAGGAAACTGAGGCAAACAAGCTTAAGTGACACATAGCTATTAAATGTCTCAGGCCAGATTTGAACTCAGGATAAGCATTCCTGACTCCAGGCCCAGCATTCTATCCACCTTACCACCTAGTTACACCAGTTGGCACATAGTGGTGAATAAAGGGTTGGTGCCTTCTTTCTTTGTCTTCCTTCCATGAAGGCAGCCATGTGGTGCAGTGGATGGAATGCTGGGACTGGAGCTGGGATTGTGGAAATTCAAATCTAGCTGTGGGGTGACAGTAATAATGATGATAGCATTTTAGTTTCCAGGATGTTCAGTGGTAAGAATCAAATAAGGTAATAATTATAGTGCACATAAACACATTGACTGATATGTAACAAGTGCTTTATAAATGTTCATTGCCTTCTCTCCCTCCTTCCTTCCCTTCTCCCTAATTCTACCTCTCAGTCAGAGCAACTTGGGAAACACATGGTCATGTAGTCCATAACACTGTGGTGTGTATCTACAACATGTTAGGTAATTGCTTTAGAGCAAAAGGTATAAGGAGAAAAATAAAACTTCTGAGCCTCAAAGACTTTGCTTTGATCTTTGTAGTAGGATGAAGTGAGTATACAAAGTTGAAATAGAATCATAATAAAATAGAATAAAATAAAAAAAAATAAACGAGATAGAAAAATAGAAATAAAAAATGAAGCATCAGTGAGCTAAAATTATCTGCCTGGCTAGTCTGAGATCCAAAGGAGCTTAGACACAGGACCCAAAAACTCCAGGAGGTGAAACACTTCTCTCTTTACGAAAGAACTTAGTTGCACTGCCATACAAAATACTTATGGAATTATGTTTCTTACTGTCTTTGGGTCCACAGCAAAATAAAATTTACTCTACTGGTTCTTTGGTTGCCTTTTCTTTGGCAACCTATGATCTTTCTTTCCTTTTACCTTCAACTTGTTTCTTTCTTCTAGTTTTATTTAGGTACAAAGTTCCATTTTTCTCATACTATATCCCCACATTGATCACTGGACCAGAGCATTACCTTGAGAGTACTAACAGTTAAGTTACCTTTCATAGGTGGTCCTAAAACTGTTGAACCTGTAGTACTCTTTACTTCCTTATCCGCCACTTTGCAGAGGCTGTACAGGGGCTCCACAGAGAGAAGTATTTTGCGTCTTCCTGGGTTTCCTCCATGACCTTGACCAAAGAATTCATCCCTCAATGACCAAACCACTGGTGATAATCTTCTCTGCACTTAGTCTGGTTCTCAACCATACTGAGGAAACCATCTCAGTCTGTTGCTAGTCTTGAGCTAGAAACCTTTTAAACATGGGAAAACTTGTAAGACCTGGAATGGCCTTTGAGAAGAAAGGTCATAACCATAGGACAAGAAGGCATAGAAATAGACTTGTTGAAAGATTCTCCTTCTACAGAACCAAAATGAGTCCTTATGTAGCTTCCTCCCTTTGGATAATTTGTGTTTAAGTATTAAAAATTTGTTTTAAACATTTGCACTTGAAAAATATCAGTAAAAATGAGAATTTTCATGTATAAAGGAGAACAGGAGGAAGGAAAAAAGAATTGTGCATGAAAGCGCAAATTGTAATTTTGTGTATTTTAAGGTTTTTTAAGCGTAATAGTGACTCCTGGCCTATACTCCCCAAAGACCAATTATGCCATTTTTCTTTGAATCTGACAAAATTTGCTTCCTTTATTTTTCTATTTAAATTATAAATTCTTTGATTTCATCTTCTGATGACATTATTTTTTATAAACCTAAGCATTTATCCTTTAGTTTTGTTGGTATATAGTTGAGCAAAATCATTTTTATTAATTCCTTTATTTCTCTTCATTTGTTATGAATTTTTCTCTTTTTTTGATAGTGGCAAGTTAGTTTTTCTCTGAGGAAGGTGATTCACAGAAGATCCCCTATTCTATTCCAGGCAGTATCAATCAATGTGATATGATTGTAAGTTCTATATTTTTGACCCCAGAGCTGTGAGCTGCTGATAGTAAGATTACTTGCATAATTAAGGGAAGCTGGTTGGAGGTTCTCCACCCTTGTTTCTTCTTGTCATGGTGCTCAAGCCCAGTGTGCCAGACATGATCCAACTCCATGGAAAGTCCCCCAAAATTAATTTTTACCTCCTGACCATTCTCTCTTGTCCAACAGGAGCAGGTGCCCATCTTATGATCATCTTACGACCACCTAGCCAGTGGAGATATTCCTTGCTTTGCCCAATAAATGACTCTGCTAATACATTGTTTTACTTAGTTTAGTTACTGCATCATATGTTAACCAATGAAATTATTCTAGATCTGTTATAGCTGTTCTTGAATGTTTACATATCACATCCTATAAGAATACAGCTCTGAAAGGAAGGAGTGGCTCAGATTGTGAGAGTGATCTAAGGTCCACTTCATTAGAGGAGCCCATGGACTCTTTAATAAAATGCCATTGGTGCAGAATTCTGCCTAAGTTTCTCTTTTTGTATAATTTTTATCCCCAATTTATTTTGAATAATTTTTATACCCGAAGCTCTCTGTTAAAAAAAATTACCTTCAAATTTATAAATTTTCCTCTAAGTGCTGATTTGGCAGCTTGTCAAAAGTTCATTGTCTCATTTTTGTCATTTTCTTTTAATAAATTCTATTCTTTTTATGATTTATTATTTGACCCAACAGTTCTTTTGAATTGCATTACTTCATTTTAAAAAGTCTGAATTCTTTCTTCAAAGGACTCATAATTGTCATTTTTATTACATGCATATACTTAAAAGCTTTATTTTTCTGTATTTAAGTGTGGAATCTTATGCCCTAGCACATATTTAATTTCTAGAAAGAGGTTTTTTCTAACTATGACATATAGAACCTCCAATGTGTTCTAACTCATGCAATCAATCACAAGAGATATAATATATCTCTCATCTTGTAGATCTATTCCAACTGTTAACTTCCATTCTGTGGTTACTATATAATCTTTGGTTGGATGACTGAATAAAATGAAATCCAACCATGAGCACCCCAAGATATACTAAGGCATCACTTTACGATTTAGAGAAGCCCCTACTCCAGCATTTCTAGAAAAGCCCCAGCCAATAGTGTTACCCATAGAAAAGGGACCTACAGTCCACATTCATAAATCAATTCTCATGCATTTACTGGCCATGTAAGACTCGATCTGTTCTCAGTTACTCAGTGTAGAAGGATTAATTAGAGTTAACATTATGATGAAAGATTCTGGAAGGGAGATGAGGAAAGCCTTCTTCTAAAAGGGGAGGTTTTAACTGAGATCTCAAGGAAGTGAGGATCTAGAGATGAAGAGGAAGAATTCCAGTTATGTCTGGCAGCCACCGAAAATGCTCTGAGTTGGTAGGTAGAGTGCATTGTTTGAGGAACAGCTAGGAAACCAGTGGTACTGATGGGGTGCTTGGCCTGCCCCTGCACTCTGGAAGTCTTGGGGGGATTTCGGAGTTTCATTCATCCCATTCCCCTTCCCAAACTTCATCAGGGCTGGCCAGAATATTTGTGGGGAAGCAGGTGTAAGAATACTACAAAGGTGGGTGAGGGATGGGTTCTGAAGGACTTTCAACACTAGAGGGTTTTTGACATGATCCTAGAGGTGACAAGAAGCCACTATTTGTTGTGGAATTTGTGTTTGGCAGGGTCCCTCCTGAAATAGAGGAAGGTCCTTTTGACAGATGAACGGAGGATGAACTTACTGAATTTATATCTAAAAAAGTCATTTCTGTGGCTATTTCTTCAGAAAGAAAATGATTGAACAGCAAGGAAAGCAAGTCACCATTAAATCAGGTTAAATAATCCTTCAGTGATTAGTGACCATTCAACAAGTTTACAGAACTTATTTTATAACAGAAAAAGGCCCTATCTTCATGAGAATGATTCATAAGTTTTACAGAGAAGTAGGTAGAATTGTCAAATTTAGCTGCTCTACCTATCAAGGGTATAATGGGGTAACTAGGGATAGAATAACTGCTAGATTCAATATTTCATTGGTCCAGAACTCATGTCTATCAGTCTATGAATTTTAAAAAATTAATTTTTTAATCTAAACTTAAGACATAAAACGATCATTTCCCTTACAATGTGGTATAGAAAAAGAGAGGATTGTACTTGAAATCACAGATCTATTCTGTATGTCTTCCTAATCCTTTCTAACATAAAACAAAGTTATCCTGTAACTTTCTTTTTTTTTTCTTCTCCTCACACCCTGCCCCACCAAACTTCAAGATGGCTAACATTAGACACAAATCTGTGTGTCAGGTCTTTTTTTCTGGATGCAAAGAGCATCTTTCTTCATAAGATCTTTGTGGTTAATTTGGGTATTTACAAATGTGGGAATGACTTGTTCAATCATTTGTTTTTCAAACAATGTTCTCTTTGTTCTGCTCATTTTGCATTTCATTATTTCATGGAGGACTCTCCATGCTTTTCTAAAATCATCAAGCTCATCATTTCTTCTGGGAGACTAATATTCCATCGTGAACATGTACCCCAATTTGTTTCGCCATTCCCCAATTGACAGGTATCCCTGCAATTTTCAGATTTTTGCCACCACAAAGAGAGCTGCTGTAAGCATTTTAGAACATACAGGTTCTTTTCCATTTTTCCTAATCATCTTGGGAAACACACCTATTAGTGGCATAGCTGAGTCAAAAAGTATAGTCAGCTTGATAACTCTTTGGGCATAATGCCAAATCCCTCTACAAAATGGTTGAATCTGCTTAGAAATTCACTACCAATAAATTAAGGTCCCAATTTTTCTCTGTCATCTCCAACATTTGTCACTTTCTTCTTCTATCATTTTAGCCAATCTGATTCTCTCTGATTTTTATCCAATCTATATTTCTCTAATCAATAATGATTTAGACCATTTTTTCCATATGACCATAGATCATTTTGATTTCTTCATCAGAAAATTGCCTGCTCATATTCTTAGACCATTTATCAATTGATGAATAACATGCATTCTTAGAGATTTGACAAAGTTCTTGATATATTTGAGATATGAGACCTTTTTCTCAGGAACTGTCTATAAAAATTTTTTTCTTACAGTTTTCTGCTTTCCCTCTAATTTTGGCTACATTTGTTTTATTTTTACAATACCTAGCTATGAAGATTGAATTGATACATTACTGAAGCCCTGAGTCAGGTGGATGATCATTAAAGTGGGAGAACATAGATGGAAGCTTGTAGCCTAGTGTTGAGTAAGAGAACCACCCACAAAATGAGCACTAGTATCCTAGGAGTGAGGGTGTGAACTGGATGAGTGGGGCTCAAGTGATTGTTATAGACCTATTTTAAGTAAGTTCTTAGTGATGTTTGTGTTTCAGATTGCCTAGATTTCCTTTGTGTGTCCTCCTTTTAGAGAGCTAGCTGTTCTACCAAATAATTTAAAAAGAAGAAAGAGAAAGAAGAAGGAAGAACAGAAAACAATCTCCAAAAAAAACTAATGTTTCATGCAATGTTTCATATCCATGGACTCAGAAATCTGAAGCAATGTATATGTCAGGGGGAGGAGGGAGGTTTCTTTAATATTTCTTCTTTGAAGATAGATTTTTATTTTAATTTACCTACCTCTAGTTTTGTTTCTGGGCCTGTAATTTATTCCTTATTTCCTGTGGGCCCCAAAGCAACCCTCACAGTGGCGACAGAAGGTCTGGTTATCTCCATTTTGCAAATAAGGAAAGACCAAGAGGGAGAGGTTGACTCTGCCTGGTTCCCATAGCTGATAAGGGAGCAATTCAAATTGGACCATGGGTCTTCCTGGATCCAAGCTCAGCAGGCTCTGTGACCACCTGCCTTTTAGATCTGCAACTGAAAGGGACCTCAGTGGACACCAGGTCTGCTCCTTCCCTCCAATTTGTAGAGATATAAGTTAAGGAGTGTAAAGGGACTTCAGAAGGTGCCACAGGCAGAAAGTCTCAGAGGCAGGATTTGAACTCAGGTCCTATGACTCCAAAGCTAATTTATTTCTGCTAGAATAAATTGCCTCAGAGTATTATCTTCATTTTACAGGTGAGAACATTAAGATTCAGAGAGGGAAGGGTCTCATCCATGGTCACACAGGTCTGGGCAGTACCAGACTTAAAACTTTGGGTCCAATGTGGTATTCATTCAGTTATCTTGACCTCCTGACAATCATGGCTCAGCAGTGAGAGGGTTCTCAAAGGGCATCTGGTCCAACCCAGCCCTCAACAGAAATCCCTTTTCCAACACCCCCAACAAGTCATCCTCCACCCTCCAATGAGAGACTCTAACCAGGTCTCCTGAGGTTGCTCTTTCAGCCATACCATACTGCTACTCAAGATGACTCTAAGAAATAGAAAAGGAGAGGGGAATAGCAGGACTGGTTTGTAAACAAGCTGCCAGAGATGCCACTTCTGAATATCCCTGTGTAATATACCAGCTCAGACACAGAAGCTGATTTTGAACGACAAAGATGACAATTCAAAGGTTTACCTTTGGCAAATAGGGCTGTGGACAAAAGATTGTGTCTCATGCATTTGATAGAAAGAGAGGCTTTCCGCCTGGGACTACCTGAGAGCCATTTGACAGGATCACCAAGAAGTCACTCCCCAAAGGAACAATATGATAAGGGCTTTTTCCAGTTTGTACAGTTAAATCAAGATGAATAGTGTCACCAGAGCTTAGAATGAAGTCCAGAGAGGATCCGTCTCTATCCTGGGAATGGCCTGAGCTGAACAGAGCAGGCCAGAGGCAGGTGTATCATGACAAAGTAGCAGTATCATTTATTTCAGAATGAGGTAAGGGACTTATATGCAAAGAACCCTCACCCAGTTAGAGGGGGCATGTTGGGTACAGGCAATGCTAATATACATAACTGGGTTAGACTATGATATAATCATTTTCAGGTCTTGAGTTTCTGTGCCCCTATATCCTGTGGGAATGGTATTGTCCCAAGTTTTGGGGGGCATCACTATGGGGTATAGAACGAGAGATCTGGGATGAGAACAGTAGCACATTACAAGGAATAGGGATTATAAGCCTATCAGAGATGTGATGGATGTTTACTCTCAGGTCCCTGGGAAATACAAGGAGTGAACACATGGTGTAATACACTTTGCTAGAGGGTGAGATGATCCAGAGAGCAAAGGATTGTTATTGTGCCAAGCACAAGGCACTGTCTGCTTGTTGGCCCTTAAATCTAGGAAACAGAGTATCTCCAAAATATTTTGACAATAATTTGAAAGAGAATTGACTTTTCTCTTCCTGGTGGGATAAATTCTCTCCTCCTTTCTTACTGAGAATGCCAGGATAATTGTTATTCAATACAAAGCAAGATAATTCCCAGAGCACTCAGAAGGATATCCTTGTATAACCTCTGGGTGTACTGGGGTAGATCTTTTGTTGGAAGGGGCTTTGTTGCAAAGAGCTTTTATTCATTTTCACAGTGATCACTCTTCCCTGTGCTGTAGCACAGTCTCAGAAACTTGGGAAGTATAGGTGGGCAAGGTTTTTTTTTTTACATTTTTATTGCAGTTTTTATTTCTAGCATAAAACAAGCATTTCCATAGCTTAGTATAATAAAGACATGGTTGCACATGAAACTGGAAATCTATTATGTACCATTTGCTATTCCTTTTAAATAGATAATAAAGTTGTCACACCATCCAGGTGAGAAAGCTCTGCATGAAGTTAGTAGAAGTATCAGAGGAGAGAAGGAGATGGATATGAGAGAGGTCAGAAAGGTAGACAGGACAGGACTTGGCCATGGAGGACTAGAGATGGGGAGACAGGGAAAGAGAGAATAAGCAGTTGAAAAAGACACTGAGGTTGAGGTCTGGTGCTCTCCTTGACAGTGTTAGAGAAGATAGAAAATTGGGAACATTTAGGGGGAAAGAAAGTGAGTTCAGTTCTGGACAAGTTGTGTTTGATGTCTATGGTACATCCAGGTCAGAGCATCCACCAGGCAGCAGAGTTCAGGAGAGAGGTTAGGGCTAGATCGGTGAGGCTGGGAGGTTTCTGTATAGAGGAAATTATTGAATCCATGTGAGCTGCTGAAAGTGAAATACAGAAAGAGAAGATCAATGAGCAAGAACTTAATCTAACTAGTCTTCAGGGAGTAGGTGGCCCATTGAGTTAGACATTAAGATATTTGAATAAGTAGAAAGAAGCAGGGAGGACATTACATGCTAAAAAAAAATAATGTGAGCTGAAGTATGGAGGATGAAATCAGCACAAGGTAAGTGGGGACCAGCCTGACCTGGGAGATCTGTGTTAAGAGGGGAAATAAGGTGAGATGGACACAAACTGGACCACAGTATCTGTGTCCTTTATGTGTGTATCCAGACTCTGAGAAAACACTAGGCTAAAGTCTCAGTGGTAACAATTTTCAGGTTCTTTTCTCCTGCTCATCACTGAAACACCCTGCCTTGTGCTTAGCATCTGCTGTTGAATTCCTGTCAGCCATGATCTGGACCATGAAGTGGAATCACCAGCCAGTTTCCTACAACAGCTTCACTATATCTTTGTACCTCATATACCTCATGCTTGCCTTTTCCGGTGATCCTGGTTCAAGTAAGTTCACTTTGGTCTCTTCCACTGTGGCCTCCACATGTCACTACCCACTGATATTTTACTTCTATTGAACCATCAATTCAAGAAACACTCATTTTACCCCCATTGTCCCCAGGACCTTGTGTTTTAATATTGTTGGAAGTTAAAAGTTTAACAAGGCATGATCTCTGACCTCTGGCTCATTGCCTACATCCTAGGCATCTTCATCAATATTGACTATGCAGATTTATAGGATTGTAGAGATGGAAGGGACCTTATCCACTTCAAGTTCATTATGTTACAGGCCCATGAAGGATGGAGACACATTTGAGAAGAAAGATGTCTCATAACAGGGATTCACACTTGTCAGTAAAAGGGGTAACTGTCATTGTTCAGATCAACTCATGAGGAGAGGGGATAAAGTTTGATAATTTTGTACAGTATATGAGGGGTCTTTGAGAGTAATATTGAAGGACTTTCAAATATCTTTGAGCATGTCTCTAAACTTTGTCACTTCACATTTCTTTCTGAAATGTAAAATGGATAATTTTGACTAAATTTTAAAGGCCTTGCACAAATAAAGTCAATATATCCAAGATAGGAAGAAAAGCAGAAGTCTGGGAAACAGCTTTTATAGTCATTGTCTCTAATAAAGGCTTAATTTCTAAACAATTTTAAATATTTAAATTTAAATATTTACTCCATAAAATTTTTTTATTTAAATTTAAAACAATTTTATATATACTTTTATTTATCAGTTCTTTCTCTGGATCTAAATAGTGTCTTCCTTTATATGTCCCTTCTAGTTTATTTGGATATTTATAATAGCAAAATGACATATTCATTCAAAGTTGTTCATAAAACAATATTGCTGTTACTGTATAAATAAAATGATCTCTCGGTTCTGCTCACTTTGCTCTTCCTTATTTTGTGCAAGTCTACCCATATTTTTTCTAAAGTCATCAAACTGATCATTTCTTATGGCACAATAGTATTCTACCACATTTATACACCACAACTTGTTCAGCCATTCCCCAATTGATGGACATCCTGAAATTTCCAATTCTTTGCCACCACAGAGAGAGCTGCCATTAATATTTTAGAAAATCTAGGTTCTTTTCCCTAATCATCTTTAGAAATACACCTAATAGACAATCTACTTCCAGGATTCAAGATAACAGAATAAGCAATAAATTGCTGTCACTTTCCCTTATTGATCTCTGTAAAAAATAAATTAGCACCCCATAAAAAATTCTGCAAGATGGAACCAGTGGGAAAATATAGTGAAGCTGTCTTTCAGCCCAGGAAACTTGGAGTATCTATGAAAAAGTCCATTTCACTCTGGTAAAAGGTGAGCACAGTACAGGACAGGAGGCCAACAGGAGATCCTGAACCCTAGGGTGGTGGAGCTGGGAAGTGCCAACATCAGGACCCCCCACCCCACACAAACAGAAAGTGAAGTGAAATGAAAGAATATTAACAAAAAGATAAATTGTGTAGATTACCAGAAGAGGACATTAAATACTAAAATAACCACATTTCTGAAAAAAAATTAAATAAGTCATCAATGAACTCCCTAAGAAAAACTCTCCAGGACCAGATGAATTTACAAATGAATTCTATCAAACAATTAAGGAATAATTAATTCCAATAATATATGCATTATTTGGAAAAACACACAAATAACAAAACCAACAGACAGCATCTGATTATCTCAATAGATGCAGAAAAAGCTTCTGACAAAATAAAATACCCATTCCTATTAAAAACACTAGAGAGAGAGGAATAATTGGAGTTTTCCTTAAAATGGTAAGTAGCATGGATCTAAAACTGTCAGCAAAAATCATATGTAAAGGAGATAAGCTAGAAGCATTTCCAGTAAGATCTAGAGTGAAGCAAGGATGTCTGTTATCACCACAGTTATTCAATATTGAACTAGAAATGTTAGTTTTAGCAATAAGAGAAGGAAAAGAAATTGAAGGAATTAGAATAGGCAGCAAAGAAACAAAACTATCATTCTTTACAGATGATATTATGATATACCAGGAGAATCACAGAGAGTCAACTAAGAAACTCCTTGAAAGAATTAACAACTTTACCAGAAGTTGCAGGATATAAAATAAACCCAAGTAAGGCATTGGCATTTCAATATATTACTAACAAGTCCAAAAGCAAGAGATAGAAAAAGAAATTCTATTTAAAGCAACTATTGACAATATAAAATGTTTGGGAAAAAACCTGCCAAGACAAACCCTGGAACTATGTGAACAATATTACAAAACACTTTTTACACAAATAAAGTTCAATTTGAAAGACTGGAAAAATATCATTGCTCATTGGTAGGCCAAGGGCTTAGTGCCATATCAATCAAATTATTTTACATTTATTTTATGGAGTAAAAAAAAATAGCAAAATTCATTTGGAAGAGCAAAAGGTCCAGAATATCAAGGGAATAATTGAAAAGAAATGCAAGGCAAAATACCTTGTTGCACCACATCTAAAACTGTATTATGAAGCATCAGTCATCAAAACTACTTGGTACTGGTTAAGAAATAGAGTGGTGGATCAGTGAAACAGGTTAGGTACACATGACACAGTGTAGTCAATGATTACAGAGTCTATTTTTTGATAATCCCAAAGATTTCAGCTTCTGCGATAAGAACTTACTATCTGACAAAAATGCTGAGAAAACTAGAAAATAGTGTGGCAGAAACTAAGCATAGACCAACATCTTACACAATAATAAAGATAAGGTCAAAATGGGTACAAAATTTAGACATAAACAGTGATACTATAAGTCAATTTGGAGAGGAAGGGCTAGTTTACTTGTCAGATCAAAAGAGAATGAAAGATTTTCTGGCAAAAGAAGAGATAAACATTATGAAATGTAAAATGGATAATTTTGACTAAATTTTAAAGGCCTTGCACAAACAAAGTCAATATATCCAAGATAGGAAGAAAAGCAGAAGTCTGGGAAACAGCTTTTATAGTCATTGTCTCTAATAAAGGCTTAATTTCTAAAATATATAGAGAATAGAGTCAAATTTATAAGAGTACAAGTCATTTCCCAAATGATAATTTGATAAATGACCAAAGGATATGAATAAGCAATTTTCAGATGAAGAAATTAAAATTGTCTATAGTCATAAGAAAAATGCTGTAAATCACTATTGATTAGAAAAATGCAAATTAAAACAATTCTGAGATGCCACATCACACCTATCACATTGACTAGCATGATAAAACAGGAAAAAGATATGTCAGAGAAGATGTGGGAAAACGGGAACATTAATGTATTGTTGATAGAGTTGTGAACTGATCCAATCATTCTGGAGAAAAATTTTAAACTGTGTCCAAAAGGCAGCCAAACTGTGCTGACCCTTTGATTTATCAATACCAGTACTAGTCCTGTATCCCAATATTTATATATAAAAATATATAAATTGCCCAGAATAACGGAAGAGGAAGTTGAATACTTAAATAATCCCATGTCAGAAAAAGAAATTGAACAAACCATCAATGAACTCCCCAGGAAAAAATCTCCAGGACCAGATGGATTTACAAGTGAATTCTATCAAACAGTTAAAGAACAGTCAATTCCAATAATATATAGACTATTTGAGAAAATTGATGGAGTCCTACCAAATTATTTTTATGGTACAAATATAGTTCTGATACCTAAAGCAGAAAGAGGCAAAACAGAAAAACAAAATTATAGACCAATTTCTCTAATGAATATAGATGCAAAAATTTTAAATATTAGCAAAAAGAATACAGCAACTTATCATGAGAATAATACATTATGAACAGGTAGTATTTCTACCACGAATGCAGGGCTGGGTAATATTAGGAAAACTAGCAGCATTATTGATCATATTAGCAACAAAACTAACAGAAACCATATGATTATCTCAATTTTGACAAAATACAACATCCAATCCTATTGAAAACACTAAAAAGCATAGGAATAAATGGAATTTTCCATAAAATAATAAGCGGTATCTACCTAAAACCAACAGTAAGCATTACATGCAATGGGGATAAGCTAGATGCATTTCCAATAATATCAGGGGTGAAACAAGGATGCCCATTATCACCACTGTTATTCAATATAGTACTAGAAATGTTAGCTTTAGCAAGAAGAGAAGAAAAAGAAATTGAACATATTAGAATAGGCAAAGAAGAAACTAAATGATCTCTCTTTCCAAATGACATGATGATATACTTAGAGAATCTCAGAGAATCAAGTGAAAAGCTGCTTGAAATAATAAACAACTTTGGGCAAGTTGTAGATTACAAAACAAACCCACAAAAATCATCTGCATTTCTATATATTACTAACAAAACCCAACAGCAAGAGATAGAAAGAGAAATCCCATTTAAACCTAAGGTAGACACTATAAAATATCTAGGCGTCTACCTGCCAAAACACGCCCAGGGAATATATGAACAAAATTACAAAACACTTTTCACACAAATAAAGTCAGATCTAAGTAAGTAGAAAAACATCAGCTGCTCATGGGTAGCCCAAGTTAATATAACAAAAATGACAATTCTACCTACATTAATTTATTTATTCAGTGCCATATGAATCAAACTACCAGATAATTATTTTCTAGTGCTAGAAGAAATAATATCAAAATTCATCTGGAAGAACAAAAGGTCCAGAATATCAGGGGAACTAATGAAAAGAAATGCTAGGGAAGGTGACCTAGCCCCACTAGATCTCAAATTGTATTATAAAGCAGCAATCATCAAAACCACTTGGGAATGAATGAGAAATACAGGGGTAGACCAGTAGAATAGGTTAGACACAGTAGTCTATGAATAGACTCAAGACACAGTAGTCAATGAATATAGCAATCTACTGTTTGATAAACCCAAGGATCTCAGCTTCTGGGATAAGACCTCACTCTTTGATAAAAATTGCTGGGAAATAGGATAACAATGTGACAGAAACTGGGCATAGACCAATGCCTGAAACCATACACAAGAATAAGTCCAAATGGATACACAATCTAGGTATAAAGACTGATACTATCAACAAATTGAGGGAGTAAGGAATAATGTATTTATCACATTTATGGAGAAGGCAAGAATTTTTTACCAAACAAGAGATAGAAAGCATTATGAAGTGCAAAATGGATAATTTTGATCACATTAAATTGAAAAGTTTTTGCATAAACAAACCCAATGCAACCAAGATTAGAAAGGAAGCAGAAAACTGGGAAAGAATTTTGGCAACTGGTGCCTGTGATAAAGTCTTCATTTCTACAATATATAGAGAATTGAGTCAATTGTACAAGAATACAAGTCATTCTCCAATTGATAAATGGTCAAAAAATATGAACAGGCTGTTTTCAAAGGAAGAAATTAAAGCTATCTACAGTCATAGGAAAAAATTTTCTAAATCCCTATTGATTAGAGAAATGCAAATCAAAACAGTTGTGAGGTACCACATCACATCTATCAGATTGCATAGCATGACAAAACAGTAAGATGATAAATGCTGAAGAAGATGTGGCAGAGTTGGAACACTAACTTATTGCTGGTAGAGCTGTGAGCTGATCCAACCATTCTGGAGAACAGTTTGGAACTGTCCCCAAAGGGCTACAAAAATGTGCATATACTTTAACCCAGCAATATTGCTTTTAGGATTGTATCCCCCACAGATCATAAAAATGGGAAAGGGTCTCACATGTACAAAAATATTTATTACAGCTCTTTGTAGTGCCCAAGAAATGGAAATCAGAGGGATGCCCATCAATTGGGGAATGGCTGAACAAGTTTGTGGCATATGAATGTAGTGGAATACTATTGTACTATGAGAAACAATGAACAGGAAGACTTCAGAGAAGCCTGGAAAGACTTATATGAACTGATACTGAGTGAAAGGAGCAGAACCAGGAGAACTTTGTACACAGCAACTACCACAGTGTGTGAAGCATTTTTCTGGTAGACCTAGCCCTTCACAACAATACAAGGACATAAAAAATTCCCAATGGACTCTTGAGGAAAAATATCTTCTACATCCAGAGAAGGAACTATGGAACTGAATCTCAGAATGAAGCTGACCATTTTCTCTTGTGTTATGTTTTGTTTTGTTTCATTGTTTCTCCCATTTGTTTTAATTCTTCCATGCAACATGACTAAGGTGAAAATGTATTTAATAAGAATATTTGTGTAGAACCTAGATAAGATTGCACACTATCTCAGGGAGGGATGAGAGAAGGAGGGACAGGGGAAGGAGAAAAATCCAAGATATGGAAGTGATTGTAGAAAACTGAAAACAAATAAATTAATTTAAAAAACATATCAAAACCAAAAAAGCAAAAGTAATGATCAGAAGGAATTTTATATCCCTAGATGCTTACATCAATAAAATGGAGAAAGAACAGATTAATGAATTGGATGTGCCATTTAAAAAACTAGAAAAAGAACAAACTACAAGTTCCAAATTATGAATTAAACTGAAAATCCTAAAAATTAAAGGTTAGATTAATAAAATTGAGTGTAAAAACCTATTAAATTACGAAATAAAACTGGGAGTTCATTTTATGAAAAAAAGCAATAAAAATACGAACCATCAGTTAATTTGATTTTTATAAAAAAAAGAGAAAACCTAATCACTATTATTAAAAATGAAAAGATTGAATATACTACTAGCCAACATGAAATTAAAACAATAAGAAGGCATTATTTTGCCCAATTATATGCCAATAAGTTTAACAATTTAAGTGAAATGGAAGAATATTTACAAAAATATAAATTGTCTAGATTAGTAGAAAAGTAAAGAGAATATATAAATAGAACTATTTTACTTGCCCAATTCTAATCTTCATCAAATTGTTTTCTTCTGTTAACTTTTGTATCTCTTTTTCCATCTGCCCAATTTTTCCTTTTAATAAGCTATTTTCTCCAGTTAATTTTTGTACTTCCTTTTCCATTTGGCCTTTCAGGAATTTATTTTCTCCAGTTAATTTTTGTACTTCCTTTTCCATTTGGCCTTTCAGGAATTTATTTTCTCCAGTTAATTTTTGAACTTCTTTTTCCATTTGTTCAATTTTCCTTTTCAAGGAGATGTTCTCATCAGTGAATTCTTTCTTAATAATTTTAAAATCACTGGCCAGTTTATCTTCTATTTCCTTCTTCAGCTGTTCCAGGAGAGCTGCTTGTACTTGCGAGTAGTTCATAGTCCCTTCTGAAGTCTCAGATGGAAGTACAGTCTCAGCTGTGACCTCTTTGGGGCTTGTGCTTTTGTCCTTATCCCCATAGGAAGATTCTATGGTTCTTTCGGCCCTCTTGTTTTTCCTGTTCATGATTTTGATTGAGTGTTGTGGCTTCTGGTTCTTTCAGTCAGAAGCTGGAGAACTTTTTGCTGAGCTGATGAGTGAAAAAGCTAAAAGCAGGTTTTTGTTTGGTGCTTCCCTGATCAGCCCTGGGTTTAGCTTGTTAAGTGTGGGGGAGGGGTGGTCTGGTCCCAGGAGATCTCAGCTGAATTGAGGCAAAGGCAAGCTCAGGGGCTGGTAATCCCAACTGCCCTATTGTCTTTCTGATTCCCCTGGACAGCTGAGGCACGCCTAGATGCTAATGCGTGTTCCCACCCCTCCTGGGGCTCCTCTCCTGGTGCTGACGCTTGCCTGGGTCCTAGTGCGAATTTTCCCTGCCCTGGGTCCTCTGTCCTTCCGGTTTGCCCCTGCCACCATATGCGGAATCCCCCTTAGCTATTTTCCTCGTCTCAGGTGTTATGAGACTATTGGTCTCCTTCTTCTAATTCTACTGATCTGGGATTTTTCTGGGGAGATATTTTATGGTTCTTTCACGGTCATCAAGGGGGAAGGGGAGAGCATTAGCTGATTACACCGCCATCCTGGCTCCCGGAAGTTCAAGTAAGTGACTCACCGGAGTCTGATCTTCGGGCTGAAGGTCCCAGGAGCTGCTGCGCTGATATCCGGCGCTCAGAGGCTCTCACTGACTCGGTTGGGCTTGTCTCCCGCCCCGGGTGCCGCTCCTCTGGTTCCGCCCGCCACTCAGGTTTCTCGGATCTCCTCCGCTCTGCTGCACTGGCCGTGCTGCGCTGGCCACGCTGCGCTGTGCGCTGTGGGCTCACCCCCGCGGATCAGATCCTTCCCGTGGACTTTCCAGTCCCACCTGAGCTCCGAATCCGTCACCGTCTGTCTCCCACTCGATTCCGCACCTCCAAAATTTGGTCAGATTCTCCTTTCAGAGGTACCTGGAGGAGTTTGTCCGAGAGCTTAGGTGAGTCGCTGCTCTCACTCCTCCATCTTGGCTCCGCCCCAAATAGAACTGTTAGAAAAAAAAATTGAACAAGGCATAAATGAGCTTCCTAAAAAGAAAAGAACCAAGACCAGACAGATTTAAAGGTGAATTCTATCAAACATTGAAAGATCAACTAATTCCAATATTAAATGAATTATTTGGAATAGAAGTCAAAGAAGACATCCTACCAAACTCCTTTAATGAAACAAGTATGATAATGATACCTAAAACCAGAAGAGAAAATATAAAGAAAGAAAATTGTGGACCAATTTCATCAATGAAAAATCCTAAATAAAATACTAACTCAAATATTACAATATATTGCAAAGAATATTTATGAGTTGGGATTTTTACCAGGAATACAGGGAAGTTATATAACAAGGAAGACAAAACCATAGAATTTATCAATAAAAGGTTAAAAATGACATGATTATTTCAATAGGTGCAGAAAAGTCTGTTCATACAACTACATTCATTTCTAGAAAATTGATTCCTATAAAACTACAACATTCATTTCTATAAAAAAAACAATTGAAAGTAGAGGTATAAATGGATTTTTCTTTACATTGATAAAAAGCATTTAACTAAAACCATTAGCAAGCATCATTTCCAAAGGGGATAAGGCCTTTCCAGTTGGAGTAGACTTGAAGCAAAGATGCCCACATTTATTCAATATTATATTAAAAATCCTAGTAATAGAAATAAAAGAAGTAGAAGGAATCAGAATAGGGAATGAGATAATAAAATCCTCTCTTTTTGCAGATGATATCATGATGTATTTGGAAAATCCCAAAGACCCACAAAGTTAATTGAAAAAAAATTATTAATTTTAGTAAAATGGCAGGATGTAAAGTAAAAACATGTAAATCAGCATTCCTATATGTCAGAAAACAAAAGCTTACAAGAAGAGATAGTAAGAGATGCTCCATTTAAAATAACTCTAAGCAGGATAAAACATCCAACCCTCATTTTATAAGCAAGGTAACAAGGTTGGGGCTGGTTGGGATTTGTTTAACATGACATGCTAGAAGCAGGATGCAATGCCCAGTCAAGGATTCCCAGGATTCTGCTTCCCTGGGGCTCACAGGACTTCTCTAACTTCGGTCCTATGCAGAGGGAAGAAGAGGCATTCAGGGAGGTCTGAAAACTCTTATGTCAGGGCAAGTTTCCTTCAGGGCTCAACAAAGCACTTTCCAAACTCTCCCTCTCTTCCCCACCAAGGGGACCAACCTGTGCTGGTGATTAAGGCCCTGGGCCTAAGGAAAGCCACAGCTGGGGAAGGAAGAGCAAGACTGATAGGTTTCGAACAAAACCTCAGGCTAAGCCAGGCCAGGACCCCCAGCTTTTCATGGAGATGCCATATACAGGGCACTTAGGAAGACAGCACCTGGATAGAGGTTTCAGCTAGAAAGGTGAGTCAGGGTTCCAGGAGGCCTAGGACCAGCAGTGTCAGTGACAAGAGTTCCTGGTGTCTTCTGCCTCCCAGGAGTTCTGCCATCTAATCCCAGCACTTACCACTTCCCCTCCTGCCTCCCTCTGATGGGCAGACTTCTGAGGGTGCTGGTGTCCAGACTAGGACCTGCCCTCTCAACCTGTGTGTGAATGAGGTTGTCAGAACTGATGCCTTCCACAGAAGCAAGGGTCCCATGTCTTCTGATCCAGACTCAGCCGAGAAATAAGACAGTTGGACTGTGTCATTGAGGGCTCAGCTGTTTCTCCTCTTCAGAAAAAGAGGAAATAAATCCAACTTTCTGTGGACTCTGTACCAAAGAGCTGCAAGGAGATTCTCCCAGTGGAACACAGAACCAAAGGGGAAGCAAGGACAGAAACAGTTTTAGAATTGGGAAAAACTCCAGAGATCATTGAGTTTAATCCTCTTGTTTATTGAAGACACGGAGGCCCAGAGAGGTCTAGTAACTCATCCAAAGGCACTGGCAGAGCTAACATGTGAACTCAAATCCCTTCCTTCCAGGCCCAGTGAGCCAGGATGCCAGCACTACAGGGATGCCTGGAAGCCCCCCACATTCCCATAGTCACACATCTCCTCCCCACTGAGTTGCACTGCTTTCTCACACAGGGCTCTCCCACAGACACAGAGGCTCTCTGGCCCAGCCTCCTTCTAAAGCTCTCAGCTGCACAGACATAGGATGAGGGCACGTCCAAGACCATCCCAGAAGCCTGGGCTTCCTCTGCTTTAGGAAGTTACCTCTGGGCAGCCTCAGTGCTGGGGCAGAGCCTGGGGCCTCCAAGGACCATTGACAGGAGCTATTGCCTTCCTACCTCCACCCCAGACTTTCAGACCCCATTCAGCTGCCCTGGCTCCCTGAATACACAAGGCAATGAAGGGGAGAACGTCTTGTCTCCATCTCACAGACATGTCACAGTGTACAAAGTGATTTCACCAAAGAGGGGCTAACAAGAGAGAAGCATCACAGCAGGAACATATTCAGAACTAAATGGTCCTGGCTGCCCTGACCCCTACTTATATTCACTCCTCCACCCTACTGTTCTCTGATTCCTTGCTGTTTTTTACCTGTTTCTCCACACAGGCAAATTCACAGTATCTGGCCCTCGGGTGCAGCCCATCCTGGCCTGGGTGGGGGAAGATATCCAGCTCCCTTGTCAACTCTCCCCTAAGATGAATGCTCAAGAAATGACTATCAAGTGGGTCAAAGGCCCACTGGTTGTGTACTTGTACCGCAGGGGGCAGGAGATGAAGGAAGTCCAGGCCCCTGCATTCCAAGAGAGGACAACAGTGCTGACAGAGGACATGGCTGAGGGGAAGGTGACTGTTATTATCCACCAGGTCGAGCTTTCTGACACTGGCCTGTACACATGTTATTTCCAGAAAGGCTACTTTTACAACGAAACCAGCTTTGACCTTAAGGTAGCAGGTAGGTCCTACCTGGGTCATGGGTTTTCTCTAAAGCTGGGAAGGACCTTCAAACATTGGCATTGGCACAGATCTTTAGAGTATCCAAGGTCCTTTCCATACATTGTCTCACTGGAATCTCATAAGTACCTTGTGGGTCAATATTTGTGTCACAGGGATCACCCAAGCTCTCACTGACTGATGGCCAGGTCTGTTGTCTTTCAGCCCCTCAGGGTCCTCTGGTACCTTTAATGGGGTTTGGGGTACCCAGCCTTTCTGTCATTGGCTCATGCCCCCCACAATGATTTTCCCCCAGTCTAAGAAGGTCTTCTGTTTCCTATTTCTATGAACCACTAATTAGATTAGTTTTTCTGTAGTATTAGTTAATTGTACAGTAATATGAGAACAAATATAAAAATGACACTTCCTCTGACACCTGGGGATATCCTCCTCCTCACGCAGGCCACTTCAGTCTCTGGAGAGTTGGGGGGTGAAGGGAGTTCAGGTTCATAGCTTAGCCCATTTCCTACATAGTATAGTCCCACCAAGATCCACATCCCAAGCACCCTTTGGGCACAAGTCTCAGGCATCCTGGTTTTTCAGGGCTTCCCTTCTGGGTTGGTAGCAGCATTTGGCTGGATTCTTCCTCCAGGTTCTCCATGGCTTCAGTCTTGATGGCAGGAAGAATCCCCAAACTGTTCTTAGAAGTGTAAAGGACCAAAGAACAGCTCCTACCCACACCCTAAGCCTGTTTCTGAAGGGACCCAAGGCCTAGATTGGGGAGGGAAAGAACCCAGCTCAGTTCATAATATCTACACCCTGTGGGTTAATAAGACTTTCACCTCCCATGGACACAGCGAGGAGAGAGAAAGAGAGGGAGAGATGGAAAGAGACAGAGAAACAGAGAGAAAGACAGAGAAAGAGACAAAGAATGAATCCTAGTCTGGTACTTTACAAGGAACAGCCTGTTTCAGCTTTGCACTCAATAGAAAGTGACTGGTTCTACCCCAGTGTAAGGAAACACAGAATGGTTTCTCCCTGACTCAGGCCCCTGCAATCTCCCACATGAATGTCTCCATGATACAAAAGACAAAAAGCAAAGCCCCTTGTCCTCTCTCCATTTCAAATATTTGCTTCTTTGCTAAATAGGCAGGGATGCATTTTGAACCCAGTCCTTGTCCCCAGTCTAGAACAATCCACTGGGGTCTCTGGGCAACCATGAGGGATCTCCTTTCATCTGTTTCCCCAGTGCCCTACAGGATGGAATCACATAGCAGCCAATGGTACAGGGTTGTACACAATCTCACAGACTCAGAAGAAAATCCCAATCATCCCTAAATCCAAAGTTTTGTAGACTCAGTAAACCCAGAAACATTTTACAATCCTGACCAGCCATTACTGCTTGTTTTTCCCTCAGCCTTTCAGGGCCTTTCTCAACCCATTCTCTCTCAAGCAAAAGAAAGAGCAAAGACAAAGAAAGCTGGATGCCCCTCTTTAAGGGAAGCCCAGGTCCCTCTGAGTTTTCTAAACCACATGGAGCTCTCCCCACAGGGAGATCGTTCAGGCCTGGGGTTTCCCACTAACAGGTGGGGGGACCTGCTCTCTGGCCCAGACTCAGAGAATTGGGGTAAAATGCCTGGACTGACACCCTGCTCTCATGCACTGAGGGGATATGGAGCAGCTAAGGACTTCTCTCTGCTCTTCTGCCCACATTCTAGGCACATCAGTCCAACCACAAATATTCACTCACTGAGTTAGGAGCACCTGAGTTTAAGTCTGGCCTCGGATACCCACTAGATGTGTGACCTTGGGCTAGTCAGTTATGACCAATTACCTAATATATATATGATATATATTATATATACATATATGATATATATACATACATATATATCACAAATATTAGATATGGTATAATAAGCTTCTGAATAATTATTCAGAGCATAATTAATTCAATTAAAAGACCTGGAGGTAAGAAAACCTGAATTGTCATCCAAACTCAAACACTTACCAGGTTCATTTCGGACAAGGCCCTTTACCTCTGTCTGCCTCAGTTTCATCATTTCTAAAATGAGGACATTAAGAGCTTTGGCTCCCTAGGGTTGTCCTGAGAATCCCATGAAACAATATTTGTAAATGGTATTGCACATGGAAAAGAGGGTCTTGCTGATGTTGTGTTGTTCCAGCCCTGTCCAACTCTCTGTGACCATGTTTGGGATTTTCTTGGCAGAGATCCTGGAGTGGTTTGCCTTTATCTTTTCAACCTCATTTGACAGATAAGAAAACTGAGGCAAACAAGGTTGACATGCCCAGGCCCTCAAAGTTGAGAAGTACCTGAGGCAGAATTTGAACTCATGTCTTCCTGTTTCCAGGCCCAGTGCTCTATCCACTGAACCACCAGCTGCCCTAAAAGACATTATACAAATGTGACTTCTTATTTTTGTGGCTATTGTATTTTATTATCCACTTACTGTATTCATAGCCCTGTGCTTAGTGCTAAAGGAGACTTGATTTTTACACTGAGCCAGAACTCTGCATTCAAGGGGATTTGTCTACAGTAATGAGATGAGACACATGCATAAGTATAATAATCAAGAATATATGCTAAGTGGATAGCAAGGTGTAAAATTAAATGCTACTAGAATAAATTGATTAAATATTAACCACCTAATTTATAGGACCCACTGTCTTTGGAAATATTTAACAGTGAGGCTTGTTCCAGACATGGGGACCAGGAAATGCCTTCTATGGGCAGTGGCATCTGAAATGGGCTGCAAAGGAAGCGGAGAAATGAAATAGAAAGAGAAAGAATGAAGGCATCCCACTAACAGGAAACAGAATTGTCATCGTTCTTATCATCACTAGCATTGCTAGAATGCTTAGATGTTGACAAAGGGCTTTATAAACTATCAATCAAGCAATAGCATTTATTAAGCACCCACTATGTGCCACTGCTGCACTAAGAACTGGAGATACAAGAAGAATTTGAGAAAGGCAGTCTCTGCTTATAATCTAATGGGGGAGACCCCATGCTGACACATATCCACAGGGCACAGAACATACAGGATGAATAAGAAAGAAATAAAAGGGAAAGCACTGGAATTACAAGTGAGCTAAGGTTTTCTATACAAGGTGTGGCTTTTGTTGGGCCTTAAAGGAGGCCAGGGAGGTCAGTCATCAGAGGGGAGAAGGGGAAACATTCCAAGCCTGGGACAGCCAGAGAGAATGGCCAGAGCTGAGAGAGGGAAGGTCTTGTTTGTGGGTTGGCCAAGAGACCCAAGTCACTGGACTGAAGAGCAGGTGTTGGGGAGTAAGAAGTCAGAAGATCAGGGTGGTAGGAGGGTCTGGGTTAGAGAAGGCTGTGAATTCTATTCAGGGCATTTTGAATTTGCTCTCTGAGGTAATGGGGAGCCACAAGGGTTTACTGAGTAGCACAGGAACAGGATCAGACATGAACTTTAGGAAAATCCCTTTCGTGGCTGGATGAGTGTGAATTGGAGAGGGGAGGTGTGTGAGGCAGGCAGACTCCACGTGGCTATTGCAGTGATCAAGTTCTGAGGTGAGGAGGGACTGCACTAGAGGGGGGGGGCCCTGTGAGAGCAGACAAGGGGTTATAGGAGAGATGCCTGAGAGATGAAATTGAAGGACCTTGTCAATGGATTGGATATGGCGGATGAGAGAGTGGGAGGAATCTGGGGTGACTGCTAGGGCTAAGGGGTGGGAGGAGGGTGTTGTCCTCTACACTCATACTGACCATAGGACATGGGGAGGGTGTGGGGGAAAGATAGTGAGTCCTGTTTAGGACATGTTGAATTTAAGATGAGTGGACAGCTAGACTGAGATGTCAGGGAGGTAGGTGGACATCTGACACTGGAGGTCAGTAGATAGACTTGGGCAGAAAAGGCAGACGTGAGGTTCATCAGCAGAGAGTCAGTAATTAAATCCATGGGTGCTGATGAGATGACCAGGGCAGTCCTCTAGAGGCAGAGCAGAAGAGCCCTGGGGACAGAACCTGAGAGGCACCTGCAGTCAGAGGGCAGGATGTGATTGAGGCTCCAGCACAGGAGGCACAGAAGGACCCATCAGTTAGGTAGGAAGACCCTAGGATAGGCTACTGAGAGCCTAGAGGAATACTATCATTGTCCCTGGAATCATCATTTTCATCAGTACATTGATATTATGAGGAGGGCTGTTGTGAGGATCCGGTGAGATAACAATGATGGAGCCCTTGGCCCATGCTCTGGCACACAGTAGGTGCTACAGGAATGTGAGTGATTCTTATGATCACCATGTGGTAGGTGTCATGGTAAGCACTGTGGGGGGAAGCAGAAAAGCCACAACACAGTCATTGCCCTCAGGGAGCTCACACTGAGATGGGAGAAACAATCTGCAAAGAGCTGCAGATGTCAGACAGAAAAGGCCCATGGAGGCATCCTGAGGGGAATTAGCAGCAGGTGTGAGGTAGAGAGAACCAGGACTGACCTCCTACAGAAGGAAGAACTGAGCTGAGTCTGAAAAGAAGCCAAGGCAGCCAAGAGGCAGAGGGGAGGAGGGATAGCACCCCAGGCAGGAGGTACAGCCAGTGCAAAGACTCAGAGGTGGGAAGATGGAGAGCAGTGTCAGATGTGAGAAGAGTAAGGCCAGTGTGACTGGACCATAGAGTACATGAAGGGAAATGAGGTGATGAGGCTGGACTGGGTGGCTGGGGACAGATTTGGAGGGTATACATCTGTGATGGCATTTGTATTTGATTCTAAAATAGTCAGACCTCCCCTACAGGAAGAACACTTTGGCAGCTGAGTGGAAGATGGATGGGAAGGAGAGAGACTGGACATGAGATCAGTGAGAGGCTATGCCAGGTATTCCAGGGGAGAGATGAGGAGGGCAGAAGAAGGGTGGGGGCTCCCTGAGTGGAGGGGAGAGGTAGGAAGTGAGAAGTGTCGTGGAGGCACAAACGTCCAGAACTGACATCAGCCTGCCTATGTAGGAGGAGATAGGAAGGAGGTGTCGAGGACACCAGTGCTGTAATCCTGAATGGATGAGAAGAAGGGTGGTGTACTTGATAGAAGGAGGGACATGTGGAAGAAGGGGGGTTGGAGGGAAAGAGGACGAGTTTTTTACATGTGAGATCCCCAAAGTTCAAGAGATTGTTGTGACTGTGAGTATGAAATGGTGTGAAGTCTCTAACCCTTGGCAGAATTATCTGGAGAATGATATGAGGCACTATTTCTAATATAGTTTTAGGTTTGTAAGGAGGATGGTGATTACTAGTTGTAATATACCACAGTTCTAACACACCCTCAGGTATGTAGTAGTTGGTGACCCTGGGCATAGCATTTAACCTCTCTCTGACTCAGTTTCCTCAACAGTAAGAAGGGGATAACAGTAGCACCTAACTCATAGATTTTTTGTTACTCAAATGAGATAATATTTTTAAAGCCCATAGCACAATATCTGGAACATAATGGTCACTAAAGCAAGAATTATTTCCTTCCCTCTACTAACGTGACATAGGTATAATGGTGTTATAATCTCCATTTTACAGATAGATTGATGCTCAGGCAGCTTTGATGGTATAGGTGTGATGGTGTTTGGGAAAAGGGCACAAAAAGGAGCCAATCCCTTTAATTCAGGCTCCTTCAGATCCTTTCACATCACCATCACCATTCATCTGTCTAGCTCAGAGGGATATATGATGGTATCTATAGCCTCAGGTGTGATGGAGACTTGCTATGGTAGAGCTCTTATAAACATATCTAAAAGCAACAAAAAGGAGGCATGATGATGGAGCAAATGCAAGGACTCACCTCAACCTTCCCAAATGTCCCTCCAAACAACTTGAAAATGAAATTCCTGAAAATGAATTCTGATGTGGCAGAACCAAGCAAAGGATGTGGTGAAATAATTTTATGACCCAAGAGAACTTAGAAGGTTGGGAAGAAAGGTTTGTCTCACTGGTATATTGGTATACTTTATTAATAAAGTCCAGCAACAAGTGATAGGGAAATTCCATGTTAAATAATTGTAAACAATACACAACAAAGGGAGTCTACCTCCCAAGACAAACCCTGAAAATACATGAACACAATTACAAAACACTTTTCATACAAATAAAGTAAAATCTAAACAACTGGAAAAACATCAATTGATCATGGGTAGACTGAGCTACTCGATACTGTGAAATGACAGTTCTGCCTAAGGTAATTTGTTTATTCAGTACCAATCAAACTACCAAAAACTTATGTTACAGAGCTTGAAAAAAAGGACAAAATTCATCTGGAAGACAAAAGGTCAAAAATATCAAGGGTTTTAATGAAAAAAAAAATACCAAGGAAGGTAGCCTAGCCACACCAGATGGAAAACTGTAACATTAAGTCTTAATTCTCAAAAGCATTTGGTACTGGCAATGAAAGAAAGATCAATGGAATAGATTAAGCACACAAGACACAGTAGTCAATGACTGTAGTAATCTACTCCTATAATCCCAAAGACTTCAGCCTCTGGGATAAAAACTCCCTATTTGGCAAAAGCTGCTGGGGAAACTGGAGAATCATATGGCAGAAGTCGGCCTAGGCCAACATCTCACAAGCTATATACCAAGATGAGTTCAAAATGGGTGCATGGTTGATACATAAAGTTATGCTATCAGGAAATTATGAGAGCAAACAATAGTTTACCTGTCAAATATCAAGAAGAGAAGAATTTATGACCAAACAAGAGAAAGAACATTTTGACATGCAAATTGAATAACTTTTATTACATTAAATTAAAAAAATTTACACAAAGTCAATACAACTAAGATTAGAAGGGAAGTAGGAAACTGGGAAACAGTATTTATGGCCAGTGTCTCTGATGAAAGCCTCATTTCTCAAATACGTAGAGAATTGAGTCAACTTTATAAGAATACAAGTCATTTTCCAATTGATAAATGGTCAAAGGACATGAACAGGTAACTTTTAAATGAAGAAATAAAAGCTCTCTATAGTCATATGAAAAATGTCCCAACTCACTTTTGATAAGAGAAATGCAAATTAAAACAGCCCTGAGGAACCACTTCACACCTATCAGACTGTCTAATATGACAAAAAAGGAAAGTAATAAATGAAGTGAAGATGTGGGAAAATTGGAATACTAATACTCTGTTGGTGTAATTGTAAACTAATCAAACCATTCCAGAGAGTAATTTGGAACTATTCTTTAAGGGCTATAAAACTGTGCTTATATTTGATCCAGCAATACCACTACTAGGTCAATATCCTAAAGAGCTCATAAAAATGGGAGAAGGACCCAGATGTACAAAAACATTTATAGCACCTCTCTTTGTGTGTCAAAAAAACTGGAAATAGAGCAGATGTATATCAATGGGGGAATAGGTGAATGAGTTGTTGTGTATGAATGTAATGCAAATGTTCTACAAGAAATGATGAGGAGGCAGATTTCAGAAAAACCTGCAAAGACTTACATGAACAGATACTGAGTGAAGGCAACACAAGCAGGCGGACGTTGTACATAGTTAACAGCAACACTGTGTGATAACCGACTTTGGTAGACTTAGCTCTTCTCAGCAATGCAACAATCTAAGACAATTCCTGAAGACTCATGATACAAAATGCTATCCACATGCAGAGAAAGAACTATGGAGTCTGAATGCAGATTGATACAGACTACTTTCTCCTTTTTCCTTTCTCATCATTTTTCCTTTTATTCTGGTTCTTATTTCATGTCGATGATCACCTAAGGGTCAGGCAAACTCCAAGGAAGGGAGATAGGCTTTGAGAAGTTTAGGGAGTGAAACAGTGGGGCAGTCTATTGACACGCTTTCCCCAGGGGCAATGGTTAGTACTGATTCAGTTATAGTGCTCAGAATAAGATGTGAAAAGGTAAGGAAAGTGTTTGGAGTTGGGGGGAGATGAGGGACCCAGAGCATCAATGGACACCAGACTGACCTATCCATCTCTCCAGATGGCCAGATTCTATAACTCCCCAATTAGCTGAACTATTCTTGCACATAGAGCCCTCACCTGGCTCTGTGGCACACCCTTCTTCTAACTCAGCTGCACAGGCAATGATCACCTCAGGGCCACGTAAACCCCAGCCCAGGAGCCTGGGTTCCCTCTGCCCTTGTAAGTGACCCATGGCCAGTGGCAGAGCAGAGGCTAATACAGTTCCCCCCTCAAGGCCATTGATGGCATCTTTTGCCTTCCTGTCCCCACCCCTAACCCTCCAGCATCCAGAAAACTTCTCTCCTTTCTGATCATAAAAGGAGTCAAGAGAGAGAATGTCATCTCCAAGGGAATCACAGGAAGCCAAGGGATTTGTCTAGAAATGGGTCTACAGCAGCAGCTGGTCTAGCAGTCAGACACGCATCTGCTGGGCTCCCAAGCACACAAATAAATACTCTTAATCCTTGGCCAGCATTGTCCCTTGATTTTCTTCTGTTCTACTCCTAGAATGCCAGAAAGGAGCAAACTCAGTGATTGACCCCACTCAGCTCATTCAGGCAAAGCAGGGGGAAGACATCGCACTCTCTTACGAACTCTCCTCTAAGACGGATGCTCGGGAAATGGCTGTGAACTGGTTCAGAAATGAGATCCTTGTGCTCAAGTACCCCAATGAGGAGAAGCTGGAGGGATCCCATGGTGCTGAGCTCCAGAAGAGGATGGAGCTGCTGCAGCATGACATGGCTGAGGGGAAGGTGACTTTGAGGATCCAGAAGGTCCAGGTCAATGACTCTGGTCAATACACTTGCTGTGTCCAGTCACGTGACAATCATGATGAAGGCCATATTGAACTTCAGGTAGCAGGTAGGTCCTGCAGGGTTTATGGGTTTCTTCTCAATCACAGAATGTTAGAGCTGGATGGGATTTTAAAGAGCATTGAGTCAAAACACCCCATTTAACAAATGAGGAAAATGGGACCCAGAGAGGGCAGGGACTTTGTACATGATCATGCAATTTGGAAATGTCTGGGCTGGGAGTCAGACTCAGCTCTTCTTATTCTGTATCTGGCCATTTTCTTCTCTCAGACACATCCCTTGGATCCTGCTTGTGGGAAATCACAGGCTTTGAGAAAGGGACAAACTCACTTTGGGAAGTAGATCTTAATCCGTGGTTTCAATTCCTTTCTGTCCCTTGGATTCTTTAAGCCTAATGTTTCCCACTAAAAGATGATGGAGGCCTCCCTTCTATCCTGGAGCTTAAAAATAGAGGTGGTTCTATTCTCTCTCAAAGATGCCAGGCCCCCTACAGCTATACATTGAGTGGGACACTAAGGATCTGAGGCCTTCCTGACTGTCATCTGCATGGCTTCTATCCACACTGGCCCAGTGACACATGTTTACTAGACACCTTCTCTGCATCCAGCTCTGAACTAGGTGAGGATGGAGGGAAGAGAAGGAAAGATGACCTGGCCTCATGCTTTCATGGAACTGGAGAGATACGATGCTTAATCTAGTAAAAAAGGTAATATATGGCAGAGTGGATGGAGTGCTGGCCTTGGAGACAGGAAGAGCTGGGTGCTGAGGATTTTTATTCTCTTATGACTATGGGCAAGTCACTGAAACGCTGTGTGCCAGCTTCATTACAAAAGACCTTTCCAGCTCTTTCCACTCTGACAAACTCATAGGCCCTTAATGGATTGCTGCGTATACCTGGAACCTGAGTAGTCCCAATATAGTACATTTCAGTTCATGCTAATTGAATTGGTAATTATGTAAAATATGGTCATTAGTTCTAACCCAATGGAAATATTCAGTGGGACTCAAATAATGCAATCACTTCAGGATATTTGTTCATTAAACTAGTCTGGATCTGCCTCTGCAATGAACTGATAGATCATTTGGAATATAATTTAATTCAATTCTAAAAATTTTATTTCGATGAAAATTCATTCAATCTGTATTTATTTACATATTTGGTACAATCCCATGTAGTTTAGTTCCATCCATCTACTACTATGTACAAGTTCCTATACTTTGGTGAGGGAGATAGAAAGTTCAGATAAGGTAGGACACTCCTGCCCTCTAGTTGCTCAGTTTAGGAATAAGGCAACTTAGGATACGAAAGTATTGGGACCTTAGATAAAGGAAAGGAAACCAAAGTATACACGTGATGTTCCATAGATCAAGACTGGGATTTAAAGTTGACTGTAATTGTATATTATCTACAGAGGGACTCAGGGGAAGGAGTTCCTTCCTGAGAAAGGGTGGCTCCTGGTGGTGTGGGGGCTCCAGGAATGGTCTTGATGGGAGTGGCCAGTAAACTGGAGATTTGGATTGATAGGATTAAGGGTGGGAAGTAGAAGAGATATTTGGGCATAGTGATAGAGTGGGCCTCAGGAGAACCAATTCACAGGAGAAAACCAAGGAGTTTTCAAGGTGAGGTTTTCCAGGGCCTTTAGACAAAAGGGACTAAAACTCTTTTGAAGTAATGGACAAAGATCTCAACTTGGAATGAGGTCTTTGATGGTGAAATGATGTAAAAGCAATTAGTATTAAAACAATTGACTGAATTACTTACTGAGACTAAATCAGAGACATTTTCAGTTTGGGGAAAAGAATTTCAGTCTAATTTTCAGCAGAGGTAGCCTCTGCTGATATTTGGCATGGAAAGTTAAATGCTTGTTTTGATTTGAATTCATTTCATGAACATAAGTTGAAGTTAGTGTTTGAACTTGTCATATGTGTAGTTCATTGTTTTAGATTGAGCAGGGTTAAAAAGGCACAGACTGGTTTGGGAAACAGATATAAATCTATTAAGGCAATAACTTACAATTGTTACTTAATCAGGAACTAGAACATGTATAGAAAGGCATGTAAGCCACTTAAGACTTGCTTCCTTAGCCAATGTGAAATTATAGTCATATCTAAAACTGATTATTGGAGCTTGCTATTTTAAGATTTTATGGGACTATTAACTGACTCTTCTTCTGAGTCTAACTCCTGGTGTGGATATCTAGAAAGGTGATCTGAGCCTCCAATCCATGATGCCAGTAAACGTGTGAGATTCTGGTATGAACTGCAAAAAGGTGATCTCATGGGAAGGTTGGAAGAGTGGCTGTTCAGCCTGAGCTGAGGTAGGATTCTCCTGACTCAATTTCCCTACTAACACCTGGCAGATTTTAAGCCTGCCTGAATGCCAGCTGACAATCTACTCCTGCCTGGAATTGACATGAAGTTAGGGAGATGTTGTTTCCCTGCAGTATCCCTACTCTTAATGGTAAATTCCTAAAATCAAAAGTCTTGTAAGCACAATACCACATCTATCAAATAATAGATTGTTGGGAGGGGAACATCTGAGATTAAATCTAAAATTAAGCTATTACGCTTAGGATTTTAGACCAACAAAAATAACACAGGGTCCTTTAATTCTTAGTAATACTGTGGAGATAATCAGATGAAAGGCTTGAAAGGCTAGCAAAATGTAAAAGCCACGTTTTAATGTGAATTTATTAAACGTGACAATTGGCCAAAGTCTCAATTTTGATTTTGTAAGAGTGATATGGAATGGTAATCTAAAATTGTATTAAGGTCAGTTTTGTAGGTAAGTGGACATCTGGATTTCTACAAGAAGATAAAGGGTGTAAGATGCTGAGATGTTGTACTGAAGACTGTTTGAAGGAGCATCCAGATCAGAAAACTGCGTCAGATGATGTTCCTCCCCAGATTTACTGTATGAGATAGAACCTCTAAATGGACAGTTCATTAATTTACCTTTTCCTTTGAATTTCTGTATCTGTATTTATAACAAGGGGACTGTCCCCTGTAATTTGTCAATGAGTCTGTCAGCTTTGCTTCCTTCCCATATTCATATAAAAGGGAGATAGATGAAGGGAAGAATTCGTAGGGGAAAGAATGTGAGGAGGTATTTATCGATTGGATTTAGGTGTGGAAATAGAAATTTTAATAAAGAAAGAAGGGGGATTTGGTGAGAAGTAAGCAAGTTCTGTTGTCCACATTCCTAGGTGATAAGGGTTGTGACCTAGCATGGACAGGTTAGAGGTCAGAAACTAATGTGCAGGCCCAAGGAGCTGTGGGAGGAAGGGCATATCAGAGAGGACAACAAGAAGTCACATGGCCAGGGCACAGTATCGAGGGAAATCCAAAAGTTCAGAATTCTATAAGGGTCTTGCCTCATCCTGACCTGTGGCCATGCTGGAAGCTATGCATTCCTTTGGGGGAAGGAATGTAGGCCATCCCTACTCTGAACTTCATTTTAAATAATTTTTTCTTGATAACTATAAAAAAAAAAGAAAGCAAGGGACATAATTGGAACATACAGTAATACAGGATAAGTGCATGAGAAGGTGCAAAATGAAATGAGACATGAAGACTGATGGGGAAGGTGTTAGTGACACAGGAATCAGGGAAAGATTCCTGGAAGTGGTGGTGATTACATCAAACTTTAGAGGAAGAGAAGGAGGAAGGGCATGGCCAGCATAGGGAACTGCATGAGAAAAGACATGGCAGCAGGAAGAGCAGGGAATTGGTAGGACACAACATCGGATCTAGTCTGGCCAAAGCACAGAGCACATAGCAGAAGGGATGAGGTTCGAATGGGGTGATGGCACCGGATTGGGGAGGTTTAGCCCAGTATGAAGGCCCAGCTGAGTAGGCTGAGCCTACAGCACTGAGCCCCTGCAGACTTTAGAGGGCAGCGATGGCCTGAGAAGGGCCATGTGCAAGGAGCAAGCAGAGGTGGGGAATCATTTATGGAAGCCAATTTCAGAAGAATACAGGCAGGGAGGAAGGAGGACTTGGGCCAGCATGGTCTCAGGGAGAACAGAGAGGAAGGAAGTTTGGGAAAAGTGCTCTGGAGTCAAGATTAGGAGGAATTGGCAGTGGTTTTGATGGTCAAGGTAAGGTAGACAGTGGACATGAAATATTCCTCAAAGAAAGGGGAATGGATGAATCATGGTGCCTCTGTTATGAAAATGGTGAGATCAGAAGGAGGGGCAGAACGCAGAAGGAGAACTTTAAACACAGGGTGTGATACGCTGAGTGTGAAGTGCTGAAAAGACATCCGGGGAGAGATATCCTGAGGGGAGTGGGAGATAAGGATGCTAAGCAAGAAGAAAAGTCAGGGCTGGGGATGGAGATCTGAAAGTCATGTGGTCTGAGGGGGTAATTAGAGTTTCAGGAGCAATAAAATTGAAAAGTGAGAAAAGAGGGTCAAAGACAAGAGGCTTGACCAACATCCACCTTAACTTAATGTGTTGGAGATAAAAATTTAAGTAAAAAGACAGAGAAGAGAAATGGGAGGAGAACCAGGAGAGTGTCTTGTCTCTGAAGTCTTAGAAGAGAAGAAGAGAAAATAACTGAGAAGAGGTTGGGGCTGGCCAAAAACATTAGACACTCCAGAGAGGTCAAGGACAATGAGGACTCCAGGGAAGTCCCCAGGATTCTTGTGTTAGGAGGCCAATGATGACTTTGGCGAGAACATTACAACAAAACAGTGTGGGGGAGAAAGCCAGACTGAAGGCACAGAAGGGAAAGTGTGGTAATGAGGCAGTAGAGACTTTTTGAGTGTTGGCCACTTTGCCCCCAGTTTTAGCAGTGAAGGGATAATTACTGGATGGGGGTAAAAACATCATCAAAAGCCTCAGGGCTGGGGAGTCTTAGGCCAATGGGAAGGAGCCACTGGAAAAAGGGACCCAGAAGATGAGTGAGAGAGGGGAGAATTATGGAACAGGATCCTGGAGGAGGAAAGGAGAAAAGGGCACAGGATCAGTGGCACAGAGAGAGCAATCAACTTTAATGAGCAAAGAGGCCTCTCCTTGTGTATGCAGAGGAAAAGAAGAGTGAGAGATGATGCAGAGGAGCTCTGAGGATGAAGGAGGGGAAGGGAGGCCTCCCACCCAGACTCACATTGGACTGTCTCAAAAAGACCAGCTTCCTCACAGAACTCGTCCAATCAGTCACTGAAATGAAACTCCTGAAATGTCTAAAACATCCAGGACACATGGTCATCCAAGCCCTGGCTATAGACCTTCAGGAGAAGGAGGCATTGGCCCTTTCTCATTATTTAAAATTTTATTTTATTCTGTACTTAAGAAATTCAACAAGGAATTTTATAATGTAGTGGAACAGTAAAAAAAAAATTGAGGTTATACATTAGACTGCAAATCTACTATGTACAACTTGCAATTCCTTTTAGACACGTAATAGTGTGATCATGTAACTTTTTTTCTTTCATCTTCCTTCCTCCTGCCCCCACCATAGAGATGACAACCATTAGACAAAAATAGGAATAAATATGTGGGTGTTTACATGCATAATATGTAAAATCATTCTCTACCTACTTTCACTTCTCTGTTCCTTCTCTGGATGCTGGCAGCATCTTCCTTTACATTCAAAACACCTGAGCCACCCAAAGCTGTTCTTCAAACCCTGTTACTGTTAACATGTCCAACATTCTCTTGGTTCCACTCATTTCCCTCTCCATTATTTCATACAAGTCTGTCCTTGGCCCCTCCCACCTGGGCCAGCTCACCTGAGCAGGAAGGCTAAATAAGCCTCCCTCCTACTTCTAGCTCTTGCTCCCAATTCAGCCTCTGGGGCCACAAGGAAGAAATCAGGCCCCTGGCCCAGGACACGGGTTCATCTGGTGAAAGTCAGAGATGGGTCTCTAAGCAGCTGAAGGGCTGTCTCTCTGTGCTCCACAAGCAGACCCCGCAGTGTCAATTGCCTCACAAATATCTGTACAGGAATTAAGCTCATATCCCCACCTAGACAGCTCCTCAGTGTCAGGGCCTAGCCCTATCTGAAGGCCCTAGGACAGGTCTGTGCAGGCACATAGAAGATTCTCAGTAGGGAAATCTGACCTTGATAGAAAAATCCTCTGAAGCATTTTAGGAAGAGTCCTGAGGCAAGGTGGGCCCATTTCTGGACTGGGGACCAGGTTTAATTGGGCTTTTGGCATCATCCAGACTCAAGAGAATGTCCCCCTGGTCATGGTTATAGCTCAGAAGATAATTAGCCCCCTGATAATCTGCCCTTCTCTAGAACACAGAAATTCCAATCTGGCATTGCAGATGGAAGGGACCTTATTTATCGTTTAATTTCCAGCTCATTTCACATTGGGGTAACTGAGGCCCAAAATACTGAAGGGACTTATTTACTGTAAGTGTCTGAGAAGGACCAGAGATGAGATCTGACCAGAGTTCTCCTCACTCCAAATCCAGCTTCCATTTTTGTTTCAAAGGAGGGTCTCCATTTTGTCCTTTCACCATTCTGTCTTGCACAGGCTACCAGATTCATCTCCCTAAAACGCAGCTGTGGTCATGTCACTTCAGATGCTCAAGAAAATTCCCTGACTCCCTAGTGTCTTAGAGTCCTCCACAATCTGGCCCCACTGTAACTGTCCAATGTCATGGCCCCTCCCCCTACTCTACTGCCCATGTTACTGATGAGGAAGTGAAGCACTGGACTCCTGGGAGATTGGGAGAAGGGAAGGTTACTAAAAGAGGGGAAAGATGCTGACTAAGACTATTTTGTTATTAAATAATGTCGTCCTTAAAACAAACCTTACAGGTTATCCAGTCCCTTCTTCTGTTTACACAGGAAGAGACTGAAGCCCAGTGGCTGTCCAAATTCAATTAGCCACAAAATGGCAGAGTCAATTTAAAACCAGATCTTCTGATTTTCCAAGAGTGGGGCTGGTTTTTTTCTCCTGTATCATACTGCAGCCCCCAATCCTCTCCATTTATAGGTGGTCAAACCAAGATCCAGAGAGGGCAATGGATCAGTGTGAGAATTTAGTGGAGGGCTAATCCCAGAACTACTGGAGTCCAGCCTGTTCACCTAAGAGCCAGAGAGCTTCCCAACGGGGATGTAAGAACAAAACCCAGAAAGGACTTCAGAAGAGAGAGATATCCTCTGGAATCAGGAGACCTGGGCCCCAGTACTGTGTCTGTCATTACCTCCCTGTAACCCTTTGGACTAACCTCTTCCTCTCTCTACTCTCTGGCCCTCTGTCTAGTGATGGGGCTGGACTAGATGCCATCTAAGGTCCCACCATCCCAGAAAGTCTCTGAATGTGTAAGGACACAGCTGTGAGGTGGTGGGAAGAGGCCTGAATTGGGAGTCAGAGGACTCACACTTCAGTCCAGGGACTTACAAGCTGAAGACCTTTCTCTCCCATTTTCCTCTCCACAAACTGAGGCAGCTGGGCTAGATTCTCTCTAAGGTCTCTTCCAGTTGTTACATTCTGATCTCTGAAGTCCTAGGAAAGCTTGGGTTTGGTGAGGATGGTTAGAGGCTGGAGGTGGGGAAGGAAGACTGAGTCATCTCTGCACGAAGTCACTATCCTTGTGCAACATTTCCTGAATCCTGATGCCTTTTTTTCTCCCATCCCTAAACTGGGCCACAGGGATCAAGGTCCAGGGTTTCCCTTATCTGATTCCCAATGTTTTGGGGTCTCTTTTCAGAGAATCTCCAGAAATCTCAGAGGACACATCCTATGATTCTTGCTATATTCTTGATGGTCTCCATTGGTTCCCTCTTTGTGATTTATTTCTTCTACCAAAGAAGACTCCATAGAACCAGAGGTAAGAGAAGGCCCTGCCCTTACAACTAAGTCCTTCCATTACTCACCAGACCCTCTGATTATTGCTCTGAGAGGAATCTGAGGTTCTCCTGCTTTGCTGGACTTGGGCACCTCCCTTGGGTCTAAACATCTGGTCTGCCCCGGGGCTGAAGGACCTGGGCTTTGCTGAGGTAACAGAGAAACTCCTCAGTAGTTCCTGTGGTAGTGGGGTTGTGTCTAAGATGATTATCCATTGGGGGTCAGGAAGACAGTCTCTTGGGGAGAAACCTCTTAGTCATGTTTTTACCCCAGTGTAATCCTCCACACACTCTCATCCCAGACCTGGTTTCTGAGTTACTTTCTAGGTCTAGGTGGGATGGGGATGGCAGGGCTGCTATGTGCTAGAGAGCCTGTGGTAGGGGTAAGATCATTTTGTATAGATTGCTCAGGAGTATTCTGGCTCTAGATGAATGTCTCTTTTTCCATGAGTTACGGAATCAAAGTCAGGTCCCCTAACTCCTCATTAGACTAGGTCCACCTCTCATTATAATACTCATTCTCCTCTTAATTATTAACCAATCAGAGGTGATTTGGAAACACTCACTTTTCCACATCAAAAGACCCCCAGGAGTGGACTTTGGTTTACCACAGGAAGCCAAATAACCTCCTTTTATTAATTATTCTCTAGCCATCATTAATAAAATGATCAGTTACCTAGAACCTCAGTGTCTCCAGCTTCTCATGCCTCACTCTTGTCTGCTCATTGAAGCAGCCCTGGTCCCAGGTGCCAGCTCCTCTCCGCAGCCTCCTGGCAGTCCTGTTCCTGTCACTGCCTCCTTGCTTCCAGCTCCTCTGTCCTGAATGAGTCAGCCTCCTGGCCATTCTCCTGCCCTTGTAAAGTGAGGCCTGAGACTGAGAGGGCATAGCTGGGACTTCCCCCAAGAATTATATCCTGAACGCATCTGGCATCTACCTGGAACTCAGGTCCCCCTGATTTGTCACCTGTTGTTGTCCCTGAATTCAGTTGTCAGGCTTTCTGCATCACCCTCTGCAGGAAGATTTCTACTTCTCCAGATGCACTGGTCTTTTCAATTTATACTTTTAGATAACAATTTATTCCTGTTCTAAATATTTCCTTAATATTTTATTAGTTTATATCACATATTTTTATATTCTCCTTAATTTGGTGATTATGGCATATTTTCCATTTTATCTGCTTACATCCTGTTTGGGTGACCCTAGTCCAGTCACCTACCTCTCCTTACTCTCTGAGACTAGAGGTATCAGAGGAGGCACAGACCAGCATTGCTATTGGAAATTCCTACTCCAGAATTCTCTAGACTGATATAATCCCAACCAATTCCCTTATCCCTTAAAAAATCTGTTATATTTACTTTTTAAATGTGCCATTATATTAAGAAGCATTTATCTTAACATATTTTTTAAATGGTTTTATTCCTTGATTTTGTTTTGTTTTCATTTTAAAAAGTATTACGTTTACTTCATCAAGATACTGCTAACACTTACAAAACAATTGGTTTGTTTCGTTGACAGCAGGAACGGCCAACAATGCCAATGGCCAATAGGAGGAGTTCAGAGAAGCAGCAGGGACCAGCAGGGACAACCCCTGCCTCTACTGAGGACTTCCAGCTTTCAAGGGCTGCCAGCCAGAGACTCTATCTCTCCTTTAGTGGTACAGGAAGGGGAAATGGGACAACATGATTATAGATCAGCACCTGTAAAAACCCCTTTTTTGTGCCCCCTTTACCTCCCTGGTACTTCTAGCAATGATGAAAGTGTAGTCCTCTCCACCACTACCCTCCCCGCAACCCGTCACCACAAGCCTAGGCTGCAGCCTAGGCAAACTATAGAGAGCCTGGAATCTCTGGCCATTTCTGTCTTTCCACTTCTTCCTTGAGCTTATTGCTGACTAACCCTCTGCAGATGTGAGCATTTTACTCCTCTGGTGGCATCATGGAGGGTAGAGACTTCACAATTTGGGATTTGGTTAAGAATTGCCAAGAGTGATATTTCTGCAGAAGCGCCCTCTTCCCAAGAGAGGATGGCAACCTCAGAACTGGAGAACTATGGATGGCCATGCCAGGCTGGCCAGGACATCTGGAGTCATCCACCAAGCCCCTTGACCAGGACCCCAAGAGTCAGAGACATCTCTATGTCCAATTTTAACAGGAAATGTTTCAGAAGCTGAGACCTTTGTCCCTTACCCCAAAAGATTTTGGTTCCCATTTTATTTGAGGGAGCAGGATGGGGTACTTGTGCTTGAACCCCAGCCTGAGGACCATGCCTCTCCTCAGCCCAAAGACCCTATCTCTGGCAATAATTCATGAGTGAGCCTCTGGGAGGCAAACTATCTCTCACTGTCATAAGAACAAGCTGACTTCTGCAGAATTTCCCTCGTATAAACAGGACTATCTTACATTAGAGGAACTATCATGTACGGATTCCCACAGTTACCATACACAATCCAGGGCTCAAGCTATAGACTTCAACTCCCAAATCTATCTTGTCACAGCCTCTTTGGAAGTAGCTCCCCCCAGAGGCCTGCACCTCATGGCCATGCCACTAGTGAATGACACCTATGCCCAAGGTACAGAAACTGCATGCTCACCATCTAATTAGCATACTTAACACACCACTCACTGAACCTTTCCTATATAAGCTTTAGCATCACTGCTCTTAGGCTGTGAGCTTCCTAAAGGACCTCTGTCCACCTTTATCAGCATTGTAATAAACTTTTTGCCACTTGACTGCAAAAATGCTTGAGTCCACAAATTCTTTCCACACAGCTCTGCCATGAACCTCAGTATATCAAGGTCCCTGTAACTGCAAAACATCATTTAGGTAGCTCCTTTCTCTTCACTATGACTCACTTTCCTTCAATAGAAAATGTTTGCACATGTGAAAATGTCCTTGAACCCAATTTGGTGACCCTATTTGGGCTTTTCTTGGCAAAGATGCTGGAATGGTTTACCAGTTCCTTCTTCAACTCACTTTACAGATGAGGAAACTGAGATAATAGGGTAAAGTTGATGGGGTGATGGGACCTGGACCCCTAAAAAAAGACTATGTCTCTGGAAGCAACTCAGTCCTCGGATAAAAGATCATGCCTCTAGCTAACCTTTGTCTGAATTTTCCTATAAATTTCAGCAGTCCAGATCTCTGGGGTCTCTGCTCCAAGCACTTGGCTGTCTGAAGACTATTTGCATATGAGGACCACTACTTAACCCCACCCAGATCAGCTAATTAGAGTACTTGATATTCTTTCCACTGCTGCTTCTGGGACACCCCAGACTACTTGTCAGTCCTGAATCCCACCCAGATTTTTTCACTGTCTTTTTCTGTGTAAGTATCAGTCTCACTTCCATTAAGCTGCAAGTTCACCAGGAACCCTGCCCACTTCCATTAGCTAAAATAAACCTTGCCACTTGACTAGAAGACTGTTTGAGTGGCTGAATTCTCCCAGGTGGATGCCACCCAGTATCCTGACATTCTCAAGGTAATCAGCAACTCTACACCACTGCATCACCAAGGTTCCCAGCAACTCCAAACTACACCTAAAAGAATTGCCCAGGGTCACACAGCTAATAAGTGTTTGACACCAAATATGAACTTACAGATATGAGTCTTCCTGCCTCTGTTTCCAGCACTCAATCCACTCTGCCACCTAGTTGCCTAGATTGGCATATAGTAGTTAATACAGGGTTGGCTCCTTCCTTCTTTGTTTTCCTTCCATGCAGGCAGTGATATGGCACAGTGGACAGAGTGCTGGGTCTGGAGTCAGGAAGGAATGAATTCAAAACTGGCCTTGGACACTTACCAGCTGTGTGACTCTGGGCAGATATTTGAACTTCTCTTTGCCTCAGTTTCCTCAAATATTAATTAGAAATAATAATTAATATTTAGTTCCCAGGATGGTTAGGAAGATTAAATGGGAAAATAATTGTAAAGGGACATAATCACAATGCGTGATATATAAAAGGGGCTTAAGAAATATTTGTTTCCTTCCTTCCCTTCTTTCTTTCATTCCTTTCTTCCTTCATTCCTTCCTCCCATTCCTGCCTCCTTCCCTTCTTCCTAATTCTGCCTACCAGGGTACTATGAGATCAAAGCTATATATTTCTAAGAGCACTAAAGAAATGGGAGCTCCTGAGAAAGAAAAAACCAAACCTCTCCTCTCTGACCCATCCTCACTGACCATGGTCTCCTGACGTTCCATTGTGTCCTTGCCCTGCTTCACTGAAACCTGGTCTTCCTATGCAAAATGAAGAAACATTCCCACCCCCATCCCATTCCTCTCTCTCCTCCAGGCCCCACCTCCCTCCCTCTATCACTCTGCCTTTACTATTAGAGGTCAGCCATGCACTGTCCTCTAACCTGGAATTCCTTGCCCCTTGTCCTGCTCTTTTCCTGCAGTCCTCAACTGTGGGTATTTTCAAAATTGTCCAATCTGCAAGAAAAACCACTGAGGCAGAGCTCTGAGCCAATGGCACTTTATTAAAGGGTCCATGGTCCCCTCTAATGAAATGGACTTCAGGTCTTCCTCATGATCTTAGATGCCCTCATCCTCCAGAGCCTTAGTTTGTCGGATACCCAGACAGTCCCCACACCCATACCTGCCACATCTAAATTTGCCCCACAAGATTTATCTTTGGCAGAATTGCGAGAAAGCTCAGTCTCAAAGACACTAAAAAGGAATACTTTGTGCCTGGCCTCAATACAATCAAGAGGACCAAGAAAACTGTCTAATTTGGGCCTCTCTGACCTTTTGGATTTTCCCCATCTTTATCTCTATCATCTTGTCTGATTGTCATGTTAGTCTGTTCTGTGCATGTATGGTGTACATGAGTGTCTGTGTGTAATGGGAAGCCCTGTATGGTTTCAAGTTCAGCCAGGCAGCAAGGGAATCATCCAAGCTAGACTTTTCTTGGAATGCCTGTTTCTCTTTCTCTCCCCTCTTCCTACCTCCCTGATTTGGAGCAGTAACAGAGGAGCAGGTGTACGAGATAGACTAATTCATTGCTTTGGTTATGTGACTGATAAAGGCAAATAAAGGAGGGCAAGAAAAAAGTCAGGTCACAATTAGAAAGAAATAAAGATATGTGGAGTTTTAAAGGGAGTTTAATCAAAGTCCTCCAGAGGAATAACATAGGAATTGAGGAGCATGTGTAGAAAGAAAGACATAATCTATTTGCACAAACTGTGTGAAAAGAGGGTTTAAGAGTAAATGGTTTGAAAACTTTTGGAAAGAAAAAAGTTGTTGATTAAAAACCCTCTCCCTACATTCTAATTCTGGCCAAGTTCTGAATGTGGAGAGAGAGAGAAGGGAAAAAGAAAGGAGTCACCTGTTTAGATCAGATCAAAGAAGCAGGTTTTGACTAGCACTCGACTATTTCATCACATAAAGAGAAGAGGTTTTGTGTAACGTTGACTCCCACTAGTCAGTCTCCTGCAAAATGAGAACAAATACAGATTACATGATCTTAAAAAGAGATGTCTTAAATGTGAAGCCTTGAAATTCTCTGGTACTGGGAGAAGGGACAAGTCAACAATAGGATCTTTTTCCAGAGGTCCCATCTTAACTGTCTGGCAAGTTTTAAGGTTTTAAGAGGTTAATGAAAAGGGAAGTCTATTTTGAGTAGAAATTTAAAAAAAAATTTAAGGTTCCGTTCCCTGTGGTTTGTGGCTCTCACCAGACTGAGTTCACAGTGTAAAAAAAGTTAGAAGAGCTAAAAACATCTTGGCAGATTCTGGAGGATTTGAGATTGATCATTAAGGGGTTTTGAAACACCTTTAAAATCTAGATGACTCCTTTCCCCTTTCCTTTTTCTTGAGTCAAGAGAAAATCTCAGTGTGGGGATTACCAACAACTCCCCATTTACCTGTTTACCCTCTCATCCCAGATCAGACTAAGAGGAGAAAGTGCTGGAGAATAGTAGAGAACTTGAGTCACCCTCTTCCACTTGGTGAAGGAGGGGAAAAGGACAGGAGCTACAGCTGAGGGTCCCACTGGCAATGGCCCTGGCCCCTGGGCACCCTGTGGCCTGTCCAGAAAGCCTGGCAGTATCATCCAATTTCAGCGTATCCCTGTTCAACCCACCTCCACCACCCCCAAGTAGCTGCAAGCAGGAGCTGCAGTCATAGAGACAAAGGAAAAGGAGATGAGTCAAGGCAGTAAGAGGTAAGAACCAGTCAACCTCTGCAGTTAGTAAGCTCACTCTTTTTTTAAATATGGGGTAGGGATGGGGAGAGAGGGAGGGAGGAAAAAAATGGAACTCAAAATCTTATAGAAATGAATATTGACAACTATCGTCACATGGAAATGGAAATGGAAAAAATAAAATACTCTTAAGTGAGGTGAGAAGGAGAAAGGATATACACTACAGCTGAGAGTTTAGTAACTCTGAAATCATTCATAGAATTAAAGCTGGAAGGGACCTTAGAAGACATTTTTTCAAACTCATTCATTTACAGAGGAAGAAATTGAAACCTACAGAATGAATAAATAAAAAAAGCAGTAAAGAAGCTCCCAATTAGCTAACTGAATAGCTAGAAATAAAAGTAAGCCATATATTAAGCACACACCATGGTTGGCTGTTGTCCATTCTCAAAGAGGACCAAAATGACATTATCATGATAAAGTGAAGTTTCAGTGTGTTTGATGGTGGCTGATCAGATCAATACGAGCTAGGAATGCTCTACCACAGGTTGGGCACAGATAGTCCTTGTGAATATTTGGGGTGGGTACTCCAAATTGGTGCATCCTGCATTTTATTTTGTGCTATCTCAAATCTGCTTTGCTCATAGAGCTGGCCTTTATCTGCCAACCTTGTTTCACTCAGGCCTGCTATTTGGATGTGATATCTGTTGAGTTCTCTTGCAACAGGAGCAGTTCGTCTTTCAGGTCTGCTGGATATTTTTGTTGTTTAAAATTGTGTGCATGTTTCATGTGCCAATAGTGAGTGGAATTATCTTTGCAGATGTTTTTGGACATTTTGTACACTTTTTTGTGTTTCAAGTGCAGAGTGGGATTCCCTGCCTGCCGTGGTAATCAGAGTTGGCTAAGTAGGCAATATTTAGAAGACCGTTTCTATCCCCCTTCCTCACATCAGGAGGTGAGCAGTGTGATCCTTAAAAGGCTGCTCCAACACCCAGGAGGATGCTGAGTCCCACTACTGCTTCCAATAAGAAACAACCCTGTGTGCAAGATTGTGAGTACAGCTCCCAGTGTATCCACACCTGCTGTTTCATCACTTGCCTGTCGCCACAGGACTTTGAGGAGTAATAGTAAAATGATAAGGGTGATGATGTTTTTTGATTCATGCATAAATTGAATTTAAGTGGAGTTGCAAGAAGTCGTCAGCCTCTCTCTTTCCTCCAGAGCCATCATAGTCCAGTGACAGGACAGAATCAAGATGACTGGAGATGACTCAGGATGCAGTAGATGACCTTGGTGTCCTTGGTGTCTAACCAAGCTCTAAGCATTCCACATTGCCTGCTTCAACTGCCTTCCTGGCTGTTGGAACAATCTGTTCCCATCTGCCCATTCCACCAAAGGATGTCTTCACATGCTTGGGGTAGACATCTCCCTAAGTCAAAAATGGGTTTGAGACCCCTTGGTTACCCTCAACCTGGTTTGGCCAGTCTGACAAAATGGTTTACAGGGGTGTGGCCACTGTGCATGCTTCAGCTTCTTAAAGCCACAGGTGAGAGTTAGGTGGAACAGGTGGACACAAAAGGTGAAAAGAGCCCCAAGAAGGGCTAGGCAGCCATCACTCCAAAGGTTATGGTCCTCCCTGAACACCCAAGCACACACTATAGGGCAGCACTGGATACACAAAAATAAAAGGGAGGAAGTCCCTGCCCTCAGAGAGCCTCCATTCCAACAGTAGAGACAATAGGAGGAGAGGAGAGGGGGTCAGGGTAAGAGGTATGCTTTGGGGAGATTGGGGAGTGAACAGTAAGGCAGTCCATTGACACACTTTCCCCAGAGGCAATGGTTAGTGCTGATGCAGTTATAGTGCTCAGGACAAGATGTGGAAAGGTAAGGAGAGTTTTGGGAGCTTGAGAAGACAATAGACTCCCAGCATCAGGATGGAAAATGACCAAGAGGATTCTTGAAGGGGAGGGGGTGAGGAGAGGAGGAGGTATCTGCAGTCACACAGGAGGGTGAGAGCAAGGCCAGGTCCAGAAGCCAAGTCTCTCAGTTCTCATAGATTCTCTGTTTACTACAGTCTGGGAGTATCCTGTTAAAGACTAGATACTTCTGGCAGGGAGTGGCATATTCAGCCATCTTCTGTCATAACACCTTGGCAAGAATAAGTGATTCAGAGCTTCCCCAGTGCTAGCCAGGGGAGAGCCAGATAAGGACACCAGACACACCTATGCATCTCTCCAGGTGGCCAGGCTCCACAACTTCCCAGTGATCAGAAGTACTCTTGCACATAGAGCCCACAGTTGACTGTGGCCCATTCTCCTTCTAACTGGGCTGCCCAGCCAATGATCACCAAGGCCCAGGCAATCACAGCCCAGGAGCCTAAGCTCCCTCTCATTTATATCACTATTCCAACACAATCAAACACAACAAATTCTTCAGCCATTCCCCACTGGATGCACAGCCCATCAATTTCCAATTCTTTGCCACCTGAAAAAGAGCTACTATAAATATTTCTGTACAAATACGTTCATTTACTTTGGTGGGGGAGGTAGATAATTTAAATAAGTCTTCCCCCTGCCTTTAAGTTGCTCAGTTCAGTAACAAGGCAGCTTAAGATAAGAAAGCAAGAAACATAATGGAAACATAAGGTAATTGAAGAGAAGTTCATGGGGAAGGGTGTAAAATGAAATGAGAGTGAAGACTGATGGGGGAGGTGTTAGTGACATAGGAATCAGGGAAGGTTTCCCAGAGGTGATGGTGATTGCATTGGATTTTAGAGGAAGAGAAGGAGGAAGGGCATTGCCAGCACAGGAACTGCATGAGCAAAGGCATGGCAGCAAGAAGAGCAGGGCATTGTTAGGGCACAAGGTCTGGCCTAGTCTGAACAAAGCATAGAGCACATGGAAGAAGAAGGGATGAGGTTAGAATGGGAGGATGGCCCCAGGTTGGGCAGGGTTAGCCCATGATGAAGGCCAAGCTAAGTAGGCTGAGCTCCACAGCACAGAGCCCCTGCAGACTTTGGAGGGTAGGAATGGCATGAGCAGGGCTGTGTGGAGGGCAGAGGAGCCTGTCAGCTGATGGAGGGTGAGGGGAGAGCTAACGGAAGAGTCCAGGCAGGGGTGAAGGAGGACTTGGAACAGCATGGTCCCAGAGAGAATAGAGAGGAAGGAAAGGCTGGGAAAGCTGTTGCTGGGGCAGGATGGGAAGGAATTGGCAGTGGTTTTTATGGTCAAAGTGTGAGAGACAGAGTGAGTAAATCATGAAATGAGAATGATGAAATCAGGAGAGGTAGGCTTAAGAGGAATAAATATAAACTCAGGGTGTGATATGGGGGTGAAGTGCTAAAAAGAAATCTGGGTGGAGACATCCTGAGGGGAGGGGTAGGTGAGGGTACTGAGCAAGAAGAAAAGTCAGGGCTGGGGATGTCATGTTATTTGAGGTGTAGTGAAAGTTATGGGGGGAATAAAATTCCCAAATGTGTAATTGTTGAGAAACAAGAGGGTCAAAGAAAATCTTAATCAACATCAACCTTAACTTAATAAGATGGAGATGATAATCCAACAAAAGAGACAGAGGAAGAACCCCTGGAGGAGGACCAGGAGAGAGTTTGGAGCCAAAGGAAGAGAGAAAGAGAAAATAACAGAATTTCTGGTTTGGCCTTGGCAGTCACCCACCATCTTCCAGCTTCCAACCTTATATGAGTCCGTTATTCAACTTAACCTCTAGCTCAGGAAAAAAAAGGGATGTTGGGCAATAAGACTAGGAAGAGGAACTGAACCTTTGGCTAGCACCCCTTACAGCTGCCAGTAAGGGAAAGTTGGCCTTAAACAAAATCTTATAATCATTCTAACTCCAAATTATCTGCTACTAAATGCTGAACTCTAACTCTCCATTCACTGAAAACATAAACAAGACTTAAGAAGCGTTCTGTTAATCTGGCTTCTCTGTTAGGGCTAGCTTTTACTAAGTAAGGGAACAGAATCCTATATTCAAACAAAAATAAAGTTATCAGTACTTACTGAGTGACTTTTCACTAGAACCAGATGCCCATGGACACCTGAAACTCAGCTGTCCCAGTCCAAATTCATTATTCACACCCCAAATCCTCTCTGCCTCCCAAATCCCCCATTAGTGCTGCGAGTCCACCTGATTCTCTCAGGCTCTCAGGCTGGCAGTATCATCCTAAGCACCTTTCTCTCTCTTACCCTCAAGTATCCAAACTGTCTCCAGGCCAGTGACTGGACCTTCCATCCCAAAGCTTAATACCTTTTTGGGGTTCTCTTCTGGCACTGCCTCCATCTGGGCTCAGGCCTGCAGCTTGATCTTGCTGCCTTCAGTGTCTCTGCACTCTAGGTCAAATCTTTACTGTCTAAGGGATTTTCTTCAACTATAAGTCTGATCCTGACCTTCCTCTCCTCATTAAATCCAAGGGCTCCCTTTCACATCCAGGATAAAATAGGAAATTCTCTCTTCTGGTCCCACAGCACATCATACCTGCCTCCCCCACTGCAACTTTCCAGTCTTGACAGCTTAAACCTCTCACATCCCCTCATCCAATGACAGGGGCCTCCTTGTGGTTTCTCCCACAAGACCCTCCATCTCCACACTGTGGGCATTTGTCTTGGCTGTCCCCCAAGCCTGAAATGCCCTCCTCTTCATCTCAGATTCCTGGCATGCCTTATATCTTCAAATTCCCACTATAATCCTACCATCTACCTTTCCTAATCTCTCTTTTTTTTGTTTGTTTAGTTTTTTTAAGTTATTTACTTATTTTTAGTTTTCAGTATTCATTTCCACAAGATTTTGAGTTCCAAATTTTCTCCCCATCTCTCCTCTCTGCTCACCCCAAGACAGCATGCATTCTGATTACCACTTCCCCCAATCTTCCCTCCCTTCTATCACATTCCTCCCTTCTGTTATCCCCATTCCCTCTATTTTCTTGTAGGGAAAGATAAATTTCTGTACCCCATTGCCTGTTTATCCTGTTTCCCAGTTGAATGCAAAAATAATTTTTTAAAATGAATTTAACATTCATTTTTAAAACTTTGAGTTCCTTTCTCACCTTCTCTCCTTCCTTCCCTCCCCACCCATCCCCACTGTGAAGGAAAGCAATTCAAAATAGGTTATACATGTGTAGTTATGCAAAACACTTCCATAACAGTCATGTTGTGAAAGATAACTATATTTCCCCACATCCTATCCTGCCCTCAATTTATTCTATTCTCTCTTTTGACCCTATCCCTCCTCAAAAGTATTTACTTCTAATTACCCCCTCTTCCTATTTGCTCTCCTTTCTATCATCCTCCCAATCCCTACTTATCGCCTTCCCCCTACTTTCCTGTAGTGTAAGATAGGTTGTCATACCAAATTGAGTGTGCATGTTATTCCCTCCTTAAGCCAAACCTGGTGAGAGTAAGGCTCATTCTTTCTGTCTCACCTCCCCCGCCATTTCCTTTCATTGAAAAATCTTTTCCTTGCCTCGTATGTGAGATAATTTGCCTCATTCTGTTTGTTCTTTTCTTCTCCCAATATATTGCTCTCTCACCCCTTAATTTTATGATTTTGGAAATCATCCCTACTTATTCCACTCACTCTGTCCCCTCTGTCTATAAGTATATAATGATTCCAACTACCCTAATACTGAGAAAAGTCTCAAGAATTACAAATATGACCATTCCACATAGGAATGTAAACAGCTCAACTTTAGTAAGTCCCTTAAGATTTCTCTTTCCTGTTTACCTTTTCCTGCTTCTCTTGATTCTTCTATTTGAAAGTCAAATTTTCCATTCAGCTCTGGCTGTTTCAACATGAATGCTTGAAATTCCTCTATTTTATTGAATGACCATTTTTTTCCCTGAAGGGTCATACTCAGTTTTGCTGAGTAGGTGATTTTTGGTCTTAATGCTAGCTCATTTGACCTCGGGAATATAATATTCTAGGCCTTCTGATCCCCTAATGTAGAAGCAGCTAGATCTTGTGTTATCCTGATTGTATTTCCACAGTACTTGAATGGTTTCATTCTGGATGCTTGCAATATTTTGTCTTTGACCTGGGAGCTCTGGAATTGGCTGAAATATTCCTAGGAGTTTTCCTTTTGGGATCTCTCTGGAAGCAATTGGTGTGTTTTTTCAATATTTATTTTACCCTCTGCTTCTACAATATCAGGGCAGTTTTCTGTGATAATTTCTTTTTTATTTAATATTTATTTATTTAACTTTTTACATTCATTTTCACAAAATTTTGGGTTCCAAATTTTATCTCCTTTTATCCCCTCCCCCCACCCCAATACCCCAAGCAATCTAATTTTCCCTATATCCAATCTGCCCTCTCTTCTGTCATCCCTCCCTTCTCTTGTCCCCATCTTCTCTTTTCTCCTGTAGGGCAAGATGACTTTCTATTCCTCATTAACTGTAGGTCTTCTTTCCTAGTAGCAACAACAATACTAAACAGTTGTTCCTAAAACTTTGAGTTCCAAATTCTCCCCATCCCTCCCTCCCCACCCATTCCCTTTGGGAAGGCAGGCAATTCAATATAGACCATATCTGTGTAGTTTTGCAAATGACTTCCATGATAGTCGTGTTGTGTAAGACTAACTGAATTACCCTCCATCCTATCCTGCCCCTCATTGTTTCTATTCTGTCTCAACCACCCTGAGTGTTGACTTCAAATTGCTCCCTCCTCCCTTTGCCCTCCCTTCCATCATCCCCCCCCCTTGCTTATCTCCTTCTCCCCCACTTTCCTGTACTGTAAGATAGGTTTTCATACCAAAATGAGTGTGCATTTTATTCCTTCCTTTACTCAAATGTGATGAGGGTAAACTTCTTGGTTTTTTTTTCTCAGCTCTCCTCTTTTTCCCTCCACTAAAAAGTCTCCTATTTGCCTCTTAAATGATATATAATTTACCCCATTCCATTTCACCCTCTTTCCTCCCACTACATTTCTCTCTCACCATTTACCTTAATTTCTTTTAAGATATGGTCCCATCCTATTCAATTCAATCTGTGCTCTCTGTATGTGTGTGCATGTGTGTATGTGTGTGTGCATGCATGCGTGTACATGTGTGTGTGTGGTCCCACCAACTACCCAGATACTGAAAAGTTTTAAGAGTTACAAATATTGTCTTTCCATGTAGGAATGTAAACAGTTCACTTCTGGTAAGTCCCTTAAGACTTCTCTTTGCTGTTTACTTTCTCATGCTTCTTCTCATTCTTCTGTTTGAAAGTCAAATTTTCTTTTCAGCTCTGGTCTTTTCATCAAGAATGTTTGAAAGTCCTCTGTTTCATTCAAAGACCATATTTTCCCCTGAAGTATTATACTCAGTTTTGCTGGGTAGGTGATTCTTGGTTTGAGTCCTAGTTCCTTTGACTTCTGGAATATCCTATTCCACACCCTTCGATCACTTAATGTAGAAGCTGCTAGATCTTGAGTTATCCTGATTTTATTTCCACAATACTGGAATTGTTTCTATCTAGCTGCTTGCAAGATTTTCTCCTTGACCTGGGAGTTCTGGAATTTGGCCATAATGTTCCTAGGAGTTTCTCTTTTTGGATCTCTTTCAGGTGGTGATCGATGGATTCTTTCAATACTTATTTTGCCCTCTGGTTGTAGAATGTCAGGGCAGTTTTCCTCGATAATTTCATGGAAGATGATATCTAGGCTCTTTTTTTGATCATGACTTTCAGGTAGTCCCATAACTTTTGAATTGTCTCTCCTGGATCTATTTTCCAGGTCAGTTGTTTTTCCCATGAGATATTTCACATTCTCTTCCATTTTTTCATTCTTTTGGTTTTCTTTGGTGATTTCTTGGTTTCTCAGAAAATCATTAGATTTCATCTGTTCCATTCTAATTTTGAGAGAACTATTCTCTTCAGTGAGCTTTTGAACCCCTTTTTCCATTTGGCTAATTCTGCTTTTGAAAGCATTCTTCTCCTCATTGGCTTTTTGAACCTCTTTTGCCAATTGAGTGAGCCTATTTTTCAAGGTGTTATTTTCTTCAGCATTTTTTTGGGTCTCCTTTACCAAAGTATTGACCCATTTTTCATACTTTTCTTGCATCTCTCTCATCTCTCTTCCCAGTTTTTCCTCCACCTGTCTAACTTGCTTTTCAAAATCCTTTTTGAGTTCTTCCAAGGCCTGAGCCAACCCGACATCCCCCTGGGATGTCTGGGGTACTTAGGCCCCGCCCTCCACATCTTTCCCTGATGGCAAGAATATGTCCTTGTCATCAGATCCGAAAGTCGGGATCATTTGCATCTGTTCAAAAAAACTCTCTATAGTCTTATTTTTCTTCCCTTTTCTAGGTATTTTCCCAGCCAGTTACTTGAGTTCTGAGATTCCTGATAATTTCTTTTTTTATTATTTATTTATTTATTTAATTTTTTACATTCATTTTCACAAATTTTTGGGTTCCAAATTTTCTCCCCTTTTATCCCCTCCCCCCACCCCAATACCCCAAGCAATCTAATTTTTCCTATCTCCAATCTGCCCTCTCTTCTGTCATCCCTCCCTTCTCTTGTCTCCATCCTCTCTTTTCTCCTGTAGGGCCAGATGACTTTCTATTCCTCATTAACTGTATGTCTTATTTCCTAGTTGCAACAACAATACTAAACAGTTGTTCCTAAAACTTTGAGTTCCAAATTCTCCCCATCCCTCCCTCCCCACCCATTCCTTTTGGGATGTCAGGCAATTCAATATAGGCCATATCTGTGTAGTTTTGCCAATGACCTCCCTGATAGTCGTGTTGTGTAAGACTAACTGGATTACCATCCCTCCTAACCTGCCCCTCATTGTTTCTCTTCTGTCTTTTGATCCTGTCCCTCCCCAAGTGTTGACTTCAAATTGCTCCCTCCTCCCTTTGCCCTCCCTTCCATCATCCCCCCCTTGCAATATCTCCTTCTCCCCCACTTTCTTATACTGTAAGATAGGTTTTCATACCAAAATGAGGGTGCATTTCACGCCTTCGTTTAGTCAAATGTGATGAGGGTAAACTTCTTATTTTTTTTTCTCAGCTCTCCTCTTTTTCCCTCCACTAAAAAAAAACTCCTACCTGCCTCTTAAATGACATATAGTTACCCCCTTCCATTTATCCCTCTTTCCTCCCACTTCATTTCTCTCTCACCATTTACCTTAATTTCTTTTAAGGTATGGTCCCATCCTATTCAGTTCAATCTGTGCTCTCTATCTCTGTATGTGTGTGCATGTGTGTATGTGTGTGCATGCGTGTACATGTGTATGTGTGGTCCCACCAACTACCCAGATACTGAAAAGTTTTAAGAGTTACAAATATTGTCTTTCCCTGTAGGAATGTAAACAGTTCACTTCTGGTAAGTCCCTTAAGACTTCTCTTTCCTGTTTAGTTTCTCATGCTTCTTCTCATTCTTGTGTTTGAAAGTCAAATTTTCTTTTCAGCTCTGGTCTTTTCACTAAGAATGATTGAAAGTCCTCCATTTCATTGAAAGACCATTTTTTCCCCTGAAGTATTATACTCAGTTTAGCTGGGTAGGTGATTCTTGGTTTGAGTCCTAGTTCCTTTGCCTTCTGGAATATCCTATTCCATGCCCTTCGATCCCTTAATGTAGAAGCTGCTAGATCTTGAGTTATCCTGATTGTATTTCCACAATACTGGAATTGTTTCTTTCTAGCTGCTTGCAAGATTTTTTCCTTGATCTGGGAGTTATGGAATTTGGCCACAATGTTCCTAGGAGTTTCTCTTTTTGGATCTCTTTCAGGTGGTGATCGATGGATTCTTTCAATACTTATTTTGCCCTCTGGTTCTAGAATATCAGGGCAGTTTTCCTTGATAATTTCATGGAAGATGATGTCTAGGCTCTTTTTTTGATCATGACTTTCAGGTAGTCCTATAACTTTTGAATTGTCTCTCCTGGATCTATTTTCCAGGTCAGTTGTTTTTCCCATGAGATATTTCACATTCTCTTCCATTTTTTCATTCTTTTGGTTTTGTTTGGTGATTTCTTGGTTTCTCAGAAAATCATTAGACTCCGTCTGTTCCATTCTAATTTTGGGAGAACTATTAAATTCAGTGAGGTTTTGAGCCTCTTTTTCCATTTGGCTCATTCTGCTTTTGAAAGCATTCTTCTCCTCATTGGCTTTTTGAACCTCCTTTGCCAATTGAGTGAGCCTATTTTTCAAGGTGTTAATTTCCTCAGCATTTTTTTGGGTCTCCTTTACCAAGGTATTGACCCGTTTTTCATTCTTTTCTTGCATCTCTGTCATTTCTCTTCCCAGTTTTTCCTCCACCTGTCTAACTTGCTTTTCAAAATCCTTTTTGAGCTCTTCCAAGGCCTGAGCCCACCCGCCACCCCCCGCGGGTGTCTGGGGTACTGAGGCCCCGCCCTCCACGTCTTTCCCTGATGGCAAGAATACGTCCTCGTCATCAGATCCGAAGGTCGGGATCATTTGCATTTGTTGGAAAAAGCTCTCTATAGACCTATTTTTCTTCCCTTTTCTAGGCATTTTCCCAGACAGTTACTTGACTTCTGAGATTCCTTTCCACCCCCACCTAGATCTGCCCAGCTAGTGCTTGGCCTCTGAGATTCAAATGGGCTTTCCGCAGCAAGCTTTAGTTCTGGCGCTGGGGTGGAGGCAGGGCTGCCTCCCAGGCTCAGTTCCCTCAGGGGTTTTATGCAGAGACTTTCAGGAATGGAGCGGGTGGGAGCGGGGTGGGGGGCCCACCTCCCAGGCTCAGTTCCCTCAGGGGCTTTATGCAGAGACTTTCAGGAATGGAGCGGGTGGGAGCGGGGTGGGGGGTCCACCTCCCAGGCTCAGTTCCCTCAGGGGCTTTATGCAGAGGCTTTCAGTAATAGAGCGGGGTGGGGGCAGGGCCGTCTCCCAGGCTCAGCCCCCTCAGGCCGTTCATGCAGAGAGCTTCCGTAATGAAGATCCTGCCTGCTGCTGGGGGATTCCTGAGTCCCAGGCCGCTGCCGCCTCAGCCACCGCCCATGCCTCTGCCTCCACCGCTTCCTGCCCCCGTCTCTGCCGCTGCCACTTCCCCTCGAGGGGGCCTGAGTCACAGAGACGCCCTGCTCCCCCTCTCGTCCAGCCCAGCTTCCTTTCTCACTGACCTGTAGCTTCTGTGGGTGGAGGGACTTTCCCGGATGCCGGAGCTTCCATGTCTGAAGCCTGCTTGGATCAGCTTCTCTGTGGCCGCGGCCCAGGCCGCGCTGGGGTGGGGTCCGCTTTCTGGGGCGCGATGGACCCCAGGGATGGCTCTTCAGGGCTCTCTGGCACGGAAATCTCTTCCACTCTGTTTCTGCACACCTTGTATTGACCCAGAAGTTATGGGGGTCTCTTTTTACATTAATTCTATGGGCTTTGGTTTTGGAGCTCGTAAACGTGCGTCCTTCTACTCCACCATCTTGGCTCCGCCCCCCATTCCTGATAATTTCTTGAAAGATATTTTCTAAGCCCTTTTTTTGACCATGACTTTCAGGTAGTCCCATAATTTTTAAATTGTCTCTCCTGGAACAATTTTCCAGGTCAGTTTTTTTCCAGTCAGATATTTCACACTGTTATTTTTTCATTCCTTTGGTTGTGTTTTATAATTTCTTGATTTTTCATAAAGTCATTAGTTTCCATCTGCTCCATTCTCATATTTAAGGAATTATTTAGTAAGTTTTTGAACCTCCTTCTCTATTTGGCCAGTTCTGCATTTTAGGACATTCTTCTCCTCATTGGCTTTTTGGATGTCTTTTGTTATTTGGGATAATCTATTTTCTAAAGTGTTATTTCCTTTAGCATTTTTGGAGTCTCCTTTAGCAAGCAGTTGACTTGTTCTTCATGATTTTCTTGCATCACTCTCAGTTTTCTTCCCAATATTTACTCTGTCTTTCTTATTGATATTTTTGAGGTCTTCTAAGGACTGAGAACAATTAATAGTTTTCTTGGAGTCTTTGGATGTAGGATCATTGACTTTGTTGTCTTCTGTTTGTATACTTTGGTCTTCCTTGTCAGCAAAATAAGATTCTATAGTCTGATTTTTTTTTCCAGTTTTTGCTCATTTCCCCAGCTATTTACTTGACTTTTGAACTCCTTGTTCAAGTACTTCTCTGCTTCCAATGGGAGTGGGGGTGGTATACTGTCAGCTACTCAACCTTTCCATATTCTGTTCCAGCAAGAGTCATTGCAAATGCCCCTGCTGCCACTGTGACTACAGTGGGCTCTTCTGCTCCCTCTGTGGCCCTGGGGCTGGGGTTGGACCATTCTACCCCCTCACACAGTTCCACCAGGTTTTTCTCCATTGACCTTCCAATCTGTCCTTGGCATTTTGGGGTTGTGAAGTCCGGAAACCCCCACAGGTGCCCAAGATTCAGTTCCCCCCTAGGCCAGCCTGCACTCTGCTCCCAGCATGGTGCTATACCCACTTCCTGCTGACCTTTCAGGCTGTCTTGGGTTGGAGATTTGCTTCACCCCATCATTCTGTGGGTTCTGCAGCTCCAGAATTTCTTTAGAGTCCATTTTTACTGGGTTCGTGGGGAGGGCCCTAGCAAGTATCAGCTATTATGGGATGCCACCCATCTCTCTTAATTCTAGTGTCCATCTTTGGTTATAATTTCCTCTCTGTAGCTTGTTTGGATATAGATGTTGGCATGTTGTCTCCCTCAGTAGATTTTGAGCTTAGGGAAGGTGGATACTGTCTTTTCCCTTTCTCTGTAAAGTGAGCATTCAGCACAGTGCCTAGCATACAGAAGGTGTATAATAAATGCTTACTGACTAAGTGACATTCAGTACTAAATAGTTATTTCTCTAGTTTGTGGCCAGGTTCACATATCAGTAGGTGGGAAGATGAGACGGTGACAACTGGAGGGCCCAAAGTGACCCTCCATGGGCTGGTGTGGCCAGGAAGTGTGAGAATAAGGATCACCAAATACAGAAGTAGGTTCAGGTTCAGGCTTACCCTTCATTTCTGGTTCACAGAAAACCTGAAATAAGCAGGTAGGTCCTGAGAACAAGTCAAAGATGCTGGCAGTGAGGAGCAGGGTGACAATTTGGGCATGGCTCCCTCTGCCCCTTCAGCCTGGAAAGAAATCAGTGGTGATCATGAGGAATATATTGATAAATGTTTAACAACTGACCTTTCAGGGGGGAAAAGTACATGCATGATCCAATTTTAAGTTGAATGAGCATTATTAATATTTTTCTTTCATTAACTTTAGACAATCAACAAAATAATAAACCAATCCCTGATTTGTACCATTTGTCTGTTTCTGAGGTGTAAACATTCACACTGAACATTTTTTCCAGCTGCTCTTTGGTGAGCTGATGGGAGTGAGTTTCAATACAGCCCTGGACTGATGCCTCAGAGAAGGGTTAATCACACACTGAGGGACATAGGAACTGTGGCCCCATTGGGGCTTATTCACTCTTATCTCCCCCTCCTCATATGGTTCTCATAGCTCAGGCTACTCAGGTCCTTCAAAGGTCCAGGCTGCACATGTCCCTCAGCACTACTATACCTAAAGGTTATCCCCACTGGTATCAGAGATCTTGGAGGTACAAAGGAAGCCCTCCCTCCACCTACCCCCTAATTTGGGGAAGCAATTATTTTGTAATAATTGTTTCTACCAAACTGTTGCAGTAAATGCAAATATCATTGTAATAGTTACTTCATCATGAGGAGCATATTTGATGGGCTTTGTTCAGCTACACGACTATCAACCCCAACCCCAAAGGGTTACCCCTAGATCCCAAAGGGAAGGAGAAGTCTCATGCCCTCCAGAGACTAGGACTGGTGGTGGAGTGGATAGAGTGTTGGATAAATAGCCAGGAAGAAAGGAGTTCAAATCCTGCTTCTGACACTTACTTGCTGTGTAATCTGAGACAAGTCACTTCTCTTTCCCTCCATTTTCTCATCTATAAAATAAGGGGAACTTTAAGGTCCTTTCCAGCCCTACATCTATCATCTCATGATTCTCTAAATTACTACTGAAACAGCAGTTCAAGGAAGTCTTGAGGCAGTGAGTTCAGAGGGGCTATTTACGTGAATGAGTTTGTCCTTTTGGAAAGGAGACCGAGTTTGGAGTCAGAAGCCCTGAAATCAGCCCTAATCTCCTTTCACCACTTAGAAGTTGTGTGATCTAGGACAAGTCCCTGCCCTTCTCTGAGATGTTCCTTCATCTCTCAGGCAGTGGGAATAACCTGTGTGTCCCTCCCTCTCAGGTAGTGAGGAGGCTCACAAAAGCGCCTGACTGGGAAGGTGCTTGGCCAGCTGTTCTGTCATAGAGAAAAATCAGGAGCTATTGTTTTGGTGTCTGCCCATGAGGCCATCTAGCACAGCTTCTAAAAGTAGGATTCAGGTGAAAAAGAGAAAAATAACCCAGAACAGACACTGAAGGCAGAGTCGAGCAAACACCCAGATGGGCAAGGACTTTGCTTTCTTTTCTCATTAGTACCCTAGAACCTCAGAATGTCCCTGGAAAGGAGCTAGATGACAGAGTACTGTCATCTAGTACAGCCCCTGTCAGAAAAATGAAATCCCCTAGCATCCAGCCTCTGTTTAAAGATCAGAAGGAATGGGAAGCTCACTACCTGTAACATTAGCACGTTCCTCCTGTGGCAACTCTATCTGTTAAGAAGCTTTGAGCTACAGGAGCCTCATCTTCCCTACACCCTGAGCCTCCATTGGTTTCTGGATCAGGCAGAGCAATAAGGAATCCCTGCCACAAATCTCTCCCACCCTAATCCATCCTGCATTCAGTTCCCAATGAGACTTTGCTAAAGCATTGGTCTGATCATGTCACTACCCCTCCATACGCAGTAACCTTCAGTGGCTCCCTATCACTCCAGGGACAAATAAAAAATACTCCGTTCTCCTTCAAAGCCCTTGGTAACCAGCCCCTTGCTCCTCTTTTCAGGTTTCTTCTACCTCCAAGCCTACAGGTCTTCCCCTAGTGATGCTGGCCCCTGAGCTGCTGCTCCCACAAAACAAGGCATCTCTCAGATTGGGGACTTTTCTCTGATCTCCAGGCCTGGAATGCTCTCCCTCCTCCTCCTCTTTGTCCTCCTCCTCCTCCTCTTGCCTTCTGGCTTCTTTGACTTCTTCAATTCCAAACTAAAATCCCATCTCCTCCAGGAAGTTTCTTCTGATCCCTCTCAATTCTAGAGCCTTCCCTCTGGTTATTATTTCCTCCTTTCCCTATAGATAGTGTGTTTGTGCATATTTGTTTGCTTCTTGTCTCCTCCATTACACTGGGAGCTTTGGTGAGGGCACAGACAGGCTTGTCCCTTTTCTCTGTATCCCCAGAGCTCAGTGCAGTGCCTGGAATGAATTCTTACTGTTCAGTTGTTTCCATCATGCTCCACTCTTTGAGACATCATTTAGCATTTTCTTAGCAAAAATTCAAGAGAGCTTTTTTATTTCATTCTCCAGCTTATTTTATAGATGAGGAAACTGAGACAAACAGGATTAAGTGACTTGCCTAGGGTCACACAGCTAATAAGTGCCTGAGGCCAGACTCGAACTCAGGAAGATGGTTCTTCTTCACTTCAGGCTGGGCATTTTAACTACTCTGCCACCTAGCTGCTCTCTGGCACATAGTAGATGTTTAATAAGTGCCTATTGATTGACTGACAGCGTGAAGGAGAGTTCAGGTACTCCTGCTGAAGAGCAGTGAAAATTTACAGAACTCCTTCCTCAGTTAATAAAATTGCACCTGAGTAGTCTCAGGAGCATGAATAGAGAAACAAGCACTGGGGAGTTCTACAGCCTCCTCCCTCCCATCCTGGGTCAGGGTTACCTAGCCGAAATATCTGTAATGATGGTCATGTTGACTTTGCTAAACTCCCTGTAGTTGAGAAGAAGCTGCTAGGTTCCTTCCTCATTGGCAGCACAGGGATTTGTAAGGGGAGCTAGGAGAACACAAAACTCTAGCTTCCATCACTCCCTTTCACCCACCTGACAACCCAGCACTATTTGGTGCTAACTCCATGGGATGGTTCTGGCTGCTCTAACGATTTCCATCTGGTCCTCCTCACCATGAGCTGCATAAAAGCTTCTAAAGGGGCTCCAGCAGATCCTGTCTTCCAAGGGCCCAAGATATTCCTTTCCTGCAAGGTCTCCCTCTAGGACCTCTGCTGGGTGATCAAAGAAGGGGGCAGAGGCTTTAGAGGATGCCCTAGGTTTGGGGGAAATGGGAGGTCCCTACTGCTCTGATGTCCAGCTATACTGGCATGCCCATAGACTGGCCACCAATTGTTTTCTAAGCAATCCCATGTTTGAGAAGTAACAGCCAGAAGTCCTCTCAGAAGAAGGCATCTTTGCCCTCTGCTCCCTCAGCATGGTGACACGTCCTGTGGCTTCTCCCTCCATTCTCAAAGCATCTATTTGAACTGACAATAGGTTTTTATTTTTATTCCTACTGCAGCTTTCCCAACATCTTGCTCAAATTTCATCAGCTAGTCAGGCTTATAGGCCTTATAGAAGCAAAAATCAGGAAAGGAAAACTGAAAAGGAGTTCACTAAAAACACACAGAAAGATACCATTGTCTACTAAGATTCAATGAAATGATTGCTTTAAAAATAATACATGTGCCTTCAAACTGGTGAGAACTACTTGGAAGATCAACAACATTGGAAACAGTGGGGTCACTAGTACCAGGTGACCACAAATTTCAATCAGATATGAAACAATGAACTATAAAATAACTCTGAAACTATTCAGACTATACAAGGACACTGTAATGTTAATTTAAATGGGAAGATTTTTCCCATTCATTAATAGACCCATGTGACCTACCTGGGTCACATGGAAGTCTAAGTCACATGGAGCCTGTGGTGGGAGGAGGTTGCTGATGTGGTGGAACAGGAAGTGTGTCAGGGCAGTCAGAAGTGGAAATCAGAGAGACAGCAGCAACCAGTGTGAGTGGGAGAGCTTATTTGTGATTTATTTAAAGGAGCTGGTCTGTGGGAATCCTAACAGAGAGAAGGCTTGGGGATGGTAATGGCCCCCAGCATTGTTATTGGGGGATACAGATTTCTTTGTTGCTGTGATAGATTTGGATTTCTGGTATTTGAATAAATGTTTTGGTTCTGTCTTCCATGTGGAAATTCTATTATATTTTCAAATTAGAAGTATACTGGGATATCCATAGCTGCTGGAGATACTATCTATATCATTTTGGCACTACAATTGGCAACGAACATGGGATTGTGAAATATCAGACCACTATTTGGAGGCAGAAAGGTCTTATAGAGAGAAATGGACATACCATGATGGGAGGATTTATCTTATTCCTCCTTAGCAAGAGAAGGGGGTAAAAATACAGGACCCTGTGAAAACTGGGAAACAAGGCTACAGAAGGAAGAACCTGGAGATTTGAAATGATATTTGCAAGGAATACCAGTAGAACTGGGGAAAGAACTAGCAGGGGTGTGTAGGAGAGGATGGGCTTATTGAAAAGCTACACCTTTATGTGTAGAAAGAGAAAGGCTGCTGGAAGAGAAAATTTTGATGGAAAATAAATTAGCTAGTTGCATGAGAAACTTTCTAAGTCACAGCATTTGAAGTTTCCTTTGGAGGAGGAAACAAGACAGTTTCAGGTGGTAGAAGAGAAAGCTGGTTCAGGAAAATAAGAAAAAGGAGAGGGGCGGAGTCAAGATGGCGGAGTAGAAAGACTCACGTATGCTAGCTCCGAACCCACAGCCCATGGATTTAATGTAAGAAGAGCTCCCCACAAGTTCTGGATCACTGCAGGGTGTGCAGAAACACAGGGGAAGAGATTTCCATTCCAGAGAGCCCCGGAAAGCTGTTCCCAGGGTCTATCGTGTCCCGGAAAGCGGAGTCCACCCCAGCACTGCCCTGGCCACGCGGCCGAGAGGAGGAGATCCAAGCAGGCTTCAGGGACGGAACCTCCAGCGGCCAAGAAGGTCCCTCCGCCCACAGACGCTACAGATCAGTGAGAGACACGTCTGGGCTGGCCGAGAGGGGAGCAGGGTGTCTCCGTGGCTCGGGCCCCCTTGGGAGGAAGCAGCGGAGGCAGAGGTAGGAGCAGGAAGCAGCAGAGGCAGAGGCAGGGGCAGGAAGCAGCGGAGGCAGCAGCGTTGGCCCCCGGGACTCCCCGAGCAGGCAGGATCTTCATTACTGAAAGTCTCTGCATAAAGCCCCTGAGGGAGCTGAGCCTGGGAGGCGACCCTGCCCCCAGCCGCTCCATTACTGAAGGTCTCTGCATAAAGCCCCTGAGGGAACTGGGCCTGGGAGGTGGCCCTGCCCCCACCCCAGCACCAGAATTAAAGCTCACATTGAATAGCAGCCATGCCTGCCGCGGAAAGCCTATTTGAATCTCAGACCCCAAACACTACCTGGGCGGATCTAGGGATCTCAGAAGTCAAGTAACTGGCTGGGAAAATGCCCAGAAAAGGGAAGAAAAATAAGACTATAGAGAGCTTTTTTGAGCAGATGCAAATGATCCCGCCTTTCAGATCTGATGACGAGGAAATATTCTTGCCATCAGGGAAAGACGTGGAGAGTGGGGCCTCTGTATCCCAGACATCCCAGGGGGTTGTCAGGTGGGCTCAGGCCATGGAAGAGCTCAAAAAGGATTTTGAAAAGCAAGTTAGACAGGTGGAGAAAAAACTGGGAAGAGAAATGAGAGAGATACAAGAAAAGTATGAAAAACGGGTCAATACCTTGGTAAAGGAGACCCAAAAAAATGCTGAAGAAAATAACACCTTGAAAAATAGGCTCACTCAATTGACAAAAGAGGTTCAAAAAGCCAATGAGGAGAAGAATGCTTTCAAAAGCAGAATTAGCCAATTGGAAAAAGAGGTTCAAAAGCTCACTGAAGGGAATAGTTCTCTCAAAATTAGAATGGAACAGATGGAGTCTAATGGCTTTCTGAGAAGCCAAGAAATCACAAAACAAAACCAAAAGAATGAAAAAATGGAAGAGAATGTGAAATATCTCATGGGAAAAACAACTGACCTGGAAAATAGATCCAGGAGAGACAATTTAAAAATTATGGGACTACCTGAAAGTCATGATCAAAAAAAGAGCCTAGACATCATCTTCCATGAAATTATCGAGGAAAACTGCCCTGACATTCTAGAACCAGAGGGCAAAATAAGTATTGAAAGAATCCATCAGTCACCACCTGAAAGAGATCCAAAAAGAGAAACTCCTAGGAACATTGTGGCCAAATTCCAGAACTCCCAGGTCAAGGAGAAAATCTTGCAAGCAGCTAGAAAGAAACAATTCCAGTATTGTGGAAATAAAATCAGGATAACTCAAGATCTAGCAGGTTCTACATTAAGGGATCAAAGGGCGTGGAATAGGATATTCCAGAAGTCAAAGGAACTAGGACTCAAACCAAGAATCACCTACCCAGCAAAACTGAGTATAATACTTCAGGGGAAAATATGGTCTTTGAATAAAACAGAGGACTTTCAAACATTCTTGATGAAAAGACCAGAGCTGAAAAGAAAATTTGACTTTCAAACACAAGAATGAGAAGAAGCATGAAAAAGTAAGCAGCAAAGAGAAGTCATAAGGGACTTACCATAAGTGAACTGTTTACATTCCTACATGGAAAGACAATATTTGTAACTCTTAAAACTTTTCAGTATCTGGGTAGTTGGTGGGACCACACACACACATGTACACGCATGCACGCACACACACATACACACATGCACACACATACAGAGAGCACAGAGTGAATTGAATAGGATAAATTAAGATAAATGGTGAGAGAGAAAGGTAGGGGGAGGAAAGAGGGTGAAATGGAATGGGGTAAATTATATGTCATTTAATAGGCAAGCAGGAGGCTTTTTAGTGGAGGGAAAACGAGGAGAGCTGAGAAAAAAAAAAAAACAAGAAGTTTACCCTCATCACATTTGACTAAAGGAAGGAATAAAATGCATACTCATTTTGGTATGAAAACCTATCTTACAGTACAGGAAAGTGGGGGAGAAGGAGATAAGCAAGGGGGGGGATGATGGAAGGGAGGGCAATGGGAGGAAGGAGCAATTTGAAGTCAACACTCAGGGTGGTTGAGACAGAATAGAAAATGAGGGGCAGGATAGGATGGAGGGTAATTCAGTTAGTCTTACACAACACGACTATCATGGAAGTCATTTGCAAAACTACACAGATAGGGCCTGTATTGAATTGCCTGCCTTCCCAAAGGGAATGGGTGGGGAGGGAGGGATGGGGAGGATTTGGAACTCAAAGTTTTAGGAACAACTGTTGAGTATTGTTGTTGCTACTAGGAAAGAAGACCTACAGTTAATGAGGAATAGAAAGTCATCTGGCCCTACAGGAGAAAAGAGAAGATGGGGACAAGAGAAGGGAGGGATGACAGAAGAGAGGGTAGATTGGAGACAGGGAAAATTAGATTGGTTGGTGTATTGGGATGGGGGGAGGGGATAAAAGGGGATAAAATTTGGAACCCAAAATTTTGTGAAAATGAATGTAAAAAGTTAAATAAATAAATAAATGGATGGATGAATAAATAAATAAATAAATAAGAAAAGGAAAAGGAGAATAAGAGGAAGGCACATGCTGTCTTTTGAAGAAAACTGGGAAAGAATTCTTGGAACTAGTGACTGTGATAAAGGCCTCATTTCTAAAATACATAGAGAACTGAGTCAAATTTACAAGAATACAAGTCTCCCCAATTGATAAATGGACAAAGGATATGAACAGGGGTTTTTAGAGGAAGAAATTAAAGTTATCCAAAGTCACATGAAGAAATGCTCTAAATCATTGATTAGAGAGATGCAAATCAAAACAACTCTGAGGTACCGCACCACACCAATCAGCTTGGCAAACATGACAAAACAGGAAAATGTTAAATGCTGGAGAAAATATGGGAAAGTTGAAACACTAATTCATGGTTGATGGAGCTGTGAATTGATCCAACCATTCTGGAGAGCAATTTGGAACTATACACAAAGGGCTATAAAAATGTGTATACCCTTTGACCCAGCAATATCACTTCTAGGACTGTATTCCAAAGAGATCATAAAAATGGGAAAAGGACCCTCATGTACAAAAATATTTCTAGTACCTCTTTTTTGTGGTGACCAAGAACTGGAAATCGAGGGGATGCCCATCAATTGGGGAATGGCTGAACAAGTGGTAGTATATGAATCTAATAGATTACTAATGTGCTATAAGACATGATGAAAAGGTGGACTCAGAAAAATCCTGGAAAGATTTATATGAACTGATGCTGAAGGCAGTAGTAACCTGAAAGAGGAGACCATTGTTCACACAAATAGCCACAATGTGCAGTGACTGATTTGGATAAACTTAGCTCTTCTCAGTAATATAAGCAACTAAAATAATTCCAAAGGACTCATGATGCAAAATGCCATCCACATCCAGAGTAAGAACTATGGAGTCAGAATGCAGAGTGAATTACACCATTTTCTTCTTTGTTTTGTTGGGTTTTTTTAAATTTTATTTGTTGTCAGTCTTCTACAATCACTTCCATACATCTTAGATTTTTCCCTCCCTCCCCCACTTCCCCCTACCTCTCCATTCCCTCCATTGCTTCCCACACTGTACAGTTTTGTATAGGTTCTACACATACATTCCATGGTCTTTGGTGATGGGTTTGGGGATAGGGGAGGGGGAAGAGAAAGATTGTCCTTCCACCATTGCTGGAAGTCCCAGGGATGGAAAGGGGGCACAAAAGAAAGTTTTTTTATAGGTGCTGCTGTGTGGTCATATTGCCTCAAATTCCCCTTCTTGGATCACCAAAGGAGAGATGACTGGCAGCACGTGGGCAAGCTGGAGGTCCTCAGGAGAGGCAGGGGGTCCCTGTTGGTCTCCACCACTTCTCTGTCCTCCTTCTGGAATTGATCACCTTTGCTGAAAATGAAACAAAACCAACTGCTTTATAAGGCATAGCAATATCCTGAACAAGTTAATGGAATGCTTTTTGAAATGAAAAAGAAACAAGAAATAGGAACTATTTATAAAATATGGACTTAGGATATATATTTAAATATATATGTTTATTTAAATATATAAATACATAATATATAATACATTTCTATAAAATGTATGAATATATAATATATATTACAAATAAATATTTTAGAAAAATATTTGATAAAACAGAACATTTTAAAGGAAATATAACTGATTTTCTCAAGGATAAGGAAATTGGTTGGGATTTCATTGGTCTAGGGCATTCTGGAGAAGGAACTTCTAATAGCAATCTGATCTCTGATCTCTGATCTCTTCCTCTTCTGCTACTACTAATTTCAGAGAGAAAGGAGAAGAAAGTGATTATCCCAGGGTCACCCAGTCAGGATGTAAGAAAACAAAAATGGAAGAGATTCCATAATAACCAGACTAAAGAGAAAATAAAAATAAATGATATAAACTAATAAAATGTAAAGGAAACATTTAAAATAGGAAAACGCTGTTTTGAGAAACAAATACAAATTGAACTGGACAAATAAAAATCTTCCTGCGAGAGGGTGAGGTCAAATACCTGACAACTGAAGGAGCAGAGGCTCTGGCAACAGGTGACAAATCAGGGAGATCTGGGTTCCCAGTGGGTTCCAACTACCTCCAGGATATGACTCCTGGGGGAAGCCTCAGCTATGCCCCAAAAGTCTCAGTTTACTAGGGCAGGAGCCTGGGCAGTAGGCTACATCATCCTGGACAGAGGAGTTGGAGGCAGGGAGGCAGTGATGGGAGCAGTGCTGCCAGGAGACTGGGGAGATGAACTGGCACCCAGGACCAGACTGCTTCAATGAGCAGAAAAGTATGATGCATGAAAAGTTGAAGGGACTCAGTTTCTCGGTAAATAATCATTTTATTAATGATGACTAGTGAATAATTGATAAAAGGAAGGTCACTAGGCTTTCTCTAGTAAACCAAACACCCCTCGTTGAGGACTCATGATGTTTACATACCCTTGGAAATGTGACTTTCCCAATAAACTCTGACTGGTTAACAATTAATGAGAATGAATATTATATTGAGAGGTAGTCTACAATAATGAGGGGCTGGGGAACATGATTTTGGTTCTGTCACTCATGGACAAAGAGAAACATCTACACCCAGAATTCTCCCCACCCCCACTACTCAGGCAGCCCTGAGTAGAACATAATGGGCTGGAATTTACCTAAATTAGATTTTTTTTATAAGGTTTTTCTAGTTGGATGGGGGAACAATTCCATCTATATAAGATGATCTAGGTGTAGCAAATTTTGGGGCAAGGTCCTTAATGTGATTGAAATATTGCTTGTATAAATTATAAGAGATTGCTTCTGAAAAAGAAATTAGATAGAGAAAAATCTCAGTATCAATGAATAATTAGTTATTAATATGAGAGCGAAATAACCATTTCTCTCACATGTGAGAGATAAGGGAATATCCAAGCGACAACTAGAAATCATTGCTTGAAATAACTTATTCAGCTCAAAATAACTAAATTTTTTGAGTCAATTTGTGAGTGAGTAGTCCTGGGGAAGGGACTGGGTATGGGGTCACGGTGGCTGAGAGTAAGGAAAAGGAGACTGGGACATCCAGGGAGGATTGTGACTGGTACCTCAGAGCAGGTCCACATTCAAGATTAAAGGGAATAGCTGTGGGAACAGGTTGCCTGGCAAAAGGCAGTCCCAGCAATCCCCATCCTTCCTAGATCTAGAAAAGTACCAAGAAACCAGTTCTTTGATGGGGAGTGTGGAGGATGAGGCTGAGGGTGAGAACATGGCTAGGAAGTTTCTCCACAAGAGGTGGTACTCCTGACCCCCAATGGATAATCATCTCTGACACAAGCTATCTAGCACAGGAACTACCCAGGAATTTCTCTGTCATCCAGCAAATCCCAGATGCCTCAGCCCAGGGCCAGGTCATATGTTCAGAGCCAAGGGAGATGCCCTAGTCCAGCAAAGCAGGGGAACCTCAGATCCCTCTCACAGCAATCACCAGAGGGTCTGGTGAGTAACCAAAGGATTAAAGGACTAAGGGCAGGGCCTTCTCTTACCTCTGCATCTCGGTAATTTTCTGTGGTATAAGAAATCAATCACGAGGACTCCAGTGAAGACCACAGGGTTTACAGCAACAATCATTTTAGCAAGTGTTTTCTGAGGTGTAGGGAGATTCTCAGAAAATAGGCCCCAAATTTCATAACTTTGAAAATCAATGCCAGAAAGCCCTGGTCCCTGATCCCTGTGGCACAGGCTAGCAGTGAGAGTATATAGGGCACCAGGGTTCAGGAAATTCTGGGTAAAGATAGTGGCTTCTTCCCCCACCACCAATCTCTAATCATCCTCACCAAAGTAAAGCTTCCCCAGGGCTTCAGAGAACTGAACATAACAACTGGAAGAGAGCTTAGAGGGAATCTAGCCCATCTGCCTCAGTTTGCAGAGAGGAAAATGAGAGACAGAGGCCTTCCATCCTTCAGTTTGTAAGTCCTAGAGCTAGGAATGAAGTCTGGGTCCACTGACTCCCACTTCAGGCCTTTTCCCACCCCCTCACAGCTGTGTCCTTATAGATTCAGAGCCTGTCAGGGGATGATGGGACCTTAGGTGACATCTAGTCAACCCCATCATTTATTAGACAGAGAGCAGAGAGAGGGAGAGACTTATCCAGGGCATTATAAGGAGGTAATGACAGAGACAGGACTAGGTCGCAGGACTCCTGATTCCAGAAGATGCTCTTCTCTTCTGACGTCCATTCTTGGTGTGTTTCTTACATCCTCATTGAGAAACTCTCTGACTCTTAGCTGAGCAACCTGGACTCCAGCAACCCTGGAGGCAGCCCTCCACTAAACTGTTACCCGGGCCCATTGCCCGCTCTGGACCTTGGTTTGACCACCAATAAAAGGAGGGGACTGGGGGAAGCAGTATGACACAGGAGAGAAGAAAAAACCCAAGCCTTGGAAAATCAGAAGATCCATTCTCAAATTGTGACTGTGTCACTTGGTGGCTAACTGAACTTTGATAGTTCACTGGGCAGCAGCCTCTTCCTGTAAACAGAGGAGGGGCCTGGATGACCTCTGAGGTCCCTTTCAGGGATGACATTCTTCAAAGACAAAGGAGTCTCTATCAGTGTCTTTTAGCAACCTTCCCTCCCCTCAACCTCCCAGGAGCCCAGTGTTTCTCTGTCCTCATCAGTAACATGGACAATAGAGACAAGAGTGGGGCCAGGATGTTGGAAACTTATGGTGGGGTCATACTGTGGAGGACTCTAAGACACCAGCAAGCCATGGAAGATTTTTTAGCAGCTAAACCGACATGAACACAGCTGTATTTTAGGGAGATGAATCTGACAGCCCGGGCAAGATGCATTGGTGAAAGGAGAAAATGGAGACCTTCCTTTGAAAGAAAAGTGGAAGCTGGATTTGGAGTCAGGAGAACTAGGGTTAGATCTCATCTCTGGCCCTTCTCAGGCACTTAGGGTAAATAAGCTCCTTTGGTGTTTTGGGTCCCTTCCACCTGCAATGTCATATTGGAACTGTTCTGTTCTAGAGAAGAGCAGATTTTGAGGGAGCTAATTTTTTCTGAGTTGTAACAATGGCCAGAGGGATACTGGATGATGCCAAAAGTCAGGGTTAAACTTGATTTGCAGTCCAGAAATGTAACCCCCCTTCCTCAGGACTCTTCAAAAATGTTTCAGAGGAGAATTTTTCTATCAAGTTAAATGTCCCTATTGAGAGTCATGCATGGGCTTACCCAGGCCTGTCCCAGGCCCTTAGGGTAGGGAAGGATCATGGAAGAGAAGTCAAACAATGCAGGCCCTACTACAGGCTCAGGGTCTAGGTGGGGAAATGAGCTTAACTCCTATAAAGATATTTGTGAACCAGATGACACTGCAGGGTCTGCTTGTGGAGCGCAGAAAGACAGCCCTCCAACTGCTTAGAGACCCATCATTGACTTCCACCAGATGAACCAGTGTCCTGATCAGGGGCCTGATTTCTTCCTTCTGACCCCAGAGGCTGAATTGGGAATGAGAGCTACATGTGAGAGGGAGGCCTAGGAGCTGGCCAAGGTGGGAGGGGCTGCCTCAGGAGGGGCCAAAGATGAACTTGTATGAAATAATGGAGAGGAAAGTGAGCAGAACCAAGACAGCAACAGGGTTTGAGGAACAACTTTGAGTGACCCAGGTGTTTGGACTATGAAAGATGTTACGATCATCCAGAAAAGGAACAGATAAGTAGAAGCTGTTGTAGAATGATTTTACATATTAATATGTGTGTGTATGTGTGTCTCTGTGTGTGTGTGTGGATGAGTGTGTGTGTATATGCATATTGTGTCTAATGATGACCACCTCTAGAGTGGGGGGGGAAGGAAAATGAAAGGCAAAAAAGTTACAAAATTATGCATTTAAAATGAATTATAGATTTTCAATCTGATGTGCCATCACCATTTTTCCCCAATTCTACTATGTTACACAAAGGCTTGTTTTATTTTTTAAGTTCAAAATAAAATAAATTTTAAAAAATGAGAAGGGGCCAAGGCTTCCTTCTCCTGAAGGTCTGCAGCCACAGCCTGGATGACCATGTGCCCTGGATGTTTCAGACATTTCAGGGTTTTCCTTTCAAATACTAGTTGGACCAAGTGTTCTCTAGCTCCCTTCCAGCCCTGAGGATACTGAGTCCTGTTGAGATAGTCCAGTGTAAGCCCAAGTGGGAGTCCTCCCTTCCCCTCCTTCATCCTTAGAACTCCTCTGCATCATCACTCACTCTTATGTTCCTCTGGCTGCAGAAGGAGAGGCCTCCCTGCTCATCAAGATTGATTTCTTTTCCTGGTCCATTGATCCTGTGCCCTTTTCTCCTTCCCTCCCTAGGACCTTGTTCCATAATCCTCCCCTCTCTCATTCATCTTCTGGGTCTCTTTCTCCAGTTGTTCCTTCCCATTGACCTAAGACTCCTCAGCCCTGAGGCTTTCCATGGTGTTTCCCCATGCAGTAACTATCCCTTCACTGCTAAAATTGGGGGCAAAGTGGCCAACACCCAAAAAGCATTAAGGAAGAAATGGAATGGGGCAAATTCTCTCTCATAAAAGAGGCAAGCAAAATCGTTTTCAATGGAGGGGAAAATGGGGAAGTTGAGAGGGAAAAAATGAAGCTTACTCTCATCACATTAGACTTAAGGAGATTATAACATACATACTCAATTTGGTATGAAAATCTATCTTATACCACAGGAAATTAGGGGAGAAGGAGAGAAGTGGGGTATGGAGGTGATGATGGGGGGGAAGTGGGAGAAGGGGTAATTAGAGGTAAAAACTCTTGGGGAGGGATAAGGTTATAAGACAGAATAGAATAAATGGGGGGGCAGGATAGGATGGAGGGAAATATAGTTAGTGTTTCACAACATGACTGTTATGGAAGTGTTTTGCATAACTACACATGTATAACCTATATTCAATTGCTTGCCTTCTCAGTGGGGATATTTGGGGAAGGAGGAGGGGACAGAAGTTGGAATTCAAAGTTTTGAAAACAAATGTTAAAATTGTTTTTTACATGCAACTGGAAAATAAGAAATACAGGTAATATGGTATAAAAATTTATCTTACCCAACAAGAAAACAGAGATGATGGGGATAAGGGAAGGGAGGGGTATGATAGACTGGGGGAAGGGATACTCAGAATGCATGGTGTCTTGGGGTGAGGGAGGGGAGAGATGAGGAGAAAATTTGGAACTCAAAATCTTTTGTAAATGAATGTTTAAAACTGAAAATAAATAAATTAATTAATTAAAATAATATATCTGAGACTGTGTCAGAACTCAGATCTGTGCTGCCTCTTGGCCCAGTGGCCCACCTCTACTGCCTCTTCTCTCTCTGATAGTAGTAGTAGTAGTTACCTTCATCCTCATAAACCTAAAACTTTATTAGAAATAGTAGCCAGTATTTATCCCCAAATCATTCTGCTTAAGGTTAGGTTAAGGTTATCCCCACCATCTGATTCTCATAGTCACATATATAGATCCCTTAGACATTGGGAATCTCAACTATTTCATCTAAAAACCTCATCATCTTTCCCTGAAAATTCCTACTTTTTCCAAATGTCCTTCCTTGTATTGAGGACACCACTGTTCTTTTCATCCATTGCAGGTCATAGCCTGGTGTCCTCTTCATCTCCTCCCACATAGGCAGGCTCTTGTGATTTCTTGATATTTCTCCCTCCACAATATGTATCACTTCCTAACTCTCCCCTCCACTCAGGGAGTCCCAACCCTCATCCTGCCCTCCCCATCTTTCCCTTAGAACCTGCCATGGCCTCTCACTGGTCTCATGTCCAGTCTCTCCCTTTCCCATCCGTTCTGCATTCAGTTGCCAAAGTGTTTTTCCTGAAGGGGAGGTCTGACTTTGTTATCCCCTGCTCTAGAAACTTCAGTGACTCCCAGGTACCTCTAGGATTAAATAGAAATGCTGCCATCTTTGTACACCCTCCAAGTCCCAATCTCCCAGACGCCAGCCTTACCACCTCACTTTCCTTCATATGTACTATGGTCCAGTCACACTGGCATTACTCTTCTCACACATGACAGTGCTTTCCATGTTCCCACCTCTGTGTGTTTGCACTGGCTGTACCTCCTGCCTAGAGTGCTGCCCCTCCCTCCCTTGCCTCTTGCCTGTTGGCTTCATTTCAGACTCAGCTAAATTCCTCCATCTGTAGGAGGCCAGTCCTGGTTCTCCCTGCCTCACACCTGCTCCTGGTTCCCCTCAGGATGCCTCCATTGGCCTTTTTTCTCTCTGACATCTGCTGCTCTTTGCTGGTTGTTTCTCTCTTCCTAGTGTGAGCAAACAGAGGGCAGTTTGTGGATTTTCTCCTTCCCTCCAGTGCTTACCACAAAGCCTGCCACGTGGTGGTAAAAGAAGAGTCACATTCCCAGCCCCTGCTATGTGCCAGGTGCTGTAGTAAACAATTTACAATATTATCTCACTTGATTGTCACAACAACCCAGGTAGTAATAACATACTGATAATCATAGTAATGATTGATATTAGTAATAAGAGTAACTGCAGTTACATTTATCTCCATTTGCCACATCTTCTTTTGGTTTCCTGACTTGTACTTAGTTCCTCATCTCACATAACAGTCCAGAAACGGCAGTTATTTGCTCTTTCCATACAATTTGAGGTTTCGTATTCTGACTCTAAGCCCAGTCTGACCTGCACCATGCTGCTTAGCTGCCTAGATCAATAAATGAAAGGGACGCATTGGATAATTGATCAGGCTCCCTCAATTTGTAGATAGGTAAATTAAGCCTCATGGAGGACAAAGGGTCTTGGCAGGTCCCACAGGCCCTAAGTCTCAGAGAGGATTTGAGCACAGGTCCTCTGACTACAGAGAACAGACCATTCTCTTCCTGATGGGATGAAATCTCTCGTCCTTTCTGACTGAGAAGGAGCCTTGAAGACTGTTTATTATTCAGCAGAAACCAAGGTGAGTCACAGAGCCCTCCAAGGGAGGTCCCTGTCTAACCTCTGGCAAGGCTGGGGGAGCCCTTTTGTTGGAAGGGGCTTTGCTGGAAGGGGCTACTCTTCATTTTCATGGTGGTCACTCTTCTCTGGGTGTAGCCTTTTCTCAGAACCTTGGGCAGTGAAGCTGGGTCCGTTGTTAATCATCCCCTCTGACCACAAAGTCTAATGGGGTGGAGAATCTATACTCTTGAGGCCACATGTGGACCTTCTAGGTCTTTGAGTGTGACCTTTTGACTGAATCCAAGGTTTACAGAACAAATTCTTTTATTAAGGGATTTGTTCTGTGAAGTTTGCATTCCATGAAAAGGCCATACTTGAGGACCTCTCTAGGTCCTCTAGACCAGATGTTGCCTCAAAGCTGCAGGTCCCCATCCCCTCCCCCTCCCTGCCCAGAGGCAGATTGAATTGTAAGAGGAAGCTTAGGAGACAGCCTGGCACACTGGACAAAGGACCAGTCTTGGACTCATGTCCTGACTATGCCATGTAGGAGCTGTATAACCTTGGGAAACTACTTTCTCCTCCCTGTGCCTCATTTTCCTTAAACAGTAAATGATTGACACATGAAAATGCCCTGATTGGAAATGATGTTTTTCATAATTCACTTAATTCTGACTCTGTGACCCCATTTGGGTTCTCTTGGTAATGAAACTTGTGTAGTTTCCCATTTCCTTCTCCAGCTCATTTTACTGATTAAGAAACTGAGGCAAATATGATTAAGTGACACACAGCTATTACCTGTCTCAGGGATTTGAACCCAAGAAGAGTCTTCCTGACTCCAGTCCCAGCACTCTATCCACTTTACCACCTAGCTGGGCCAATTGGTGCACACTGGTGAATAAAGGGTTGGTTCCTTAATTTTTTGTTTTCCTTCCCCAGAGACAGACGTGTAGTGCAGTGGATGGGGTGCTAGGCCTGGAGCTGGGACTGCCCAAATCCAAATCTGACCTCAGACAGGCACTAGCTGTGTGGTGATAATAAGAGCCCATTAGTTTCCAGGATGTTGTTTAGTGTAAGGATCAAATGAGATAATAATTGTAATGCACATAAGCACATTGATATATAACAGGTGCTTAATGAATGCTTATTTCATTCCCTCCCTTCTTCCTAATTCTGCCTCCCAGGGTTGTTGTGAGGCCAAAGTTGTGCAGTCCTGAGAGCACTAGAAAAATGGGAGCTCCTGAGAAAGGGAAAACCAGACCTCTCCTCTCTACCCTGTCCTCACTGTTCCACAATGTCCCCACTCCACCCCCCTCCTCCAGGGCCCATCTCCCTCCCTCTACCATCCTGTCTTTATTGTTAAAGAGGTCAGCCATGCAGTGTTCTCTGATCTGGAATTCCCTGCCCCTTGTCCTACTGCTGCTCCTGCCCTGAAGTCTTCAGCCCTGGCTTACCCCCACCATGTGTTCTCTCTACCTCTACTCCTCTGCTACTGAGAAACTACCCCCACCAGCCTAACTCAATTCCCTTCTCATTCTTATCTAATTATCAATTTCTCCCTTAAAGCCACAAGACAATCCTTTCTCTTTCGTGGATTCACTATCCCCCTCATCAGCCCTTTCAGACCTTTACCTCTTTCCTTTAGCCTCATACCATCCCCAAACCCTTGTCACTTTTCACTGAAAATTCAGTAGACACATTCCCATGTCCTCTCCTTCTTGCTCAAGTCTGACACAGACTTGGTGCTACTTGCTAAAAGCTAAACCTTTCAGTTGTGCTCTCTCCTAAGAGTTTCTCCAACAATGCAGGACAGCCCAAGTCTGAGAGTCTTCTTGCCCATAAAATACATGTAATAAAGCCAAGGATGTGAAGCAAATAATGCAAAAGGATCTTTTCTTCTTAATTTTGGGATTTGCTCAGATTCATTTCCTTGGTAGCCCTCAAAGGTAATTGTACTTCTGAAGGAAAAAGTGGAGCCTAATATGCGACAGCCCTTTGTATTTGTTAAGGATCAACCTTTGAAAAGGTGGAATTGCAGATGACAATCAGGAATTGATGGGAGGAAAATGGACTTTCTAATCCTGAATCAGATAGTGACTTGGGACCTAGATGTCTATGTAATCCATAACATTTTATTGTGTACGTTCAGCATGTTAGGTAATTGCTTTAGGGTAAATGGCATAAAGAGAAAAATAACACTCCAAAACCTCAAAGACTATGCTTTGATTTTGGTGGTAGAATGAAGTGAGGTAAAAAATAAAAATGAAATAGGAAATAGGATAATCATAGAATTAAATAACAATAGTAAATAATGAAATAATTTAAAAACCAAAATAGGAAAAATAAAACATCAGTAGGCCAGACTTATCTACCTGTCTAGTCTGTGCTCCAAAAGAACATAGACACTGGAGTCAAAACTCTAGGAGCTGACACACTTCTCTCTTTATGAAAAAAATCAGGTGCAGTGCCAAACAAAATAACTCAAGAAATTATGTTCCTTGTTGCCTTTGGGTCCACAATAAAATAAAATCTACTCGACCTGTTCTTTGATTGCTTTTTTAGTGGGAACACATGATCTTTCCTTTTACATTTAACTTGTTTCTTTCTTCAGGTTTTCTTTATCGTGAAAATATCAAGATTTACAAGGTTCAGTTTCTCCAGTAGAATATCCCCACGTTGGTCACTGGACCAGAGAATCACCTTGAGAGTACTAATAGTTGAGTTACATTTTACAGGCAGTCCAAAAACTGTTGAATCTGTAGTACTCTTTGTCTCCTTTCCTATCACTTTGCAGAGCCTACAGGGGGTAGGAGTATTTTGTATCTGCCTGGGTTTCCTCCATTGCCTTGGCCAAAAAATTCACCCTTCAATGGTCAAACCACTGATGATAATCTTCTCTACACTTAGTCTGGTCCTCGGGCAACCATCTCAGTCTCTTGCTAGTCTTGAACTAGAAACCTTTCAAATATGGTAGAACTTATAAGACTTGGAATGGCCTTTGAGAACAAGGGTCAAAACCACAGGACAAGGAGGGATAGAAATAGTCTTTGTGAAAGATTCTCCTTCTACTGAAGTGAAATTGGTCCTTATGTAGCTTCCTCCTTTGGTTAATTTGTTTTATACCTTTGTACTTGACAAGTACAAGCAAAAATGAGTATTTTCCTATATCATGGAGAACAGGAAGGGGAATATTGTGTATAAAACCACAAATTGTAATTTTTTACATCTGAAAGTTTTGTATATCTTGAGGGAATAGTGAGAGTGCTGGCCTTCACTATCTGAAGGTCAGTTATGCCATGTTTCTTTTTCTTTGAACCTGACAAAATTCACTTCCTTTATTTTTCTTTTAGATGTAAATTTATAATTTCTCTGATTTCCTCTTTGAAATTAACTTATTGAAATTCTTTATTTCTTATGCTTTAACCTAAGCATTTATCCATTTGACTTACTGTTTTTGTTTTTATATATTTGACAAAATCATTTCTAGGGGAATTCCTTTTTTCTCTTCATGTGTTACAAATTTTCTGTTTTCTTTTTGATAGCGTTAAATTAATTTGGCTCTGAGGAATTTGATTTAATGTAGATCACTTATTCTGTTTCAATCAGTATCAATCATTTGATCTGACTATAAGTTCTGTATATTTGACTCCAGAGCTATGAGCTGCAGATAGTAAGATTACTTGCTTAATCCTGAGAAGCTGGTTGGTGGCTCTCCACCCTTATTTCTCCTTGTCATGGTGACCAAGCCCAGTGTGGTAGACATGACCCAACCTCATGGTAAGTCCCCCTGAATTATTTTTGTACCTCCCGGTCATTCCCTCTTGTTCAACATGAGCAAGTGCCCATCTCATGACCATCTTATGACCACCTAGCCAGTGGAGACATTCCTTACTTTGCCCAACTTGTGACTCCATTGATACATCATTTTGCTTATTTAAGTTAATGTATCATATGTCAACCAATGAAATTATTCTGAATCTGGTATAGCTGTTCTTGAATGTTCACATATTGAACTCCATAAAAATAGGCCCTGAAAGGAGTAGGCAGCTCAGATGATGATCTGAGGTCCACTTCATTAGAGGGGACCATGGATCCTTTAATAAACTGCCATTGGCTCAGAGCTCTACCTAAGTTTCTCTTTTTGTAGGTTGGATGATATTTAACCTCACAGTTCTCTGCTAAAACAAAAACAATAACATTACATTCTAATTTATACATTCTCCTCTAAAGACTGATTTGGCAGCCTCCCAAAATTTATTGTCTCATTTTTATCATTTTCTTTGAATAAATTCTATTCTTCTTATGATTTATTGTTTCACCCAACAGTTCTTTTTAATTAAATTACTTCATTTAAAAAAAAAACTTTTAATTCTTTCTTTAAAGGACTCATTGTCATTTATATTTCATGTGTATGCTCAAAATTTTTATTTTTCTTTATTTAAGCATAGAATCATATGCCCTAGACTGGTTTAATTTCTATAAAAAAGCCTTTCCTAGCTGTGACATATGGAACTTCCAGTATAGTCTCACTCAAGTAATCATAAGAGATATAATATATCTTACATTATATAGATCTATCCAGGCTGCTAACTTCCATTCTTTGGTTAATATTTGGTAGAAGACTGAATAAAATGAAACCTGAAATGACTGAATGAACTAAAACCCAAGCACCCTCAGCTAATAAGGAATCAGCTGGGACTTTAAGAAGTTCTGACCCCAGTACTTCTAGAAAAGCCTTAACCATCAATGTTGGCCATAGAAAATGGGCCTGTATTCCACATTTACAAATTAACTGTCATGTGTTTACTGGGCATGTAAGGATCTGTGCCCAGTTACTGTAGAGGAGCAAAAGGAGATGTAGTCTGTACCCTCGAAGCACAAATCCTCTGCTCAGTGACACTGATAACAAGGGTAGAAATCAAGGCAAACCAAGCAGTATTTGTTAAACACCTACTATGTACCAGGCAGAGAGGTAAGCATAGGGGTTGTGATGAGTCTCTGCTCTCAAGGGGCTCACACACATCTTTATGCAGACCAAGATAAACGCTTAGACTTAATATGAAGATGGAAGATTCTAGAATAAAAGGGAATGAGGAAAGGTTTATTGCAAAGGGGAGGTTTTACCTGAGATTTCAAGGAAGTGAGGATCTAGAGATGAAGAGGGAGAATTCCAGGTATGTCTGACAGCCACTAAAAATGCTCTGAGTTGGGAGGTAGAGTGTTGTCGTTATTTTTGTCCTTTGTTGCCAAAGAAGACCATGCCATCAGAGAAATGATGACATGACTTGCACTTGACTTTGTTTTGAGTGAGGGAGGGCTGTGCAGGTCACCAGCCTCACTTCTCCAGAGCCACCTGGATCCAGTGACCAGATATTCATCAGGATGACTTGGGATGGCCCAGGATTCAATGGGAGAGCATATTGTTTGAGGAACAGCCAGGAAACCAGTGTCACTGGCTCGTGGAATACATATGGGGAAGAAGGCGTAAGGAGACTAGAAATGTGGGAAGCTCTGGGTTCTGGAAGACTTTCAACACTAGAGCATTTTTTATTTGATCCTAGAGGTGACAGGAAGCCATGGTATTTTACAGAACTTGTGCTTGGCAAGGTAACTCCTGAACTGTAGGAAGGTTATTTTGACAAACGAATGAAGGATGGACATATTGAATTTATATCTAAAAGAAGGAAACATTCCTAAGACTTATTACTTCAGAAGAAAATAATTTAATAACAATGCAAGCAGTTACCTAAAATCAGATCAACTGATGCCTCAGTGATTAATGACGTTTCAAGAGGTTTACAGAGCTTATTTTATAACAGAAAGAAAAGGAACTATATTCATGAGATTGATTCTTAAGTTTTACAGAGAAAGAAGTAGAATTGCCATCTTTAGCTGCTCTGCCTATTAGGGGGATAATGTGGTTAACTAGGGGTGAGATAACTGCTAAGTTCAATATTTCATTGTTCTAGAACTCATGTTTATCATTGTGTGACTTTTTAAAAATTAATTTATTTAATTCTAAACTTAAGAAATTACATGATCTTTTCCATGGGGGATAAAGACAGGATTGCACTTGAAATTACAGATCCATTATGTACAACTTACTATCTATTCAACCATATAACAAAGTTATCATGTAAGTTTCTTTTTTTGCCCCTCCCTTCATCCTTTCGACCAAACTTCAACATGGCTAACATTAGACACAAATATGTGTATTATATGTGTCCATATATATGCACATATATTTACATACATAGACATATATGTGTACACACATGTCAGTTCATTTTCTGGATGCACACAGCATCTTTCTTCACAAAATTTTTGTGGTTAATTTGGGTTATATTACTCAGAATGACTTAGTCACTCAGATGTTTTTCAAACAATACTACTATTACTGTATACAAAGTTCTCTTGGCTCTGCTATTTTGCTGTTCATTATATCATGGAGGTCTCTGCATGCTTTTCTAAAATCATTAGACTCATTCTTTCTCATAGGACACTAATATTCCACCATGAACATATACCATAATTTGTTTAGCCATTGCTCATTTGACAGGCATCCCCACAATTTTCAGGTTTTTGCCACCACAAAGAGAACTGCTATAAATACGTTACAACAGGGAGGCTCTTTTCCTTTTCCCCTAACCATCTTGGGAAACAGACCTAATAATGGTATTGCTGGATCAGAGGGTATACTCAGTTTAATAACACTTTGAACAAAATGCCAAATCTCTCTACAAAGTGGTTGGATCAGCTTACAGATCCACTGGCAATGGATTTTGCCACATCCTTTCCAACATTTGTCACTCTATCAATTTAGCCAATTTAACAGGCATAAAATGATGTCTCAAGGTTGTTCTAATTTGCATTTTTCTAACCAATAATGATTTAGAGATATTTTAATATGACTATAAATTGTTTTGATTTTTTCATTGAAAAACTGCCTGTTCATATCCTTTGACTATTTATCAACTGGGAAATGACTTGCATTCTTATAGATTTTGCAGAGTTCTTGATATTTTGAGATATCACACCTTTTTCAGAGGAACTGTCTATAAAAATTTTTTCCAGGTTTCCCCTTTCATTCTGATCTTGGATACATGTTTTTTATTTGTACAAAACTTTTTTCATTTAATGGAATCAAAATGGTCACTTTTACATCTCATAATGCTCTCCATGTCTTGTTTGTTCATAAATTATTCACTGAAGTGATAAGTCTGATAGGCAATATGTTCCATGTTCTTCAAAGTTTCTTGTAATCTCTTTCTTCTCATCTAGGTCTTGTACCCACTTTGACCTTGCCTTGGTAAATGGTGTAAGATATTGGTCTATGCTAAATTTCTGTCAGATTGCTTTGCAGTTTTCTCAACAATTTTTTACCAAATAATCAGTTCTTATCCAAAAACCCTAAGTCTTTACACTTGTCAAACACTAGGTTACTATATTCATTTGCTGCTGTAAATTGTTTGTCTACTCTGTTCCATTGATCTTCCTTTGTATTTCTTAACCAGTGCCAGAGAGTTTTGATAATTACTGCCTTGAGAAGTAGTTTAAGGTTTGGTACTGCTAAACCTCTGTGAATATTTTTCAGAAGTCTATGCCTATGACTGACAGATTGTGATATTTAATGCCCCTTTTCTCACTTTTTATCCTTCTTGACTTTTGAGCTGCCTTTGACCCTTCTGATCATTTCTCCTCCTTGCCTCTCCCTTCTCTCTAGGGTTTAGGGACATTGCTCTCCCTGGTTCTCCTGTCTGGCTGCTCCTTCTCAGGCTCCTTGCCTGGATCTTCATTGATGTCTCACTCAATAATTGAGATACCCCCAAGACTTCTTCCTGAGTACTTTTCTTTTCCTTTTTATGCTCTCCCACTTAGTGTTCTTGACACCCATGGATTCATTGACCATTTCTATAAAGATGATTCCCAGCCCTGTTCTGTCTCCTGAACTCCAGTCTTCTTACCCTTCTTTCTTCCCCATGAAATGTATGATCCAGCTCTCCTGGCCTTGTGACTGTTACTCCATCCTGACAGTCATCATTCTGAGCTGAGACTCTGAGGGAGTCAAAGAGAAGAAGCTGCTGCCATCCCTAAGCTAAATCTTCTCCCAGCTGAAAAAGTTTTTGATTCCATGGAGAAGAAGCAAGTATTCTTAGAGAAAGGACATGAAGGCCTACAGTTGGGAGTGGACTTGACCAGGTCTGCCTCCTTCACTTGGGTCCAACTCCCTTGTCCCTTGGGTTGCTTCCTATTCTTTATCTTTCTAGAAACCAGGTGCATTTGTGGGAAAGTATGAAATGAGTTCTTCCTTTGAAGTTTGTGTTGATACTTTATTAAAGCCCTGAATCTGGTGTCTGATTGCTAATGTGGAAGAACACAGATGGAGGTTTGTGGCCTAGTGTTGGGTAAGAGAGCCATTCACATGATGATAGCCAGAATCCTAGGAGTGTGGGTATGAGCTAGATGAGTAGTCTCCGAGGGATTGTTACACACATCTTTTTAATGAGTTTTTAGTGATTTTTGGTTTCAAATCACCTAGATTTTCTCTATGTGTGTCCTCCTTTTAGAGAGGCAATCCTTCAATCAAAGAATTCATAAAGAAAGAAGAGAAAGAGAAGAGGGAGAAAACAAAACAATCTCCAAAAAACTAAAATTTTTGTAATATTCCATATCCATGGACTCAGACATCTGAAGCAATGTGTGTGTCAGTGGGAAGAGGGAGGTTTCCTCTAATATTTCTTCTTTGAAGACAAATTTCATTTTAATTTACTTACCTCTAGTATGATTTTGGGGCTTGTAACTTATTCCTCATGTCTTCTGGACCCCATAGCAACTCTATGAATTGGGACTGAAGGTCTAGTTATTTCCATTTTGCAGATGAGGAAACAGCAGCAAGGAGATGCTTAGTCTTTTGGAGTTCCACAGCTCATAAGGAAGTAATTCAAATTGGAACTTGGGTCTTCCTGGCTTAAAATCCAGCACATTCTGTACCAGTTTCAACAGTCACTTTAATAAGATTTAAATTTAAGATTTAAATAAGATTTAAATTTCTGCTTCCCTCCCTGAAATAGTTTGCAATTTTATATGGGTTCTACACATGCATTCTTATTAAATACATTTTCACATTAGTCATGTTACATAAAAGAGTTAAAACCAATGGGAGGAGCCACGAGAAAAACCAAAACAAACCAAAACACAATATGAGAGAAAATAGTCTGCTTCATTCTGTGTTCTAATTCCATAGTTCTTTCTCTGGATGTGGATGGCATTTTGCCTCCTTTGGGAGTATTTTACACCCTTGCATTACTGTGAGGAGTTAAATCTATCAGAAGCAGTCTTCCCACACTGTGGCTGTTACTGTGCACAGTGCTCCCCTGGTTCTACTCCTTTCACTCAGTATCAGTTCATATAAATCCTTCCAGGCCTCTCTGAAGTCTTCCTGTTCATCATTTCTTCTACCAAAATAGTATTCCAGTACAATCATATACCAAAACTGGTTCAGCCATTCCCCAATTGATGGGTATTTCCTTGATTTCCAGGAACTCATCATTTCCTATGGCACAGTAATATTCCATCACAATCATATGCCATAATTTGTTTAGCCATTCCTCAGTTGATGGACATCCCTGCAATTTCCAGTTCTTTGCCTCACAAAGACTGATGCTATAAATATTTTAGAATAAATAGCTTCTTTTCTTTTTTCCCAAGCATCTTGGGAAACTAACCTAATAGAAGTATTGCTGGATGAGGGTACAGTCAATTTAATAACTCTTTGGGCATAATTCCAGATTGCTCTCCAAAATGGTTGGATCATTTCATAATTCTGTCAACAATTAGTGTCCCAATTTTATCACATCTCCTCCAACATTTGTCACTTTCCATTTCAATCATTTTTGCCAATCTCTTTGATGTAAAATGATATATCAAGCTTGTTTTAACTTGAATTTTTCTAACCAAATAATCATTTATAACATTTTTATATGATTAAATTCTTTTGATTTCTACATTTAAAAAACTGCCTGTCTGTATCCTTTGACCATTTGTCAATTAGGAGTTTGCTTGTTAATCACTCCCTTCTGACCACCATATCTATGAAGTAGACTGAATTATAAGGTGAAGCTTGAGAGGTAGCCCTGAACATGTGGCAGAGGACTAATTCTGGATCCAGGAGTCCTAGGGTCAATTCTTTTTTTCAAAGAAATCATTCATTGTCGTTTGTGTTCCACTGTGATCAGTAAAGCAAATGCTTAATTTTTTTTCCTATACTCAAGTATGGAATCTTATTCTGTGGCACATGGTTAATTCCTGGAAAGATACCATAAGTAGATGTGACATATGAAAACTCTATTATTTTCCCACTCAAGTTATCACAAGACATCTAATATATCTTACTTTCCATACATGTATTCAGGCTACTAACTCTTATCTTTTGGTTAATATTTTTGAATGATTGAATAAAATGAAATCTAAATCATTACAACCTCAACTACCAAGGAACCAGTTGGAGACAGAGAAGCTCCAGCCCCAGCATTTTTTTTAAGAAGTCTTTGGCCAACAGTGTTGCTCATAGAAAAGGGAACTGTATCACACATTTGTCAATCATACATCATCTACATGGTGGGCCTGTAATGTCTTAGCTCTGTGCCCAGTTACTCAGTGTAAAGGAGCAGAATTAGAGACCCCTCACTGTCCATATACTCTGCTTAGTGACACTGATAATAAGGGCGTAAGTTAAACCAAGTCAAGAAGCATTGAGTAACATATGCCAGGTATTGCGCTATTAGAGCTAGGATTTACCATGAAAAGCAAAATATAATCTGTGTTCTCAAGGAGCTCACAGCCTAATGAGGGAGACCACACAAACCTTTATGCATAATAAGATACAAGAGGGATAAATTGGAGTTGATATTAGAAGATACTAGCATTGTAGGAAATGAAGAAAATCTTCTAGCAAAAGATGATTTTTGAGCTGGATCTGTAGGAAGCCAGAAGAGCCAGGACATAGAGAGGAAAAGGGAGAATTGAAGGTATGGGAGGCAGCCCCTGAAATTGCTTCCAGTAGGAAGGTGGAGTGTGTTGTTTGGGGAACAGCAAAAAAAGCCAGTGTCCCTTGTGGCAGAAGACTCAGGGGGAAGAAAGTTTAAGAAGGCTGGACAGGTAAGAAGGGGCAGGTTCTGAAGGGCTTTTAACACTAAAGGGCTCTTTATTTATCCTAGATGTGATAGGGAGCCCCTGTGTGTTATTGAATTGGGGGTTGACATGGTCACACTAAGCTGAAGGAAGATCTTTTTGACTCCTGAAGGTCAAATTCTGGAGAGAAGAAAAGTTGGAGGCAGGGACACCAACCAAGTGGGAAAGTTCAGCATGAGATGGATATGAGAGAAGTCAGACAGTTAGACTAGACAGGACCTGGGGAGACAGGGAAAGAGAGAGCAAGGACTTGAGAATGACACCTAGGGTGAGGCCTGGTGCTGTCCTGGGCAGTAAGAGAGAAGGGAGGAAATTGGGAACATTTAGGGGGAAAGATAATGAGTTCAGGTCTGGACAAGTTGTGCTGAATGCCTATGGGACATCCAGGTCAGAGTGTCCAAGAGACACTAGATATCAGGATAAAGGTTAGGGCTAGATCAGCCAGACTGAGCGACCTCTGAAGAGAGAAAATCACTGAGTTCATTTGAGGTACTGAGATCAGGAAGTGAAATACGGAGATAGCAGTTCAATGAGCAAGACCTTAATCTAACAGGTTTTCAGGGAGCAGGTGACCCTTTGAGTTAAACACTGAAATACTTGAATAAGGATAAAGGAAGAAGGAGGATATTATAGGTCAGGAAGCAGAGCATGAGCTGAGGTATGAAGAATGATATGGGGTATGCCTGACTGGGAGATCTGTATGACGGAGGGGAGATGAGGTGGGATGGACACAAGCTGTGCCACAGTATCTGTGCCCTTTAATGTGTGGTTGCCCAGAGCTGAGACAACACTCCTGAATCCTGGGCTAAGAGCTCAGTAGGAATTGTTTTCTCACTCTATTATTGTGATCTTTACGGGCAGCATCCTTGTTTGTTCTTAGCATCTCCCTGGTTGGGTTCCTGTGAACCAGGGTCTGGACCATGAAGTGGAATCACCTGCCAGCTTCCTACAACAGCCCTACTCTACCTTTGTACAACATATACCTCATCCTTGTTCTTTCTGGTATTCCTAGCTCAGGTAAGTTCCCTTTGATCTCTGCCACTGTGGCCTCCACATATCACAAGCCACTGATATTTCACCTCAATTAAATCATCAATTCAAGGAACATTCATTTAGTCCACATTGCTCATAGGACCTTGTACTTTGATATTACGGGGGGTTAAAAGTTGAGATAAGGAATGGTCTCTGACCTCTGGGCCATTGCCCCCCTCCTAGGCATCTTCACCGATACTGTCTATACAGAATGATATGACTATAGAGTTGGAGGGGATCTCACCCACTTCAAGTCCATTATGAAGGCCTGTGAAACATGGAGATGCATTTAAATAGAAGAATCTCTCATAACAGGCATGCACACTTGTCAGTAAAGGGGCAAACTGTCATCGTTCAGATCACCTCCTGAGTACAGGAAGAAAAGTTCGATAATTTTGTACAACATATGAGGGATCACTGACAGCAATATGGAAGGGTTTTTATATATCTCTGGGCATCCATCTAAACTTTAGCACTTTACATTTCTCTCTGATCCACTAATGGGTCATCTTAAACATTCATTATATAGGAAAAGTAGCGGAGATTGCTGGGTACTCCCCAAGAAGAATTTTTGGAACATAAGCTCACTGCCAAGGAAGTTAGGGGAATTAAAAAAAATTGTGTAACTCCAAGAAACTTTATTCTCTGGGTCAGAAATCCTGAGCCACATACTTAACCAGGTAATTAACAAAAGCCATCAGAATTTTAAAAGTTAAGATTGGCATTTTTTTAATTGTCTTGGTCCAGCACTCACTGGAAATGTTTGGTTCCAGATAACTCTCTAAATAGGGATGGAAAATTTCTCAGAACTTATATGGAATAGTTGCATAAGAGCCTATGTCCACAGATCCATTTGGGAACCCCAATTCCTATTCCCCCAAATCCCAACAACTCTCCAGGTTTTATTTCGAGTTTCTGACACAAAGACTCAATCTTCCTAACCAGATCTTCTTTAATTGGCCCTGAAAGAAATCTAGGGACAAGAAGAGTGAGTAGAAGCAGAGGTTCCACATTGGTGTCTTTGTAAGGCAAATCTGCCAGCAAAAGTATTGATCATTTATGGCTAGCAGAGATCTCCCTGGTCTCCCTACTGGACAGTGTAGACTAGAGAGTCATAGAGCATTAGAGCTGGGTGGCTAATTTTACACATGAACTGGTGCAATCCCAACCCCTTGTTTTTCTATTTATTTTTGAATTTGTATTTAATTTTATGGACTATAATACTGTATAATAAAAAGATGATTGCATGTAAAACTATAAATCTGTTATGTCCAGCTTGCTATTCCTGTTAAATATATAATAAATTTATCACATGAATTTCTTTTTTTCCATTTTTTCTTCCCCTCTGTAATGTTTTTGGGATAGGAAGATCTTCCAGTCCTATTAATAGACTTCACATGGAGCCCATTAAGGGAAGCTTGCTTATTGAAGGCTTACTAGTAGGAAGGCAAGATCACACCTTTTGGTACTAAGTTGATAAGGCACTGAACCATGAGGGTTGTGATGCCTTCTGGCTCTGAGAAGTGTATATCTACTCTGAGTTGGTATTTTGCTTTGGGGGTTTGCTTATGAGAAGGATCTTTTTATTCCCTGGTTGAGACTCTCAGTAGTCATATGCTAACAGTCCCCTGACTGCTCAGATGTAAAGGTTCTCTCAATCCAGTGGTGTATCCAAAGTTTATACCAATATTACTTTGGTTCAAGTGGTAAAGACCACTGTCTCTTGGTTTGTTGGTCCTTGTGCTAATTTCTATACTTCTATGTCTGACTTTTCCCCTGATCTGGAAGTTTTAATTAAAGAAGATTGTTAGCCCTTTAGTTGCTAACTTGCATTTAAAAAGCAGATTAAAGAACCTGTGCTAGCATGCCATCCTTGCTGCAGCATGTTCTCCCACTCTACTCTAGTGATGGCTACCATTAGACACAAATATGTGTGTATGTATTGATATATATGTAAAATCATTTTATACATACTTTCATTTATCAGTTCTTTCTCTGTCTGCAAAGAGGATCTTCCCTCATATGTCCTTTCTAGTTCTTTTTGGTATTTATAATAGTCAAAATAAGTTATTCACACTAAGCCATTTTTTAAAATATTGCTATTATTTTTATACAATGTTCTCTTGGTTTTGCTTATTTTGCTCTGCAGTATTTTGTGCAGATCTATCTATGTTTTTTCTAAGATTATACAGCCCATCATTTCTTATACCCACAAGTAGTTCATCACAATCTTGTACCACAACTTGTCCAGCCATTCTACAATTAATGAGCATCCCTGCAATTTCCAGTTCTTCACCACCACAACGAGACCTGCCAAAAACATCTTGGAAGATATAGTTCCTTGGTTTGTCTTGGCAGTGTGTTTCCATGTATTTTCTCTATTAACATAGTTATAACCTTGAATATGAATGAGATTAACTCCCCCATAAAAAGAAAAGAGAAAGCAGAATGGATTACAAATTCAAATGCAGCAATAAATTGTTTACAAGAAACAATTAAGAATCAGAGATACACACGGAATTAAAATGAAGGGTGTTTAGAATTTATTATGTTTTACCTCATGCATAAAATGTAACAGTAGCAATTATGATCACAGGCAAATTTATGACTAAAATAGAATTAATTAAAAGTGATGTATAAGATGACTACATTTTGATGAAAGGTACCACAAATGATTAAACAATATCAATATTGAACCTTCATGTGCCAAATATCATACCATGTAAATTTTTAAAAGTTAAATGAATTAGAGATAGAGACATATAGTAGTATGCTAATACTGGAGGACTTAAATATTCTCCTCTCAGAACTAGATAAATCTAACAAAACAAAAATAAGAGAAGTCAAGAAAGTGAATAGAATTTTACCTAAGCTAGATATGATAGATATCTAGAGAGAACTGATTGAAAATAAAAAAGAATACAGCTTTTTCTCAGCAGTTATGGTACCTTGAAAAAGACTGACCATATAGTAGGACATAAACATTTTATAGTTAAAAGTAAAGAAGCAGAAAGATTAAAAATATGCCTTTCAGATCATAGTACAATAAAAATTATCTGTAATAAGGGACCATAGAAATATGGAAAACTATTTGAAGATTAAACACCCTAATCTTAAAAAATGAGTAGGTCAAAGAACAAATCATGGAAACAATCAACAATTTCATTATACATAATGACAATAATGAGACAATACATCAAAAGAAAAAGAAGTAAAAGTAGTGATTAGAGGAAAATTTATATCCTTAAATACTTGCACCAATAAAATGAAGAAAGAACAGATTTAGATTTAGATATGAATCAGATATGGTTTTTTTTTTAAAAAGGGAGAAAAAAAATGAAGGGGAGCAGAGTCAAGATGGTGGAGTGATAGCAAGTACTCACCTAAGCTATACAACAGACTCCTTCAGACACCTTTAAAAAGAGAATCTGAACAAATTTTAGAGTGGCAAAATCCACTAGGAGACAGAGTTTGAGAGACTTCCAGCCCAGGACAACCTGGAATGTCAAGGGGAATGATCTGTTTTACAGGTCTGGAGTAGTGCAGAGCACAAGGGTTGTACCAGCACAGACCCCAACATAGCAAAGGAGAGCAGAAATGCCAGAAGGTCTGAAGCAGAGGCAGCAGTGCAGATTCCCAGAAGTATCGATCCAGAATGGGAATCCACTGGAACTGAGGGAAAGAGAAGTGCAGAACCCCAGGTAACAGCAGCAGCCACTCCTGAGACTATCAGAATGCAGATTAAATGTCTGTAAATAACCTATATGAACTTCAAGGAGCCAAGATGGCACAGTGATCTGTAAATGCTAACCCCCTCCCCTTGCTGGCCTTGAAAAACCCAGAGAATATGTCCCCAGGAAAAGTCTTGGGATTGTTAGGATCAGCCAAAGGGTTAAACAGTCCCTCATCCAGAGAAGCTAGAAAAATCACAAAGGGGAGCCCTCTTGCTGTGGCTTTTGGGGAATCAGTGCAGGACCAGAACTGTTCCAGACACCCCCACCTCAGCAAACCAGGAAAAGATCCTGAGCCCCAGAGGAGTGGAGACCTTAAGTGCCAACACCAGGGACCCCTAGACTACCTTAGCACAGTCATGGGAATAAGGAAGAAACTAGCACAGATGGGGTTCACCAACCACTGAGCCTGTCTCTGCTGTACTTCAGGAGAGGAGACCTCTTGTGGCAGTACCAACACTCTCCCACATCTCTTTCAGCAAGCACCAGGGTAACTTCAGGGAAAATCAGAAAGACTTCACTTGGCCTCTGCTTTGGCACACCAATCAGTTCAGCACCAGATAAGTTGCAGCACTCTAGCTTCTAGCTGAAAGAACAAGTGGCCACAATAAACAAAGCCTCAAGTTTTAAGCACAAGCACCATGGGTCAGTGGCCCTGTGTCCCAGATGCAGAGGTCCACTGGAAAAGCCAGGAAAAAGGCAATCATCATGAGTAGGTAACAAGAAAGCAAAGACCACAGAATCTTACTATGGGTACAAGGACCAAAACATGAATACCAAAGAGGTCAGTATTGAGACTGTGCTCCCATGTGAAACCTCAGAGGGGAATACAAACTGGTCTCAAGTCCAGAGACCTTTGTTGGAAGAGCTCAAAAAGAATTTAAAAGTCAAATTAGAGAGGCAGAAGAAAAAATGACCAACGATTTTAAAAATGTGAAAGAAAAAATCATGGAAGAATTTAAAAGAAAAACTGGACAAATGAAAAGGAAGGACAAAATCTAACTGGAGGAAATAACTCCTTAAAAGGAACAATTCAGGGGTGGGACCAAGAAGGCTGAGTGGAAGGACTGACCTGCTCTAGCTCTAGCCCCACAGCTCATAAAATACCTGTATAAAATGATTCTAAAAAAAATCTAAAGGAGCAGAGGCCACAAAATGACAGAGGGAAAGAGATTTCCACCCCAAGACAGCCTGGAAGGAAAACAGGAAAGATCTATCATACTATGTAGAGAAAGAGAAATCCCATTTAAAGGTACAGTAGACACTATAAAATATTTGGGAGTCTACTTGCCAAAACAAACCCAGGAACTATGCAAACACAATTACAAAACAATTTTTGCACAAATAAAGTCAGATCTAAGAAAGCGGAAAAAACATCAGTTGTTCATGGGTAGCCTGAGCTAATATAATAAAAATGACAATTCTACCTACATTTATTTATTTATTCAGTGCCATGCCAATCAAACTACCAGAAAATTATTTTCTAGAGCTAGAAAAAATAATATCAAAATTCATCTGGAAGATCAAAAGATCCAGAATATCAAGGGAACTAATGAAAAGAAATGCTAGGGAAGGTAGCCCAGCCCTACTAGATCTCAAATTGTATTATAAAGCAGCAATCATCAAAACCAGTTGGTAATGGCTAAGAAATAGAGGGGTAGATCAGTGGAATAGGTTAGGTACTCAAGCTAATGAATATAGCAATCTACAGTTTGATAAACCCAAGGACCCCAACTTCTGGGATAAGACCTCACTGTTTGATAAAACTTGCTAGGCAAGCTGGATAACAGTGTGGTGGAAACTCAGCATAAAACAATGCCTGACACCATACACAAGAATAAAGTTCAAATGGATACATGATCTGGGTATAAAGATTGATACTATAAACAAATTAGGGGAGCAAGGAATAATGTATTTGTCAGATATATGGAGAATGGAGAAAGTTATGACCAAACAAGAAAGAGATAGAGAACATTATGAAGTGAAAAATGGACAATTTTGATTACATTAAACTGAAAAGTTTTTGAACAAAGCCAATATAACCAAGATAAGGAGGGAAGCAGAAAACTGGGAAAGAATTTTGGCAATTAGTGTCTGTGATAAAGGCCTCATTTCTAAAATATATGGAGAGCTGAGTCAAATGTACAAAAATACAAGTCATTCACGAATTGATAAGTAGTCAAAGGATATGAACAGTGAATTTTCAGAGGAAGAAATTAAAGATATTTATAATCATATGAAAAAATAATCTAAATCACTATTGATTAGAGAAATACAAATCAAAACAACTCTGAGGTCCCACATCACACCCATCAGATTGGCTCACATGACAAAACAGGAAAATGATAAATGTTGGAGAAGATGTGGGAGAGTTGGAACACTAATTCATTGTTGGTGGAACTGTGAGCTGACCCAACCATTCTGAAGACCAGTTTGGAACTATGCCCAAAGGGCTACAAAAATGTGCATACCTTTTGACCCAGTAATATTGCTTCCAGGACTGTATGCCTGTGGAGAAACTGAGGAAGTTTCTTCCCAGCCCTTTGCATGACCACCACATGACCTATCATAAGGAATATAACTTAAAGTTGATAAGCTTAACTGGGAGTGCCAGGGGAAGCAGCAGAATTAATGAAGCATGCATCCAGGACAAAAGGACCTTAATTTTAAGAGTCATAAAACTCCTTAAGGGTGGAGGTATCTGTGGTGAAGGACCCGGCCAAATCTTGCGCACATACATCAAAGTCAACAACTGGAACTTTTGTCCAAAGTTCTTTCTTTGTTCTAATGGTCCTCTTTTCCCTTAAGTTACATGTTCAAAGGAAATGAGTGAGAGATAGATCTTTCAAAGTTTTTTGCTACAGAAGTGGGGATACCTGCTTTTATTCTCCCAGCCAGGACCTTGCTGACTCCTTCTCCCCCTCCCCTGTTCAGCCTCCCAGTTGTGCCAAAGTACTGGAGCTCAGACTTGTCTGGTGATATATGATTTTTCTATTCTGTCTTAACTATTATCTACTGCTCATATGTATATACTTGTTAACTTGCACTACTTGTAGTAATAAAACTTAATTACCTATTAAGCTTGTTTTAGTGCATGTCATTGTACCTTAACACTCAAATTTAAAGTACTGCAAAGTCTATGTAAATCCCTTTCAATTATAATCCCAAAGGGATCATAAAAATGAGAAAAGGTCCAACATGTACAAAAATATTTATAGCAGCTCTCTTTGAGGTGGCCAAGAACTGGAAATGAAGGGGATGCCCATCAATTGGGGAATGGCTGAACAAGTTATAGTATATCAGTGTAATGGAGTGCTATATAAAGTAATGAACAAGAGGACTTCAGAGAAGCCTGGAAGTACTTATATGAACTGATGCTGAGTGAAATGATCAGAACCCAGAGAACATTGTACGCAGAAACAGCCACAATGGGTAAGGACTGTTTCTGATAGACTTAGCCCTTCACAGCAATGCAAGGACCTAAAACATTCCCAAATGACTCTTGAGGCAAAATGCCACCCCTACCCAGAGAAAGAACTATGGAATTGGAATGCAGAACGAAGCAGAATATTTTCTCCTCTGTTATGTGTTGTATTAGTTTGTCTTTTTCTCCTGGTGTCCTCCATTCATTTTAATTTCTCTATGCAACATGACTAATGTGAAAATGTGCTTAGTAAGAATGCATGTGTAGAACCCATATGAGATTGCATACTGTCATTGGGTGGGAGGAGGAAGAGAGGAAGAAAAAATCTAGGACCTATGGAAGTGATTGTAGAAAAAATTAATAAAAAAAAAGAAAAGGTACTAAAAATCCCCAATTAAACACTAAATTGAAAATCCTAACAATTAAAGGTTAGATTAGTACAATTGAATATAAAAATTCATTGAATTAATAAATAAGACTAGATTGGTTTTATGGAAAAAACAGTAAAATAGACAAAACATTGGTTAATTTAATTTAAATGAAATGGTTGAATATACCACTAACAAAGATGAATTTAAAACAGTTATAAAGAGTTATTTTGCCCAATTATATGCCAATAAATGTAGTGATTTAAGTGAAATGCAAGAATATTTACTGAAATATAAACTGCCTAGATTAATAGAAGAGGAAATAAAATATCAAAGTAGAACAGTTTCTTTAAAAAAAAATTGAACAGGTCATAAGTGAGTTTTGTAAGGAAAAAGCCAAGACCAGAAGGATTTAACAGTGAAGTCTATCAAACACTGAAAGATCAAGAAATACCAATATGAAATAAATTATTTGGAATAATAGACAAAGAAGGGATCCTACCAAAGCCCTTTCATGAAACAAATATATTAATGATAACTAAAAGCAAGAAAAGTAAACATACAGAAAGAAAATTATGGACCAATTTCATGAATGAAATATCTTAAATAAAATACTAGCTAAAAATACCTAAACAATATATTACAAAAAATATACATTATGATCACTTGGGATTTTTACTAGGAATACAGGAATTCTATATAATAAGGAAAACTATTAACATAATTGATTATACCAATAATAAGTTTAAAAATCATACCATTACATCAATAAATACAGAAAAGTCTTTTCATGAAGTAAGACACTCATTTCTACTAAAAAAAAACATTTGAAAGTAATGATATGAATGGATTTTTTCTTCAATTGATAAAGGATGTGTATCTAAAACTATTAGCAATCATCATTTCTGATGGGGTTAAGCTAGAAGTCTTCCCAGTAAGATCAGGTGTGAAGCAAGGATGCCAGCTGACACCATAACTCAGTATTACACTAGAAATTCAGCTAGGTGGTGCAGTGGATAGAGCACCAGTGCAGGACTCAGGAGGAATTAAGTTCAAATCTAACCTTAGATACTTGACACTTACTATCTGTGTGGCCTTGGGCAAGTCACTTAACCCCAGTTGCCTCATCCTGGGTCATCTCCAGTCATCCTGATGAATATCTGATCACTGGATTCAGGTGGCTCTGGAGGAGAAGTGAGGCTGGTGACCTGCAAGACCCTCCCTCCCTCAAAAAACAGACAAGTGCAAGTCAGGTCATCATTTCTCTGATGGCATGATCTTCTTCAGCAATGAAAGATGAGCACACACACAGAAATCCTAGCAATAGCACTAAAAGAAAGAAAAACCAAAGGAATCAGAATAGGAAGTGAGCTGCCCTGACCCTGCTCGGAAGGCCATATTCACTCCTCCATCCCCATGACCTCTGATTCTGTTTTGTCCCTGGTTCTCCACACAGGATCATTCACAGTATCTGGCCCTCTGGTTCAGCCCATCCTGGCCTGGGTGGGGGAAGATATCCAGCTCCCTTGTCACCTCTCCCCTAAGATGGATGCTCGAGAAATGACTGTGAAGTGGGTCAGAGGCTCAAGGGTTGTACACTTGTACCGCAAGGGACAGGAGATGAAGGAAGTCCAGGCCCCTGCATTCCAAGGGAGGACAACAATGCTGAGAGAGGATATGGCTGAGGGGAAGGTGACCGTGATCATCCACCAGGTCCAGCTCTCTGACACTGGCCTGTACACATGTTATTTCCAGAAAGGCTCCCTTTACAATGAAACCAGCTTTGACCTTCAGGTAGCAGGTAGGTCCTACCTGGTCATGGATTTTCTCTGGAGTTGGGAGGGACCTTCAGATACTGGTATTGGAGCAGATCTTTAAAGTGTTCAAGGTCCTTTTCATTCATTGTCTCACTAGAGTCTCACAACTAGCTTTTGGATTTCTATATGTGTCACAAGGACCCCCCAGGCCCCCACTGACTGAAAGGCAGCTCTGTTGCCTTTCAGACCCTCAGGGTCCTCTGGTACCTTTAATGGGGTTTAGGGTTTCAAGCCTCTCTGACATTGGTTCAAGCCCCCCCTTCTGCTATTCTCCCAATTTTAAAGACTCTTTTGTCCCTTTTTTCCATGTAACAACTTAATATTCAGAATAGTTTTTCTATATTAATTGTTAATTATACACTATCATGGGAACAAATGTACAAATGACACTTTCCCTGACACTTGAGGACACTGTCCTCCCCTCACAGACCACCTCAGCATCTGGAGAGTTGCAGGTGAAGGGAGTTCAGGCTGATAGCTTATCCCAGTTCCTACATAGTGTAGTCCCACCAAGTTCTGAGCCCAAAGCTCCCTTGTATTCGAGTCCGAGGCCACCTGGCTTCTCATGACTTCCCTTCTGGACTGGCAGCAACATTTGGCTTTATTCTTCTTCCAAGTTCTCCATGACTTGGATCTGGGTAGGGTGGGAAATCTATGTGCCATGTCTAGAAGTGAAAATGACCAACAATAAACCCTACCCACAATCTAATCTTATTTCTGAATGGACATGAGGCCTAGATTGGGGAGGGAAAGAACCTTCTTCCTTACCCAGCTCAGTTCATGGTATCTGTGCTGTGGATAAATAGAACTTTCACCTCCCTGGACACAGGTAGAAGGAAAGAGAGGGAGAGAGACACAATGACAGAGATAAAAAGACAGAGATAGACAGAATCAGGAAGACAGAGATAGAAAGATAGAAAGACCGAGAGACAGAGACAGAGAGAAAGACTGAATCTTAGTCTGGTACTTTTCAAGGCACAGTCTGTTCCAGCTTTGCAGTCAATAGAAAGTGAATGGTCCCATCCCAGTGTAAGGGGACTCAGAATGGCTTCTCCCTGACTGATTCCAGGCCCCTGGAATCCCCCACATGGGTCCTGTCATGTTAGGTCAGCTGAGGCACAAAGCAAAGTCGCCTTGTCTTTCTCCATTTCAAATATTTGTGCCTTTACCCAATAGGCAGGGGAGCATTTTGAGCCCAGTCCTTGTCCCCAGTCCAGAGCAATCCTCTGGGGCATCTGGGCAGGGTCATACACAATCCCACAAACTCAGAAGATAAATCACCATCATCCCTAAATACAAAGTTCAGTAGATTCACTGAACCCAGGAACATTTCACAATCATTACCGACCATTACTGCCTGTTTAGCCTCAGCCTTTCAGGACCTTTCTCAACCCATTTTCTCTCAAGCAAAAGAAAGAGCAAAGACAAAGAAAGCTGGGTGTTCCTCTTTGATGGAAGCCCAGGTCCCTCTGAGCTTTCTAAACCACATGGAGCTCTCCCCACAGGGAGATCGTTCAGGCTTGGGGTTCCCACTGACAGTTGGGAAGACCTGCTCTCTGACCTGGTCTTAGAGACCTGGGGGAAAAGACCTGAACTGACATCCAAGTCCATGGACTGAGGAAGGTGTCAGCTGGCTAAGGACTTCTCTCCTGTCTTCTGCCCATATTCTGTGCATTTTCGTGCAACTACAAATATTCGCTCAATATCACCTGTCTGTCCAGCCCAGTGCTATTGGGAAGACAAAGGAAGCCCCCATAAATTTTGCTCCTAAGATGCTTGGAGCCTATGGAAAACTGAGGGGAGAGGCACAAGATGATATACAATCAGAGCCACTGGGTGGTACAGTGGATAAAGCCCCAGCCCTTGAGTCAGGAGCATCTGAGTTTAAATGTGGCCTCAGACACTTACTAGCTGTGTGACCTTGCGCAAGTCATTTAACCCTGACTGCCTAAAAAAGACATACATACAAAACAACATATTAGACACAACATAATGAGCTTCTGAATAAGTATCCAGGCCATAATTAATTCAATTAAAAGATCTGGAAGGAGGAAAACCTGAATTCTCATCAAGACTCAGACATTTACTCATTATGTGACCTGAGAGTCTGCCTCAGTTTCATCATCTGTGAAATGAGCATATTGGGAGCTTTTACTCCCCAGGGTTCTTTTGAGGATCAAATGAAATAGTGTTTGTAAAGTGTATTACACATGCAAATCACCATCTTGGTAGTGGTGTTCTCTTGTTTCAATCCTGTCTGACTCTCTGTGACCATATTTGGGGTTTTCTTGGCAGAGATCCTGGAGTGGTTTGCCATTTTATTCTTCAGCTCCTTTGACAAATGGGAAAAAGAAGACAAATAAAGTTAAGAGATTTGCCCAGGCGCACACAGGTAGGAAGTATTTGAGACAGAATTTGAACTCAGGTCTTCCTGCCTCCAGGTCTAGTGCTCCATCCACTGAGCCACCCAGTTGCCCTAAAAGGCACTACACAATGTGAGCTCTTCTCATTTTTGATGGCATTATTATTTATTGACCACTTACTGTTTTCATGACCCTATGATGTTTACACTAAACCAGGACTCTGCCCTCAAGAAGATTTGTCTATAATAAGGAGATCAGAAACACAAAGTAATATGATAATCAAGAATATATGCAAGGTATAAAATTAAACACTGCTCAATTAAATTGAGAAAGCCTTAGGCACCTACTTTATAGGACTCTTTGTCCTAGGTGATATGTAAAAGTGAGGATTGTTACAGAGATGGGAACCAGGAAAGGCCTTCAATGGGCAGCAGCACCTGAGACGAGCTGTATTAAATGGGAACAAGAGAAATGACAAGAGGAAGAAGAAAGCAGTCCCATTAATAGGAAACAGAATAATTTCATCATCACCATCATCATCACCACTGACATATCTAAAATGCTTAAAGGTTGACAAAGGGCTTTATAAACAACCAATCAGTAACCTTTATTAAGTACCTACTGTGTACCACCATTGCACTAAGCACTGAGGATACAAAAAGAGCTTGTGAAAGGCAGTCCCTGCTTACAGTCTAAAGGGAGAGACCCCATGCTGACACACATCCACAGGGCACAGAACATACAGGATAAATAAGAAACAGATAAAAGGGAATTCCCTGGAATTAAGAGGAGTGAGCTAAGGCTTTCTGTACAAGGTATGGTTTCTGCTGGGCCTTGAAGGAGGCCAGGGAGGTCAGTCGTCAGAGGGGAGAAGGGGAAACATTCCAAGCCTGGGACAGCCAGAGAGAATGGCCAGAGCTGAGAGAGGGAAGGTCTTGTTTGTGGGATGGCCAAGAGACCCAAGTCACTGGACTGAAGAGCAGGTGTTGGGGAGTAAGAAGTCAGAAGATCAGGGTGGTAGGAGGGTCTGGGTTAGAGAAGGCTGTGAATTTGATCAGTAGCATAGGAACAAGTTCAGATGTGAACTTTAGGAACGTGCCTTTAGTGACTGGATGAGGGTGGATTGGAGTGGGGAGAGGAGTGAGGCAGGCAGACCCCAGGCTGGCTATAGTAGTGATCAAAGCCTGAGGTGAGGGGGGACTGTACTAGAGGGGGTGGTCTGTGAGAGCACAGAAGAGGTTATAGGAGAGATGCCTGAGAGGTGAAATTAAGGGTCTTTGTCAATGGATTGGATATGGGGGAAGAGAGAGGGGGAGGAATTCAGGATGACTGCTAGGGCATGAGGCTAAGGGACTGGGAGGAGGGTGTTGTCCTCTACACTTACAGTGAGAATAGGACATGGGGAGAGTGTGGGGGGGAAATAGTAAGTCCTGTTCAGGACAGGTTGAGTTTAAGATGTCTACTGGACATCTACATTGAGATGTCTGAGAGACAGGTGGAGATCTGAAATCACCAGACAAACTGAGGCAGGAAAGGCTGACTTAAGGATCATCATCAGAGAGACAGTAATTAAATCCATGGGTGCTGATGAGATGACCAGTGCAGTCCTATAGAGGCAGAGCAGAAGAGCCCTGGGGACAGAACCCTGAGAGACACCTGCAGTCAGAGGGCAAGATGTGGCTGAGGATCCAGCACAGGTGGCACAGAAGTAGCCCTCAGATAGGTAGAAGAACCCCAGGACAGAGAGGGAGGCCCTGAGAGTCTAGAGGGATGAGGGCATCTAGTTGTGGAACAAAGTCAGAGGCTGCAGAGAGAAAGAGGAGAAGGATTGAGAAGAGGCTGTTGAACTTGGCAGCTAAGTGACTGTTAGTGACTGTAGAGAGAGCAGTGTCAGTGGGGTAAGGAGGTCAGGAGCCAGACTGTAAGGGGTTAATAAGAATGGGTGAGGACAGGAGGAGGAGGAGCCTGGTGTAGATGGATTGTAGAGGAGTCTAGCTACAAAGGGCAGGAGGCATACAAAGAACTAGGTGTTAATTTGTCCCCATCTTACAGAGAGGGAAACTGAGGCAGATAGAGTCAGTGCCTTGCCCAGGTCCCCAGTTTCTAAGTGTCTGAGATCAGTTTTACACTCAGGTCCTGCTGACTCCAGGACCAGATGTCTCCCCACTGCACTCCCTCGTGGCCACATGAACATAGGCATGTGAGCTGAGAAGAGCTAGTGTCTTCAGGAGACCTGGAGCTGTCCAGTGTAACCAGAGCCCAGGGCACTGGGAGAGGATCCAAATGCAGTAGATGGAAAGGGCCAGGTGGCCTGAATTGTAGAGGGCTTTGAATGCCAGGAAGAGAAGTCTGAGTCTTACCCAGAAGGAAGGAGAAAACTACTAAAGACATCTGGAGAGAGGAGTGGTTTGGTCACTTCTGGATATAAAGAACATGAGCCTAGAGCCCTGACCAAGTGGGAAGGGGGATTGCAGGTGGGGAACTAGAGTCAGGAACATATGCCATTCATTCAGTTAGTCAGTCAACAGGCATTCACTAAGGACTGAGAGATCTTGTCTATGATGGGATGTGGGGGATGCTCTCTTGGCAGAGCAGCTGCTCAGACATGGAACTGGGCACACAGCAATCCGAATCCTGCCAGACATTAGCTGTATGACCCTGGCTAAGTCACTTAATCTCTCTTTGCCTCAGTTTCCTTCTCTGGAATACAGGAAAAACAACTAGAATTTCTGTAGCACATGACACTTTGCACCACACTTAAGAAAAATGATATTTTTTATCCTCAGCCCCGGAAGCTGGGCACTTTTTCTCATGCAGTTTTCCCGAAGAACACACTGAGACAGGTACAGGTTGAGGGGCTTGACCCAGGTTACACAGCGAGGGAGTATCTGAGGCTGGATTAGAACTCAGGTCTTCCTGCCTCCAAGTCCAGGCTCTATTGACGGAGCTAGCACCTCTCTCTTCCTAGGGTGGTTAGGAGGGCCACGGGAGATCACCCATGGAAAGTGTTTTAGGAATCTAGGAGCCTATAGAAATACTGACTGTGATTATCACTGTCCCTGGTATCATCATTGTCATAATTATATTGTTATTATGAAGGTGACTGTGGTGAGGGTCAAGGGAGGTCATATTTTTAAAGCTCAGAGCATAGTGTCTAGAACACAGTAGTCACTAAGGAAGTAATTATTTCCTTCCTACTACTAGTGTGATGTAGGTGTAATTGCATCATAATCTCCAGTTTACAGATAGACACATGAACGGTCAGATAGATTTGATATATCTTTACTGGTATTTGGGAAAAGTTCACAAAAATAGGCAAATCCCATTAATCCAGCTTCCTCCATGTCCCCAGACCTTGGTTCAGATTCCCTAAAATCTCCATCACCATTCATCTCTCTAACTCACAGAGAAAAATCAATAGGATAGTATCTGTAGCCTCAGGTGTGGTAGAAACATTCTAAGTTACGGACTTACAAGCAGATGTCTAAAAGCAAAAAGATGAGGACTGATGGGGAAGTAAATGAAACTTCAAAATAAATTCTGGAGTAGCAGAACCCAACGAAGGTTGAGGTAAAATAATTTTATGGCCCAAGACAAGTTAGAGGGTTGTGAAGAAAGGTCTGTCTCACTTGGTCTTATCTTTATATAACATTTCCAAAGATCAGTGAGAAGAGATAAAAGTAAAATCATCTAAAGTAATTGTAGGCAATATAAAATATTTGGGATTCTACGTGCCAAGAAAAACCCAGGACCTATATGAACACAGTCACAAAACACATTTCACACCAATGAGGTCAGACCTAAACAATAGGAAAAATAACAACTTCTCAAGAGGAGGTTGAGCTACTATAATAAAAATGACCATTCTAGCTAAATTTATTTACTTGTTCAGGGACATTCCAATCAAACTACCAAAACCTTTTCTTATAGATCTAGAAAAATAATAACAAAACATCAAGGGAATTAATGAGAAAAAAAATCAAAGAAATGTGGCCTAGTCCCACCAGATCTAAAACTACATTATACAGTGGCAATCATCAAAAGTATTTGGTACTGGCTAAGAAACAGAGTGGTGGATCAGTGGAATACACTAGGCACTCAAGACATAGTAGTCAGGGACTGTAGTAATCTACTGTTGATAAACTCAAAGACTCCAGCTTCTGGGATAAGAATTCAGTATTTGACAAAAACTGCTGGGAAATTTGGAAAATAGTATGGCAGAAACTAGGCATAGACCAACATCTTACATCATGTACCAAAATAAAGTCAAAATGGGTACATAATTTAGACATGAAAGGTGTTACCATAAGCAAATTAGGAGAGCAAGGAATAGTTTACCTGTCAGATCTATGGAGAAGGGAAGAATATATGACCCAACAAGAAACAGAGAATATTATGAAAGGCAATATGGATTATGATGATTACATTAAAATAAAAGAGGGTATTCCACAAACAAAGGAAATTCAACCAAGATTAGAATGAAATTAGAAAGCAGGAAATAACTTTTACAGTCAGTGTCTCTGATAAAGTCCTCATTGCCAATATATAGAGAGAACACAGTCAAATTTATAAGAGTACAATTCATTGCCCAGTTGATAAATAGTCAAAAGATATAAACAGGTAGTTTGCACATGAAGAAACAAAAGTGATCTCTAGTCATATGAAAAAAATGCTCTAAATCACTATTGATTAGTGAAATGCAAATTAAAATAACTCTGAGATACCATGTTCCACCTATTAGATTAGTTAACTTGACAAAACCAGAAAATGACAAATGTTGGAGAAGATATGGAAAAATTGGAACACTAACACATTGTTGGTGGAGTTGTGAACTGATTCGACCATTTCGGAGAACAATTTGGAACTGTGCTCAAAAGGCAACCAAACTATGTAGATATAGCTATAGATAGATACAAATATAGGTAGATACATATCTATATCTATCCATCTCTATATATATAAATATATATCCTTCGATCTAGTATTACCACTACAATGTCTGTATCCCAAAGAGATCATAAAAAAGGGACAAGGACCTACATGTCTACATGTACACAAAAATATTTATAGAAGCCCTTTGTGTGGTGGCAAAATATTCAAAAGTGACAGGATGCCTATCAATTGGGGAATAGCTGGGCAAGTTGTGGTATGTGAATACAATGATAAACCACTGTAACAGGTAGGTTTCCAAAAAACCTGGAAAGACTTGTATGAACTGATGCTGAGTGAAGTGAGCAGAATCAGGAGAACATTGTACACAGTAACAGCAATATTATACAAGACAGATTCCTTCCCTTGATAGATTTCTCTCTTCTCAGCAATGCAATGATCTGAGACAATTTCAAAAGACTCATGAAGGAAAATGCTATCAATATCCAGACAAAGAACTATGGAGTGTGAATGCAGATTGAAGCATAGTATTTTCTCTTTTTTCTTTCTCACAGTTTTTCCTTTTTGTTCTGATTTTTCTTTCATACATGACTAATGCGGAAAAAAATTTAATATGATTGTGACTACAGAAGAATGCTTACCATATTAGAGTGGGGATAGAGGAGAGAGGGAGAGAGAAAAAAATTTGGAGCTCAAAATTTTATAAAAGTGAATGTTGGAAAATGTCTGTACATGGAATTGGAAAAAATGAAATACTCTTTAGTAGGTGGGAAAGAAAAAGAATATACACTACAGCTGAGAGTTAATAATTATGAAATCCTACAAAGAAATAAAATTTGGAGGGACAATAGAAGATATTTCTTCAAAATCATTCTTTTTACAGAGGAAGAAAGTGAAGCTTAGAGAATGAATGAGTAAGCAGGTAGTAAGGAAGCTCCTAACTGGCTAACTGAACAGCTGGAAAGAAAAGAAAACCATTTATTAAGTGCACACTACAGGCCAGCACTGGATGCACAAACGAAAAAGGAAGGTAGGCTCTGCCCTCAGGGAGACTCCATTCCAACAGCAGAGAGAACAAGAGGACAGGAGTGGGGGCCAGGGGAGGGAGCTGTGCTTTGGAGAGTTTAAGGAGTGGACAGTGGAGCAGTCTATTGACACACTTTCCCTAGAGGCAATGGTTGGTTCTGATTCAGTAACAGTGCTCAGGACCAGATGTGGAAAGGTAAGGAGAGTGTTTGGGCCTGGGGGGAGATGACCCACAGCATCAGGGTGAAAAATGACCAAGAGCATTCTGAAAGGTAGGGAGAGGAGAACTTACTGCAGCCATACAGAAGGGTCATGGGAGGGTCAGGTTCAGAAGCCAGGTCTCTCAGCACTCATAGACTCTCTGTTCACTACAGTCTGGGAGTGTCCTGTTAAAGTGTACTTACTTTTGGCAGGGACTGGCATATTCACCCATTTGCTATCATAACTCCTTGGCAAGAATGGAGGATCAGACCTTTCCCAATCCTAGCCCGGGGAAATGCAGATACACCAGACATACCTATCCATTTATCCAGGTGACCAGACTCTACAATTCTCCAGTGAACTGAACTGCTCCTGCACATAGAACCCTCCCCTGACTCGGTGGCCCACCCTCCTTCTAACTCAGCTGCACAGTCAATCACCTAAGGCCCAGGCATACCCCCACCCAAGAACCTGGGCTCCCTCTTCTCTTGCAAGTGATCAATGGGCAGTGGCAGAGTAGAGGCTAATACAATGCTCTCCTCAAGGCCATTGATGGCATCTTTTGCCTTCCTGGCCTCCACACTAATTCTCCATCATCTGAAAAGTTTCCCTCCTTTCTGACCATAGGAAGTAGTCAGGAGAATGTCTTGTCTCCAAGGGGAGCAGGGAAAGAAAGGAATTTCTCTAGAACTGGGCCCACAGAAGCCGGTGATCCAGAAGTCAGACCTGCATATGCTGGGCCCTCAAGCACACAAACGAATACTCTTAATCCTTGGTCTACACTGTCCTCTGATTTTCTTCTGTTCTGTCCCTAGAATGCAAGAAAGGAGCATTCTCAGTGACTGGCCCTGTTCAGCTCATTCAGGCCAAGCAGGGAGAAGATGTCACACTGTCCTGTGAACTCTCCCCTAAGATGGATGCTTGGGACATGACTGTGAACTGGTTCAGAAATCAGACTCTTGTGTACAGGTACAGCAATAGGGAGAAGCTGGAGGAATTCCAGGGTGCTGAGTTCCAGGGGAGGATGGAACTACTACATCATGACATGGCTGAGGGGAAGGTGACCTTGAGGATCCATCAAGTCCAGGTCTCTGACTCTGGTCGATACACTTGTTGTGTCCAGGCACCTGACAATTATAATGAAACCCATATGGAGCTGCAGGTAGCAGGTAGGTCCTGCAGGGTTTATGGGTTTCTTCTCAATCACAGACTGTTAGAACTGGAGGAGATTATAAAGAGCATGCAGTCAAAACCCCTCATTTAACAAATGAGGCAAAGGGGACCCAGAGAGTGGAGGGACTTTGAAATTTGGAAATGTCTGAACTGAGAATAAGACCCCTGTCTTCTCACTCCATATTTGGCCATTTTCTTCTCCCAGACACATCCCTTGCATCCTCAGAAAGGTACAAAGTCCATTTGGGAAGTGAATCTTAACCCACGGTTTCAATTCTCTTTGCTCCCTTGGATCTTTCAGGTCTGGTGTTTTCTTCTAAAAGATATATGTCGGAAATAGGGATGGTTTTATCCTCTCTCTCAAAGATGCCAGGCCCGACATGTCGCTCAAAAGCCATACACTGAGTGGTATATGAAGGGTCTAAGTAAGACCTTCTAGACTCTCATCTGCATGGCTTCCCTCCATAGTGATGTCATCTAAAGTCCCATCGTCCTCTGAAAGTCTCTGAATCTGTAAGGATGCAACTGTGAGGAGGAGGTGGGAATTGGCCTGAATTGGGAGTCAGAGGACCCAGACTTCAGTCCTGGGCTCTGGGACTTACAAGCCAAAGGATGGAAGTCCTTTCTCCCTCATTTTCCTCTCTGTAAACTGAGGCAGCTGGGCTAGATTCTTTTGAAGCTCTCTTCTATTTCTTACATCCAATTCTCTGAAGTCCTAGGGAAGCTTGGTTTTGTGGGGGATATTTAGAGGCTGATGGAATGGGAGGAAGACTGCATCACCTGTGCCAAAGCTACTATCTGTACCCAGAACTTCCTAAATCCTGATGCCTTCTCTGCTCCCACCCCTAAACTGGGCCCCAGGAATCAGGGACCAGGGCATTTCCCTTTCTCTGATTTAGACAATAATGAAGTTTTGGCGCTATTTTCAGAGAATCTCCCCTCATCTTGGATGACATTTGCTATGACTGCTGCTGTATTATTAGTGGTCTTCATTGGTTCCCTCTTCCTGATTTATTTCTTTTGGTCAAGAAAACTACAGAGAAGCAGAGGTGAGAGAAGACCCTGCCCTTAGATCTTTAGTGCTTCCATTAGTCTCCAGACCCCAGGGTTTTTGCTATGAAAGGGATCTGTGGTTCCCCTGCCTTGCTGGACTCTGGCACCTCCCTTGGTTCTGAACATATGGTCTAGTCCTAGACTTAGCTGGGATGACAGAGAAACTCCTGGGTAGTTCCTGTGATAGCTGAGTTGTGTCAAAGATGATTATCCACTGGGAATCAGGAGAATGATCTCTTGTAGAGAAACCTCTTAGCCATGTTCTCCACACACCCCATCCAAGATCTGGTTTCTGTGGAATTAATTATTCACTAGCTATCATTATTAAAATGATTAGTTACCTAGAAACTGAGTCTCTCCCACTTCCCAAGCCTCACCCTTCTTTGCTCAGTGAATCAGCCTGGTCCCAGGTGGCCAGTTCCTCTCCCCAGCCTCCTGGCAACCCTGCTTGTATCCTGCCTCCTTGCTACCAGCGTCACTCTCCTGAAGGAGGCAGCCTCCTATCCGTGCTCCTATCCTGGTAAACTATGCCCCCTGAGACTTAGGAGGCATAGTTAGGGCTTTCCCTAGGAGTGATATCCTGAAGGCATCTGGAACCTATCTGGAACCCAGGTCCCCCTGATTAGTCACCTGTTATCCCTTCAGTTGTCAGGCTTTCTACCTTACCCTCTGCCAGGAAGATTTTTATTTGTCCAGTTGAATTGGTCTTTTCAATTCAATTCATATTTGTTCTAGAAAACAACTTATTTCTGTTTTGAATGTTTCCTTGATATTTTATTAGTTTATAGCATTTATTTTTATCTATTATCTAATTTGATTACGGAATGTTTTGCATTTTTGGTTTTTTACATCCTGTCGGGGTGGCCCTGGACTAGTCACTTAACTTTCCTTGCTCTCTGAGATTAGAGGAAGCAGAGGAGGCACAGACCACCATTACTCTTGAAAATTCCTCCTCCAGAATTCCCTAGACCAATGAAATCCTAACCAATTCCCTTATCCTTTAAAAAAATCAGTTATATTTTCTTTAAATTATTCCACTATCTTTCTAATATTTGCCTTAAATCCATATTTTAAAATGTTTTCTTATTTCTTGGCTTCTTTTTTATTTAAAAAGGTATTCCATATACTTTATCAAGATACTGCTAACCCTCATAAAACAATTGGTTTTGACAGACGTGACCAGTTCCAGGAGGAGGACAAAGAGGCAGCAGGGACCAGCAAAGAACCCCCTGCCTCTCTTGAGTGCCTCCAGCTTCCCCCAGAACTCCCAGACAGAGAATCCATCTCTCTTTCAGTGATACAGGAAGGGGAAGGTGGGCAACATGAGCACAACCTGGGACTTCCAGCAATGGTAGAATTCTGCACGCCCCCACCCCCAAATCCATCACCAAAGACAGTAGGTTGTACCTTATGGATGCCTAGCAACTCAGAGGGAGTCTTTTCATTTCCTTTTTGAGCACATCATTTAAAAAATACTTACACATTTTTGGTTTATACCATTCAGTTACACAAGGTTTTGAGCTCCAAATTTTCTCCCCCTTCTCCCCTTCCCTCTCCCCAAGATAGCATGCAGTCTGATATAGGCTCCACATAGACATTCACATTAAACATATTTTCACATTGGTCATGTTGTAAAGAAGAATCATAACCAATGGGATGAAACATGAGAAAGGAGAAACAAAACAAAACAGAGAGAGCAAATATTGTGCTTCAATCTGAATTTCAAACTGTAATTCTTTCTCTTTTTATACATATACATTATATATATATACATATACATTTTCTATCAATCAGCCTTTTAGAGTTGTCTTAGAACCTTGCATTGGCTGGGAAGGGCTAAGTATATCAAAGTTAGTCGTCTCACAATGTGGATGTAACCGTGTCCAGTGTTCTCCTGGATCTGCTCCCTTCACTCGGCAGCAGTTCACGTAAGTCTTTCCATGTTTTTCCGAAGTGCACCTGCCCTTGACCACATCATTGATCAACCCTCTGCAGAAGTGAACATTTTACTCCCCTGGTGGCATCATGGAAAGTAGAGAGTACAGAATGGTGGATTTGGTTAAGAGTTGCCAAAAGGGGGATTTCTGCAGAAGCTCCCTGTTCCCAAGAGGATGGGCACCTCAGAACTGAGGGACTACAGAGAGTTGGGCCAGGCTGGTCAGGATATCTGGAGCCATCCACAAAGCCACTCAGCGCAGATCCAAGGCTCATCAAAAACACCTGTTCAGAGGCTCCCCCTGGGGCTCTGCCTTTCAAAATCAGTCAGTGAACATTTATTAAATACCTATGGTGTGCCCCACCCTGGACCAAGCCCTGGACAAAGGTAAAAGATAGTCCCTGCTTTCAAGGAACTTAGCCATCTGATGGGGGAGACAACAAGCAAAACAGGATATATATGGGAGCATCTAGAGAGAACTCCTAGAGAAATCACAAAGAATAAGGAGGCTTAATGACTGGAAGAGACAGTGAGGCTGAGGACTTTGCAGTTTAATTTTATGATTTCTTGAATTATAGCTCTGAAAAAAATAAGGTTTTAAAAAACCCATTGTGATCCAAATGGAGCTGCTGGATTAGCTTTTAAACCCAAATTACTCTGGCCTTCAATTTCAAAAAAGGCTGTAAGCCAAGACCTTACTCTGGCCTTCAATTTCAAAAAAGGCTGTAAGCCAAGACCAAATTGGAGGGAGTGTTGGTACATGATTTTCTGTTTGCAGATGATTGTGCACTCAGTGCACCTTCTGAAGTTGAGATGCAACTAAGTATGGATCAATTTTCTGCTACCTGTGCTAATTTTGGCCTAATAATTAACACCAAGAAAACATATGTGCTCCATCAGCCACCACCACACCGTCCATACATGGATCCATCAATTACAACAAATGGAGAAGTTTTGAATGCTGTGGATAAGTTCACTTACCTTGGTAGTGTACTTTGTAAGGATGTATACACTGACAATGAGGTTGATGTATGCATTGCCAGAGCTAGCTCAGTCTTTGGGAGGCTCAGAAGAAAAGTTTGGGAGAGAAGAGGTATTAGACTGACTACCAAACTGAAGATCTACAGAGCCATTTTGCTGACATCATTGTTGTAAGCCTGTGAAACCTGGACAGTCTACCAGTGCCTTGTCAGAAAACTAAATCATTTCCATTTGAATTGTCTTAGGAAGATTCTGAAAATCACCTGGCAGGACAAGTTACCAAACACTGAGGTCCTTGCTTAAACTAAACTGCCAAGCGTTCAAACCATGCTTCAGAAAGTGCAACTCTGATGAGCTGGCCATGTTGTTCAAATGCAAAATGTACACTTGCCAAAGAGACTATTTTGTGGAGAACTTGCATGGGGCAGGCAATCACATGGTGGTCAGAAGATGTGATATAGGGACACTCTCAAGGTCTCTCTCAAGAACTCTGGATTTGATTGTGTGACATGGGAAGCATTGGCACAGGACCCCTCAGCATGGCATGCCCACATCAGAAAGGATGCTGTGCTCTATGAGCAAAATAGAATTGAGATAGCACAAAGGAAATACAGGATACGCAAATTGGGAATATCCATCCCAAGTGTTCACACAGACTACTTGTGCCCAATCTGTGATAGAGCATTCCAAGTTCCTATTGGTCTGACCAGTCAGTCAGACACACTGAAACGTCACTTTATCATGGTGGAATCATTTTGGTCCTCTTTGAGAATGAAGGACAACCACCAATAGTCTGGCCTTCATTGCATGACCAGTAACAGCCCCCAACCAAAGCTTCTGGTGCTCATTATTTAGGTTTCCATGGCTTAGAAAGAGTCTACATAGCAATTATTTTCTGTTCTGTCCAGGAATTCCGTGGGTCTTTCTCCTCCCAGACTGATGCATTTGTGGCAGTTAACTAGACTATCCTTTGTCTCAATTCTTACCTAGCCCTTGGTCATTGAAGGGTGTTGGCCTCAGACACAGTGCGAGGTGGCAAAGACTTGATTTTAAAGGCCCAGGTCACTCACCACATGCCTGGCACTCACCAGTCTTCCCAACTTCTGTCTTGAGGGGCTGATGACTCGGAGTAGCTCTGACCCACTTCAATCTAATTTTGCAGCAAGTCAAGACAGCAGCCTTGTGATTTCATTGGCCCCCTTCCAGAAGGAAGGATGAGGTACAAGTAGGATTGAGGGAGTCACTTTGTAAAAGCTGGATCTTTAGATGCATCTCTAAAGAAGTCAGGGCTGCAAGGAGGTGGAGAAAAGGAAGGAGAGAATTCCAACTAAGGGGGACAGTCAGGGAAAATTTGAGATTTGGTAGATGGAGGGTCTTGTTGAAGGAAAAGCCAGCCTGGAGGCCATTGTCACTGGATCCCACAGAATTCAGGGGAGGAGGGGACGAGTAATATATAAAACTGGAATGGTAGAAAGGGAGTGTAAGGGTGTATTTCAGGTGTTTTATGGCATTGACTTAGTCTACTTCAGTCTAGTAGTGTTGTGGGAGTTTTTTAAATATTTTACTGAAATTTGTGCTGATTTCATTCTGGTGACCCTACTGTTTCCAGCCTGTCTGATTTTCCAGCTAGTGTTCACCAGGCTGCAGTCACATGTGCTCTCTTCCTTCCCCCTTATGTCTGATGAGGAGGTAACTGGGGAGGAGCTGATCAGGGGCTTGTTGGGGAGATAGTAACTGCCAGGACTATTTTGCCTTTGTTATGAAAAGTTGTCTTTAAAAGCAATCATATCAGGGAGGAGCCAAGATGGCAAAGTAGAAAGACTCACATATGCTAGCTTCGAATCCACAGCCCATAAATTTCCTGTAAAAAGAACTCCCCACAAATTCTGGAGCAGGGGAAGTCATGCAGCAACTCAGTGGAGGAGATTTCTGTTCCAGAGAGTCCTGAAAAACCGACCCCAAAGGTCCATCACGCACTGAACAGTGGAGCCCAGCCCTGCCCGCCCGGCCCAAGAAGAGCAGATCTGAGCGGGCTTCAGGGACAGAACCTCCAGTGGCCGTAAAGGTCCCTCCACCCACAGGCGCTACAGGTCAGTGAGAGAGACTTCTGGGATGTCCAAGAGGGGAGCAGGGTGTCTCCATAACTCAGGCCCCCTCGGGAGGCAGTGGCAGAGGCAGCAGCAGAGGGAGTGGCAGCCAGAGGCTCCCAGAGCAGGAAGGACCTCAGATCCATTACTGAAGGTGTCCACATAAACGCTGAGGGAACTGAGCCTGGGAGGCAGCCCTGCGCCCACCTGAGCACCAGAACTTAAGCTCACATTGAATAGCAGCCGCGCCCGCTGCAGAAAGCCCTGAGGCTGGGGAGCAGCATTTGAATCTCAGACCCCAAGCACTAGTGAGGCAGGGGTGGAGAGGAATCTCAGAAGTCAAGTAACTGTCTGGGAAAATGCCCAGAAAAGGGGGGAAAAAATACGACCATAGAAGGTTACTTTCTTGGAGAACAGATGTTTCCTTCTTTCCTTTCTGATGAGGAAGAACAATGCTTACCATCTGGGAAAGACATAGAAGCCAAAGCCTCTGTATCCCAAACATCCAAAATAGATATCCAATGGGCTCAGGCCATGGAAGAGCTCAGAAAGGATTTTGAAAATCAAGTTAGACAGGTGGAGAAAAAACTGGGAAGAGAAATGAGAGAGATGCAAGAAAAGCATGAAAAACGGGTCAATACCTTGCTAAAGAAGACCCAAAAAAATGCTGAAGAAAATAACACCTTGAAAAATAGGCTCACTCAATTGGCAAAAGAGGGTCAAAAAGCCAATGAGGAGAAGAATGCTGTCAAAAGCAGATTAGCCAAATGGAAAAAGAGGTTCAAAAGCTCACTGAAGAAAATAGTTCTCTCAAAATTAGAATGGAACAGATGGAGGCTAATGACTTTATGACAAACCAAGAAATCACAAAACAAAACCAAAAGAATGAAAAAAAGGAAGAGAATGTGAAATATCTCATGGGAAAAACAACTGACCTGGAAAATAGATGCAGGAGAGACAATTTAAAAATTATGGGACTACCTGAAAGCCATGATCAGAAAAAGAGCCTAGACATCATCTTTCATGAAATTATCAAGGAAAAATGCCCTGAGATTCTAGAACCAGAGGGCAAAATAAGTATTCAAGGAATCCATCGATCACCAACTAAAAGAGATCCAAAAAGAGAAACTCCTAGGAACATTGTGGCCAAATTCCAGAATTCCCAGGTCAAGGGGAAAATATTGCAAGCAGCTAAAAAGAAACAACTCCAGTATTGTGGAAATACAATCAGGATAACACAAGATCTAGCAGCTTCTACATTAAGGGATCAAAGGGTGTGGAATAGGATATTCCAGAAATCAAAGGAACTAGGACTCAAACCAAGAATCACCTCCCAGAAAAATTGAGTGTAATACTTCAGGGGGAAAAATGGTCTTTCAATGAAATTGAGGACTTTCCAGCATTCTTGATGAAAAGACCAGAGCTGAAAAGAAAATTTGACTTTCATACACAAGAATGAAGAGAAGCATGAAAAGGTAAACAGCAAAGAGAAGTCATAAGGGACTTACCATAAGTGAACTGTTTACATTCCTACATGGAAAGACAATATTTGTAACGCTTAAAACGTTTCAGTGTCTGGGTAGTTGGTGGGACCACACACACACATACACACACACACACATACACAAATGTACACACGTGCGCACACACATACAGAGACGGAGAGCACAGAGTGAATTGAATAGGATGGGACCATATCTTAAAAGAAATTAAGGTAAACGGTGAAAGAGAAATGTAGTGGGAGGAGAGAGGGAGAAATGGAATGGGGTATATTATCTCTCATTCAAGAGGCAAGCAGGAGACTTTTTAGTGGAGGGGAAAAGAGGAGAGCTGAGAAAAAACATGAAGTTTACCCTCATCACATTCAACTAAAGGAAGGAATAAAATGGACACTCATTTTGGCATGAAAACCTATCTTACAAAACAGAAAAGTGGGGGAGAAGGAGATAAGCAGGTTGGGGAGGGATGATGGAAGGGAGGGCAATGGGAGGAGGGAGCAATTTGAAGTCAACACTCTTTGGGAGGGACAGGATCAAAAGAGAGAATAGAAACAATGGGGGGCAGGATAGGATGGAAGAGTTAGTCTTACACAACACAACTATTATGGAAGTCATTTGCAAAACTACACAGATATGGCCTATATTGAATTGCCTGCCTTCCCAAAGGGAATGGGTGGGGAGAGAGGGATGGGGAGAAGTTCGAGCTCAAAGTTTTAGGAACAACTGTTTAGTATTGTTCTTGCTACTAGGAAATAAGAAATACAGTTAATGGGGAATAGAGAGTCATCTGGCCCTACAGGACAAAAGAGAAGATGGGGACAAGAGAAGGGAGGGATGATAGAAGAGAGGACAGATTGGTGATCGGGGAAATTAGAATGCTCAGTATTAGGATGGGGGAGGGGAGAAATGGGGAGAAAATTTGGAACCCAAAATTGTGTGAAAATTAATGTAAAAAGTTAAATAAATAAATTTATATTAAAGAAAAAAACACGTTGAATCTGAATACAGATCAAACCATCCCTTTTTGTTACTTTCTTCATTTTGAGTCTGTATTTTCTTTCATGATATGACTAGCATGGAAATATATTTTGCATGGCCACACATGCATAACCTGTATCAAATTGCTTGGCTTCTCAATGAAGCAGGGAGGAAAGGGAGACAAGGAGTGAATTTGGAACTCAAAATTTTTAAATGATTTTAAAAAGTGTTTTAACATGAAATTCAGGAAATATTAATTTTTTTAAAAGAAAGTAATAGTACCTGATATTATTCTCCAAATGATTTTGTCTAGGTTTATAGGCTACCCATCATTTGACACTCACAGTCATGGAGTTCTCTTACACATTGGGAATCTCATTTTCCTCAATTAAAAAATCATTCCCTTTTCCTCCAAACCAGCCTTTAATCCAAACTTCTTTAATACTGTTTTCTAAAGATTAGATAGAATATATTTTTAAATCCATTGGGCCCAAGGGATTTTTTTCTTTTTTCTTTTTTTAATTTATTTATTTAACTTTTCAACATTCATTTCCACAAAATTTTGGGTTCCAAATTTTCTCCCCATTTACCCCCCCCACCCCAAAACACCGAGCATTCTAATGGCCCCTATCACCAATCTGCCCTCTCCTCTAATATCCCTCCCTTCCCTTATCCCCATCTTCTCTTTTGTCCTGTAGGGCAAGATAACTCTCCATACCCCATTACCTGTATTTCTATTTCCTAGTTGCAAGAAAAATACTCAACTGTTGTTCCTAAAACTTTGAGTTCCAACTTCTCCCCATCCCTCCCTCCCCATTCCCTTCGGGAAGGCAGGAAATTCAATATAGGCCATATCTGTGTAGTTTTGCAAATGACTTCCATAATAGTTGTGTTGTGTAAGACTAACCATAATTCCCTCCATCCTATCCTGGCGTCCATTGCTGCCATTCTCTCTTTGGATCCTGTCCCTCCCCAAGAGTGTTGACTTCAAATTGCTTCCTCCTCCCACTGCCCTCCCTTCCATCATCCCCCCCAACTTGCTTATCCCCTTCTCCCCCACTTTCCTGTATTGTAAGATAGGTTTTCATACCAAAATGAGTGTGCATTTTATTCCTTCCTTTAGTCGAATATAATGAGAGTAAGCTTTATGTTTTTTCTCTCACCTCCCCTCATTTTTCATCCACTGAAAAGTCTTTTACTTGCCTCTTTTATGAGAGATAATTTGTCCCATTCCATTTCTGCCTTTCTCTTCCCAATATATTTCTCTCTCATCACTTAATATCATTTTTTTAAGATATGATCCCATCCTATTCAATTCACCCCTGTGCTCTCTATCTCTCTTTGTCTCTCTCTCTGTCTGTGTGTGTGTCTGTGTGTGTGTATGTGTGTGTGTGTGTGTGTGTGTGTGTGTGTGTGTGTGTGTGTGTGTGTAATCCCACCAACTACCCAGATACTGGAAAAAGTTTCATGAGTTACAAATATTGTCTTTCCATGTAGGAAAGCAAATAGTTCAACTTTTGTAAGTCCCTTATGATTTCTCTTTACTGTTTACCTTTTCATGCTTCTCTTGATTCTTATGTTTGAAGGTCAAATTTTCTTTTCAGGTCTGGTCTTTTCATCAAGAATGCTGGAAAGTCCTCTGTTTCATTGAAAGACCATTTTTCCCCTGAAGTATTATACTCAGTTTTGCTGGGGAAGTGATTCTTGGTGTCACTCCTAGTTCCTTTGACTTCTGGAATATCATATTCCATGCCCTTCTATCCCTTAATGCAGAAGCTGCTGGATCTTGTGTTATCCTGATTGTATTTCCACAATACTTGAATTGCTTCTTTCTAGCTGCTTGCAATATTTTCTCTTTGACCTGGGAACTCTGGAATTTAGCTGCAACATTCCTAGGAGTTTTCCTATTCAGATCTCACTCAGGAGGTGATCATTGGATTCTTTCAATATTGATTTCGTCCTCTGGTGCTGGAATATCAGGGCGGTTTTCCTTGATAATTTCATGAAAGATGATATCTAGGCTCTTTTTTGAACATGGTTTTCAGATAGTCCCATAATTTTTAAATTGTCTTTCCTGGATCCATTTTCCAGGTCAGTTGTTTTTCCAATGAGATATTTCACATTCTCTTCCATTTTTTCATTCTTTTGGTTTTGTTTTGTGGTTTCTTGGTTTCTCATAAAGTCATTAGCCTCCATCTGTTCCATTCTAATTTTTAAAGAGCTATTTTCTTCAGTGAGCTTTTGAACCTCCTTTTCCATTTGGCTAATTTTGCTTTCTAAAGCATCCTTCTCCTTATTGGCTTTTTGAACCTCTTTTGCCGATTGAGTTAGCCTATTTTTAAAGATGTTATTTTTTTCAGCATTTTTTTGGGTCTCCTTTAGAAAGATGTTGACCTGCTTTTCATGCTTTTCTTGCATCTCTCTCATTTCTCTTCCCAGTTTTTCCTCCACCATTCTTACTTGATTTCCAAAATCCTTTTTGAGCTCTTTCATGGCCTGAGACCATTGAATATTTATTTTGGATGTTTGGGATACAGAAGCCTTGATTTTTTATGTCTTTCCCTGATGGTAAGTATTGCTCTTCCTCATCCAAAAGGATGAGAGGAGATATATGTTCACCAAGAAAGTAACTTTCTATGGTCTTATTTTTTTTTTCCCTTTTTTGGGCATTTTCCCAACCAGTTACTTGACTTTTGGGTCCTTTGTGAAGAGTAGCGAATACTCTGGGGACCTGTAAGATATCAGTTCCTCCAAGGTGGCCTGTACAATCAAGCCTCTACTGGTCTGGTTGCAGGGAAGGATTTTTGTGCCCCGAATCTTAGCAGAGTTTCCTCTCCACAAGCCCTTGACCTCCAGTTCCACCAAGCTACCACTGGGGGAGTGGGGTTCAGTCAAGCTGTGTGGGCAGGGCCACCATTCAGTGCGAGACAAAGAGCAGCTCCCTCAGTGCCCCCAGAGGTTTTTATGATCCAACAATGGTCACGGGCTGCTATAGGGGCTGCTTTGAGATCTGCTGCCACCTGCCTGATGTGCCCTCTTTGGCCACTGCCTAATGCCAGAGCTAGGGAAAGGCCCTTCTCCCTTCCTGGCCAGCTGAAAAAACCCCATCACTGACCTTTGGCGCTGGTGGGTTGAGGGATCTGGAGACCCACTGCTGCTGCAACTGGGGATTCCAAGACTGGAGATTCCACCCCCGAGCACTGTTTGTGAGTCACACCTGCGCAGCCAAGGCTGGGCTGGGCTCTGCTCCCAGTCTGGTGCAATAGACTTTTTCCATGGGCCTTTCAGGTCACCATAGGCTGGAAATCTCCTCCAGTCTGTTGTTCTCCACTTCTGCTGCTCCAAAATTTGTTGAGAATCTCTCTCTACAGGTATTTTATGGGCTGTGTGGGAAAAGTCTGCATTATTTTATCTTTCTACTCCACCATCTTGGCTCTGCCCCCCCCCCCAGGATTTTTTCTTGAGGAGTTCATAGATGGCTTGCACAATTTCTTTTACTAAAATAGGATTAAGTATTCTATTTCCTCCTCTGTTAATCTGGGCAATTTATAATTTTGTAAATATGCATTCATTTCACTTGTTTGTCAGATTTATTGGTATACAATTGGCCAAAATGGTTTTTAGTTATTGTGTTAATTTAGTATTAATTGGTAGGAATTCATGCTTTTCATTTTTTGATGCCACTAATTTGATTTTTTCCTTTATTTTACTAAATCAAATTAACCAAGAGCTTATTGATTTTATTTTATTTTTCACAAAACCAACTCTTAGTTTTCCTTATTAGTTTCATGGTTTTCTTACTTTCAGTTTTATTAATCCCTCCCTTGGTTTTCAAGATTTCCAATTTGATGCTTAATTGTTCCCTTCCTACTGATGAGGACACCACCGTTCTTCTCATCCATTGAGGGTCATAGCCCTGGTGTTCTCCTCACCTCCTTCCTCTTTTCTCCAACATATTCAAGCTATTGTCAATTCTAGAAGGTTCTGCCTCCACAACATTTCTCCCTTCCTATCTCTCCCCTCAACTCAGGGAGACCTTCCCCTCATTCTGCCCTCATCATCTCTCCCCTTGAATAATTACAATAGCCCTCACTGGTTTCCTTGTGTGAAGTCTCTCCTCTTCCCATCCAACTTCCATTCAGCTGTCAATGGAGATCTGACCATATCCCTCCCAGCTCGGGAAACTTCAGTGGCTGCCTGGTACTTCTTCGATTAAATAAATTTGCTGCCATCATTTTACACCCTCCAAATGTGACCCCAACTGCCCAGCCCAGCCTTATCACCTCACTTCCCTTCAAACATACAGTAAAACTTTGGTTTATTAACTTAATTTGTCCCAAGATTCTGTTCTTCATGTGATTCGTTCGTATTGCAAGGTGAATTTTCCCATAGGAAATAATGTAAAGTCAGATCGGTACCACATCCAAAAAAGTATCCATCTACAAATAAGTATCTATAATTTTAAGTAAACTTTTTGTCCCTGATGCATCTGAAATACAATTGCAATGAATAGTACACAATATAAACCAAAAATAAAATAAATCAACTTGAATTTTACCATTGAGAAGAATAGCGGCTGGTGCGAGGAAGACAAGAGGGAGGAAGAGGAGGACCGATTATTGCTTGGAAGGACAAACTTCTTCTATGAGAACATCGTGGATTTCAACACTGGGAGTGTTCTTTCTTATGCTACTTTCACTAGAAGTAGGACTAACACTACTGCTTTCACCTTTTATTCATTTTTTAGAATAATTGTCATGTTTTGACTCACTATTTTTTTTTTCCTTTAAATTCGCTTCTGACTAGGAATCTATCTAATGACACTTGTTATTGACATTGTTTTCAGAATGTTACAGAAACATAACATTGTATTGTTGTTAAAATATTTGTGGCTCTCATTGCTACAGCCTTATTTGGATGATGTTCCTCAACAAAATTTTGATGTTCACACTGCAAATTTTAGTTTATCCTGCAACACAAATTTTGCAAAAAATTTTTCCTCATCCACCAAAGCATAGGTAAACCAGGCTACTCCTAAACTGAGGCCCAACTGTCTTGTGGTTTTTCCTTCTTTCTCCAAGAGGACCATGACACGAGGGAGATGACATGACTTGTAAGTGAATTGAATTTGAGGGAGGTAGGGTGTACAAAGTCACTAGTCTCTTTCTTCTCCAGGGCCATCTGGGTCCAGTGGCCAGACATAGATCAGGAAAACTGGAGATGGCTCAAGATGTTTAAAAAGTGACCTTTTTAAGAAAAGGTCTTTTCAGGTTCTCATTTTGAGTGAGGCAATGCCCATTGAGGGAATAGGACCCTTTAAGAAGTGAAGCCAAGGGATGGCCCTTTTAATAAAAAACATACAACTCATTTCATATATATTATGGTCCAGTCAATCTGTCTTTACTCTTCTCACACATTCCCATAGTACCTACTATGTGCCAGGTGCTATAGTAAGCACTTTACAATTATTATCTCACTTGATCGTCACAGTTGCCCTGGTAATAATAACATAATGATAATAAAGCCACTGATGGATACTAGCAATAGTAAGAACTGCAGTTAGTGTTTCTTTATGTAGGCTTCACATTTGCAACATCTTGTTCTGGCTTTCTGGCTTTCCTTAGATAACAAACCTATCATGGGGATGAAAGTGTGTTTACTTCGATTTTCCATATCAGCACTCAGCAGTAGAATCCTGTTGACTCAGCCCCAGTTCCACTGCTGTTCCAATTTCAATTTCAAATTTCATCTTCCTTCCTCTAAGCCCAGCCTGCTCTGCACCAACCTGGTTAGCTGCCTAGATCAATAACTGATCAAAGGATGCCAGGTCAGGGTCCCTCAATTTGTAGATGTGAAAATTGAGGCCCATAGAGGATAAAGGGACTCCCAAAGTTCCCACAGGCAGTAAGCCTCAGAGTCAGAATTTGAACACAGGTCCTCTGACTCCAGACAACAGCCCTTTCTCTCCCAGATGGAATGAACTCTCTCTTCTTTTCTAACTGAGAATGAGCCTAGAAGATTATTTGTTATTCAGCAGAAGCCAAGGTGAGTCCTGAGTCCTCCAAAGGAGTTCCCTGTCTACCCTCTGGGGAAGTGGGAGAGCACTTTTGTTGGAAGGGGCTTTGTTGGAAAGGGCTAGTGTTCATTTTCATGATTGTCACTCTTCTCTGGGCTGTAGCCTTGCCTCAGAAACTTAAGAGCAGCTGTATTAATTGCTAAACATCCCCTCTGACCATAAGGTCAAATGGGATGGGGAACCTGTACTCTTGAGGTCACATGTGGGTGTGTGCTTTTGACTGAGTTCAAGTTTTATGGAACAAGTTTTTTTTATTAAGGGGATTTATTCTGGGAAGTTTGGATTCAGTCAAATGGCCATACTTGAGGACCTAGAGCACCACATGTGGCCTGAAGGTTGCAGGCTCCCAACCCCAGGAAGAAACAGATTGAATGACAAGGGGAAGCTTGGGAGGCAGCCTGGCACACTGGACAGAGGACCAGTCTTGGATTCAAGAGTCCTGGGCTCATATGCTGGCACTACTACTTAGAGCAGTGTGTGACCTTGGGGAAATGCTTTCTCCTCTCTATGCCTCGCTTTCCTTAAATGGCAAATGATTGGCACAGGAAAATGACCTGCATCTCAGTGGGAAATGATGCTGTGGTAGTTCTGTTGAATCCAACTCTCTGTGACCCCATTTGGGGTTTTCTTGGAAAAGATGCTAGAGTGGTTTGACATTTCTTCCTCCAGCTAATTTTATAGGCAAGGAAACTGAGGCAAACAAGGTTAAGTGACATACAGCTATTAAATGTCTCAGGTCAAATTTGATAAGCATTTTTGACTCCAGGCCCATCATTCCATCCACCTTACCACCTAGTTACACCAGTTGGCACATAGTGGTGAATAAAGGGTTGGTGCCTTCTTTCTTTGTCTTCCTTCCATGAAGGCAGCCATGTGGTGCAGTGAATGGAATGCTGGGACTGGAGCTGGGATTGTGGAAATTCAAATCTAGCTGTGGGGTGACAGTAATAATAACGATGATAGCACTATAGTTTCCAGGATGTTCAGTGGTAAGAATCAAATAAGGTAATAATTATAGTGCACATAAACACATTGACTGATATGTGTAACAAGTGCTTTATAAATGTTCATTTCCTTCTCTCCCTTCTTCCTTCCCTTCTCCCTAATTCTACCTCTCAGTCAGAGCGACTTGGGAAACACATGGTCATGTAGTCCATAACGTTGTGGTGTGTATCTACAACATGTTAGGTAATTGCTTTAGAGCAAAAGGTATAAGGAGAAAAATAAAACTTCTGAGCCTCAAAGACTTTGCTTTGATCTTTGTAGTAGGATGAAGTGAGTATACAAAGTTGAAATAGAATCATAATAAAATAGAATAAAATAAAAATAAATAAACAAGATAGAAAAATAGAAATAAAAAATGAAACATCAGTGAGCTAAAATTATCTGCCTGGCTAGTCTGAGCTCCAAAGGAGCTTAGACACTGGACCCAAAAACTCCAAGAGGTGAAACACTTCTCTTTATGAAAAAATTCAGTTGCACTGCCATACAAAATAACTCATGGAATTACGTTTCTTACTGTCTTTGAGTCCACAGCAAAATAAAATTTACTCTACTGGTTCTTTGGTTGCCTTTTCTTTGGCAACCTACGATCTTTCTTTTACCTTCAGCGTGTTTCTTTCTTCCAGTTTTATTTAAGTGCAAAGTTCAATTTCTCTAATACAATATCCCCACATTGATCATTGGACCAGAGCATCACCTTGAGAGTACTAACAGTTAAGTTACCTTTCATAGGTGTTCCTAAAACTGTTGAATCTGTAGTACTCTTTGCTTCCTTAACTGCCACAGAGAGGAGTATTTTGCATCTGCCTGAGTTTCCTCCATTGCCTAGGGCAAAGAATTCATCCTTCAGTGGCCAATCTTCTCTGTGATCATCTTCTCTGCACTTAGTCTGGTCCTCAGATATCTCAGTCTGTTGCTAGTCTTGAGCTAGAAACCCTTTAAACATGGTAGAACTTGTAAGACCTGGAATAGCCTTTGAGAAGTAAGGTCATAATCATAGGACAAGGAGGCATAGAAATAGGCTTGGTGAAAGATTCTCCTTCTACAGAACCAAAATGAGTCCTTATGTAGCTTCCTCCCTTTGGATAATTTGTGTTTTAAGTATTAATAATTTGTTTTATACTTTTGCACTTGAAAAATATGAGCAAAAATGAGCATTTTCATATATAAAGGAGAACAAGAGGGGGGAAAAGGATTGTGCATGAGATCACAAACTGTTAATTTTGTATATCTTAAGGTTTTTTAAGTGTAATAGTGACTCTCAAAGACCAATTATGCCATGTTTCTATTTCTTTGCATCTGACAAAATTTCCTTCATTTTTCTCTAGATTTAAATTGTATATTCTTTGATTTCATCTTCTAGTGATATGTTTTACTTTTTATATTTCAACTTAAGCATTTATTCTTTTGATTTGTTGTTTATTTCGTTGGTATGTAGTTGAGCAAAATTATTTCTATTAAGTCCTTTTTTTCTCTTCATTTGTTATAAATTTTCTTTTTTCTGATTTTGATAATGGCAAATTAGTTTTTCTCTGAGGAGGTGATTCACAGAAGATCCCCTATTCTGTTCCAAGCAGTATCAATCAATGTGATATGATTGTAAGTTCTATATTTTTGACCCCAGAGCTGTGAGCTGCTGATAGTAAGATTACTTGCATAATCAATGGAAGCTGTTTGGAGGCCCTCCCCCCTTATTTCTTCTTGTCATGGTGCTCAAGCCCAGTGTGGCAGACATGATCCAACTCCACAGAAAGTCCCCCAAAATTAATTTTTACTTCCTGACCATTCTCTCTTGTCCAACAGGAGCAGGTGCCAATCTTATGATCATCTTACAACCACCTAGCCAGTGGAGATATTCCTTGCTTTGCCCAATTTATGACTCTGCTAATACACCATTTTGCTTAGCTTAAGTAAGGATAACATCATTTGTTAACCAATGAAATTATTCTAGATCTGTTATAACTGTTCTTGAATGTTTACATATCAAATCCTATAAAAATAAGGCCCTGAAAGGAAGGAATGGCTCAGATTGTGAGAGTAATCTGAAGTCCACTTCATTACAGGGGACCATGGAACCTTTAATAAAATGCTATTGGTGCAGAGTTCTCCCTAAGTTTCTCTTTTTGTAGGTTGAATAATTTTTATCCCTATAACTCTCTGTTAAAAAAAGAAACTATCTTCTAATTTATACATTTTCCTCTAAGGGCTGATTTGGCAGCCTCTCACAAGTTTATTGTCTCATTTTTGTCATTTTCTTCAAATAAATTCTATTCCTTTTATAATTTGTTATTTGACTCAAGAGTTCTTTTGAATTAAACTTCTTCATAAAAAAAGTTTGAATTCTTTCTTCAAAGGACTCATAAATTGTCATTTTATTACATGTGTATGCTTAAAAGTTTTATTTTTCTGCATTTAAGTGTGGAATCTTATGCCCTAGCACATATTTAATTTCTGAAAAGATGGTTTTTCTAGCTATGGCATAGGGAACGTCCAATATATTCTTACTTGAGTCATCAATCCCCAGAGATATAATATATTTCCCATCCTGTAGATCTATTCCAACTGTTAACTTCCATTCTGTGGTTACTATATAATCTTTGGTTGGATGACTGAATAAAATGAAATCCAACCATGAGCACCCCCAAGATATACTAAGGCATCACTTCATGATTTAGAGAAGCCCCTACTCCAGCATTTCTAGAAAAGCCCCAGCCAATAGTGTTACCCATAGAAAAGGGACCTACAGTCCACATTCATAAATCAACTCTCATGCATTTACTGGGCATGTAAGACTCGATCTGTTCTCAGTTACTCAGTGTAGAAGAGCAAAAGAAGGAAATGCAGTGCCCGGCCTCAAAGCACATCTACTCTGCTCAGTGATACCGATAAGAAAGGTAGAAATCAAGCCAAAACAAGAAGCGTTTGCTAAGAAACTACTGTGTGCCAGCGAATGTGGTAAGCACAGGGGTTACCATGAAAAGCAAAAATACAGTCTCTGTTTTCAAGAAGCTCACATAACCCTCTATGTAAACAAAATATATGAAGGATAATTAGAGTTAACATTATGATGAAAGAGATTCTGGAAGGGAGATGAGGAAAGGCTTCTTCTAAAAGGGGGGGTTTTAACTGAGATCTCAAGGAAGTGAGGATCTAGAGATGAAGAGGAAGAATTCCAGAGCCACTGAAAATGCTCTGAGTTGGTAGGTAGAGTGCATGGTTTGAGGAACAGCTAGGAAACCAGTGGTACTGATGGAGTGCTTGGCTTGCCACTGCACTCTGGGAGTCTTTGGGGGGATTTCAGAGTTTCATCCATCCCATTCCCCTTCCCAAACCTCATCAGGATTGGGTGGCAGAATACTTGTGGTTAAGGAGGTGTAAGAATACTACAAAAGTGGGTGAGGGGTGGGTTCTGAAGGGCTTTCAACACTGGGGAGTTTTTGACATGATCCTAGAGCTGACAGGAAGCCACTGAGTATTATGGAAATTGTGTTTGGCAGGGTCCCTCCTGAAACAGAGGAAGGTCATTTTGACAAATGAATAGAGAATGAACTTACTGAATTTATACCTAAAATATCATTTCTGTGGCTATTTGTTCAGAAAGAAAGCGATTTAATGGCAAGGCAAGCAAGTTACCATGAAATCGGGTTAAATAATCCCTCAGTGATTAGTGACCATTCAACAAGCTTACAGAACTCATTTTATAATAGAAAAAAGGACCTATATACATGAGGCTGATTCATTAGCTTTGCAGATAAGTAGGTAGAATTGCCAAATTTAACTGCTCTGCTTATCAGGGGTATAATGGGGGTAACTAGGGATAGGATATCTGCTAGATTCAATATTTCATTGGTCCAGAACTCATGTCTATCGTTCTGTGAATTTTAAAAAATAAATTTATTTCATTCTAAACTTAAGAAATAAAACAATCATTTCCATAGCAATATGGTATAGAAAAAGAGAGGATTGCACTTGAAATCATAGATCCATTATATACACCTTCCTATTCCTTTCTAACATAAAACAAAGTTATCCTGTAACTTTTTCCTTCTCCTCACACCCTGCCCCACCACACTTCAAGATAGCTAACATTACACTCAAATCTGTGTCAGTTCTTTCTTCTGGATGCAAACAGCATCTTCCTTCAAAGGATCTTTGTGGTTAATTTAGGTATTTATAAATGTTGGAATGACTTGGTCACTCAATTGTTTTTAAAACAATATTGCTGTTACTCTGTACAATGTTCTCTTGGTTCTGCTTATTTGGCATTTTATTATTTCATGGAGGTCTCTCCATGCTTTTGTAAAGTCATCAAACTCATCATTTCTTCTAGGACACTAAAATTCCATCATGAATATATACCACAATTTGTTTAGCCATTCCTCAATTGACAGGCATCCCTGCAATTTTCAGGTTTTTGCCACCACAAAGAGAGCTGCTTTTAGAACATACAGGTTCTTTTCCTTTTTTCCTAATCATCTTGGGAAGCATACCTAATAGTGGCATACTTGGATCAAAAGGTCTAGTCAGCTTAATAACTCTTTTGGCATAATACCAAATCCCTCTGCAAAATATTTGGATCTGCTTACAAATCCACTAACAATAAATTAAGGTCCCAATTTTTCTCTATCATTCTCAACATTTGTCACTTTCTCCTTCTATCATTTTAACAAATCTGATTTCTCTCTGATTTTTATCCAATCTGCATTTCTCTAATCAATAATGATTTAGAGCATTTTTTCCACATGACTATAAATCATTTTGATTTCTTCATCAGAAAAATTCCTGTTCATATTCTTTGATCATTTATCAATTGGTGAATGACTTGCATTCTTAGAGATTTGACAGAATTCTTGATGTATTTGAGATATGAGACCTTTTTCTGGGGAACTGTCTATAAATTTTTTTCACTCAGTTTTCTGCTTTCCTTCTAATCTTCACTACATTTCTTTTATTTTTACAAAACCTTTTTAATTTAATGGAATCAAACATATCCATTTTACATCATACTCTCATCTCTTGATAGTTCATAAATTATCCATCTAAGTGATAAGTCTAATGGGTAATCTATTCAATGTTTTTCAAATTTTCTTGTAATATCTCCCTTTACATCTAGGTCGTGTGTCCATTTTGACCTTATCTTCATAAATGGTGTAAGATATTGGTCTACGCTAAATTTCTACCAGACTGCTTTCCAGCTTTGCTAACATTTTCTTTTTACCAAATTATGAATTCTTATCCCAAAAACTTAGGCCTTAACGCTTGTCAAACACTAGGCTACTATATTCATTTAATATAGTCATTCTGTTCCACTGATCTTCCTTTGTATTTCTTAACCAGAACCAGATAGTTTGGATAATTGCTGCCTTAAAAGATAATTGAAGGTCTGATACTGCTAAACCTCTGTGAATCTGTGAATATCTTTGGAGAAGGCTATGCCTATGACTGACTGGCTGTAAAATCTAATGCTCCTCTTCTCACTTTTTATCCTCCTTGACTTCTGAGCTACCATTGACACCATTGATCAGTTCTCCTCTTTGACTCTCCCCACTATCTCCTGGTTCTCCTGTCTGACTCCTCCTTCTCGGGCTCCTTGACTGAATCTTCATAGAAGTCTCACTCACTAATTAAGGTGCCCCTTCCCTCTTAGGCCCAAGAGGTGTGCCTCTGTACTCTTCTCTTCCCCTTCTCAGCTCTCTTATTAGTGATCTTGACTCCCATGAATTCATTACCCATTTCAATGAAGGTGATTCCCAGCCCTGTTCTTTCTCATGAGCTCCAGTCTTCTTACCCCTCTGCCTCCCTCATGAAGTGTAGGATCCAGCTGTCTTGGTCTTGTGGCTGTTACTCACATGTGACAGTCTTCTAAGCTGAGATTCTGGGGAAGTCAAAAGAAAGAAGCTTCTGCCATCCCTCAGTTAAGTCTTTGCCCCAGCTGAAAGAGCATTTGATTCCGTGGAGATGAAGCAAACATTCTCAGAGAAAGGACATGAAGGGCCTGCAGCTGGGAGTGACCTTGGCCAGGTCTGTCTCCTACACTTAGGCCCCACCCCCATTGTGCCTTGGGTTGCTGCCCAATCTTTCCCCAACTAGAAGCTGGGTTTACTTGTGGGAAAGTGTGCCCCTGGTATAGGGGAGGAGAAATGAGTTGGGCTGGGTTCTTGTTATGAAGTTTGAGTTGGACTGGGTTCTTGTTATGAAGATTGAGTTGATACATTACTGAAGCCCTGAGTCAAGTGGATGATCAGTAAGGTGGGAGAACATAGATGGAGGCTTGTGGCAGAGTGTTGGGTTAGAGACTCAGCCACAGAATGACCCCTAGAATCCTAGGAGTGAAAGTGTAAACAGGGTGAGTGGGTCCCAAGGGATTGTTATAGACCTATTTTTAAAAAGTTCTTAGTGATGTTTGGGTTTCACATTGCCTGGATTTCTCCTATGTGTGTCCTCCTTTTAGAGAGCTGACCATTCTAATGAAGAATTTAAAGAAAAGAAAGAGAAAAAAGAAGGGAGAAAAGAAAACAATCTCCAAAAAACTAATGTTTTTTTCAAAGTTCCATATCCATGGACTCAGAAATCTGAAGCAAAGTATATGTGTGTCAGGGGGAGGAGGGAAGTTTCTTCTCATATTTCTTCTTTAAAGATAGGCTTTTTATTGTAATTTACCTACCTCTAGTTTTGTTTCTTGGCCTGTAATTTATTCCTTATTTCCTGTGGGCCCCAAAGCAACCCTCACAGTGGGGACAGAAGGTCTGGTTATCTCCATTTTGCAAATAAGGAAAGACCAGGAGGGAGAGGTTGACTCTGCCTGGTTCCCATAGCTGATAAGAGAGCAATTCAAATTGGACCTTGGGTCTTCCTGGCTCCAAGCTCAGCAGACTCTGCTCCCAGTTGCTTCAATACCTAGACCTGTAACTGAAAGGGACCTCAGGTTTGTTCGCTCCATCGAATTTGTAGAGATGAGTTAAGTCCCATGGAGCACAAGGGACTTTAGAGGGTGCCACAGGGAGTAAGCCTCAGAGGCAGGATTTGAACTCAGGTTCTCTGATTCCAAAGCTAGTTTATTTCTGCTAGAATAAATTGCCTCATAGTATTATCTTCATTTTACAGTTGAGAACATTAAGATTCAGAGAGGAAAGGGTCTCATCCACTGTCACACAGGTCTGGGCAGTGCCAGACCTAGAACTTTGGAGTCCAATGTGGTATTCTTTCAGTTTTGTTGACCCCCCTGACAATCATGGCTCAGCAGTCAGAGAGATCTCAAAGAGCATCTGGCCCAACACAACCCTCAACAGAAATACCCTTTCCAACATCCCCAACAAGTCATCCTCCAGCCTCCAATGAGAGACTCTAACCAGGTCTCCTGAAGCTGATCTTTCAGTCATACCATACTGCTACTAAAGATGAATCCAAGAAATAGGAAAGGAGAGGGGAAATGCAGGACTGATTTGAAAACAGGCTGGCAGAGATGCCACTTCTGAAAATCCCTGTATAATACACCAGCTCAGGTACAGAAGCTGATTTTGAATGACAAAGATGACAATTCAAAGGTTTAGCTTTGGCAAATAGGATCATGTCAGAGACCTGAGTAAAGAGGGAGAGGACAAAAGACTATGTCTCATGCATTTGATAGAAAGAGAGGTTTTCAGCCTAAGACTAACCGAGGCCATTTGGCAGGATCACCAAGAAGCCACTCCCCCAAAGGAACAATGTGATAAGGACTTTTTCCAGCTTATACAGTAAAAGCAAAATGAATAGCATCACTGGAGTTTAGAATGCAGTCCAGAGAGGATCAGTTTCTATCCTGGGAATGGCCTGAGCTGAACAGAGCAGGTCAGAGGCACGCGTGTCAAGACAAAGTAGCAGCATCATTTATTTCAGAATGAGGAAAGGGATTTGCATGCAAGGAACCCTCTTCACGCAAGAGGGGCACTTAACATGTAGGGTACAGGCAATGCTAATGTACATAAGTGGGTTGCACTATGGCATAATCATTTTTATGTCTTTACTTTCTGTGCCCCCAGGTCCTGTGGGAATGGTATTGTCCCAAGTCAGGGGGCATCATTATGGGGCACAGAACCAGAGATCTGTAATGAGAACAGTAGGACACTACAAGAAATAGGGATAGTGAGTCAGAGATGTGATGGATGTTTGCTCCCGGGTCCCTGGGAAATACAGGGAGTGAACACATGGTGTAACACACTTTGCCAGAAGGTGAGATCATCCAGAGAACAAAGGACTGTGGTTATGCCAAGCACAGGGCACTGTCTGTTTCCTGGGCCTTAATTCTGGGAAATAAAGTATCTTCAAAATATTTTGAAAATAATTAGAATGGGAAAAGACCATTCTCTTCCTGGTGGGATGAATTCTCTCCTCCTTTCTTACTGAGAAGTGTCCAGATAATTGTTATTCAGTATAAACCAATGTAAGCCCCAAAGCACTCAGAAGGAGGTCCTTGAATAACTTGTGGGTTGTCTGGGGTAGTTCTTTTGTTGGAATGAGCTTTCTTCCAAAGGGTTTTTATTCATTTTCACAGTAATCACTCTTCTCTGTGTTGTAGCACAGTCTCAGAAACTTGGGAAGTGTAGGTGGGTCGAGTTTCTTTTTTTAAATTTTTATTGCATTTTTATTTCTAGCATAAAACAAGCATTTCCATAGCTTAGTATAATAAAAACATGGTTGCACATGAAACTACAAATCTATTATGTATCATTTGCTATTCCTTTTAAATATATAATAAAATTGTCACACCATCCAGGTGAGAAAGCTTTGCATGAAGACAGCAGAAGTATCAGAGGAGAGAAGAAGATGGACATGAGAGAGGTCAGAAAGGTAGACAGGACAGGACTTGGCCATGGAGGACTAGAGATGGGGAGACAGGGAAAGAGAGAATAAGCAGTTGAGAATGACACTGAGGTTGAGGTCCGATGTTGTTCTTGACAGTGTTAGAGAAGGTAGGAAACTGGGAACATTTAGGGGGAAAGAGAGTGAGTTCAGTTCTGGACAAGTTGTGCTTAATGTCTATGGGACATCCAGGTCAGAGTGTCCAACAGGAAGCAGAGGTTAGGGCTGGATCAGTGAGGTTGGCAGGTCTCTGCCTAGAGGAAATCATTGAATCCATGTGAGCTGCTGAGATCCTGAAGGAAATACAGAAAGAAAAAAAAGATCAATGAGCAAGAACTTAATCTAACAAGTCTTCAGGGAGCAGGTGGCCCACTGAGTAAAGGCACTGGAACACTTGAATAAATGGAAAGGAGAAGGGAGGACATTATAGGCTAAAAAAAAAAATGTGAGCTGAGGTATGGAGGATGAAATTAACACAAGGTATATGGGGACCAGCCTGACCTGGGAGATCTGTATGAAGAGGAGAGATAACATGGGATGGATATAAATTGGACCAGAGTATCTGTGTCCTTTATGGGTGGGTGCCCAGACTCTGAGAAAACATTAGGTATTCCTGGGCTAAGGCCTCAGTGGGAATAATTTTCAGGTGCTTTTCTCCTGCTCATCACTGAAATACCCTTGCTTGTTCTTAGCATCCACTGTTGGATTCTGTCAGCCATGATTTGGATCATGAAGTGGAATCACCAGTCAGTTTTCTACAACAGCCTCACTGTGTCTTTGTACCTTATACATCTGATCCTTGCACTTTCCAGTGATCCTGGCTCAGGTAATTCACTTTAGTCTCTACCACTGTGTCCTCCACACAGCATTACCCACTGATATTTCACTTCAATTAGCTATCAATTCAAGAAACACTCATTTAGCCCCCATTGCTCCCAAGACCTTGTGTTTTAATATTCCTGGAAGTTCAAAGTTTACATAAGGCATGATCTCTGATGACAGTATCATTGCCTCCATCCTAGGCATCTTCACCCATATTAGCTATACAGATTTATAGGACTGGAGAGCTGGAAGGGACCTCATTCACTTCAAGTTCATTATGTTACAGGTCCATGAAGGATGAAGACACAGTTGAAAAGAAAGATCTCACACTTGTCAGTAACAGAGATAACTCTAGGGATTCACACTTGTCAGTAATGGAGATAACTGTCACTGTTCAGATCAACTCATGAATAGATGGGGAAAAGTGATAATGTGTAAAGAAAGTGAGAGGTCATTGAGAGCAATACTAAATGACTTTCAAGTATCTCTGGGCATCCATTTGAACTTTGGCACTTTATATTGCTTTCTGCTCTATTAACAGGTCATACGTATTAAATACTCATAGGAAAACTAGTGGAGATTGTTGGATATTTCCCAAAATCAGTTTTGAGAATATTATCTCACAACCAATGATGTGATAGGGATTCCAAATAATTTGTAATTTCAATTAACTTTGTTCTCTGGGACCAAGGGTCCTGAGCCACCATACTTAGCCAAGCAATCAACAAAAGAAATCAGAATAGTACAAGCTAAGATTGGCCTTTTTTTTAATTGCCCTGGTCCAGTGCTCACTGGGGATGTTTGGCTCCAGACAACTATCTAACTAGAGGACCAATAATGCTTCTGAACTTCTGTGAAATAGTTGCATAAGAGTCTCTGTCCACACACCCATTTGGGGGCCCCAATTTCTATTCCCCTAAATCTCAATAATTCTCCATGACTCTTTTGGAGTTTAGATGCAAAGACTTAATCTTACTACCAAGGTCTTCTTTGACTGGCCCTGAAAGAAATCTGGGAACAAGAAAAAGAGTTAAAAGAAGCAGTGTGCACACTTGTGACTTTGTAAGATAAATCTGCCAGCAAAAGGATTGATCTCTTATGGCTAGGACATATGTCCCTCGTCTTCCAACTGCACTGTGTAGATTAGAGAGTCACAGAGCATTAATATTGGGATGGCTATCTTTACACATGATCTAACACGATCCCCAGGCCCTGTTCCTTTTATTTATTTTTATATTATTATTTCTTTAATTTTTAATTTATGAAATATATTATAGTATAATAAAAGAATGATTGCACATGAAACTGCCAGTCTATTTCATACAACTTGCTGTCCCTTTTAAATATGTAACAAAGTTATCATATGAATATCTTTTTTCTTTTTTTACCTTCTGCCCCTCCACCCTGCCCTAGAGATGGTTACCATTAGACACAAATATGTGCATATATATAATGTGTAAAATTATTCTATAAATACTTTTATTTATCAATTTTTCTCTGGATTTAAATAGCATGTTCCTTTATATGTCTCTTCTAGTTTATTTGGGCATTTACAATAGGCAAAATGATGTATTCACTCAAAGTTTTTCTTAAAACAATATTGATGTTACTGTAAAAATAAAATGGTCTCTCAGTTCTGCACACTTTGCTCTTCATTATTTCATGAAAGTCTATCTATGTTTTTTCTAAGGTCATAAAGCTCATCATTTCTTATGGCACAGTAGTATTCCACCACATTCATATACCACAACTTGTTCAGCCATTCCCCAATTGATGGACATCCTGCAATTTCCAATTCTTTGCCACCACAAAGAGAGCTGCCATTAACATTTTAGAAAATCTAGGTTCTTTTTCCCTTTTCCCTAATCATCTTTAAAAATACACCTAATAGACAATCTACTTCCAGGATTCAAGATGACAAAATAAGCAATAAATTGCTGTCACTCTCCCTTACTGATCTCTAGAAAAAAATAGAAAATGGCACCCCGTAAAAAATCCTAGAAGATGGAACCGGTGAAAAGATGTGGTGAAGTTGTCTTTTAGCCCAGGAAACTGGAGTATTTGTGAGAAAGATCCATTTCACTCAGGTAAGAGGTGGGTATCATCCAGGACAAGGAGATCTCCCAGCAACCCAGCAACAAACGATACCTCAGCAAATGAGCAGGAGATCCTGAACCCCAGGGTGGTGGAGCACACAAGGTCCAACACCAGGATCCCCCATACACACACAAAGTGAAGTGAAATGGATGAATATTATCAAAAAGATAAATTGTGTAGATTAACAGAAGAGGGCATTAAATACTAAAATAATCACATTCTGAAAAAGAAATGGAATAAGCCATCAATGACCTCCCTGAGAAAAACTCTCCAGGGTCATATGGATTTCCAAATGAATTTTATCAAACAACTAAGGAATAATTAATTCCAATACTATATAAACTATTCGGAAAAACAGACAAAGAAGGAGACCTATCAAATTCTTTTTATGATACATATATAGTGCTGACACCTAAAACAAAAAGAGCCAAAACAGAGAAAAAAATTACAGATGTATTTCCCTAATGTATAGATGCAAAAATCTTAAAAGCTTGTAGCAACTTATTACAAGGATAATACATTTTGAGCAGATGGGATTTATCCCAGAACTGCAAGGCTGGTTGATTAGGAAAACAATCACCTTAAATGACCACATCAATAACAAAACCAACAGACATCATCTGATTATCTCAATAGATGGAGAAAAAGCTTTTAACAAAATACAACACCCATTCTTATTTAAAAAAACACTAGAGAGCATAGGAATAAATGGAGTTTTCCTTAAAATGCTAAGTAGTATGGATCTAAAACTTTCAGCAAGCATTATATGTAAAGGGGGTAAGCTAGAATCATTTATAATAAGATCTGGAATGAAACAAGAATGGCTGTTGTCACCACTGTTATTTAATATTGTACTAGAAATTTTTGTTTTAGCAATAAGAAAAGAAAAAGAAATTGGAGGAATTAGAATAGGCAATGAAGAAACAAAGCTATCACTCTTTACAGATGATATTATGATACACTGAGAGAATCACAGAGAGTCAACTAAGAAACTCCTTGAAATAATTAACAAGTATACCAAAATCTGCAGGAGATGAAATAAACTCACATAAAGCACTGGCATTTCTATATATTACTAACAAAGCCCAACAGCAAGAGATAGAAAAAGAAATTCCATTTAAAGCAACTATCAACAATATATTTGGGAATAAATCTGCCTAGTCAAACCCTGGAACTATGTGAACAATATTACAAAACACTTGTCATGCAAATAAAGTTCAATTTAAACAACTGGAAAAAATATAATTGCTCATGGGCAGGCTGAGGATAATGCTCCCTAAATTAATTGACTTAGTGCCATATCACTCAAATTACAAAAAATTTATTTTATAGAGCTAGAAAAAGATAATACCAAAATTCATTTGGAAGAATAAAAGGTCCAGAATATCAAGGGAATTAATGAAAAGATATGCAAGGGAAGATGCCTTGCTGCACCAGATCTAAAACTGTATTATGAAGCATCAGTCATCAAAACTACTTGGCACTGGCTAAGAAATAGAGTGGTGGATCAGGGAAATAGGTGAGGTATACAAGACATCACATAGTCAATGACTATAGTAATCTATTATTTGATAAGCCCAAAGATTCCAGCTTCTGGGATAAGAGCTTACTATCTGACAAATAAATGCTGAGAAAACTGGAAAACAGTGTGGAAGAAACTAAGCACAGATCAACATTTTACATTGTATATGAAGATAAGGTCAAAAACAGTGCAAAATTTAGATATAAAAAGTGATACTGTAAGTAAATTTGGAGAGCAATGAATAGTTTACTAATCAAATCTACACAGAATGGAAGAATTTCTGGCCAAAGAAGAGATAAACATTATGAAATGGAAAATGGATAATTTTTATTAAATTTTAACAATTTTCGAAAGAAAAATCAATATATCCAAGATTAGAAGAAAAGCAGAAATCTGAGAAACAATTTTCACAGCTGCAGTAGCTGATAAAGGCCTATTTCTAAAATACATAGAGAACTGAGTCATATTTATAAGAGTACAAGTCATTTCCCAACTGATAATTTGATAAATGACCAAAGGATATGAAGAAGCAATTTCCAGATAAAGAAATTAAAGTTGTCTATACTCATAAAAAATGCTGTAAATCACTATTGATTAGAAAATGTAAATTAAAACAACTCTAAGATGCTACATCACATCTATCAGATTGGCTAACATGACAAAATAGGAAAATGATAAATGTTGAAGAAGATATGGGAAAATTGGAACACTAATGCATTGTTGGTAGAGTTGTGAGCTGATCCAGCCATTCTAAAGAGCAATTTGGAACTGTGTCCAAAGGGTAGCCACACTGTACCTAACCTCTGATCCAACAATACCACTACTAGGTCTGTATCCCAATATTTCTATATTAAAAATATATAAATTGCCCAGAAGAGGAAGTTGAATACTTAAATAACCCCATTTCAGAAAAAGAAATTGAACAAACCATCAATAACTCCCTAGGAAAAAAATCTCCAGGGCCAGATGGATTCTATCAAAGTGAATTCTATCAAACCTTTAAAGAACAGTTAATTTCATTACTATATAGACTATTTTATTTTATTTTATTTATTTAACTTTTTACATTCATATTCACAAAATTTTGGGTTCCAAATTTTCTCCCCTTTTTATCCCCTCCCCCCACCCCAATACCCCAAGCAATCTAATTTTCCTATCTCCAATCTCCCCTCTCTTCTGTCATCCCTCCCTTCTCTTCTCTCCATCTTCTCTTTTCTCCTGTAGGGCCAGATGACTTTCTATTCCTCGTTATCTGTATGTCTTCTTTCCTAGTAGCAACAGCAATACTAGACAGTTGTTCCTAAAACTTTGAGTTTCAAATTCTCCCCATCCCTCCCTCCCCACCCATTCCCTTTGGGAAGGCAGGCAATTCAATATAGGCCATATCTGTGTAGTTTTGCAAATGACTTCCATGATAGTCATGTGTAAGACTAACTGAATTACCCTCCATCCTACCCTGCCCCTCATTGTTTCTCTTCTGTCTTTTGATCCTGTCCCTCCCCAAGTATTGACTTCAAATTGCTCCCTCCTCCCTTTGCCCTCCCTTCCATCATCCCCCCCCTTGCTTATCTCCTTCTCCCCCACTTTCCTATACTGTAAGATAGATTTTCATACCAAAATGAGTGTGCATTTTATTACTTCCTTTAATCGAATGTGATGAGGGTAAACTAATTGTTTTTTTTTCTCAGCTCTCCTCTTTTTCCCTCCACTAAAAAGTCTCCTACTTGCCTCTTAAATGACATGTAATTACCCCATTCCATTTCACCCTCTTTCCTCCCACTACATTTCTCTCTCACCATTTACCTTAATTTCTTTTAAGCTATGGTCCCATCTATTCAATTCACTCTGTGCTCTCTGTCTCTGTGTGTATGTGCATGTGTGTATGTGTGTGTGCATGCATGTGTGTACATGTGTGTGTGTGGTCCCACCAACTACCCAGATACTGAAAAGTTTTAAGAGTTACAAATATTGTCTTTCCATGTAGAAATGTAAACAGTTCACTTCTGGTAAGTCCCTTAAGACTTCTCTTTGCTGTTTACTTTTTCATGCTTCTTCTCATTCTTGTGTTTGGAAGTCAAATTTTCTTTTCAGCTCTGGTCTTTTCATCAAGAATGATTGAAAGTCCTCTGTTTCATTGAAAGACCGTATTTTCCCCTGAAGTATTATACTCAGTTTTGCTGGGTAGGTGATTCTTGGTTTGAGTCCTAGTTCCTTTGACTTCTGGAATATCCTATTCCACGCCCTTCGATCTCTTAATGTAGAAGCTGCTAGATCTTGAGTTATCCTGATTGTATTTCCACAGTACTGAAATTGTTTCTTTCTAGCTGCTTGCAAGATTTTCTCCTTGAGCTGGGAGTTCTGGAATTTGGCCACAATGTTCCTAGGAGTTTCTCTTTTTGGATCTCTTTCAGGTGGTGATCGATGGATTCTTTCAATACTTATTTTGCCCTCTGTTTCTAGAATGTCAGGGCAGTTTTCCTTGATAATTTCATGGAAGATGATGTCTAGGCTCTTTTTTTGATCATGACTTTCAGGTAGTCCCATAATTTTTAAATTGTCTCTCCTGGATCTATTTTCCAGGTCACTTGTTTTTCCCATGAGATATTTCACATTCTCTTCCATTTTTTCATTCTTTTGGTTTTGTTTTGTGATTTCTTGGTTTGTCATAAAGTCATTAGCATCCATCTGTTCCATTCTAATTTTGAGAGAACTATTCTCTTCAGTGAGCTTTTGAACCTCTTCTTCCACCTGGCCAATTCTGCTTTTGAAAGCATTTTTCTCCTCATTAGCCCCTTGAACCTCTTTTGCCAATTGAGTGAGCCTAGTCTTCAAGGTGTTATTTTCTTCAGCATTTTTTTGAGTCTCCTTAACCAAGGTATTGACCCATTTTTCATACTTTTCTTGCATCTCTCTCATTTCTCTTCCCAGTTTTTCCTCCACCTGTCTAACTTGCTTTTCAAAATCCTTTTTGAGCTCTTCCAAGGCCTGAGCCCACCTGACATCCCCCTGGAGTGTCTGGGGTACTGAGGCCCCGCCCTCCACGTCTTTCCCCGATGGCGAGAATACGTCCTCGTCATCAGATCCGAATGTCGGGATCATTTGCATTTGTTGGAAAAAACTCTCTATAGTCTTATTTTTCTTCCCTTTTCTAGGCATTTTCCCAGCCAGTTACTTGACTTCTGAGATTCCTGTCCACCCCCGCCTAGATCCGCCCAGCTAGTGCTTGGGGTCTGAGGTTCAAATGGCCTTTCCGCAGCAAGCTTTAGTTCTGGTGCTGGGGTGGGGGCAGGGCCACCTCCCAGGCTCGACTTCCTCAGGGGCTTTATGCAGAGACCTTCAGGAACGGAGCGGGTGGGGGTGGAGGGGCTGCCTCCCAGGCTCAGTTCCCTCAGGGGCTTTATGCAGAGGCCTTCAGCAGTGGAGCAGGGTGGGGCAGGGCCGTCTCCCAGGCTCAGCTCCCTCAGGTTGTTTATGCAGAGACTTTTAGTAATGAAGATCCTGCCTGCTGCTGAGGGAGTCCTGGGCCGCCACCGCCGCCGCTGCTGCTTCCTCCGCTGCCGCCCACGCCTCTGCCTCCGCTGCTTCCTGCTTCCTCCCGAGGGGGCCCAAGTCATGGAGACACCCCACTCCCCTCAGCCAGCCAGCCGTCTCTCTCACTGACCTGTAGCTTCTGTGGGCGGAGGGACTTTCCCGGCTGCTGGAGCTTCCGTCCCTGAAGCCTGCTCGGGTCAGCTTCTCTGGGGCTGCAGCCAGGGCAGCGCTGGGGTGGGGTCCGCTTTCCGGGGCGCGACGGACCCTGGGGACGGCTCTCCAGGGCTCTCTGGCACAGAAATCTCTTCCACTCTGGTTCTGCACACTTTTCAGTGATCCAGAATTTATGCAGAACTCTTTTTACATTAATTCTATGGGCTGTGGGTTGGAGCTCGTAAACGTGCATCCTTCTACTCTGCCATCTTGGCTCCGCCCCCCACTATTTTGTTTTTTTGATACAAATATGGTCCTGATACCTAAACCAGGAAGAGTTTTGTTAATCATGTATGGAAATGCAGATGACTTATGTGTATTTATTTTGTAACCTACTACTTTGCCAAAGTTGTTTATTATTTCAGGTAGGTTTTTCACTTGATTCTCTGGAATTCTCTAAGTACATCATCTTATTATCTTCAAAGAGTGATAACTTAGTTTCCTCTTTGTATATTCTGGCAATTTCTTTTTCTTCTCTTCTTGCTGAAGCTAACGTTTCTAGTACCATATTAAATAACAGTGGTGATAATGAACATCCTTGTTTCACCCCTGATCTTTTTGGAAATGCATCTAGCTTATCCTCATTGCATGTAATGTTTACTGATGTTTGTATACTGCTTATTATTTTATGGAAAGTTCAATTTATTCCTATGCTGTCTAGTGTTTTAAATAGGAATGGATATTGTATTTTGTCAAAAGCTTTTTCCTCATCTATTCAGATAATCCTATGACTTTTGTTAGTTTTTTGTTAATATGATCAATAATGCTGCTAGATTTCCTCATACTGAACCAGCCCTGCATTCCTGCTATAAATCCTACCTGATCATAATATATTATTCTCATGAAAAGTTGCTCTATTCTTTTTGCTAATATCTTATTTAACATTTTTGCATCTATATTCATTAGAGAAATTGGTCTATAATTTTCTTTCTCTGTTTTGACTCTTCCTGGTTTAGGTATCAGGACCATATTTGTATCATAAAAATAATTTAGTAGGACTCCAACAGCTTTACAAAATAGTCTATATAGTAATGAAATTAACTGTTCTTTAAAGGTTTGATAGAATTCACTTTGATAGAATCCATCTGGCCCTGGAGATTTTTTCCTAGGGAGTTATTGATGGTTTGTTCAATTTCTTTTTCTGAAATGGGGTTATTTAAGTATTCAACTTCCTCTTCTGGGCAATTTATATATTTTTAATATAGAAATATTGGGATACAGACCTAGTAGTGGTATTGTTGGATCAGAGGTTAGGTACAGTGTGGCTACCCTTTGGACACAGTTCCAAATTGCTCTCTAGAATGGCTGGATCAGCTCACAACTCTACCAACAATGCATTAGTGTTCCAATTTTCCCATATCTTCTTCAACATTTATCATTTTCCTATTTTGTCATGTTAGCCAATCTGATAGATGTGATGTAGCATCTTAGAGTTGTTTTAATTTACATTTTCTAATCAATAGTGATTTACAGCAATTTTTATGAGTATAGACAACTTTAATTTCTTTATCTGGAAATTGCTTCTTCATATCCTTTGGTCATTTATCAAATTATCAGTTGGGAAATGACTTGTACTCTTATAAATATGACTCAGTTCTCTATGTATTTTAGAAATAGGCCTTTATCAGCTACTGCAGCTGTGAAAATTGTTTCTCAGATTTCTGCTTTTCTTCTAATCTTGGATATATTGATTTTTCTTTCGAAAATTGTTAAAATTTAATAAAAATTATCCATTTTCCATTTCATAATGTTTATCTCTTCCTTGGCCAGAAATTCTTCCATTCTGTGTAGATTTGATTAGTAAACTATTCATTGCTCTCCAAATTTACTTACAGTATCACTTTTTATATCTAAATTTTGTACTGTTTTTGACCTTATCTTCATATACAATGTAAAATGTTGATCTGTGCTTAGTTTCTTCCACACTGTTTTCCAGTTTTCTCAGCATTTATTTGTCAGATAGTAAGCTCTTATCCCAGATACATGATCTAGGTATAAAGACCGACACTGTAAACAAATTAGGAGAGCAAGGAATAGTGTATTTGTCAGATTTCTAGAGAATGGAGAAATTTTTGACTAAACAAGAGATAGAAAACGTCATGAAGTGCAAAATTGATCATTTTAATTACATTAAATTGAAAAGGTTTTACACAAACAAACACAATGCAACCAAGATTAGGAGGGAAGCAGAAAACTGGGAAAGCATTTTTGCAACTATGGTCTATGATAAAGGCCTCATTTCTAAAAGATACAGAGAATTGAGTCAATTGTACAAGAATACAAGTCATTTCCCAGTTGACAATGGTCAAAGGGTATGAACCAGCAGTTTTCAGAGAAAGAAATTAGCCACATGGAAAAATGCTCTAAATCCCTATTGATTAGAGAGATACAAATCTAAACAACTCTGAGGTACCACATCATACCTATAGACTGACTAACATGACAAAACAGGAAGATGATAAATTTTTGAGATGTGGGAGAGCTGGAACACTAATTCATTGTTGGTGAGCTGCAAGCTGATCCAACCATTCTGGAAAGCAATTTGGAACTCTGCCCAAAGGGCTAAAAAAGGTGCATACCATTTCACCCAGCAATATTGCTTCTAGGACTGTATCCCAAAGAGGTCATAAAAATAGGAAAGGGTCCCACATGTACAAAAATATTTATATCACCTCTCTTTGTGGTGGCCAAGAACTGGAAGTCAAGGGGATGCCCATCAAATGGGGAGTGACTGAACAAGTTGTGGTATATGAATATAATTGAATACCATTGTGCTATAAGAAATGATGAACAGGAAGACTTCAGAGAGGCCTGGAAAGAATTATATGAACTGATGCTGAGTGAAAGGAGCAGAACCAGGAGAACTTTGTACACAGTAACAACCACAGTGAGTGAGGAATTTTTCTAGTAGACTTAGCCCTTCACAGCAATGCAAGCACTTAAAAAATTCCCAATGGACTCTTGAGGCAAATGCCTTCCACAATCAGATAAAGAACTATGAAACTGGATCACAGAATGAAGCAGATCATTTTCTTTTGTGTTATGTTTTGTTTTGTTTCATTTCATGGTTTATCCCATTCATTTTAATTCTTCCATACAAGATGATTATCGATAAAATGTATTTACTAAGAATGTATGTGTAGAAACAATATACGATTGCAAGCTGTCTCAAGAGGAATGAGGTAATAAAATTCTCTCCTTTTGAGATGATATGATGATATATTTGGAAAATCCCAAAAATGTAAAAAGTCATTTGAAAAAAATCATTAATTTTAGCAAAGTAGCAGGATATAAAGTAAATCCATACAAATTAGCATTCCTTTATATCACAAACAAAATCTTGCAAAAAGAGAGAGTAAGAAATGCTCCATTTAAAATAACTCTAAGCAGGATAAAACACTCAACCCTCATTTTATAAGCAAAGTGAGTAAAGGTGGGGCTGGTTCAGACTGGCTTAACATGACATGATAGAAGCAGAATGAGAATCTGAATCTTCTAACACCCACTCAAGAATTCTGATTTCCTGGAGCTCACAGGAATTCTCTGAATTTGGTCCTATGCAGAGGGAAGAAGAAGTATTCAGGAGGTATTCAGGAAGGTCTGAAAACTCTAATGTCAGGGCAGGTTTCCTTCAGGCCTCAACAAAACACTGAAATTCTCCCTCCCTTCCTGACCAAACGGACCAACCTGTGCTGGTGATTAAGGCTCTGGATCTAAGAAAAGCCACCCCTGGGGAAGGAAGAGGAAGACTGATGGGTCTGGAGCAAAACTTCACAGCAAGCCAGGCCAGGACCCGCAACTTTTCATAAAGATGTCACATACAGGGTACTTAGGAAGGCACAATCTGGATGGCGGTTTCAGCTACAAAGATAAGGCGAAGTCTCAGGAAGCCCAGAACCAGCAGTGTCAGTGAGAACAGTGTCTGGTACCTTCTGCCTCCCAGGATCTCTGTCTAATCCCAGGATTAGAAAATCCAAGCACTGACCATTTACCTCTCCTACCTCCCTCTGATGGGCAGATTTCTGAGGAGCTGGTGTCCAGACTAGGACCTGGCCTCTTGACCTGTGTGTGAGTGAGGTTGTCAGAATTGATGTCTTCCACAGAAGCAAGGGTCCCATGTCTTCTGATCCAGACTCAGCCAACAAAATAGGATAGACTGTGTCACTGAGGGCTCAGCTGTTTCTACCCTTCTAACAAAGAGGAAACAAATCCAGCTTTCTGTGGACTGGTTACCAAAGAGTTGCAGGAAGATTCTCCCCAGTGGAACATAGAACCAAAGGGAAAGCAAGGACAGAAACATAGTTTTAGAATTGGGAAAAACCCCAGAGATCATTGAGTTTAATCCTCTTGTTTACTGCAGAAATGGAGGCCTGGAAAAGTCTAGTGACTCGTCCAAAGGCATTAGCAGGCTAACATTTCAGCTCAAATCCCTTCCTCCTAGGTCCAGTGAGCCAAGATACCAGCACTACAGTGATGCCCTGGAAGCCTCCTCCCCATTCCTATAGTCACACACCTCCTCCCCATTGAGCTGCACTGCTCTGTCACACAGGGTTCTCCCACAGACACAGAGCCTCTCTGGTCCAGCCTCTTGTCTCAGCTGCACAGACACAAGAGAAGGGCAAGTCCAACACACCAGCCTGGGTAGCCTCGGTGCTGGGGCAGAGTCTGGGGACAGCAGGGCCCATTGACAGGAGCTGTTGCCTTCCTGCCTCCACCCTAGACTTTCAGACCCCATTCAGCTGCCCTGGCTCCCTGAATACACAAGGCAATGAAGGGGAGAATGTCTTGTCTCCATCTCACAGATCTGTCACAGTGTACAAAGTGATTTCACCAAAGAGGAGCTAACAAGAGAGAAGCATCACAGCAGGAACATATTCAGAACTAAATGGTCCTGGCTGCTCTGACCCCTACTTACATTCACTCCTCCACCTCACCGGTTTCTTCTTTCTTGCTGTTTTTCCCTGTTTCTCCACACAGGCACATTCACAGTTTCTGGCCCTCTGGTTCAGCCCATCCTGGCCTGGGTGGGGGAAGATGTCCAGCTCACCTGCCACCTCTCCCCTAAGATGAATGCTCGAGAAATGACTGTGAAGTGGGTCAAAGGCCCACTGGTTGTGCATTTGTACCGCAGGGGGCAGGAGACAAAGGAAGTCCAGGCCCCTGTATTCAAAGGGAGAACAACAATGCTGACAGAGGACATGGCTGAGGGGAAGGTGACCATCATCATCCACCAGGTTCGGCTTTCTGACGCAGGCCAATACATATGTTATTTCCAGAAAGGCTACTTTTACAACGAAACCAGCTTTGACCTTAAGGTAGCAGGTAGGTCCTACCTGGGTCATGGGTTTTCTCTAGAGCTGGGAGGGACCTTCAGACATTGGCATTGGCACAGATCTTGAGAATGTCCAAGGTCCTTTCCATACATTGTCTCACTGGAATCTCATAAGTACCTTGTGGGTTAGTATTTGTGGCACAGGGAACACCCAAGCCCCCACTGACTGAAGGTCAGGTCTGGTGCCTTTCAGCCTCTCAGGGTCCTCTGGTACCTTTAATGGGGTTTGGGGTACCCAGCCTCTCTGTCATTGACTCATGCCCCCCACAATGATTTTCCCACAGTCTTAGAGGCTTTTCTGTCTCCTTATTCCACACAAACACTTAATAGTCAGATTAGTTTTTCTACAGTAATAGTTAATTGTACCATGTCATGAGTATAAATGTCCAAGGGAAATTTTCTCTGACACCTGAGGATATCCTCCTCCTCACACAGGCCACCTCAGTCTCTGAAGAGTTGGGGGTTAAAGGGAGTTCAGGTTCATAGCTTAGTCCAGTTCCTACATGGTATAGTCCCACCAACTACCATGTCCAAAGCACCCCTTGGACTCAAGTCCCAGGCACCCTGGCTCTCGGGGCTTCCCTTCTGGTCTGGCAGCAGTATGACTTGATTCTTTCCCCAAGGTGTCCATGGCTTGGGTCTTGGGAGCAGGAAGAATCCTCAGCCTGTGCCTAGAACTCAAATGCACCAACAAATAGCTCCTACCCACACCCTAAGCCTGTTTCTGGAGGGACCTACATTGGGGAGGGAAAGAACTCAGCTCAGTTCACAATATCTATGCCCTGTGGGTAAATAGGACTTTCACCTCCCATGGACACAGTTAGAAGGGGGGGGGGGGAAGAGGGAGAGATGGAGAGAGACAAAGAAACAGAGAGATAGTCAGAGACAGACAGAAAGACACAGAGACAGAGACAAAGAATGAATCTTTGTCTGGTACTTTACAAGGAACAGCCTATTTCAGCTTTGCACTCAATAGAGAGTGACCGGTCCCATCCCAGTGTAACAAAACACAGAATAGTTTCTCCCTGACTCAGGCCCCTGCAATCTCCCACATGAATGTCTCCATGATACAAAAGACAAAAAGCAAAGCCCCTTGTCCTCTCTCCATTTCAAATATTTGCTTCTTTGCTAAATAGGCAGGGATGCATTTTGAACCCAGTCCTTGTCCCCAGTCTAGAACAATCCACTGGGGTCTCTGGGCAACCATGAGGGATCTCCTTTCATCTGTTTCCCCAGGGCCCTACAGGATGGAATCACATAGCAGCCAATGGTGCAGGGCCATACACAGTCTCATAGACTCAGAAGAAAATCACAATCATCCCTAAATTCAAAGTTTTGTAGGCTCAGTAAACCCAGGAACATTTTACAATCATGACCAACTATTACTGCCTGTTTTTCCTCAGCCTTTCAGGGCCTTTCTCAACCCATTCTCTCTCAAGCAAAAGAAAGAACAGAGACAAAGAAAGTTGGATACTCCTCTCTGAGGGGAGGTCCCTCTGAGCTTTCTAAACCACAAGGAACTCTCTCCACAGGGAGATCATTTAGGCCTGGGGCTTCCCACTGACAGGTGGGGGGACCTGTTCTCTGGCCCAGACTCAGAGAACTGGGGCGAAATGCCTGGACTGACACTCTGCTGTCATGCACTGAGGGGATATGGAGCAGCTAAGGACTTCTCTCTGGGCTTCTGCCCACATTCTAGGCACATCAGTCCAACCACAAATATTCACTCACTGAGTTAGGAGCACCTGAGTTTAAGTCTGGGAGGAGGGTGTTGTCCTCCACACTCATAATGAAGATGGGATATGTGGAGTGTGTGGGGGAAAGATAATGAGTCCTATTTAGGAGATGTTGAGTTTAAGATGTCTACTGGACATCTAAACTGAGATTTCAGGGAGGCAGGTGGAGATCTGACGCTGGAGGTCAGCAGACAGATTGGGGCAGGAAAGATAGACTTGAGAATCATCAGCAGGGAGACAGTAATTAAATCCATGGGTGCTGATGAGATGACCAGTGCAGTCCTCTAGAGGCAGAGGAGAAGAGCTCTGGGGACAGAACCCTGAGAGACACCTGCAGTCAGAGGGCAGGATGTGACTGAGGATCCAGCAGGGAGGTGGAGAAGTAGCCCTCAGCTAGGTAGGAGGACCCCAGGACAGAGAGGGGGGTCCTGAGAGCCTAGAAGGATGAGGTCATCTAGTTGTGGAGTATGATCAGCAAAGTCAGAAGATGCAGAGAGAACGATGAGGAGGATTGAGAAGAAGCTATTGGACTTGGCAGCTAAGTGACTGTCTGTGACTTTGGAGAGAGCAGCATCAGTGGGGTGAGGAGGTCAGGAGCCAGACTGCAAGGGGTTAATAAGAATGGGTGAGAACAGGAGGAGGAGGCACCTCTTATAAAAGGACTGTGGAGGAGTCTGGCTACAAAGAGTAGGAGACACACAAAGAGCCAGGTGCTAATTTGTCCCCATCTTACAGAGAGGGAAACTGAGGTAGACAGAGTCAGTGCCTTGCCCAGGTCCCCAGTTAACTAAGTGTCTGAGATCAATTTCACACTTGACTCCTGCTGACTCCAGGACCAGAAGTCTTCCCACTGCGCCCCTTAGCGGCCGCATGAACATAGGCATGTGAACTGAGAACAGCTGGTGTCCTCAGGAGACCTGGAGCTGTCCAGGGTAACCTTAGCCCAGAGCTCCAGGAGAGTAGCCCAATGCAATAGATGCAAAGGGGCAAATGGTCCCAAATTGTAGAGAGCTTTGAATGCCAGGAGAAGTCTGATTCTCACCCAGATGGAAGGAGAAAATCACTAAAGACATCTGAAGAGAGGAGTGGTTTGGTCACTTCTGGATATAAAGAACATGAGCCTGGAGCCCAGGCCAAATGGGAAGGGGGATTACAAGTCACTGAAACTCTCTCAGCCTCAGTTACCTCATCTGTACTACAGTAATAATAACTGGCATGTCTGTAGCCCTTGGAGGTTCGCAACGCACTTGACAAAAATGGTGCTCTTTATCCACAGCTGGGCACTTTTTCTGGTGTAGCTTTACCAAGGAACACACTGAGGCAGGCAGAGGTTGAGGGCTTGCCCCAGGTCACACAGTAGGGAGTGTCTGAGGCTCACTAGAACTCAGGTCTTCCTGCCTCCAAATCCAGTGCTCTACTGATCCCCCAGCACCTCCCTACTCCTAGGGTGGTTAGGAGGGTCATGGGAGATCAGCTATGGAAAGTGCTCTGGGAATCTGGGAGCCTATAGGACTACTGTCATTGTCATTATTCCTGGTATCACCATTATCATCAGTACATTGTTATCATAAGGAGGGCTGTTGTGAGGATCCAGTGAGATAACAATGATGAAGCCCTTGGCCCATGGTCTGGCACACAGTAGGTGTTACAGGCATGTGAGTGATTCTTATGATCACCATGTGGTAGGTGTCATGGTAAGCACTGGGGGGAAAAAGAAAAACCACAACATGATCATTGCCTCAGGGAGATCATATTGGGAAGGGAGAAATAACCTGCAAAGAGTCACAGATGTCAGACAGAAAAGGCCCATGGAGGCATCCTGAGGGGATCTAGCAGCAGGTGTGAGGTAGAGAGAACCAGGACTGACCTCCTACAGAAGGAAGAACTGACCTGAGTCTGAAAAGAAGCCAAGACAGCCAAGAGGCAGAGGTGGAGAGCAGGGATAGCACCCCAAGCAGGAGGTACAGCCAGTGCAAAGACTCAGAGGTGGGAAGATGGAAAGTAGTGCCAGGTGTGAGAAGAGGAAGGCCAGTGTGACTGGACCATAGTACATATGAAGGGAATTAACGTGAAAAGGCTGGTCAGGGAGGTTGGGGCCACATTTGGAGGGTGTACATCTATGATGGCATTGGTATTTCATCCTAAAAGTACCTGGGAGCCACTGAAGTTTTTGAAGCAGATAGTGACATAGTCAGACCTCCCCTTCAGGAAAAATACTTTGGCAGCTGAGTGAAGGATAAATGGGAAGGGGAGAGACTGGACATGATACCAGTGAGAGGCTATGGCAGGTATTTCAGGGGAGAGATGAGAAGGGCAGAAAAGAGTGGGGGCTCCCTGAATGGAGGGGAGAGGTAGGAAGTGAGAAGTGTTGTGGAGGCACAAACTTCTGACAAGAGCCTACCTTTGTGGGAGGAGACAGGAAGGAGGTGGGGAGGACACCAGCGCTGTGATGATCCTCAATAGAAGGAGGGACATGTGCAAGAAGAGGGACTGGAGGATGAATTTTTTAGATAAACGAGATCCTCAATGTCCAAGAGATTGATATGACTGGGTATCAAATGATGGGAAGTCTCTAACTCTCAGTAGGATGATCTGGAGAATAACATGAGGCATGATTTCTAATACAGCTTTAGCTTTATGAGGAGGATGGTGACTACTACTGTTACAGGTAGAAGAGGCAGCAGAGGTGGCCACTGGGCCTGGAGGCACCACAGACCAGAGTTCTACCATACCCTCAGATACGTAGCAGTTGGTGACCCTGGGTACTGCATTTAACCTCTCTAACTCAGTTTCCTCAACTGTAAAAAAGAGATAGCAATAGCACCTATCTCATAGATTTTTTGTTAGACTCAAAAGAGATAATATTTTTAAAGCCAAAACACAATATCTGGAACATAGTAGTCACTAAAACAAGAATTATTTCCTTCCCTCTACTAATGTGATGTAGGTATAATAGTGTCATAATCTCCATTTTACAGATAGATTGATGCTCAGGCAGCTTTGATGGTGTTGGTTTGATGGTGTTTGGGAAAAGGGCACAAAAAGGAGCCAATCCCTTTAATCCAGGCTCCTTCAGATCCCCTCACATCACCATCACCATTCATCTGTCTAGCTCAGAGGGACATATGATAGTATCTGTAGCCTCAGGTGGGACGGAGACTTGCTATGGTAGAGCTCTTAAAAACATATCTAAAAGTAACAAAAAGGAGGCATGATGATGAAGTAAATGCAAGGACTCACCTCAACTCTACCTAATTCCCCTCCAAACAACTTTAAATGACACCTAAAAATGAATTCTGGAGTGGCAGAACCAACTAAAGGGTGTAGTGAAATAATTTTATGCTCCATGAGAACTTAGAAGGGTGGGAACAAAATTTGTCTCACTGGGGTATTGGTATACATTATTAAGTCCAGCAGCAAATGATAGAGAAATTCCATTTTAAATAACTGTAGACAATACAAAATAAAGACAAGACAAACCCAGGAGCTATATGAACACAATTACAAAATACTTTTCATACAAATAAAGTCAGATCTAACCAACTGGAAAAATATCAATTGATCATGAGCAGACTGAGCTACTCAATATAATAAAATGACAGTTCTGCCTAAATTAATTTATTTATTCAATGCCAATAAAACTACCAAAAACTTATTTTATAGAGCTTGAAAAAGTGACAAAATTCATCTGAAAGACAAAAGGTCAAGAATACCAAGGAAATCAATGGAAAAAATGCAAAGGAAGGTAGCCTAGCCACACCAGATCTAAAACTATACCATTAAGTCTTAATTCTCAAAAGCATTTCATACTGGCAATAAAATAGGATGATGGATCAGTGAAATAGATTAGGCACACAAGACACAGTAGTCAATGACTGCAGTAATCTACTGTTTGTAATCTCAAAGATTCCAGCCTCTGGGATAAGAACTCGTTATTTGACAAAACCTGATGGGGAAACTAAAAAATCATATAGCAGAAATGGGCCAACATTTTACAAGCTATACAAAGATAAGTTCAAAATGGGTAGGTATATTATTGTTACATAAAGAGTTATACTATAAGGAAATTAGGAGAGAAAACAATAGTTTACCTGTCAAATATCAAGAAGAGAAAAATGTATGAATAATTTTTATTACAATAAATTTTTAAAAATTTACACAAAGTCAATGCAAATAAGATTAGAAGGGAAATAGGAAACTGGGAAACAATATTTATAGCCAGTGTCTCTGAGAAAGGCCTCATTTCTCAAATATATAGAGAACTGAATCAACTTTGTAAGAAAACAAGTCATTTTCCAATTGATAAATGGTCAAAGGATATGAACAGGCAACTTGCTGATGAAGAAACAAAAGCTATCTATAGTCATATGAAAAATGTTCAAACTCACTTTTGATAAGAGAAATGAAAATTAAAACAGCCCTGAGGAACCACTTTGCACCTTCAGACTGTCTAATATGACCAAAAAGAAAAGTAATAAATAAAGTGAAATGTGGGAAAATTGGAATACTAATACACTGTTGGTGGAATTGCGAACTAATCAAACCATTCCAGAGAGTAATTTGAAACTAAGCTTATAGGGCTATAAAACTGTGCTTATATTTGATCCAGCAATACCACTACTAGGTCAGTATCCTAAAGAGCTCATAAAAATGGAAGAAGGACTCAGAGGTACAAAAATATTTATAGTATCTCTTTTTGTGTGGCAAAAATATTGGAAATAGAGCAGATGCCTATCAATTGGGGAATACAATGAGTTGTTGTGTATGAATATTATGTAAATATTCTACAAGAAATGATGAGCAAGCAGATTTCATAAAAACCTGCAAAGACTTACATGAACAGATACTGAGTGAAGACAGCACAACCAGGGGGACATTGTACATAGTAACAGCAACTTTGTGTGATAACTGACTTTTGTAGACTTAGTTCTTCTCAGCAATACAACAATCTAAGACAATTTCAGAAGATTCATGATACAAAATGCTATCCACATGCAGAGAAAGAACTATGGAGTCTGAATGCAGATTTGAAGCATATTACTTTCTCTTTTTTTCTTTCTTATGGCTTTTCTCTTTTATTCTGATTCTTATTTCATGTCGATGATCACCTAAGGGTCAAGCAAACCCCAGCCCAGGAGCCTGGGTTCCCTCTGACCTTGTAAGTGACTCACGGGCAGTGGCAGAGTAGAGGCTACTACAGCTCCCCCCTCAAGGCACTTGATGGCATTTGTTGCCGTCTTGTCCCTACCCCTAACCCTCCAGCATCCAGAAAGCTTCTCTCCCTTCTGACCGTATGGAGCAGTAAGGAGACAGAATGTCTTGTCTCCAAGGGAATCAGAGGAAGCAAAGGGATTTGCCCAAAACTTGGCCTGCAGTAGCAGCTGGTCTAGAAGTAGAACTGTATCCGCTGGGCTCCCAGCCACACAAACAAGCACTCTCAATACTTGGCCAATCTTGTTCTCAGATTTCCTTCCGTTCTATCCCTAGAATGCCAGAAAGGAGCAAACTCAGTGATTGACCCTACTCAGCTCATTCAGGCAAAGCAGGGGGAAGACATCACACTCTCCCATGAACTCTCCTCTAAGATGGATGCTCGGGACATGATTGTGAACTGGTTCAGAAATGAGACCCTTGTGCTCAAGTACCCCAATAAGGAGAAGCTGGAGGGATCCCAGGGTGCTGAGTCCCAGAAGAGGATGGAGCTGCTGCAGCATGACATGACAAAGGGGAAGGTGACCTTGAGGATCCAGCAGGTTCAGGTCAATGACTCTGGTCAATACACTTGCTGTGTCCAGTCACGTGACAGTTATGATCAAGGCCACATTGAACTGCTGGTAGCAGGTAGGTCCTGCAGGGTTTATAGGTTTCTTCTCAATCACAGAATGTTAGAGCTGGATGGGATTTTAAAGAGCATTGAGTCAAAACACCCCATTTAACAAATGAGCAAAATGGGACCCAGAGAGGGGAGGGACTTTGCACAAGATGATGCAGTTTGGAAATGTCTGGACTGGCAGTCAGACTCGGCTCTTCTCACTCTGTATGTGACCATTTTCTTCTCTCAGACACATCCCGTGGATCCTGCTTGTGTGAAATCACAGACTTTGAGAAAGGGACAAACTCACTTGGGAAGTAGATCTTAACAACTGAGTTGCTCCAAGCTGTTCCTCAAACCCTGTTGCAGTCTTGGTTCTGCTCATTTCCCTCTGCATCATTTCATATGTCTGTCCTTGGCCCCTCCTGAGGCAGCCCCTCCCATCTGGGCCAGCTCACCTGAGCAGGAAGGCTAAATAGGCCTCTCTCCCACTTCTAGCTCTTTTTTCCCAATTCAGCCTCTGGGGCCACAAGAAAGAAATCAGGCCACTGGCCCAGGACATGGGTTCATCTGGTGAAAGTCAGAGATGGGTCTCTAAGCAGATGAAGGGCTGTCTCTCTGTGCTCCACAAGCAGACCCTGCAGTGTCATATGGTTCACAAATGTCTTCACAGGAGTTAAGCTCATATTCCCACCTAGAATGAGCTCCTCAGGGGCAGTGTCCACATTGTTTGACTTCTCTCCCATGCTTCTTCCCTACCCCAAGGCCCTAGGACAGGTCTGGGCAGGCCCATAGAAGACTCTGTAGGAACATCTTACCTTGATAGAAAAATCCTCCTCTGTAGCATTTTAGGAAGTATCCTCAAGCAGAGAGGGTACATTTCTGTTCCAGGAATCAGATTTAATCCTGACTTTTGGCATCATCCAGCCTCAAGAAAATGTCCCTCTCACCATGGTTATAGCTCAGAAGATAATTAACCCCCTGAAAATCTGCCCTTCTATAGAACAGAGCAGTTCCAATACATTGTAGGTGCAAGGGACCTTATTTGCCATTTAAGTTCAAGCTCATTTCACTTTTGGGTAACTGAGGCCCAAAACACCAAAGGAACTTATTTATCCTAAGTGCCTGAGAAGGACTAGAGATGGGATCTGACCTGAGCTTTCCTGACTCCAAATCCAGCTTCCACTTTTCTTTCAAGGGAGGGTCTCCATCTTCTCCTTTCACCAATGCATCTTGCCCAGGCTGTCAGATTCATCTCCCTAAAACACAGCTGTGGTCATGTCAGTTCAGCTGCTGAAGAAACTTTCATGGCTTCTTGGTATCTCAGAGTCTTCCACGATATGACCCCACCATAACTGTCCAACGTCATGGCCCCTCTCTCTACTCTACTCTCCATGGTGCTAATGAGGACAGTGAAGCCCTGGGCTCCTGGGAGGTTGGAAAATGGGAAGATTACTAAGACACTTATAGAGACTCCTTTATCTTTGAAGAATGTCATCTCTGGAGTGGACCTCAGAGGTCATCCAGGCCCCTCCTCTGTTTATACAGGAAGAGACTAAAGCCCAGTGATATTTCCAAGTTCAGTTAGTCACCAAGTGACATCGTCAAAATTTGAAACAAAATTTTCTGATTTTTCAAGACTGGGGATGCTTCTTCTCTCCTGTATCATGCTGCTGTCCCCAGTCCCCTCCTGTGGTGAAACCAAGGCACAGAGTGGGCAATGGACCAGGGTGACAGTTTAGTGGAGGGCTGCCCCCAGGCTGCTGAAGTCCAGGCTGCTCAGCTAAGAGCCAAAGAGTTTCTCAGTGGGTATGTAAGAACCAAACCCAAAATGAACTTCAGAAGAGAGGAATCAGGAGACCTGGACCCCAGTCCTGGGTCTGTCATTACCTCCCTGTAACACTTTGAACATGCCTCTTCTCTCTGACCTCTGGCCCTCTGTCTAGTGATGGTGCTGAACTAGATGCCTTCTAAGGTCCCACCATCCCTGAAAGTCTCTGAGTTTGTAGCGACACAGCTGTGAGATGGTGGGACGAGGCCTGAATTGAGAGTCAGAGGACCCAGGCTTCAGTCCTGGGACTTACAAGCTGAAGGATGCAAGGCTTTTCCCTCCCATTTTCCTTTCTGCAAACTGAGGCAGCTGGGCTAGATTCTCTCTAAGTTCTCTGCCAATTGTTACATTCTCTTCTCTGAAGTCCTAGGAAAGCTTGGTTTTGGGGGAATGTTTAGATGCTGCGGGGGCAAGGGAGGAAGATTGAGTCATCAGTGCACACAGCCACTACCCTTGTCCAGGATTTCCTAAATCCTGATGCCCTTTATGCTCCCACCCCTAACCTGGGCCACAGGGATCAGGGTCCAGGGTTTCCCTTATCTGATTCCCAATGCTTTGGGGTCTCTTTTCAGAGAATCGCCAGAGATCTCAGAGGACACATACTATGATTCTTGCTATATTCTTGATGGTCTCCATTGGTTCCCTCTTTGTGATTTATTTCTACCAAAGAAGACTCCAGAGAACCAGAGGTAAGAGAAGGCCCTGCCCTTACAACTAAGTCCTTCTATTACTCACCAGACCCTCTGATAATTGCTGTGAGAGAGATCTGAGGTTCCCCTGCTTTGCTGGACTTGGACACCTCCCTTGGGTCTGAACATTTGGTCTGGCCCGGGGCTGAAGGATCTGGGCTTTGCTGCGGTGACAGAGAAACTCCTCAGTCGTTCTTGTGGTAGTGGGATTATGTCAGATGATTATCCACTGGGGTTCAGCAGGACAGTCTATTGGGGAAAAACCTCTTAGCCATGTTTTTACCTCAGTATAATCCTCCACACACCCTCATCCAAGACCTGGTTTCTGAGTTACTTTCTAGGTCTAGGTGGGATGGGGATTGCAGGGTTGCCCTTTGCCAGGTAGCCTGTTCCCAGAGCTATTCCCTTTAATCCATGAATGTGCATTGGGTCTCAGGTACCAGCCATGGTCCTCCTGGGATGTCCCAGTCTCCTATTCCTTACTCTCAGCCACCATGGCTTCATAGCCTAATCCTTTCCCAGGCTGACCCACCCACAAGCTGACTCAAAGAATTAGTAATTTTGCAGTAAATAAATTATTTTAATCAATTATTTCTAGGAGTCGATGGGACTTTCCCTCATTTGAGTCTCACTGGTGAGTGAAATGATTATGTCTCTCTTATATTAATAACTAATTACTGGGATTAAGATTTTTTTTCTTTTTCTTCATTCAGAAACACACTCCTGTAGGTTATTCAGTCAATCTTTCAATGACATTACTAACCTTGCCCAAAAATTTACCCAGTCAAGACCATCTTATCTAGGTGGAATTGTTCCCCTACCCAACTAGAAAAATCTTACAAAGAGAATGTAATTCAAGTGAATTTCAGCCCATTATGTTCTACTCAGACAGGCTAGGAGGGTGGTGGGTGGTGATGGAGGTGGTAGGGGTAAGATCTTTTTGTACAGATTACTCAGGAGTATTCTGGCTCTAGATGAATCTCCCTTTTTCCATGAGTTACAGAATCAAAGTCAAGTCCCCTACAACCTCATTAGAATAGGCCTACCTCTCATTATAATATTCATTCTCTCACTAATTGTTAACCAATCAGAGGTGATTTGGAAATAATCACCTATCTACATCAAGAGGCCTCCAGAAATTGACTTTGGTTTACCACAGGAAGCCAAATCACCTCCTTTTATTAATTATTCTCTAGCCATCATTAATAAAATGATCAGTTACCTAGAACCTGAGCCTTTCAAGCTTCTCATGCCTCAACCTTGTCTGCTCATTGAAGAAACCTGGTCTCAGGTGACAGCTCCTCTCCCCAGTCTCCTGCAGCCCTGTTCCTGTCACTGCCTTCTTGCTTCCAGCTCCTCTGTCCTGAATGAGGCAGCCTCCTGCCCATGCTCCTGCCCTTGTAAACTGAGGCCTGAGACTGAGAAGGCATAGCTGGGCTTCCTCCAGGAGTCATATTCTGAAGGCATCTGGAACCTACCAGGAAGCCAGGTCCCCTTGATTTGTCACCTGTTGTTGTTATCCCTTCAATTGTCAGGCTTTCTACCTCACTCTCTGCTAGGAAGATTTATTTCTCCAGTTGTACTGGTCTTTTCAATTTCTATTTGTTTTAGAAAACAATTTATTTCTATTTTAAATATTCCCTTAATATTTTATTAGTTTATATCACATATTTTTATCTTCTCCTTAATTTGGTTATTATGGAATCCTTTCCATTTTATTTTCTTACATTCTGTTTGGGTGACCCTGGCCCAGTCACCTACCTCTCCTTATTCTCTGAGACTAGAGGTATCAGAGGAGGCACAGCAGCATTGCTACTGGAAATTCCTACTCCAGAATTCCCTAGACCAAAGAAATTCCAACCAGTTTCCTTATCCCTTAAAAAATCAGTTATATTTACTTTTTTAAATGTTGCATTATTTTTAAGAAATCTTTTAAGAAATCTTAAATCCATATTGTTTTATATGGTTTTGTTCCTTGGTTTTGTTTTGTTTTCATTTAAAAAGGTATTGCATTTGTTTGATCAAGACACTGCTAACACTTACAAAACAACTGGTTTTGTTTCATTGACAACAGGAATGGTCAGCAATGCCAGTGGCTAACAGGAGGAGCTCAGAGAAGCAGCAAGGATCAGCAGGGATAACCCCTGCCTCTCCTGAGGACCTCCAGCTTTCAAGGGCTGCCAGCTAGAGACTCTATCTCTCCTTTAATGATACAGGAAGGGAAAATGGTACAGCATAATTACAGGTCAGCACCTGTAAAAACCCCTTCTTTTGTGCCCCCTTTACCTCCCTGGTACCTTTAGCAATAATGAAAGTGTAGTCCTTCTGTCTACTACACTACCCTGCCCCCAACTCATCATCAAAAACAGTAGATTGCAGCCTAAGCAAACCATAGAGAGGCTGGAATCTCTGACCACTTCTGCCTTTCCATTTCTTCTTTGAGCTTATTACTGACTAACCCTCTGCAGAAGTGAGCATTTTACTCCTCTGGTGGCATCATGGAAGATAGAGACTTCACAATTTGGGATTTTGTTAAGAGTTGCCTAGAATGAGATTTCTGCAGAAGCACCCTGTTCCCAAGAGAGAATGGCCAACTCAGAACTGGAGAACTATGGATGGCCATGCCAGGCTGGCCAGGACATGTGGAGCCACAAAGCCACCCAGTGCAGATCCAAAGTTCATCTGAAATATCTGTTCAGAGGTTCCACACTGGGTCTTTGCCTTTCAAAATCAGTGAATTAATATACATTAAGTACCTATAATATACCTGTGTAAGTAAGGAGAATTTCATGGCTGTGGTTATCTCTAGGTGTTAGGTAAAAGGGCTTTTTTAGATGATAGTTTTAATTAATTTATTTTTAGTTTTCAACAGTCACTTTTTTTAATTTTTAAAAATTTTTCATTTATTTTAAGTTTTCAACATTCATTTCCACAAAATTTCGAGTTCCAAATTTTCTCCTCATCTCTCCCCTACCCCTACCCCAAAACACCAAGCATTCTAATTACCCCTACCACCAATCTGCCCTCCCTTCTAACATCCCTCACTTCCCTTATCCCCATCTTTTCTCTTGTCCTATATGGCAAGATATCATTACCTATATTTCTTATTTCCCAGTGGTATGCAAAAACAATACTCAACAATTGTTCCTAAAACTTTGAGTTCCAACTTCTCTTCCTTCCTCCCTCCCCACCCATCACCATTGGGAAGGCAAGCAATTCAATAGAGGCTATATATGTGTAGTTTTGCAAATGACCTCCATAATAGTCATGTTGTATAAGACTAACTATATTTTCCTCCATCCTGTCCTGCCCCCCATTGCTTCTATTCTCTCTTTTGACCTTGTCCCTCCCCTAGAGTGTTGACTCCCTCCTCCCATTGCCCTCCCTTCTATCATCCCCCCACCCTGCTTATCCCATTTTCCCCTACTTTCCTGTATTGTAAGATAGCTTTTCATACTAAAATGAGTGTGTATTTAATTCCTTCCTTGAGTCAAATGTGATGAGACTAAGCTTCATGTTTTTCATCTCACCTCCCCCCCTTTTCCCTCCACTGACAAATCATTTTTTGCCTCTTTTATGAGAGATAATTTGCCCCATTCCATTTCTCCCTTTCTCTTCCCAATATATTCCTCCCTCACCTCTTAATTTTATTTTTTTAGATATGATCCCTTCCTATTCAACTCGCCCTGTGCTCTCTGTCTCTGTCTCTGTCTCTTTCTCTGTCTCTCTCTCTCTCTCTCTCTCTCTATCTTTCTGTATGTGTGTGTGTGTATAATCCTACCAACTACCTAGATACTGGAGAAAGTTTCAAGAGTTACGAATATTGTCTTTTCATGTAGGAATGCAAACAGTTCAACTTTAATAAGTTCCTTGTGATTCTCTTTCCTGTTTACCTTTTCATGCTTCCCTTGATTCTTGTGTATGAAAGTCAAATTTTCTATTCAGCTCTGGTCTTTTCATCAAGAATGCTTGAAAGGCCTCTATTTCATTGAAATACCTTTTTTTTTCCTTTGAAGTATTATACTCAGTTTTGCTGGGTAGGTGATTCTTAGTTTTAGTCCTAGTTCCTTTGACTTCTGGAATATCATATTCCATGTGCTTCAACAACTTCATGTAGAAGCTGCTAGATCTTGTGTTATACTGATTGTATTTCCTCATTACTCAAATTGTTTCTTTCTAGCTGCTTGCAATATTTTCTCCTTACCTCCCTTTCTCCTGGTAACTTTAATTTGGCTACAATGTTCCTAGGAGTTTCTCTTTTTGGACCTCTTTCAGGAGGTGATCTGTGGATTCTTTCAATATTTATTTTGCCCTCTAGTTCTAGAATATCAGGGCAGTTTTCCTTGATAATTTCATGAAAGATGATGTCTAGGCCCTTTTTTGGTCATGGTTTTCAGGTCAATTTTTAAATTGTCTCTCCTGGATCTATTTTCCAGGTCAGCTGTTTTTCCAGTGAGGTATTTCACATTATCTTCCATTTTCTCATTCTTTTGGATTTGTTTTGTGATTTCTTCATTTCTCATAAACCCAGGACCCTGCCCTCAAGGAACTTTTTCTGTAGTAAGGAGATAACACACAAATAACTACAGTGACCAAGGATATAGGGACTTCTGTTGCCAAGATGCCAGAGAAAAGTAGGAACTTCCCTGAACCCTCCCAGAATAAGGCAGGAATTTCCCTGAGCCCTCCCAAAGTAAAGCAGCAACTCTCCTGAGCCTTCCAAGAGTAAGGAATGAGGAAGATCTAAGTTCATGTTCTGCCTCAGACACTTCCAAAGCCTGGGCAAGTCACTAAACCTTGTTTGCCTCATGTTTTTCAGCTGTCAAATGAACTGGAAAAGAAAAAGGCACACCACTCCAATATTCTCTTCCAACAAAACCCCATATGTAGACTATCTGATAGTCCAGGTCTTTTATCCCAGTTCAGGCCAGAGAGCAGGTCCCCCCAACTTGTCAATGGGAAGCACCAGGTCTGAATGATCTGCCTGTGGGGAGAGCTCCATGTGGTTTAGAAAGCTCAGAGGGACCTACACTTCCATCAAAGAGGAACACCCAGCTTTCTTTGTCTTTGCTTTTTTTTTCTCTTGAGAGAAAATGGGTTCAAAAAGGCTGAAGCTAAACAGATAATAATGGTTGATGATTATTGTAAAATGTTCCTAGGTTTACTGACTCTACTGAACTTTGTATTTAGGAATGATTGTGGTTATCTTGTGACTCTGTGGGATTGTGCATGACCTTACACCACTGGCTGCTGTGAGATTCCTTCCTGTAGGGCCCTGGGAAAGCAGATAAAAAGAACTCCTTCATGGCTGCCCAGAGACCCTAGAGGATTTTTTTCTTAACTGGGAACAAGAACTGGATTAAAAAATGCTTTCCTGCCTATTTCATAAAGACACAAATATTTAAAATGGAAAGAGAAGGAGAAGGGGGCTTTGCATTGTGCCTCAGATGACCAACATAGAGGGACCCATGTGGGAGATTCCAGGGGCCTGTGTCAGGGAGAAGCCATTCTGTGTTTCCTTACACTGGGGTGGGACCGGTCACTTTCTATTGAGTGCAGAGCTGAAATAGGCTACAAGTCATTCCCCAATTGATAAATGGTCAGAGGATATGAACAGGCAGTTTTCAGAGGAAGAAATTAAGATATCTTTAGTCATATGAAAAAAGTGCTGTAAATCACCATTGATTAGAGAAATGAAAATCAAAACCACTCTGAGATACCACATCACACCTATCAGACTGGCTAACATGACAAAACAGGAAGATGATAAATGTTGGAGAAGATGTGGGAGAGTTGGAACACTAATTCATTTTTGGTGAAGCTGTCAGCTGATCCAGTCATTCTGGAGAGCAATTTGGAACAATAACCCAAAGGGCTGCAAAAACGTGCATACCCTTTGACCCAGCAATATCACTTCTAGGACTGTATCTCCAAGAGATCATAAAAATGGAAAAGGTTCCACATGTAAAAAAATATTTATAGCAGCACTCTTTGTGATGGCCAAAAACTGGAAATCAAGGAGATGCCCAGCAATTGAGGAATGGCTGAATAAATTATGGTATATGAATGTAATAGAATACTGTTGCACTATAAGAAATGATGAACAGGAAGACTTCAGAGAGGCCTGGAAAGACTTATATGATCTGATACTGAGTGAAAGGAGCAGAGCCAAGAGAACTTTGTGCACAGCAACAACCGCAGTGTATGAGGACTTTTTGTGGTAGATTTAGAACTTCACTGCAATGCAAGGACTTAAAAAATTCCCAGTGGTTTTTTAAGGCAAAATGCCTCCTCATCCAGAGAAAGAACTACAGAATTCAATCACAAATTGTAGCAGATCATTTTCTTCTGTATTACATTTTAGTTTGTTATATGATTTCTCCCATTCATTTTAATTCTTCTATACAACATGACTATGGTGAAAATGTATTTAATAGGAATGTATGTGTATAACGTATATAAAATTGAATGCTGTCTCAGGGAAGGAGGGAGAAGATGGGAGTAAAGGAGAGGGAGGGAGGGAAAGAAAAAATCTAGGTTGTATGGGAATGATTGTGGAACACTGAAAATAAATAAATAAATAAATGATTTTTAAAAAGAAGAAGGTTCTTTCTCTCCCCAATACAGACCTTGTGCCCCTCCAGAAACAGGGTTAGGCTGTAGGTAGGAGTTGTTCCTTGGTCCTTTTCACTTCTAGGCACAGGTTGGGGATTCTCCAACCCACCCACATCCATGTCATGGAGACCTTGAAGGGAAGAATCAAGGCTAAATGCTGCTGCCAGACCAGAAGAGAAGCCAGGGTCTCTGGAACTTGAGTCCATGGTGGGCTTGGGAAGTGGAACTTGGTGGGAACTATACTATGTAGGAACTGGGCTAAGCTATGAACTTGAACTTCCTTCACCTCCCCAACTCTCCAGAGACTGAAGTGGCCTCTGTGAGGAGGAGGACGTCCTCAGGGGTCAGAGAAAGTATTATGTGTATAATTGTTCTCATGTCATTGTACAATTACTATTACTGTAGAAAAACTAATCTGACTATTAGGTGGTTACATGGGATAAGGGAACAGAAGAGCCTCTAAAATTGGGGGAACATCATTGTGGAGGCCATGAGCCAAAGATGAAAAGTCTGGATACCCCAAATTACATGAATGATACCAGGGGATCCTGAGGGGCAGAAAAGTGACAGACCTGGCCTTCAGGGAGTGGGGACCTGGGTGGTCCCTGTGACACAAATACTAACCCACAAGGTACTTATGAGATTCCAGTGAGACAATGAATGGAAAGGACCTTGGACACTCTAAAAATCTGTGCCAATGACAATATCTGAAGGTCCCTCGCAGCTCTAGAGAAAACCCATGACCCAGGTAGGACCTACCTGCTACCTTAAGGTCAAAGCTGGTTTCATTGTAAAAGGGGCCTTTCTGGAAATAACGTGTACAGGCCAGTTTCAGAGAGCTGGACCTGGTGGAAGATGATGGTCACCCTCCCCTCAGCCATATCCTCTCTCAACATTGTTGTCCTCCCTTGGAATGCAGCAGCCTGGATGTTCATCTCCAAGTCCTTGTGGTACAAGTGTACAACCCTTGGGCCTCTGACCCACTTCACAGTCATTTCTCGAGCATCCATCTTAGGGGAGAGGCGGCAGGGGAGCTGGATATCTTCCCTGATCCAGGCCAGGATGGGCTGGAGCAGAGGGCCAGATACTGTGAGTGTACCTGTGTGGGAAAAACAGCAAGGAATCAGAGAACACCCAGGTGGAGGAATGAATATGAGCAGGGGTCAGGGCAGTCAGGTCATGGAGCTCTGAATGTGTTCCCGACCAGGTACTCCTCTGCTGTTAGTGCCTCTTTGGTGAAATCATTTTGGAAACTGTAACATATTGTGAGATGGAGATGAGACATTCTCCCCTTCACTCCCTTGTAAAGTCAGGGAGCCAGGGCTCTTTCTCTTTCTCTCACTCTCTTTCTTTCTCCTTCCAGCTGTGTCCTTGGGAGGGGAAAATCCTATCCCCCCACACAGCATGAGTTCCATGAACTGAGCTGGGTAAAGAAAGTTCTTTCTCTCCCCAATCCAGTCCTTGTGTCCCTCCAACTGAGGGCTGAAAAGTCTGGGGAGGAGACAGAAAGGCAACAGTTTCTTTCAGTGGCCCCTGGAGTCCCCAACCTCTAACCGCGCCCCCCACTGAGACTGCACAGAGATAACTTCCTATAGCAGAAGAAACTTAGGCTTCTGGGCTGGTTTTGGACTTGCCCTCATCCTGTGTCTGTGCAACTGAGAGCTTTAGAAAGTGATTGGGCCAGAGATCCTACCTATGTCTGTGAGAGAGCCCTGTGTGACAGCAGTACAACTCAGTGGGGAGGAGGTGTGTGACTATAGGAATGTGGGGGGCTTCCAGGGTATCACTGTAGTGCTGGCATCCTGGCTTACTGGACCAGGAAGGAAGAGACTTAAGTTGAAATGTTAGATCTGCTAATGAATAACTGTGACTTTGGAGAAATCACTAGACCTCTCTGGGCTTCTGTTTCTTCAGTAAAATAAGAGGATTGAACTGAATGATCTCTGGGGACTTTTCAAGCTCTAAAACTATGATGCTATCTTTTTATTCCCTTTACGGAAGCTAAGTGGTACAGTCAATAGAGCACTAGTCTTGGAATCAGGAGCACTCATCTCCATGAGTTCAAATTCTGCCTTAGACACTTTCTAGCTGTGCTACCCTGGTCAAGTCACTTAGCCCTGTTTGGGCAAGTTACCTCATCTATAAAGGGAGCTGGGGAAGGAAATGGTCAACCAATCCAGCACCTTTGCCTAGAAAACCCCAAATTGGGTCACAAACAGTCAGACTAAATGAAATCAATCAATAAAAACAAACTTCCCTTGGGTTGTATGTGTCACTGGGGAGACTCATTGCAGCGATTTATTGCAGAGCCCACATAAAAGCTGGATTTTTTTTCTCTTTGTCAGAAATGGAGAAACAGCTGGGCCCTCAAATGACATATTCTAACTTCTCTATTTTCTTGTCTGAGTCTGGATCAGAAGACATGGGACCCTTGCATCTGTGGAGGGCATTTATTCTGACAACCTCATTCATACACATGTCCAGAAGGCAGGTCCTAGTATGGACACCAGCATGCTCAGAAGTCTGACCATCAGAGGGAGCCCTGAAGGGGAAATGCTCAATGCTGGGATTAGAAGGCAGAGCTTCTGGGAGGCAGATGGCACCAGATACTCATCTCACTGATGTTGCTGGTCCTGAGCCTGCTGGGATCCTGCCTCATCTTTCTAGCTGAAACCTCCATCCAGGTCCTCTCTTCCTAAGTGCCCTGTATGTGGCATCTCCATGGAAAATTCTGGGTCCTGGCCTGTCTTGCCCTGAGGTTTTGCTCCAGATCCATCAGTCTTTCTCTTCCTTCCCCAGCTGTGGCTTTCCCTAAGCCTAGGGCCTTAATCACCAGCACATGTTGGTTCCATTGATAGGGAAGAGGAGAGTTTGGGAAGTGCTTTGTTGAAACTGAAGGAAACTGCCCAGATATTAGACTTTTCAGACCTCACTGAATGCCTCTTCTTCCCTCTGGATAGGATCAAAGTCATAGAAGTCCTGTGTACCCCAGGGAAGCAAAATTCTGGGATTCCTTACTGGACATTAGAAGATTCAGATTCATACCCTACTTCTATCATGTCATGTTAAGCAAATCCTCACCTACCCAACCTGTGTTGTCTTACTTGTAAAATGGGCCTGGGGTTAGGTCAGATGATATATAAATGTCATACTAGCTCTAACGCTTTATGACTCTCTGGTTCTCTATATTGTCCAGATGGGAGACGAGAAAGATGTCTGCTGACCATGAATAGTCAGTACTTTAGTTGCTGGTAAGTGTGCCTTACAGAGGCAGAAACGTGAACACTGCTTCTTTTTATTCTTCTTTTTGTCCCTAGATTTATGTCAGTGCCAATCAAAAAGGATCTTGGTAGGAAGGTTAACTCTTTGTGTCCCAACCTGCAAGCAATTTAGGGTAAGCGTATTCATGGGAGGGCCCAAAAATGAGTTTGGGAAACATAGACTCTTAAGTAACCATTTCATAGAAGCTCTGAGGGATTTTTATCCCCTAGCATAACACCAATACAATATTCACAGTGCCTACAGTGGCCATGAGTATCCCAGCCCAATTCTGAATCACGAAATCCAACAGACTCTTCACATGGAAGAGAGAACCAAAATGTGAGAGACAGTAAAGAGTTAACTTTCCACAAGAGTTGTTAGTCTCTGAAGTCATCAAGAATAAGTCAGATAATAAGAAAGCTAGCAGACTGCAGGTGGGCTCAACCAATCAAGAGAAAGATAGTGGCCTTCAGAAAATCACAAAATTTTTTATAAGAAGATCCAGGTCTGAAACTGGACTGAACCAATTGGGGAATACGACCAGAAATAACCAGGAGAAAGTTTTTCTTCTTTGTACTTGCTTAATAAGCTACCTGCATATTAACTTCTCTGCCCTAGGGGGAGAGATAGTATAAAATTAGGCACATATGTTGGGGGGGAGGGAAGAAAAGCATATCAAGGAGATATGTAGTAGATATGTAGAGAAGATGGAAAATGAAACCAATCTGTCTTCTTGTGGGAGGATCTGTCTTGAACTAACAGTATACAGCTCATCTCACTTCTGTACTCAGTGCTCTTCCTTCCTAAGGAAAGATGAGCCTGCTTTTGGTCAAAGGTGTTCAATTCCTCTTAACTCTGCTGTAATAAATTTTCCTTGATATCTATTAGAGTCACATGTGTTTCTAACACAAAACAATTATTCAGACACCAAAAAGGCAAATCCATCATGGTAACGAAGACATTGATACACAACAACAACGCAGGGGGCCACACCAGCCCCATGCCTTCCCTCTGCAAGGTTTCCCACAAACCAGCTCCCTTAAACAAAGCACAAACAGGCTCTCTCACTCAGGTCAGCCAGCTGCCTGCTTGCCTACATCCTTCCTAGTTCTGACTGCTTTCTGACCAATTTTCTCTAAACTCTGCTCTAGCTCTGCCTTTTCCTCTTCAACTCATTCAGCAAACCCCTCTCACCATAAGTTCCATGTCACTCAGGCTTCCATGTGACTTAAGCAGGTCACATAGGCCTATTAGTGGATGGGAAAGATCTTCCCATTAAGAAAAAATACATTAACCTATTACACAAAAATACATTAACAATACACCTAGTCAGATTGTTATTTGGAACCAAGCATCCCCAGGAAGCACTGAACCACAAATAATGAAAAAAAGGTAGCCAGTCTCAGTTTGTAAAATTCTGATGGCTTTTATTGAATGCCTGACTAAGTCTGGTGGCTCAGGATATCTGATCCCAGAGAATGAAGTTACTTTGAATAACAACATTCCTTAGAATTCCAATCAGTTTCTTGAATGTGAGCTTATAGCTCTAAAACCTATCTTAAGGAGTGCCCAGAAATCTCCCACAGGTCTATGTGGAGGATTTTTTCTCTCAGAGTCCCACTAACTCTCAAGATATTTTTCAATTGACATGCAAAAGGGTTACTCAAAGGAGCAAGAAAAAAAAAGCTAGGTGAATCAGGCAGCATTGGAGTTCCTGCCTTTATTTTATGCATACACACACACACACACACACACACACACACACACATTCACAAACTCATACCCTCACACACCCACCATACACATACACATGTGTGTTTGTAAATATATATATATATATATATACATCTCTATATATATGTATATATATACATACACATACACTTATACATATATGCCTATATATGACACATATAGGTTAAATATATAGTATACATTATATAGATGCAATATCTGATTAAATTTGCCAGCACAAAAGCATGGATTTTGTGGATTATTCCAGGTTGGCAACAATTTCATGGTTTTCCTTTATCATGAATATTTAATATGATTTGTTAGTAGAACACAGAGAAATTTAAAGTGCCAAAGTTTAGATGGATCCTCAAAAATATTTGAAAGCTCTTCTATATTGATGTCATAGATTCCTTATATTTTATACAACAACATCAAAAGTTTCCATTCTCTTCAAGAGTTGAACAATAAGTTAGTCTCCTACTTTCCTAACAATTTGAATTCATACTGTGAAAGATCCCTCTATTCTATATCTCCTCCCTTCAGGGCCCAGTAACACAAGGGCGTGACTCTGATAACAGAGCCCTTGCCTTGTCTAAATTTTATACCTCAACTAGTGGTACAACACAGGCCTCTGAGTGCAACAGGGCTTATGGAGCAATAAGTGGAGCATGGCAATAAGTGGTTTTTGAATTGATGCTTTAATTGAATTGAAATATCAGTTGGTAATGATATGTGGAGGTGACAGTGGCAGAGACCAAAGTAAACTTACCTGAGCTACGATCACCAGAAAGCACAAGGCTGAGATGTATGAGGTATAAAGGCAGAGTGGGGTTGTTGTAGGAAGCTAGCTGGTGATTCCACTTCATGGTCCAAATCATGGCTCACAAGAACCCAATCAGGGAGATGCAAAGAACAAGCAAAGATGTTGTCAGTGAAGCTCAAGGTAACAGGATCAAAAAAAACATTCCCACTGATCTTTTAGCCCAGGAATCAGGAGTGTTTTATTTCAGAGTCTGGGTAACCACACATAGAGAGCACAGATACTGTGGTCCAGTTTATGACCATCCCATCTCATCTCCCTTCCTCATACAGATCTCCCAGGTCAGGCTGATTCCCACACACCCCATATTCGTTTCAACCACCACAGCTCAGCTCAACCTGTGTTTTCTAGCCTGTAATGTTCTCCCTGCTCCTTTCTACTTATTCAAATATTTCATTGTCTAACTCACTGGGCCACCTGCTCCCTGAAGTCTTGTCACATGAACTTCTGCTCATTGATCTTCTCTCTCTGTATTTCACTTCAGGATCTCAGCAGCTCACATGGATTCAATAATTTCCTCTCTGCAGAGGTCTCTCAGCCTCACTGACCAGCCCTAACTCTCTCCTCACCTCTAGTGCCTGTTGGACACTCTGACCTGGATGCTTCATAGACACAATTAGCTAAGTCATTCACAGTTCTTCATTGAACAATATTGCTGTTAGTGTGTACAATGTTTATTTAACTGTTTCTGTTTATTTAACTATGCATTAGTTCATGAAAATGTTTCCAGATCTTTCAGAAATCATCCTGCTTATCATTTCTTATAGTACAACAATATTCCATTACAATCATATGCCACAGCTGGTTTAGCCATTCCAGAATTGATAGGCATCCCTTTGATTTCCAATTCTTAGCCACCATAAAAGGAGCTACTATAAATTTTTTTTATAAAAAAGTCCTTTCCCCTTTTTGAGATGTGTTTGGGATATAGACCTATTCTTGAACAAGGAGAACATTATAACATAATAAAAACATATTTTCAAAACATAAAGGAAGGAAAAAGTTCAGTTAGCAATTTGTTCCATCAAAGGGAACAATAGTCACAACTCTCAGCACACTCTTAGAGAATAATTTTCTTAAAGCCATACAATCCTTCTCTTGTTATTGCTTTTAAGGATCTTCTTTTTCATCTAGTTAAAGGTAAACTCAGAAGATATTGCCATTAACTGAAGTATTCAAGGAGACTTCTTATTTCCTGTCATATTAACCTAATCTAGTCAATGTCGGTCATTCAAATTATCACTTGGTTTAGTTAGCTATATATCTACTTGGGCTTCAGATTAAGTCACCTGCCCCTGCTTGGAGTCTTCACTGGGCAGAGATTCCTTCCCCAAATCATTCAGCAGACACAGAGATTGGTCCCCACTGAGAATCTCAAAGAGTAGATAAATCCTGCGCTGGGAAGTCTGGAAGTTACTTCTCTGGCACGTTACCAAGGCCAAGAAGATGGAAAATATCATGATGACATAGCATCCTATCCAAAAAAAAGTAGGATTTCCTGAAGAACAGCAGCACCTACGGTGAAGGGGAAGGGATCCTTCTGAGTTGGAGTTGCCAGTGTGGTTGCTGTCCAGTGCTGAAGTCCTGAGTGTTTATCTATTTTGCAGTCTGAAAAAAAAATTGTTAAAACAGCACTTACTAACTAATCAAAAGACTTCTCGGTTATACCACATAGTCTGAGACAAAGCAGGAAAGCCTGTGTGCTCCAATTTCACCAGTTCCTTGACATTTTAATCTCCTTTTCACAAAATTTGCCAAGCATCTTCCAGTCTCCCAAGCTTCTGTTTATATTGAAAGCATCAAACAGAGGCTGGAAAATGGGATGGGAAGAGAAAAATAAGAATCTCTAAAAGTTAATTAAATGCAAAGAACTATGTCTAGTGCCATTAATAATAGAAAGATACACTGTTTTAGTCCCCTGGAGTAAGATAAAGTCCGCTTCTATTTAAATGAGCAACTCTTAGGACAGATTAGTTTAGGTAATTAATGGAAGTGTCATCTGCTCAAAGCTATATTTTGCTGAAAGAAAGAGGACTAAAACAGGATTTATGTTAATGGAAATTTTAATCCCCTAATCTCCTAACTCTGGCAATAAGCAGAAGAGCTGACCTCAGACTAGCATTCCTAAAAGTCAGCCACAAGTAACTAACTAAAATCCTTTGACTTGCAACAATCTGAACCTGCTACATACCTTCTGATTCTAATATCAATAACTGATCTCAATTATTAAATGTCTTCACAAAGACGTTAACTTGTCAGGATCAATCTGGAGATGGAGAAAATGTTAATAATGTAACTAAAACATAAAACTCATCTTTAAGGAAATTCCATCAGTTTTGATAATCACACTTCTTCAGTTTTTCATTTTTGTTTTGTTTATAGGTCAGTGAATAGATCCCTATGTAAAAGACAGGAGTAAATAACCTAAAGCCATCCTTGCCCAGCAGACCTAGAAGAGCTGTATCATTAATGATCTTTCCAATATACTTCTCAAATTTGCTAGAATGCTGGCACCATCTCGTGGGGGAAATGAGCAACTATCAAAGATTGGGCAGATCAAAATGCATCTGTGAGGAGAGGCAGAAGAAAGACCTGGGTTCATATCCTGCCTCTAACACTTACTGGGTGATCACATGTTAATCACTTAAAATCTCTGAGCCTCAGTCTTCTCATCTGTAAAATCAGGAGATGGATTGGCTGGACTATGAAGTCCCTTCTGAGTTTAAATTTATGATCAATAAGTGAAGCCTAAAAAGTAAGGGATGGGAGGTGAAGAATCAGTATGACAAAGGAGGATCATGATGCTGTCTGGGAGTAGAAGATAACAATACGCAGCCACCCTTCAGGAAGCTTGGATCAATGTTTGATGACACTAAATTTCATTCCAAATTTCATTTGGAAAAAATAGCATACCAGCAGGAAGGGCAGTTGGCAGGGGTGTGAACTTCACTGTCTCCTCTTTTCTGGGGGTTCTACTCAGGAAAACTATAAGTCAAAGGGACTATAAAGGACCCAAGGGAAGAGAGCTCAGGGATAGAAAGGTGGGAACTCTCACTTGTCTAAGAAACCCCAAGTTCTTTCCCTTTTCTGGGCAATCCCACCCAGGATAGTATTTTAAGTTGCAAAGTCAATATGGCCCTGGAGAAAGGAGATGGAGATGCATCAAAAATGAAAGGAGGTGCTAAGATTCACATTCTTTAGGAAATAAAGCTTGGTTTATGAATTCTGCCTTATAAGTGTGAGTGTGAATAAAGGAAGTTGATGTCCACCTTTTGGGAGCTGGCTAAAGAGGGCTTGCCATTTTACAAGTGAACAATCTGAGGCTTGTAAGGGTTGAGTGACTTGCCTGTGTTCACCCAGCTAATATGTGACCAGGACAAGATTCCAATTCAGTCATTCCTGATGCCAAGTCTAGGACTCCACTCATCTTAGTGCAGAATTTGAATCCAGGTCTTCGTAGCTGGAAACCCACCCCTCTATCTACTGTGAACTCCTATTCCTATCCAGTGCCCCTGAAAATGAGGGAGATAGATGTCTCTAACCAGCCTCCAGATACCCTGAAAAACCCTATCCCTTTCATTCCCTCTTTTCATATAAGGTCTGAAAGGTAATTAGTTTCTCTGGTGAGGACACAGACTTGTCACATCAGGAGTCCTGGGAAAGTCCTCCCCTCTCCCACAAACTATTCCCTCACTTGCTCAGCATGAAATCCTTTTTTCCAGAGGGTGAGGCTTTTCTTTCCACTGTAAGAGATGAACTTCAGTATGCAAGTACTCCTAAGAGGAAAAAAGGGATTTCACATTAAGGTATAAGTGGCTCATGTCAGAACATTTTCACTTGGAATGATACATCTAGAAAGGAGTATAAGGATTATCTCCTTTCCTAAGAGTAAGAAGTGATGAAGGATTGATGAAAAGGTTACAGAAAGCTCCATTGGAGAAAGGGCATATTTGTGCAAAAAGATTTATAGCAACTCTTTTTGTGATGGCAAAGAATTGGAAATTGAGGGGATGCCCATCAACTGGGGAATGGCTGAATGAGTTATGGTATATGAATGTGATAGAATACTATTGTGCTATAAGAAATGATAAGCAGGAATACTTCAGAAAAACCTGGAAAGACTTACATGAACTAATACAAAATTACTTGAGCACAACCAGGAGAACTTTTTATACAGTAACACCATTATTGTATAATGAAAAAACTGTAAATGACTTAGCTCTTCTTAGCAACACAGTGATCTAAGACAATTCCAAAGAACTCATGATGAAAAATTCTATCCACCTCCAGAGAAAGAACTGATGGAGTCTGAATGCAGATTAAAGCAGACTGTTTTTTGCTTTCTGTATTTTTTGTGTTCTTTTTTCCTTTTGGGTCTATGCCTTCCTTTACAACATGACTAATATGGTAATATGCTTTGCATGATTGAACATGTATAATCTATAACAAATTGTTTACTGTACTGTCTCATGGAGGGGGTAGGTGAGTGAGGGAGAGAAAATTTGCAATTCAAAACATTTTTCAATGAATGATTGAAATTGTCTTTACATGTAACTAGGAGGAAATAAAATATTACTTAAAAATTGTGTTTTGGTCCTTCATTTTCAAAGAGGACCATGACATCAGAGAAATGATGACACGACTTGCACTTGACTTTGTTTTGAGTGAGGGAGGGCTGTGCAAGGTCACCAGTCTCACTCTCTCTCCCTGAACCATCTGGATCCAGTGACCAGATATTTGTCAGGATGACTGGAGATGGCCCAGGATTCAATGGGAGACCTTGACCTTTTAGGCTAAGGCCTTTTCAGGTATTCACTTAAGGTGAGATAATGCCCATTCAGTGCACAGGCCTCTTTAAAAAAGTAGTCAGGGGGATGGCCCCTTTAATAGGATCTAAATATGCATGGTTGAAATAAAACTGGAGAGATAGGGAATGATGTGAGAAATATTGCAGAAATTAAAATGCCAAAAAAAGAAAAAAGACCCACTGGAGGTAGGGAGAACACTGAAGAAAAACATGACTAGGTTCATAACTTTTATTTGCAATATCACTTTTTTTAGAGTTGTTCAGGGTCACACAGACAGTAAGTATTTGAGGCAGGATACAAACTCAGGTCTTCCTGACTCCGAGACCAACCTACTTACCAATATCCCTTAAGAAATGGTCTTACCAAATTATTGTTGATGCCACTCCCTGTGGGCCATCCTCAGACCCCAGGGATCCAGAATTCCTGGCCTCTCCTCCCTTAGTAGTGGACCACTGGGTGGGAAGTCAGAGGGATGTCTCTGTCGTTCTGCCAGCAGAGGAAAAGTCAGCTGGATAGTTATGTTGCAATTTCCTTTTGCTCCAGGACATTTAAGGGGTTGAGAGGACCATTTTTTCTTAAAGAGAAAAGGATAAATTGTTTATATTCTTGGCCTTGGAGACTGGGATTGCAGAGCTGATAGAAGTAGAGATTGATGGAGTCCTTTGGATACTCACTTCTGAAGTGCTGTGATATAAGGTCTATCCATTAACATCACAGAGAAAGTCTGATATATGAAAGAAAATGACTTGGCTCTTCAGGCTGGCATTAAAATAAAACTCCACCAGTAAATCATCCAGGATCAACAAGCATATATTGAGTGAGCTAGAAAAATGTTAGTCACCTGTTACTGGGAAATGTTTGGAGAGATAAGTGACCTTCACTTCCATTCTGATCAGGGAAGAGTTGGACTTCATTACCTCTGACTGTGATTATGTAATCAAGTTTTGATCATGCCCAGATCACCTAAAATGGAGGCATCAATGTGGGAAAAGTCAGGACAAGACATTCTGTGTCTCCCTAACATGTGAGCAAGATATGCCTCTTTCCCTTGATTGTACAACTTTGGCTACATCTTTAAAACCAACAGCCTGGATCAGCCCCTTTCTCTTTCCAGTTTCAGCCTAGGGTGAATTTTCTATTCACCCACTGCATGGGTACCATGCACTGAGTTGGGTGTGGGAAAGGTAGGTTTACCACCCCTCAACACCTGCCTTTGTCCCTGTGGCCACTGGAATTGGGCTAGGGGTTCTGGTCTATTTCATTTATCTTTTTCACTTCCATGCTTAGGCTGTGGAGTCCATGACCTGGGAGCTTGAGCACTGGTGATCTTAAGAGCCAAGATTCCAGGCTTATATTGCTGTTATTCAAGCAGGGAAGACCTGAGAAGCCATAGCACCAGCATGGAAGCCAAATGGGGCTTTGGACTTGGAATTTGGTGGGACTATGATATACAAGAACTAAGTGAAAGTATGAACCTAAACCCCATCCTTTTCCCAGAGACTGAGTTAGGGTAGAGAGATGATGCCCTGCAGGTGTTAGGAGAGATGCTTGTAGATTTGTTCTTGTCATACCTTTGAATAAATATAACTTCATAAAATCTAATCTGACTCTGCAGTAGTTAAATGGAAGTGGAGTGTTAGAATCCCTAAAAATTAAAGGAACCTAAAAGTAGGGTTTTGAGGGAAAGGTAGTGAAGAGATTTCCCCAACTCTGTTAAGAGTACCAGAGAACCCTGAGGGAAGGGTAAAATGTAACATACTGGGCTCTTGGGCAGTAAGGTAGTCACTATTACATGTGCATGAAGTTACCCAGCACAATCCAAAGTGATGTTGGCTCTGACGTTAAATATGTGAATTTAGGCAAGTCACTTCATCTCTTTAGGTTTCAGTTTCCTTACTGTAAAATGAAAGGGCTCAACCAGTTTAAGCTCTCTTCTAGTGCTGATATTCTATGATTTTGATAACTCACTTGCCATGGGTCCAGATATGAGTGAAGGTAAGCAGAAACAAGGCTTTCTACAGAACTTTTTTCAGGGGCAGCTACGTGGTCATGTGGACAGAGTGCCTGGAGTCAGGAGGACCTGAGTTTAAATTCAACCTCCAGCACTTAGTAGTTGTGTGACTTGGTGAGTCATCTAATCCTTTTTGCCTCATCTGTAAAATAAGCTGGAGAAGGAAATGACAAACCACTCTAGCATCTTTGCTAAGAAACCCCAAATAGTTGTGTCATAAAGAACGAGACACAACCAACTGACTAAACAACAGAGTAGAACCTTTGCCTAGAATTGGCCCTTTAAATCAAAGGTTTGAATATCTGAAAGGAAAGGGCAAGGGAAGGATATGAATAGGAGGATAATCTCAGGGGCAGTCTTTAGGGGAAGAGTTGTTTTTGCTTTGTTTAGGTCCCCCACGCCCAATCTCTGCTATGCTCTGAACTCTCCATAGTCCTGAAAAAAATCCATTCCGATCTGATCCAATGGCATTCTTATGACATTTCTATGGATTTTTCTTTTACCATATCACAACTGATCTTTACAACATCTCGTGAGGAAAGCAGAGCAGGAAAAATTGACCCCATTGTATAGGTTAGGATATCATTTCTTAGAAATTAAGTAATTTGCCCATGTTCTCACAGCAAAACAGGATTACATTATGGAATTTTAAACTGGAAGGAATCATAGGGATTGTGAGATCATAATAGAATTCAGAGTTGGAAGGAGCTTCATCATCTTTCCTAACCTCCTCCTTTTTATAAAGCCTGGAGAAGCAAAATGATTTGCCCAATGTGACACAGCTATCAGAGTGTGCACTTGAACCCAGGTCTTTAAACTCCAGTGTTTCTTTTTTCACTTTCACACCACCTCGGAACTTCTGCATCTTCAGCCTTTGCCAGTTCTAGAGGAAATGTTGTTTTGGACACTTGTCAAACAATCTTCTGATCCTCATAAGCGAGCACCTACATCAAACATTTATAATTAACCACGGAGGTATGGACATTTCTATGGTCCACATTCCTGCCCAGCAGAAAATGCTTTTAAATGGCTTGAGGAATACTGGACCTGGACCATGGGAATAACAGCTGTTGGTCTGTATCCTAATAGGAAACAGAAATTAGGATAGCAGGCTAAAAACTAAGAGGAAAACACAGGAATGAATTCCGGGTTACAGGGAATGTGGCATAAAATGGAATTGCTACAGAATGAAGAAGATGACATCACTAAACACTATGAATCAGTCATATAATGTATATTAAGTCCCATAGCTCAGCAACACTAGAGGAAAGTGTGGGATAGAAAAAGCATTGTATTTGAAGTCAGAGGTCAGTTTCAAATTCCATATATGGTCCTTAGCAGTTGTTATTTTTGGCATGTCTTTCCCACTCTTGGGTTTTCCATTTGTAGAATGGTGATAATCTACCTATTATACCTACCTCAATGGGCTACTGTGTATATCAAATGAGACAGTGTATGTGTGCATGTGTATGTGTGTGTGTGGTGAGAGAGAGAGAGAGAGAGAGAGAGAGAGAGAGAGAGAGAGAGAGAGAGAGAGAGAGAGAGAGAGAGAGCATTTGACAAATTAGGAGGTATGATTTAAAGGTCAGTTGTTATTCAACAAAAATTTAATAGGCAACTATTTGGGCGAAGAAGAGATGCAAACCTGGATAAGGTGGGCATAAGATACACAGAGAATTATAGTGGATAATATTATGTGAAGAGTGAGCCTAAGTGCTGAAAAAATGTTACATGAAATCCCAGGGAGAAGTTCTTAACCAATTGTAAGGGTCAGTGAAAGCCTCCTATATGAGTTTGAATTGTGCTTTAAAGGACGAATAAGAAGAATTAAACCATTGAAGGGGAAGTGGGCACTACAGTCATGAATCATCAAATCAACAAGCATTAAGCAAATGTCATATATATGTAGTGCTGATTCTTGGGAATACAATGAAAGGCAAAAACAGTTCTTGTCCTCAAGGAGTTTACAGTCTAATGGGAGAGACAATATGTAACCAGCTATATTAAAGCAGGACAGATACATGATAAATTGAAGATAATCAACAGAGAGGGGAAATAGCTAAGGTTTCTTATAGAAAATGGAATTTTAACGAAGACTTGGAAAGCCAGGAACTGGAGAGGAGGAGGAGAGCATTCCAAATAAAGGGCACAGCCAGCGAAAATGCATGGTGTCTGGAGACAGACTGTCTTGGAAGGAACAGCAGAAGAAAAACAATTCTATTTATGAGAAAAAGTACTATTGGAGACTGTATGGCACAGAGGAAAGAGCACTGGATTCATAGCCAGAGGACATGGGCATAAATCCCAGCTCTGCCATTTAAAACCTGGGTGACCTTAGGAAAAATTATTTAACCTCTCTGTATATTTTCAGTAATCCTACAGAGGATCAGCCACGTACAAAAGGCAGTTATTTTATCAACCCCTACTGTTGTCAGAACAACATTATCTATAAAATAATAATAGCAGAAATAGCGATTTGTTCAAGGATTGTTCTACTGGTACTCAACTGTCAAAGATGAAACTATAATTATACTGAGAAGGAAAAGGAGAAAAAAACAAGAAGAAGGAAAAGTGGCACATTTGTTCTATCTCTGTTTGAAAGACCAGCAGGGTCAAGACTATGCACAAGTACACAGCAGAGAGCAAAGAAAGAGCTCCAGTCAGTCAGTAAACATGTATTAAGTGCCTACTGTATGTCAGACACTGAGCTAAGCTTCACGTGCTTGATTTTCCCCATGGTAGCAGAAAATGAAGACATCTGGGCTATAGATTTGGGAGCCAGCTAACTAAGTTGAAAGGGCCCTAGGATCAGGAATGGTACAAAGTTTCAATCCCATCAACTCCAGCCTTTGCCCTATATCCTAAGTCCCTACCCTGTTTGGAGGGCAGCTAGGTGGTGCAGTGGATAGAGTACCAGTGCAGGAGTCGGGAGGACTTGAGTTCAAATCTCACCTCAGGCACTTGACACTCACTAGCTGTATGACCTTGGGCAAGTTACTTAACTCTAATTGCCTCATCCTGGGTCACCTCCAGTCATCCTGATGAATATCTGGTCAATGAATTCAGGTGGCTCTGGAGGAGAAGTGAGGCTGGTGATCTGCATGGCCCTCCCTCACTCAAAACAAAGGCAAGTGTAAGTCATGTCATTATTTCTCTGATGGCATGGTCTTCTTGGGCAACAAAGGAGGAACACACACATATTTGGTCAACTACATACACCAGGCAGCCAAGTGGCATAATGGATGGCCTTGGAGTTGAGAAAACCTAAATTCAAATTCTGCCTCAAAGGCTTACTAGCTGTCTGACTCTGGACAAGTACCTTAACCTCTCCTGGTTTGAATCCCCATAAAGTTGGTCTTTGCTAATGTGACCTTGGGCAAATCATTCTGATCTCTTAGAGCTTCATTTTTCTCCTTTGTAATAACAAGGGATTGTTCTGGAATTTTTTTTAAGGTTCCTTTCTAAGATATACCTTATAGGGTCCATGAGCTTGTTTCTTAAATATTTTGATAACTATATTCCAATATAATGGCTTCCTTTATCATCCTGTGTATTTTATTCATTTAAATGCATTATTCAGAGAAGGGGTCCAACTTCACCAGACTGCCAAAGGTATCCATGGCACACAAAAAGATTAGGATCCCCTGCTCTCAGAGGCCATGCCAGCAGAATACAAGTGCTGGAAGACCCTGCCAAAAGCTTCAAGAATGGGCCCTGTGGCAGACTGTATTTGTCATTTGAGGCTAAGCATAAAGAAACTCATCCACAGAAGGTTGGCCACCAGGAGGTGAATGTTTTCATTCGGAGCAACTCAATTAAGGCCCAGAAGGATTGCAATGAGATTGAGAAAGTACTAGTATGGTCAATATGAGGAGTCTTTGAAAAATTAACATGTTGTCCATCCTGATGACTTTGTCACCCCCACACACTCCCCTGCTATGGCCAGTCTGGGCCCTGAGCCTCTGATTCCTAGACCACTGTGACTAGGAATGGTATCCACGATGTGAGATATCTCCACATGCCAAGTCTGAAGGGTAATTGGAGTAATCAAAACCCAGATTCCCAGCTAGGGCAGGAATCTCTTCTATAAAGCCTGACTGGAGGCGGGGGTGGGTGAGTCTCTCAGACTCCACCAGAACACTCCTAGTGATGAGGCAGCCTGTTCTAATGTTGGATGGCTCTGGCTGTCGGAAAAAGTCTTCTCTAGGACTCAGTCTGACACAAACATACACAAACAAATCCCACACTCCCTCAAAAAGGAGGGAACTATTGATCCTGTTCAGTCAAGAAAGGGACAGAGATATAGGAGGTAGTGCAAGTTAGAAGGAAAGGCGTTCCCATCTAGGAGTTTCTTCCATTCCCTGCTCTTTGGGGAATCCTTAAAATTTGTTGTCTTGTTCTTTTCCTTGAGACTTTTGGTGTGTTTACTCCATTTCCTGTTTGTCTTTGAGTCTCACCAATGGTTTATCTGTTTGGATTCTGGGTTTGAGGTACAAACCAGGCACCACTATGGAGGACAAGTGCCACCTGGAAGCTTTGTAAACCATTCCCCTTCACCAGGATCTGTGGTTGTTTATCCTGGAGAAGATATTGGGATGCGCAGGTGGGGGATGAAAGGTATATTCAAGCATTCATTATTTGTTATTTGGAAGAAGAATTAGGTTTGTTTGGTTTAGCACCTGTGTGTAACGGATGACAAATTCCCATTTGTTTCCTTCATCAGCCCCAAGCTACCTCCCCAAGTTTCCACACCCTGGCCAGCCCTTAAAAGAGATCCTCTCCAGGAATTTGATAGAAAGAAATAGATTTATTCTCATGTACAAAGCAATCAGCCAACAGGACCATTTACAACATCTGCACAGAGCCCTACATAGTCAGATACAAAAACGAGTCTCTCTAAAGGCAACTCAGAATAGATAAGGCAAATGAACCCATTCTCTCCCCACCCCACCCCACCCCCCACCCCGAACCCTCCCTGCCCAGCTCTGCCCCAGCCCAAACAACATCCACTCAAGACACTGACAGAGACAAGACAGAAAAAGAGAGAAACGGGATAGGGATGGGAGTGCTGAATCTTTGTTTCCTATGGCATCTCCCCAGGACCTTGGACGGTGGCCAGAGGGGGAGACAGGAAGGTGGGGGGAGGGTGTATATGGCCTTCAGGATAGAGAAGAGTCCAGTCCCAGCTGTGGCTGAAGCCACAGATATGCAGCAAGGCCCAGAGGGGCTCAAGGACTGGGTCCCTCTCTCTGGATGGCTGCAAGAAAGGGATGGAGATCCCAGGCCTGAGAAGCTAATGATTTGTCTGGGGGATGAAAGTGGGGAAGGGACAGAAGGTCCAGGGCTCCTGCTCACTGACCAGGGTCTGTACTTAGAAGTCTAAGAAGTCCTGGTATGATGGGGATGTGCCCTGGTCCCTAGGATCCACTAGGACCAGTGGATATCTCTGGGAAAATTGTCAAAGTGTGATGAGGCCTCACTTCTGGGTCTCCACAATGCCACAGAAATGTGGCTATGATGTTAGAGACCACCAAGTCCAACCCTCTTCCCACCCACCACTAACCTGTTGTATAGATAAGGAAACATCCACCTCTAAATCTATGATCCCATGATCCTATGAAACCCAGAGAGGGCAAGGCTGCCCAGCTAGTCAGTGATGGAATCCATCCCAGAATCTAGGTCACTTCACTTCCTATCCACTGTCCTTCCCACTACTAGAAATCATATTGTCTCTCTGGCCACTGCCCAGTCAAAAGCCCTTTGGTGGGGGAAAAGAGAGGAGGACACTTGGTTCTCTACCCCACTTCTAGCCATGGTCTGCATTGTCCTCAAAGTCTGAGCCTCGATGGTGGGAGGAGGTACTGGCCTCTTCCTTGGGAATGGCTGAGTCTCTCTCCTGAACTTTGGGGTAGACTGCAAGCTCAGAGAGCTGCCTCATTAGAGCAGGGTCAGGGCTATCAAAAGAGACATGGCTCAGGATGGGTGGAAGAGGAGGTCTGCGACCCCATACCCTGTCTTCATAAGCGTTAGTGTGGTGCCCTGGAAAGAGCAAAGGACTCAGAATCAGGAGAGGTCTAGGCGTGGACCCTGCCTCCCATGTTTACTTGCTGAGGAGCCCTGGGCAAGTCACATAACCTTGATGGCCTCAGCCTCTTCACCTATAAAATGAGATAACTGTACTTGCGCTACCTGCCTCGGAGGCTGGTGGTGCTGAAAGTGCTCTGTAACCTTTATATGGGACAAAGCATGGCAGAGGAAAGAACCTGGACCTGGGAATCAGGGGACCTGGGCTCAGATCCCAATTCTGCCACTGCACCACTTCTGTGACTTTGGACAAGTCCCTTCCTCACTCTGAACCTCTATAAAAGAAAGAAATTGGACTGGAGGATCACCTCTGTCCTCCTGATTTATACTTCTCACCTCCCAAGTCAGTAATAAACTTGATTCTTTCCTCTTCTCCCTGCTCCTCACCCCTCCACCATGGCTCACTCAACCCTTACAAGTTCAGATCCATATTGGCCACAGGTCTCCTTCTCAAATCCCCAGAGATCCAGAAGGAGCCCCAAGGCAACAGAACTAATCAGGCAACATTTGGAGAAATCACCTAGGGAGAAGGTGAATTATGAGTCAGTCTGGAGAAAGATCCAGCCAGAGGGGCAGATGCGATCTAAGGCTTCCCTAGAGAGAGGGATACCCAGGGCTGATGCCATGTCACCCCCAAGGCCTCCTCAGTTTCTGGCTGGGGAAGGAGGCAGAGAGGACAGAATCTAGAGTATTTTAAATAAACATGACCGTCCAAGCCAGAAACGAAGGACGAATTTTACAAAGGGGTCTCTGGGTTAGGGGTGGAGGGGTGAGGGTGAGGGGAGGCAGGAATGTCCTTTCTCTTTGCTCCTTCTTTTCCTGCCCCCGGAGGGAAGGAGAACATCTCTCTCACTCTTCCACATCCAGCTTGCAGCACCCATTGACCTTGTCACCATCATCACATGGTTCCCGAATGTCGTATTCCTCATCCAGGAAGTCCAGGGAGTTGTTGCTGGGCAGGCCTCGAATGGTGAACTTATGGGACACCTTGGTCCACTGTTCCCGGTTGCTGGCAACCCGCTCATACAGTTCTGCAGCTCTGGGAAACAATTCTTGCAGCAGCCTGTGGGGTGGGGGATGGGGAGGATGGGACTGAGCCAGGACTCCCGAAGAGCAGATGCACCAAGGCCCAGGCCCCAAGCCCATAACCACATCAAGGGAACATAGCTGTAGAGTAAGGGACAAGCTACACGCCCCTCCAAACCTGCTCCCTCCTGACAAGCTATTCTCTGTCACCTCTTCATCCAATCAGCCTCCAGCTTCTGGTCCTTCTCTCCCAACATCTCCACACCCACCCCCTCTTCTCTACCCCCATGGGCCCCAACTAAGCCAATTCCTCCTGCCTAGACAAACGGCCTGTCCTATTGCACAGCCGCCTCATACATTACCCACCTACTTCCCCACAGCCCTTAGGAGAGAAAGTCCTTAGAGTCCTACACCTAGAACTGGGAGAGAGCTCTGAGTGCATCTAGTTCAATCCCCTCTCACTTTATATATGAGAAAAAGAAGCCTAGAGAAGTTCGATGACTTGTCCAAAGTCACACTGGTACTAAACAGCAGAGACAAGACTTGAATCCAGCTCTTCTGAACCCAAATAGTGTCTACTTCCCACAGCTCCATACTCCCTTCCAGACTTCGGCCATGGCCCTCTAGGCTGGTCCCAATCTCATCTCCTCCTCCCAACCCATCTCCACACCATACAGTCCATCTGCTCAAGGAGAAATGAATGATTTCTCTTTCCTTTCCTGAACCCTTTCCTGAACATATCTCAAACTTTCTACTTTGCACACCTTTATCCAGGTGATATCCTCAAGCCTGGAATATCCTCCCCTCCCCATCACTACTTGCTAAAATCTCACCCATCTTCAAGATTCAGGTTAAGGGTTACCTGTGCAATCTATGAAAGCTTCCTTGATCACTACTACCCCTAGACAGAAGTGATCCTTTCCTCTTCTTTGCCCCCTACAGCCATGCATCTAACTCTCTCGTTCCTTCCTACCTGGTATAAAATTATGTGTACGTGCCTTATCTCCCTTTTCCCAACCTTCCAATACTAGACTGAGCTCCCTCTGTCTGTCTGTCTCTCTCTCTCTCTCTCTCTCCCCCTCCCTACCTACTTACCTCCCTCCACATCATCGTATCCCAGCACACATTAGTCACATGATTGAGGTTTGCCAAATTGAATCCAAGAGAACTGCTGCCTCCCAACCCCCTCCCAAGTCCTGAGTACAGGAAGGCAAGGCTGCCAAGCACACTCACTTGTAGATTGGCATGGCAATATGCTCCATGAAACTGATCTGGAGCTCAGGGATGTAAGCCTTCTCTCGGTCCATCATCTCCATGGGTCGGTTACCCATGGCCTTCTCCTGGGAGAGACACAACCAGCACCAGCTCTGTCTCAGGCCCTTGCCCCTGCCCCATATCTTAGAATGGCAACTTCAATCAAACCTCAGTTTGGCAAGACTAGAAACTTCTCACAGGTCAGACTAGGCCTGGCCTCCTCCTCACTGAAGCCTGGGATGAGCCCCTCTCTCTTTCTAGGGATTCTGGGGATTCCCTAAGTGCAGACATACTGACTTCCCCTCAGACTAGGAGCTCCCTAAACATACCAGTCATGTTTCCCTCCTAAAACCACAGGCTCTCTGGGAGCAGGAGCCCTTCCCCACCTTCAGAATGGGAGCCCCCCGAGGGCAGGACACTTCTTTCCCATTACTCCTTTCCTGGTCCTCAGCCACCTTCCACCAAACACACAGAAGTTCTCCCTGACTGAGTAAGGGAAGCACTGAGCCCACTCTGACCAACCTCCCTCCTCCCCAAGGGTTCCCCAGAGTCCTAGAACTCTGGCCCTAATAATGGAGGGGATAGGTTGGTAATCATGGGGACTCCCAGCTGCAGCCAGCCACTTGACCCATGGGTAAGCTGGGAGAACACACATACCAAGTCTCCCTGTGAGAAGAACTCTTTGTAGATCAGCTCCTGAAAATATAATGCAGATCTATGAGTTCCCAAATGTCTTTGACTCCCCTATTCCTCAAGAAACCGATTCAGGGACCAAACCGGGGCCTTTAGTCTGATCTCAGAGTCCCTCCTGACAACACCAAGGTGTGACCCCTTCAGAATAAGGGGGACAGATGGGATGGGAAAACCTTCTGAATCCCTGGGAATCAGGAGGAAACAGTTTCCAGTTCTGTCCCTTAAATTGGGATCCTGGGCAAGTCCTTTCCCCTTTCTGTGCTTCAGTTTCCTTCTGGCAAAATTAGAGGCCTGACTTCTATGATCGTAAGATTTGGGCCTGGAAGAGATGTTACAGCACTCTGATGAACACAATAGCCAGTCAGGTGACTGTGTGAAACACGCCTTGGGGCAGGGTCACACGGTCATGCCCCAGTCCCAGCCTCACTTGCAGAAATCCACCCATCCTTCATGGCCCAACCCAAGGCCCAGTCCTCCCTCAAGAGCTGCACCTCTTATCTTGGCGTGGCCAAGCCCGGTACTGAGAGCTGAGCCACTCCTCAGGGCCCAGGTACTGGGCTGCAGACAGGCAAAGGGGCAGATGGGGCACTCACCGCAATCTTCCGCGTGGTCTTCCAGCCTTTGGTCTGGTCGGAGAGGTCACACGAGGTCATGAGCAAGCAGAGCAGAAGGCTGTGGTGCTGTTTATTCTTTGGATCATAACCCACTGCATGCAGAAAATGGGATAGATAAAGCATTGGGACACATACATAGGGGGAGGCCAAAATTAAAGTAAAACAAAAAAGCCTCCAAGGAACGGAGCCTGGTCCTCTTAGAAGGAATCACTTCTGTAGACATGGGAGGGATGCTGACACCTGATGGTCACAGTGTAGTACTGCACCTGTACACACATATCCCCATCCCAGGCTCAAAGGCCTGAAGCTGCTGAACCTGGAGAGCCCAGGCTATATGTCAGGTCTTAGCAAGCTGGAAAGCCTTCCAAGACTGAGCATGAGATGAGCAGAGAGGTGTGTCGGTCATCCCAGGGCTTAGCACCAGGGAGACGGAAGGGAGAAGATGCTTCTTAGAACAACTCATGGAATTTGTCTGCTATGTGTGGTTTGTCCTTTGTTCTCAGAGGGGTCCACGACATTAGGGAGATGATGACCTGACTTGCAGTTGACTTTGATATGAGAGAAGGAGGACTGCGCAAACTCACCAGCCTTATTTTCTCTTCCAGAGCCATCTGGGTCCAGTGGCCTGATATCTATCAGGATGACTGGAGATGGCCCAGGAAGCAACAGGAGACCCTGGCCCTTTTAGGCTAAGGCCTTTTCATGTACTCAGAATAGGTAATGCCCATTCAATGAATAGGCTTCTTGAAGAAATGAGTCAAGGGATGGCCCCTTTAATTAAAAAAAAAAAAATCAAACTGGGAGGGGAAGACACTCAGTGTTGCTGGTCAAAAAAGAAACAGATACTATTACTAGACAGGAGGGCCCAAAATATAGTCATATAGTCTACTAAGGGGACAGTAATAGGAGGTATGGCATTCATGGAAGTGTGAAATACCCATTGATTCAAATTATGGATTCTGAATGTACATGAGGATTTAAAGCTGGAATAGACTTTAGAGGTCATCTAGCTCTACCCCCCTCATTATACAGATGGGGAAACTGAAGCCCCGAGGTATCAAGTGACTTGCCTAAGTTCACACAGGCAATAAGCATTAGAGGTGGAATTTGAACTCAGGTCAAATTCATCATTCTTTCCACAATACCACATTTATTCCAGGTGACGAGAACTATCACATTCCCTTTTTGCCCTAGAGTTGGCAGAGATACAATTAGCTCTCTCTCACCTGAAGGAGATGACCCAGTACTGTGGGTGGAGGACAAAGCCATCAGGAGGCTTCCTGATTATCTAAGAGTGAATGCTCCATGGAGCCAGTGGGAGGTGCTCTAAATGGGCTCTGAAGGGGAAGCCAACATTTGCATTTCACTAAAGTGAGCCCATGAATATGAAGACCTGAATTCAGATCCCATCCCTGACACATACTATCTGTGTGACCATGGGCCATTAACTTATCCTCCCTAAATCTCATAGACTCGTCTGTAAAATGAGGGGGTTGGACCCTAAGATTCCCCCTTCCAGATAGATGTTTAGGACTCTGTGGAGGGATTTTTGATGCATGCATTTCTGGTGCATCATTTCTAAATCTTTCTATCTCTGTTTTTTCTTTCCTTGAAAATCAAGCCAAGAAAATACTCAAGTATAGAGTGTACAGAGGCAAGGGAGAAGAGGGAAAGGGAGCAGATGATGCCATACTAAGGATGTCCAGTTAGGTTACTGTATCAAGAGAGAGGGGACAGGGATTAGGGCCTTGGTGAAATAAATTTAAGAGCCAAGCAGGTTCAGGGCCACTCTTGAGGTGCAGGGGTAGCTTAGAGTTGGGATCCAGAGATCAGGGGTCTTTAGAAAATAGTGAAAAGTGAGCACTCTGGAGCAGAAAGTAAATATCACTTAGATAAGCCCTAAAAGCTGGTGTCCCAGGATGGTGATGTGGAACGGGAGGCCTGAGGCCCAAAAGCACATATGTTACAAAGGATTCTTCCTCTCACCCACTCTCTCAAATGGATGGTTGCTTCCAAGTCATCAATTTCTCCTCCACCCCACCTCCCACCTCTACCTCTCACATCCACAGGGACTCCAAGGAGTACAAAGGAAGGGTGGGAAGCACCCCCAGCATCTGGGTCTCTGCAAGGTATACCTTCAGCCATCCTCTGAAGATCTTTGAAGATGCGTAGGTGGTGGGCTAGGTCAGTAGCCAAGATAATGTCTCTCATCAGATCCAGCATCCGTTGGTAGTCCTGTGGTGACCAGGAGATGGGCACTGGGCCACAGCCTAGCTCCCTTAGGGCCCCCAGATTTCCCACCCTTCAGATTCCTATGCCCCAAACCCTGACACTGAGCTTACTTACCTCCCCTCCCCACTCTGGTTTGTCCCCATCCTCCTCCCCCAAACCCTAGGAGACAGAATATCACATATACACACACCCACATTCACACACACAAGTACATACACACACATGTATACACACACATGACTCAGGACCGAATATCTGTTACCTTCCGGGAGAAGTGATCAAAGATGTTGCAACCTTGGGTGTTAAGGATGGCAATCGCCTGAGCAAAGTGGTGTCTCTGTGGGGAAAAGAGGAGGTAGGAATGAGACCCTGTTTGACTACCCATCTGGATGCTTTTGCCCCATTGTCCCCACTCTCCTTCCCCTCCCAAGAGGAGATGCTGAGACCCAGACTGGCCAAAGAAACATGAGTCGGTCTGGTTGCTGAGCAAACTGGGAAAATGAGGTTTGGGGAATGACGGAAAAGAAAAAGAGAAAATCAGACTGACCCCCAGGCTCTCTGTGAGTGTTATGTCAGTCCAGGGGAATTGTGGATAAGGAAAAGGAGGAAATAGGAATATATGGGAGGAGAAAGAGTTCTGACTTTGGGGGCAGAAGATCTGAGTTCAAGTCCTGACCCTTCCACTTCAAATTTATATGACCAGATAATTAAAAGCTGTTCTCATTTGTGATTCAAGGAAAAGCCTCACCCCTGGATATAAATGTGCCTCTTCCACCCCACTCAGTGATGCCTGAATTTCTCAGAATCCCTGAAGACACAAGAACATCTGTTAACTGTTTCTCCCACAGTGGAGTGTGCGTGGAGATGCCCTTTCTGAAATCTGCCTCTGACATTTACTATCTTTGGGGCCATGGCAAATCACCTCCCTTCCCTAGGCTTCAACTTCCTTACCTGCAGAATGAGGGGGTTGGACTCTGGACCTCTGACTCCCCTTCCTGCTCTAGCCCTATGAGCCCTATAATCACACATGGTCATCTGATCTCCTCTTTAAGCCCTTTAGTTTTCGACGATCCAAGGCAGCCTATTCCAACCCCGTCATCTTACCCAGGGGGCACCAAGACACAGAGAGGTTAAGGGCTGCATGGTTTGAAAATAGCAGCTTCACCCAGCTGCCTGACAGAGTACAATGGCCTTTCCTCCACATCATACTGCCTTCCACCTATTCCAACTTCCTCCCTACTGTTCAGAGCTGGAATGAACTTATAGGGTATCACCTATACTCCAGGAAGTCTTTCCAGTCCCTTCTGGCCTGAAACCAACTTTGGCACGGTTGCATAGCACACAGGAAAAAGCAATGTGTTCAAGTCCTGCCTCTGACCCCTTTTAGGTGACCCTGGGTAAGTCACTGCTCCTCTCTGAGTCCCAAGTCTGTTTCTCTACTGGAGAAAAAAGGTGGGAAAGGGAGGGAAAGGAGAGGGGAGAAGGGGGAGAAGTCACTGGGAAGAAACAGTTTAAAAAATATCAAGAAAATATTTTTGTTTGGCAATCAGAGTTAAGTGACCTGCCCAGGGTCACACAGCTAGTAAGTGTCTAAGGTCGGTTTTGAACTCAGGTTCTTCTGATTCTAGGGTCAATGCTCTATCCACCACACCACCCAGCTGCCCCAACAAAACATTTTTAAAAGAAAGGGGGATTGGACTCTCAGGTCCTTTCTAGCTCAAAAAGTATTTATAATCTTCTCAAAGTCTATTCTCCAGTGAGCTATGAATGAGGCTTATTCTGTAAACTCTCTATGGGTGCTGAGTTGGTTGGGGGCAGAGGTGGGAGGGAGGAGAAGGGAAAGATGAAGGGAATGGAGAACCAACTTAGGGTTTCTCTGGAGCTAGCCTGGAAGAAGAGATTTGGGGCAGAATAGAGAGAAAGAAGAAAGGTCAGATTGGTCCTGGGCTCCCTAGGAGTTTTGTGCCAGGTCAGAGGAGTAGTCTGTGGGGACTCGTGGGAAAAAAGTAGCAGGGGGAGGGGAAACAGCTTGTTCTTGGAAGCAGTGAGATTCTGGATAAGTCACTTCCACTCCCTGGATCTGTCTCCTCATTTTTCACATGGGGATGATAATATTTGTATTACCTACCTCACAGAACTGTTGGAAAGAAAGTAACTGGTAAATGAATCATTTTGATCATTATTACCTCCATGACAGAACCTTCGGAGCTGTACAACGCAGCCAGCACAGATTTCTGAAAAAGTCCCCAGATGATTTGGCTGTTAGCTGCACCCCTGGAGCATCTAGATTTCTGTCCCATATCTCCCAGGGCAAGCCTTTTCCTGGGTTACCCACCTGACCCCACGCCTCCTACCTCACCCTCTCTGAGCCCCTCAGCTGGGCTAGTCCTTTGCCTACCCTTCTCCCACACCCGGGCACCTCCTCCTCCAGGAAGCCTGTCCTGATCAAGCATCTGGGCTTCCATCTCCTGACTGGTTAGAGAAAGCTAAAGCACCCCTTCCACTCCTCACAGGAAGGGCTAGAGAGGGGCAGCCCCATGGGCCAGAGGCTCACCGAAGCCACTTGGAAGGAGTTGTTGGTGCCTCTGTGGTCCAAGTCATGGCACATGCAGGAGACAAACAAGGCAAAGATCTCGATGTCACTGAGGAAAGAGATGAGCCCCTCAGAGAGAAGCTGATCTAGACTTCCCCTGCCTCTCCCGCTAAGGAAAGCGGAAGGGGAAGGCTGAGGGAGGGGATACCTCAGAACTGCAGAGATGGCCCAAGTCAGTGGATAGAGCCCTGGTAAAGCCCCTTGCTTAGTCCTCCAAGGCCAACTGCTCCAGGCCCTGCCTTCTCCAGAAAGCCTACCCTGATCCCTACAGCTGAGAGAATTTTCTCACCTTAAATCTGTCACAGCACACGGTCAGGCACTTTCCTGTGCACATATCTCATTCCCCTTGTATTTCTGCACTTGACTTTCCTATTAGATTGTAAACTGGTCTTGAACATGGTCTGGATCAAAACTCTCTTAAGTTTGGACATGTGATGTCAAATTCAAATGGAAACAGCAGCTGCTAGTCCCTATACAAGGCCCCTGCAGGCTGCAAAATGGCTTCGTTTCTAATATTATCTATATTTTCTTGTATTTTTATTTATTTTGTTCAATATTTCCCAATGCCATTGTAATCTGGTTCCAGCCTGCCACATGTTTGACATCTCTGGGCTAGACAGTCAACACAATGCTACATGAAGGGCTGATTTGTGGCTTTATTGATTTCCAAGGCAGAAATGCTCAACTGAGGAAAGAACAATGGAGTGGAGGGGAGGAGCTGGCTCCGGCATACCTCCTAACTCTGTCTGACTTTTGGAAAGTGCTCCTATATGGGCTTCAGTTTCCTTATCCGTAAAATGGTAGAACAGAACCAGATCATCTCTAACTCAACTCAAAGCCTCTCCAGCTCAAACATTCTGAGTCAGTGGGTTAGGGCTCTGGCCCAGGCTCTGCCCCTCACTCTCTTCATGACCTGCATAGGTTCTTTCCCTCTCTGAGTCTCAGTTCCCTCTAATGAAGCTGAATGAGGATCCCTGGAAAAGGGGCCAATGGACCTGGGGGCTAGGATCACTCACTCCAGATATCTGGACAGCTCCAGGTTCTTATAGAGAAGGTAGCAGAAGTGAGAGACGGAGAAGGCGTGCATCCAGTTATGATAGGGAGGGTCTCGGTAACCTTTCTTCACCATCAGGCAGAACCTATACAGGAGCTAGGCATCAGGAAGGGACTCGGCACTCTTGACCCACCTCAAGGAAACTCTCCTAAGTTGTCCCTTCCCTGTTCCCATCCTGCCCTCATTCTGTGGACTCAGGGAGGGCAGCAGGTATATCTCTCTGCCCCCTCACACTAGGGGCTCCCACAGGCAGGGGCCAAACTCCCTCACACTAGGGGCTCCCAATGACAGGGGCCACATGCACCCCTCACACTAGGGGCTCCTAAGGGCAGGAGGTCTCTCCTCCTCTAAGCAGAAGCCACCTAAGAACAAGAACCAAATCTGGCCCCCAGACCCAGGATCAGGGGCCAGAACACACACCGGACCAGTGTCTGTCGATCAATCTTGTAGTTGTTGATAAAATTCATGTCCTGAAGCATACTCAGGATGGCCTGGAGAGCAAGAAGGGAGATCAGCAGGCTGGCAGCACCCCCACCCCCTTTCCCAATGCCCTTTCCCCAGACCCTACCAAACTACAAGAGACCTCAGAGATCACATTTATTCCCACATCCTTCCCCCCCACTCCCCAAGGCAGGAATCCCTCTGCAGCTTCCCCAGTCAGCAGCTATCCAGACTCTGCTCAGACCTTTTAACAATAGAGTAACTCCAGAGGCAACCAAGCCCACTGTGAAATAGTTCTAATTGTTAAAAAGTTCTTCCTTTCATGATGATGGCTACCTATTTTTATCATTTTCCCATTGGTCAGTCCTAGCTTTTCCTCTTTGCAGTGTGAAGCAAGGTTACTCCCAATGTCCCATGACAGCCTTTCTGTGGCCCATTTCTCTGGGAAGTTCTCCTTATCTAAATTGAGCCCTTCTTGTTGCACATTTCCCATGCCTGTGACAGGTTGGGACCACCCATCAACTGGGCCTGAAGGAAGGGTGAGCTCACCATGGAGGTATCATCCTCAGGGAGAGATCGTGGGGTGTAGGTGAAACTGGCAAAGTTGGAGTCAATGGCTGAGACTGGCTGGATTCCATCTCCAAGGAGTTTGTCGTACTCATCATCTGAGACCTAGGAGAGACAGAGCTTAGGGAACTGAGGACGCCTTTCCCTATCCCTATCCATCACGCCACCACTCAATTGGGTGTATCAACATCCTCCTTCCTCCCTAAATACACCATGGCAAACCACATGTAGGGGAACAGTGGTATTCTTTGGGGAGAGACCTGAGTTTGAAACTCAGTTCTAACACTTAAATCACCTACATTTAAAAATTTGAATCTAATTAGGTTCACTTATGAGGTCCACTAGTCAAAGAACCTAATTGAGTGAACTAGTTAAGTGAACCTAATGAAAGTTTTTCAAATGTAGATGTTATAAAAACCAAAGACATCAATATCTTTTTCAAAAGAAAAAGCTCTTTACCTCTCTGTGCCTCAGTTTCCCCACCTAGAAAAGAGGGACAATAACCCTCGAGGCATGGAATAGTGGAACGAGTATTGCATTTGCCTTCAGAAATGTTACTGCTTATATGTCTCTTGGGCAATCTTCCCCCATCCCATCCCCCAACCATTGTTCTTTAGTGTCCTCATCTGTAAAGGGTTGGGGGTGGACAGGTAAACCTTTTAAAGTCCCTTCTGGTGATAAATCCCATAACTGAAGATAACAAGTTTGCTCAGCGGTTACATGGAAGTGAGGGTGTAGTAGCCTGGACCTGCCAACCAGACTTCCTGATTGGCCAAACTCCACCTCGAATCCCTAACTCCCTTCAAAGCTCAGCTCCAGTGACACCTCTTGGAGCTGGTGGTGGCGGTATCACTGCTGCTGTTGAGTTGTTTCTGACTCTTCTTAACCCCATTTTGGGCTTTTCTTAGCAACGATACTGGAGTGGTTTGGCATTTCCCCCTCCAGCTCATGATGCCTCCATGAAGCTGGTCTTCCCAGCTACAAGTGTGTCCCCCACCAAAACCCCCCCCCCAAATTATCTCATATGTATTTTGGATGCATGTGTGTGAACATGTTGTCTTCTCCAAAACAACGTGACCTCTTTGAGGCCAGGAACTGTTTCATTTTTGTCTTAGTATGCCTAGCACCTAGCAAAGTACCTAGCATGTAATTGAGTGTTTAATAAATGTTGACTGAGTGAATGAGCCAAAGGTGGTAGAATAAAACAAAGAGATTAATCCAGCCTACCCAGGTTGGTCAATCTCAAAACTCAAGTGGCTGGTATTATGGGGCTAAAAAAGTCTCTCATTCTACTTGGAAATGAGTGCTAGGGACCCAGTTTTTTCTGGTTTAGAAAGGATCAAGATGGAAGAAGTTGCACCCAAGGAATTTCACCTGCACAGAATAACTGAGAAAGCCTATCAAGATAAAATCATGTGATTTTGTGGGTGCAAATGACTTTAAAGAAAAGGCTTCATCACCTACTTTGCTGCTGTGCACCCTAAGGACCATGGGACCTTTCCATCACACTTGGAGCTGAAACTTTCCATGTTTGTTGTCTCCCTCATCAGAAGGTGAGTTCCTTCAGGGAAGGGGCTGTCCTACTTTGGTATTTGTATGCCCACAGCTCTGCACATAGTGAGTCCTCAAAAATGTTCCATAGCCAGGGCAAGGAAGGAAATGAGGGAACCAATGTCAGACAAGGGTGGGTCCAGTTACAATGGCAGGGCAGGAGGAGGGCAAGTGGCTAGGAATCAGGAACAGCTGGTCAGAAGGGACCATAGAGGACATCCAGTTCAAACCCTTCTTTTTCCTTCATTTTACAGATGAGGAAACTGAGGCTTATAAAAGTGAAGTGACTTGCCCAAGGTCACACAACCAATAGTTGTCTGAGACAGGATTTGAGTTCACATCTTCTAGACCCCTGTCCACCAGGCCTAGGTCTCTAAGCCCAGAAGAACAGACAGGCCACCAACTCCAGAAAGTTCTGAGGTCTCAGGGTCTTACACTGGTATTCAGCGATCAGGGAATTTGATTAAGAAAATAAAAGGGGCCAAAGAAAAGATTCCTTAGATTGGTTGAGAGAGGAAGAGTTGGTACGCTGGGCAGCAGGGCCTGAGGCACAGGCCAAGATCCTTCATTGTCCGTCTTTTGCTCTCTTTTAAAGATCTAGACAAGCTACTGTACCCACGGGTGCCCTCATGTTTACGGCTCCTTCCCTCCCTTACACTAGGACAGATGTGAGAGAAATGTCAAATTGTCAGTTTGTTTTGCTTAACTCTACTTATTCGTTACAATAGAGAGGGTCTGTGAAGGCAGGGAGAGGATGAAGGGAGACTGGGAGGGAACAGTAATGTAAAAATAAATCAATAAATCCAAAAACTACAGCTAACTCACCATACCCACAAATACAAGCCGAGTTCTTCCCCTTAAGATGCTCTAGCTAAGCTTTTACCCAGAATTCCAGGCCCAGAAGCAATCTTGAAAACATCTAAACTGATCCATACCCAAATAGAAATGCTCCCCACAACATTCCCCATAGGTGACCCTACAGCTTCTGTTTAAAGGGCTCATTTCCTGCCCTTTTGGATAGCTCTGATCATTAGAAAGCATACATAAATGATAGTTATAATAATACCTAATAACAAATACCTAATTAAATCTAAATAAATTATCGATCCATATAAGCCTCGCCCTTCCCAAACATGAAACTTAAGTTGCACTACCCATCCATCCACATAACACCACTATGTATACTGAACACCAGAGGCCCCCCTGCTCAGTCCTCTCACTGGTCTCTTCAGACATCAAGCTTCCTTAATTTGACTGTCCTACATTCAACTTCCACCTATCCCAACATAACCCTTGACTGTTTCAGTGGTAGAAGAGCCCAGCTCTTCCCCTTTCGACTCAGTGTCTCATACGCTGCCAGTGGATGAGGGGTAGAGTGGACCTTACCTTCATGTGATACATCATCATCTCATTAGCCAAGTGGCTCCGATACTGGGCTTCATTCACTTTCTTGTATAGGAGAGACTGAGGAGAGAAAAGGAGGGATGGTAATGGAGACTTAAAAAGAAGCCAACATCCAGCTCCATTCATTCCCTCATGACAAGCAGCCTAGTGTGATGGAAAGAGAGCCTAGATTAGAGTCTGGAGATCTAGGCTCATATCCAACTTTGACAATTCCTAGCTGTGTGGTCAAGTCACTGAATCGCTCTGCCTCAGTTTCCTCATCTGTAAAATGGGGCTAATAGCATCTAACTCCTATGGTTGTTGTGAGGATTAAATGAGCCAAGATATGCAAAGCACTTTACAAACCTTACAAAGAGCTATAAAATACTAGCCAGAAAAAATAAAATAAAAAATTTTATTTAAAAAATTTTGATTTTTATAAAAATAAAATACTGCCTCACTGGGTTACTGAGAGGGAAGTAGCTTGTAAACACTATATAAATAGAAGGTGCTATTATCATCATGCCCACTCCCACCTGGCACGTTCAAGAGTGAAGAAAGACAGAACACACTAGTCTAGGCTTCTCTGCACAGAACATCCTTGCGTTCATTTCCTCCATTCCTCATCCAGGCACTTACGTCACAGAATCTTCCCTCACCCCATTCCCTTGTATTTTATCCCCATCAATACTTGTGAGGAGGAGGGGGAGATTTGGACCATGCTATTGGAGGGGGAAGCAGGGGACACAGGTGTCTGAACTCCAGCCAACAGCTGGCCCCAGGCACAGTGATACTCTCTTAGGGCTTTCACCCAAGAGGCTGGTCTGGTGGCAATGCAACCCAGGGCAAGGGAGAAGGGAGGCTTAGGGAGAGGAGGCTGAGATTGAGACAGGAGGACAGATGCAGAAGTCCACATATGGTGCTTCCTGATTTTGTCTCTCCTCACAGGCCCAGGAGACAGTCAAGGCAGGCAATGAGCACAGAATCTGAGAGATGAAAGGGGTCTACATACACACACATACATTCACACATATATACAGTAAACATAAACATGTGGAAATGTAGATGACAGAAAAAGCAAAAGATACCATAAAAGCCCACTTTTCAAAATAAGAGGCTGAGAACCATGATGTGTGCTTATAATCTCTGCTACTGGGGAGGCTAAAGCTGATGGATCTCTTGAGATCACGAACTCTGAGCTACACACAGTAGAGCTAAAGCCAACGGTTGTCCACAATAAGTCTGGCACCCAAATGGTGAGGCCCTTGGGAGTAAGGTGCCACCAGGCTGCCTAAGGATGGTCAAACCAGCCTAGGTGGGAAACAGTTCAGGTGTTCATGATGATCAGCAGGGAAAGAAAGAGTCCATGACTGGTCACTGCATTTCCAGCCTGGGAGAGAGAGGGAAACTCGAACTCAAGAAAGGGGTGTGTGTGAGAGGAAAAAGAGGGAGAGGAAGAGGGAGAGGGAGGGGGGAGAGAGAGACAGAGAGAGACAGAGAGGGAGGGGGAGTGGGAGGGGGAGGGGAGAGAGAGGGAAGGAGGGAGAGAGAGAGAAAAAGAGAGAGAGATGGAGCCACAAAAAAAGAAAAAGAATTGCTTTTCTAGCCACACCTCTTTCCTAATGACTTGGGTACCATCTCCTGCAGGAATCCTGCCTCTTCCCCCCAGTTATGACAGCTCTTGCCCTGCTCAAATACTGCTTATTCCCTTATCCACTTACACACCTTAAAAGACAGGATTATTGGGAGGTTTTTTTATCTTTCAATCCCCATCACCTAATAAAGTACTTAAGTACATAAGGCAATTAATAAATGTTTGCTGACCTACATTCCTCCCCATCCTGTATTTGTGAAGTTGACTATTGAAGCCAAATCTAGAGCATTATATTTATTTCCATTAAATTTCATCTTATTAGCAAATATTTACTAAGGCCTAGAGGGACTGCTATCTGTACTGGTAGAGAAGAAAATGGCCACTCTGAGGACATCACCAATCCTTGACACATTTAAGGGTTATTGGATGTGTCCAACATTCTAACCTGGATCTTTTTGGATTCTGGCTCTTCCATACTCTGTCATTAAGTGTTTGCTAACCTGGGGTAGCTAGGTGGTGCAGTGGATAGAGCACCAGCGCAGGAGTCAGGAGGACCTGAGTTCAAATCTCACCTCAGACACCTGACACTCACTAGCTGCATGACCTTGGGCAAGTCACTTAACTCCAACTGCCTCATCTTGGATCATCTCCACTCATCCTGATGAATATCTGGTCACTCTGACTGGTCACTCCAGATGACTCTGGAGGATAAGTGAGGCTAGTGATCTGCATAGCCCTCCCTCACTCAAAACAAAGTCAAGTGCAAGTCATGTCATCATTTCTCTGATGGCATGGTCTTTTTGGGCAACAAAGGACGAACACACACATTTGCTAACCCTCTCAGCTTTGAATCAATAGACTTGCTATCTGTTCCTTACTCAAGTCATTTTTAAAATGTTAAACAGGCCTGGGCCAAGCAAAGATCCTTGGGGCACTCCACTAAAGACCCTAAGAGCTAAAAGCTAATAAATAAAATGTAGCTAAAAGTTACATATAAAACAATAATATAGCTAAATAACTACCCTCTGTGTCCAATCATATGACCAGTTCCAAATCTGTCTACTGATTAAACCAAGGTTTCTCAACCTGGGATCTGTAAACTTTATTTTTAAAAATATTTTGATAACTGCTTTTCAATATTATTGAAATGAATTTCAATTACTTCAAAATTATATTGAATTGCAAGTGAAAATGAACATTTCCCTTGTATCTACAAGTATTATTCTGAGGAGGAGTCCTGCCAAAAGGGTCCATCACACAAGGAACCCTTGGTCTGGACTATATTTCTCCAGCTTTGGAGATTGGGCACGAGAAGTTTTCTCACCCACTGCTGAAATGATAGTTGTCCTCATTTCACAAAGAGAGAGCCTACAGCCCTAAGAGAAGAGACTTGAACAGATCACACAGATGGGTCAGTAGCATGCCTGGGGACTAGTTCATAAGCTTCACCACTCTCAGTTTAGAAGAAAGCCTTGGGTCTAGATGATGAGAGGGATAATGCCTCAGACAGCTGGGAGTGGAGATGATGCCAGGGATCCAATCTCACCCTGCGCCCAGAAGTTACAAGCGACAGAAAGGCAAAGTCATGGGAAGGAACACAGTTAAGTGCTTAATAAATGCTTACTGACTTACTGGCTTGACCTGAGGAGGCCTGGGTTTCCTCCCTCCCTGGGCCTGAGGGGGACTGGGGCAGGGGGCAGGGCAGTGGGGGGGGGGGGGGGTCCAAAGAACGAGGAGGCTGAGGGAAGGGTTCAGGGGCTCACATGAGCGATGCTGATGCCACAGTAGATGGAAAAGGCTGTGGCCAGGTCCTCATCAAATTTGCTGAACCAAGGGCCGTTGATCTTGTTGACCAGTTCAGCCACACCAATCACCTCTGGAGGAATGGGTAGAAATGGGGTTGGATGAGGGGCATCCTCCCTTGTTCCCCAACTCTCATGTCCCTGCAGGCCCTAGGGTCCCTGTAGCTCTGACTCCTGTCCCTCCCCACAGTCCCACCCTATGGTGGGACTAATGCCTGTGGTCCTCTGAGAGGCTCCACCCACCTCCCATGGGCCAGAAAGGGTAAGAGAGTACAGTCCACACATACCTTGGTTTTCATTCTTGATAGGGAAGCAGAGTATGTTGCGGGTGCGGAAGCCTGTGCTGTCGTCCACACCTCGGTAGAACAGGGGATGCGCATAGGCATCTGGGATGTTCAGGATCTGGCCTGTGGTGGCCACATGCCCCGCAATCCCTTGGTCTGCAGGGATGCGGATCTCATAGGTCTAAGCAAACCAGAACAAGAGGAAAGAGGTGTGAATTCCAGGATTTATCAGCTAGAAGCTAGCAGCAACCCCCTACAGGGTCCCAATCTGATTCTCCATCTTTATATGTGTCCCCCTCCAAGTCCCCATCTCCCTAGGCCCTTACCTCATCATCTACAACACCACCATCGAACACCTTGGCCACCAGCTCATTCTGATCCAAGAGGAACACGGAGCATCTGTGGGGAGGCCAAAGGGGTAAGGAAGGCCCCTGATCCTCATGCCTGCACAGGCACTCTTGGGAATAGAGGTTCCCTGAGGGCCTGGGTTAGAACTACTGAACGCGCGTGTGTGTGTGTGTGTGTGTGTGTGTGCGCGCATGTGTGTGTGTGTGTGCGCATGTGGGTGTGGGTGTGTGGGTGTATGTGCAGGACTCCCGGAGGTGATCATTGATATCAAATGAACACCCTCAAGGTAAGGAGAACTGGGCCACTGAGCTATTTATGGGGGCCAGAAGGCAGCAGCTCTGAGCAATATCCTGAGAAAGGCATGGACCCCAATTCCAGGTTAGGGCTGAGCAAAAGATCCCATCTCAGGCCTCAGACCCTGTGAATCCACATCTGATTTCCAACCATACACTAGCTCTATGTTAATGACAATTCAAGGGATTTTGACCCCAGGGCATTTCCTGATAACTCTTTAAAATTCTTTAATGGTAGAGATCAATCTAAATCACAGGTGGGGAACCTGTGGCCTTCTAGGTCTTCTAGTGCAGTCCTTTGATTCCAAACTTCATAGAACAAATGTGGCCCTCTAGGTCCTCAAACGCACCCCTTTGACTGAATCCAAACTTCAAGTTCAGCCAAAAGTGTGCACTTGAGGACCTAGAGGGCCACATGTGGCCTTGAGGTCACAGATTCCCCATCCCTGATAAATTCTCCAAGTCATCTGGACCTTCTTGGACCCCTACTCTACTTGACTCCCTAGGATCAGAGAGTAGATGTCCCTGACATCCCTTCATTTCCCCTTCTCCTGCACTCACCTCTATAATACAATACCCTAGAAAACAGACTTATGGGCTACCCTGTATGGAGTCAGGGGGAAGATAGAAGTGGATGCCAATTACAAGAGTCCTGTTACGAACCTGGCATCTACTCTCTCCTTCCCTTGACTCCATACACCACAACCCATAAAAGTGTTTTCTAGGGCTTATTCCCAAAGGAAGCAGCAAAGGAGGAAGCCTGCCAATTGCTGGAAGGTTGGGGGTTCTCCATCCACATTTCCACTAGACAGCAGCACTTTTTCCTCCCAAAAAGGAGAGGGAATAAAGAGAATCATCAAATGGAGTTCAGGTTTGTCCATTACCCCCTCAGACTCCTCTGGGATTCCACATTCTCCACAAGCTGCCTGAAGCTGACCAAACACAACAGGCTTTTCCTGGGAGTGTTTGAAGACTGGCCAAGGGATACTAGTGTGGGAGAGTCTATCATTCTTGGAGAAGAGGGAAAAAGAAGGGACAGAGGAGAAGGAGAGAGGCAGGGATCTTACAGCTCCTCCTCCAGGCTGCTGCCCTCCCACCCCCTTCCCTCTGCTATCTTAGCCTCTCTACTGGGAGACCTTGGGTAAGTTACTGAATTTCTCCAGGCCTCAGTTTCTTCTGTAGAAGAAGGAAGTTGGACTTTTCAGGGACTCTTAACCTAGGGTCCAAGAACTCTATTAAAAATGTTTTAGTAACTGTATTTTAATATAACTGGTTTCCTTTGCAATCTCATGTATTTTATCTTATGCATTTAAAAACTTGTTTCTGAGAAGGGGTTCATAGGCTTCACCAGACTGTTCATGACACATACAAGAAATGGATGAGAACCCATGATCTGTACTCAATGATTCTCACACATCCCTGGGAAGGACCCACATCCCTTCCACCTGGACCACTTCACTCACATCTCCGCATTGCTGAGGTTACGGGCTTCTGTGATGATTTCTTGGAGCAGGACAGAGACATCATCTGGGGAATGCAGATTCACAAAGTGATGCTGGTCTCCAAGGAAACCCAAACTGGGCTTCTATGCTAAGGGATAGGGCCCTGGCCTCCCCCTACCCTCAGCCCCATCCCTGCCCGCAACTAAAGCCAATGGAGAGAGGAGACTCACCCAAGTGTGTAAACAGGTTCTTTGCCACTTGGAGAAGAGCCTAGAAAGGGGTGAATAGGAATGGGGGGAAAATGGAGATTTCAGTCGCTAGGTATCATGTCTAACCTCCAGTTTCTTAATCAGCAGGTCCTAAAAAGTCCTCAGCAACTACGGCACTTACTCCTCCTTCACTTTCATCCTTCAGCTCTTTGAATCTGGGAGATGCACCCTAGCCTTTGATAAGTCATATCTGATAAGCAATATTACTATTATCAATAGTAATCATAATAATCAAACTAGCATTTTAAGGCTTGCAAAGCACTTTCTAAACATCATCTCATTTTATACTCACAATCACCTGTGAATTAGGTGCTATTATTAAACCCATTTTACAGAGGAAGAAACTGAAGCAAGCAGAGGCTAAGTACGCATCTGGTAAGTGCCTAAAGCCATATTTGAACTCAGGTTTTCCATGATCACATGTTTAGTGGAAAGAGTCCTGGACAGAGAAACAAGAATCCCAGAGTCTTGACCCAACACAGCTATGTGAGCTCAACCAAGACCCTTCCGCTCCTTGGAGCCTCAGAGTCCTTCTCTGTAAAATGGGAAGGCTGGAGCAGACCACCTCTAAGGTCTCTTCTAGATCTAACATTCGGTAAGTCAATGAAAGATTAGATAGATAAATATGTGTGTATGGATGCATGGATATGGATATGTGAATATGGATATGTATGCACATGTCCATATATACACACATACACACATTGTATATAACCCTTCATATACACACACAAATATATATATACTCATAACACACATATACACATTGTACATAATCCTTCATATACACTCACACTTATAAAATACACATAGGTGCATTCACCAACATCTTCATGCAACACCTAACAGTGACCACTAGGGGGGACACCCGCACCAAGATTCCAGCCCACAGCTAGCAGCATGCCCAACGACACTGGAACAGTCATTGGGTGATACGGTTAAGAAAGGGAGGCTGCTTCTCCAAGGCCACACAGTCACTGGACAGCAAGGTCCTCCCAAAGACACCCTGGAGCAACGGCCAGAAACCCTGATCCGCCAGCGACTCACTGGGGCTGTGGGGCCACCCATCCCCACTCTCCAGCCCTCTGCTCCCTCATTTTTACAAATGAGGGTTTTTGTCTCCACCAGCTTTGACTTTTTTTTTTTTTTTTTTTATTTTTCGTGCTAAGGCCCTTCCCAGCTCTCAGAGCTGTGTGTTCTGAGGTCGCTCCCACCTCTGACATTCTGTGTTCTAAGGGCCCAGTTCTGACATTCTGTGTTCTAAGGGCCCTTCCACCTCTGACATTCTGTGTTCTAAGGGCCCAGTTCTGACATTTTGTGTTCTAAGGTCCCTTCCACCTCTGACATTCTGTGTTCTAAGGGCCCAGTTCTGACATTCTGTGTTCTAAGGGCCCAGTTCTGACATTCTGTGTTCTGAGGGCCCAGTTCTGACATTCTGTGTTCTAAGGGCCCTTCCACCTCTGACATTCTGTGTTCTAAGGGCCCAGTTCTGACATTTTGTGTTCTAAGGGCCCTTCCACCTCTGACATTCTGTGTTCTAAGGGCCCAGTTCTGACATTCTGTGTTCTAAGGGCTCTTCTACCTCTCACATTCTGTGTTCCCAGGTCCCTTCCACCTCTGACATTCTGTGTTCTAAGGGCCCAGTTCTGACATTCTGTGTTCTAAGGGCCCAGTTCTGACATTCTGTGTTCTAAGGGCCCAGTTCTGACATTCTGTGTTCTAAGGGCCCTTCCACCTCTGACATTCTGTGTTCTAAGGGCCCAGTTCTGACATTTTGTGTTCTAAGGGCCCTTCCACCTCTGACATTCTGTGTTCTAAGGGCCCAGTTCTGACATTCTGTGTTCTAAGGGCTCTTCTACCTCTCACATTCTGTGTTCCCAGGTCCCTTCCATCTCTCACATTCTGTGTTCTAAGGTTCCAGCTCTATTTTCCTCTCACACTTCTGATCTATAATGACCTGCCTAGAATACCTCTAGTCTGACTTCATCACAAGGAATCCTGAAGATGAGAACTAGGAGGATAAGTCTGGGAAGGATGAGAGAAGAGTGAGAAAAGAAAACTGAGAATAGAGGGGGTGGAAGGGGAAGGGGAGGCTGGGAAAAGAACACCGGGCATCGGGGAGTGTGGGGGGGCTCTCACCTGGCACTCACACTTGAGCTTCTGTTCTTTCTGGAAGGCCAGGGTGCTGGTGAGGACAGTAGCTGTGTAGCAGAAACAGTGGAGTATCTTGTGCTCATCCCAGTCCGTGTACCTGCCAGGGAGGGGAGGGTGAGGCTGTGACAGGGTGAGCTGGGGGTGGTGGCAGATCAAGGACACATCAATCAGCAAACACTTAGTAAGCACCTTCAGCATACCTGGCACAGTGCTGAGATATCACCCCTGGGTCCCCAATACTGCTTCCTTTCCTCCCTTTAAACCAGGAGCTAGACTTACCTCTCCTAGGAATCCTTCCTTGATGAAACCCAAACCCAGGTGGGACATTTTCTTTATTCTCCATCCACTGGGCACCAAGAGCCCCACTTTGTTTATCAGTCATTTATCAAAGTGTCTGTCCACAGTCTAGAAGAATCTTCACTGTCTCCTCCATCGGTCAGGGATCCCTTCCCCATCCTCCTTTCCCTTAGAGTAGGGGCTGCCTGAGGGCAGAGGCCATGACTCTTCCTATCCCTTCCCCCAATCTTCCCCTCCTCATTAGGGCCTCCCAGATGGAGGGCAGGACCATGTTTCACCTCTGGCTCAGGCTTATTTCCCAAACTAGGAATAGGGAGGGAGGGAATTGGTGGAGGCAGGTCATTTCCTGCAGGTGACCGTCCCTTCTCACTAAGCCTGCCCTTCATATCTCCCCCTTCCTGCCCTCAGCTCTCCCTCTGCTGAGCTACAGAGCTCCCCATCAATCCTAACGTGTCCAGGGAGGCAGGGTGATTAGGGACTGTCCAGCAAGGCGCCCGCCTAGGCTAATAGCAGTCGGCTTCTCGCCTAACAAGATTGGTCCCAAACCCTCCAGTCAGTAATTCAATCTCATGGCCAGATGATATATCATCAGGAAAGCCAGCTGGGGGGAGCTGGTAAATCACAGGTCCCGGCCTTCAGAGCTCGAAGAAACCTCAGCAATCATATCGTCCAATCCCCTCATTTTTCAAACAAGGAAACCGAGTCCCAGAAAGTTTAAGCAATTAGTCCAATGTAATACAACTAATTAGACTACGAGATTCAAACCAGGTCCTCCGCCCCCAGACGATGGCTGTCCCATTCTATGGAGGGGAGAGGAAGAAGAGGTGGACATGTGGTTGCTGCTCAGGATAGACAGGGCCAAAGCTTTGGGCCAACCTGCCCTCTTCCCCATCTCCCTCCCTCTGCCTGTCTCCCCTGCCCCCGAAGGCCACTGTCCTCATCACCTCACGCTTCAGTACCACCTATGGCAGCAACATCTGGTGACTAATGCTGCTGCCCAGTCTCCCTGAAGCTGGGTTCCTTTGCATGCTGTGTTCCCAGAATCCCCGTTCTAACCTCTCATTATCTCTCCCCTAAAACCTCTACCTCCTTCTACTGGTGGTCTCACTCTTGAGCTAACTGAGGCAGAGTGTTGTAGTTTGAAAAACTTGAGTTCAAATCCTGCCTGAGACACTGAGCTATGTGACCCTGAACAAGTCACTTAACCCCTACCAGCCTCAGTTTCCTCATCTGTAAAATGAAGATAATAGCAGCAGCACCTACTTCATTCAGTTGTCGAGAGGATCAATGAGATAATTTATGTAAAGCATTATGCATCCTTTAAAGAACTGTTTAAATGCTACGTAAATTCTTATTATTCACCGTTTGTAAAGGCGGGTAAACTCTCAGTCTCCTCTCTCCCTCTCTTCTCATGTCCGGTAAATTACCAGGCCCTGCCAATTCCCCCTCTCACCTTCACCCCCTCCTCTCTTTCCACAAGGCCACAACTGTGGTCCAGGCCCCCATCACCACACCTCAGCTCTTGTTAAAACATGAGCTCTTCTCAGGCCTTCTGGCCTCCATCTACCTCCACTCCTTCTCCCTCCAACCCATCCTGCACAAATTTTCCTTCACTCATATCTGAGTGAATCCTTCCTCTGCTCAAAACCTTTCAATGGCCTCCCTTTGTCTCCTGAGTGGTTCATCCCCTTTTCGGGGTATTCAAAGCTCTTTGTAGCCTTAACTCATGCATCCTACATTTCACCAAAATGGATGGCTCTGCTGCCCTCCCTCCCTGAATATCCTGAACGACCTTGTTCCCAAGGCCTAAAATGTTCTCCCTTTTCCTCTTTGACTACAGAATCCAAAGTCCTTCAAAGTCCTTCAAAGTCCAATATCACCTCCTTCAGGAAGCCTTCTCTTCCGTGCCAGTGCCTTTTCTCTCAGACCTTCCTCTTGTGTATTTGTCACATTATATTCACGTATAATTGTGGTTCACCCCCTTCTAGGATTGCCCTCACTACCTCCTAGCTTTAAAACAACCTGACCATCTTCCCTGCCCAGATATTTTCTGAAATCTCCAGCTTGGGATTGGCACTTTTACTGGGGATCAGGTTACTTGCCCCCTATCCTTATCACTGCTTCCCCTGCTCTAGACTCTGACCTCATCCAGTTCAGATGCACCCTGGTCAACTACCCAAGACTTCCCTCCCAGACGCCATCCCTGGAGCCCTGACTCCTAACAGTGCACCCACTAGTATCAGATTCTCAGAGCCAGAAGGAACATAAAAGACTGAGGCTCAGAGGAAGGGAAAAGACTTGGCCAAGGTCATACAGCAGCTTAGTGGCAGAGCCAGGACTAAGCCAAGTCTCTCGACTCTTAGTCCTGGGGCTGTCTCTCCTTTCCTGTACTTGTTGCTCCAGAAGTAGGGTGATTGGTTCTACGTTGCATCCCTTCAATCCAGCCAGATTTAGAGCCAGTAGGCCTGAGTTGAAATTCCAGCTCTGAAATTTACTATGGGTATGACTTTGGGTAAGTCACTTCCCTCCTTGAGACTGAAAAACCCAAAATAAGGAATTTAGACTAGGTTGGTCTAAAGTCCCTTCTGATTTGAACACTGCCTATTCTAAGGCATCCTGGTCCTAGGGTCCTTCCTTTCCCCCTCCTCTGACATTCTAAATTCTGGGACTTCACCCTCTCTTGCTTTCTCTCTGGCTCAGGCTCAAAGGTCCCTGGAGCTGTCACCTTTATGTACTCCCTGGAAGTCCTAGGCTAACAACTGGACTATGGAGGGATGTCAGGAAATTGGATGTAAATTGGCCTGAGCAATACATAGAATAGACAACTAAGTAATTTCGGATTATCTGAAATTTGCTTATGGGTTTTGAGCAGGAGGAGGATGTATGGACATAGCCAGTGAGGTCAAACATCCTGTGTCTTTATTGGTCGACAATCTTCTGTGCAACAAACCATACAGTATCAATTTCCCACTGGCCATCCTGCCTACTTCCTCCTGACTTCTGAAGGAGGGGTGTTTAACAATGCTCTGCCCCTCACATCCAATAGGAGCCTGTCACTAGCGAGTGGCAGCCCATATCCTTCTTCAGTATCCCTCCCATCCTCAGCATGCACAGGTGGCCAGGACTCACGTCTCTCCTCCCTGCTTGTTGAAAGTGCAGGCTAAGGCGACCACCTGATTTGTAGCCCGGCTGATGACAGGGACACAGAGCATGGATTGCAGCTCACATCCCACAAGGTTCTGAAGCTGTGTCACCTCTTCCTGCAGAGTGGAGGAGAGCACAGGTGAAGGGGAAGAATTCTGAAGGGAATCAAGGGCAACGGTCAACAACAACTTCTAGTTCTCTGGACCGAGAGTCGGGGGTGAGGAGGGGAGAGGTGGTCTGAGTTCTATGCTCAACTCAACTACTGACTCACAGTGGGACCTTAAACAAGTCCTTGCCCCTCTCTTAAGGTCTCAGTTTCCCTTGGGGGGAAATGAGAATGAGACTTGCTCTGTTCTGGAGGCAGCTCTGAGAAGCCATGGGGGAAATTGGGAATTCTCTGCTATGCCCTTCCCAGGGGCACCAGGGGGATGGGGGAATGTCCTGCCTGAGGAAAAAGCAGCTCTACCCAACCCCACCCCAAGTGCATGCCCAGGAACTACCACTCACTGAAGTGAGGTCCTTCAGGGTGATGGATTCCTTATTCTTCACCACCTGGCCCAGACACCCTACTGTCATCTGTAAGGGAGAATGACAGAAAGAGGGACAGAAAGAAAAAGCAAGGGGGACACATGCAGAATCAGCACGTGGGATATGGGAACGCAGGGCAGCTGTCCCCAGGCAGGGAGCTCCAGGACCTTCCTACCACAAATCCTCCCCGTGCCTGGAGAACTACCCTATTTATCCTTGGAGATGAGCGACAAGGAAGACAGGCCCCAAGAGTTCCTGGAACGGATCAATAGATCAGAAAATAGATGAACAGATTCCAAAACATCCTCGAGAGAGAGGGTTGGAGAAATGACCAAAGAGCCCATCTCATCCTGAGAGCCTCTCCTCCACCAAAGGACTCCCCAAGAGGTCCCAGATGACGAGATGTTCAAACATTCAGAGACTATAAGATCCTAAGTGGGCTTAATAAAAAGACAAAAATCAGCCTATGTCCCAAGAGATTCTAAAACACCCCAAATGGCCCTGATGAAGCCCAGGAGGCCACTAAGAGATCCCCAAATATCCCCAGCAGATCCTTGCCCAGGGATAAGGAGCCAGAGACTCACTGGAAAACTGACTTCTTCTCCAAGCACTTTGTCTCCGATGACCTAAGAGGCAGGGAAGAGGGCAAGGAGCATGGGGGAGGGGTGATCAGTGTTAGGGACTGACCACAGATCCTTCTCCCCCAGTGCCTTGTTGCCAGGGATCTCTGAGGATCTCAAAGCACTTACCTGGCAGGAGAGCTGAAGGTTATCCTCTGAAACAAGGAGGAGGCAGCAGGTTGAGGACTCCGTCTCCTGCTGCAACTAATGAACGATGAGGGTGCAAGATTAACTCCAGGGCCTCAAAGAAACCCTTCCCCACCTACTTAATCCAAGGGTCCACTGATTCTCCTCCTTTAGGAAACCTCCCCTGTTTAACCTACTGCCATGATGTGTCTCCTGGAGCCAAAAATTGACTCCCCAAATGTAGGATCTCTGTTGCCTCCCTTCAATCATGGGCTCTCAGAATTGGGCTCTGCCCTCTCTAAGGAGAGAAGCTTTCTGGCTGTCAGAGCCAAGACCTCCTGAGCGCAGGCTCTCAGAATGGGGGCTTCTGGCTGTTTGGTCTAGCTCAGAAGAAGGGGAGAGAGCTGGAGGGGACCACAGGGGAGATGTGGAGGGGTGGGGATAGGGAAAACAGTCCAACTCACATAATGGAGTACTTTGAGCTGAAGAGAAGAGGCATCCAGGTCATAGAGTTCCCCTGTAAGGGGCAGGGAACTGGGCTTGAGAGAGGCAGAGGGGAAAACCACCTCCACACCACCATGCTGCCAGCCTCACCCCATGCCATAGCTTCTATCCCATTCACCTGGCCCAAACCCCACCCCCCCATACACACACACACACACACACACACACACACACACACACACACACACACACACACCTCTTCCCAAGCTCTGGGCCTGGGATCCAGGATCTGTTTTTTGAACCTGATCCTCTCCCCTCTCCCCTCACCCCTCACCCTTTATTCCTCACTCCTCCATCCCATCCCAGCCTTCCTCACTGACTCACCACAGAGCTGCAGAATCCGACTGTCCAGGTCACTGTAGCCACCTGTCTTGATAGCCACAACCCCATCTGGTCGGGCCAGTGAGGTGGGTGGGGAAGAGGGTTCTGGCACTGGCCTGGGGTGGGGCTGACGCTGCTGCAGGGTCCTCAGCCTCTTCAAGGCCACTAGCGTCTGGGAGGAGAGGCTGGGAATGAGGGGCAGCACCAGGGGTCCAGTGGCTACTAATCATTGCCATCCCTCCCTTCTAGACATCCACATCCCTATGTGTACAACACCCTCACTTCCCTCTCCCAGAACCCCAAGAGTCTCCCAAGAAATTTAGAGTGAAGTGACCTCAGGAAGGCTGGTGGCCCAGACTGAGGAAGGTAGTTGCCTATAGATATACAGCCATGGTCTCCTGAACTTTTACCCAAAGCTCTTTTCCCTGAACATGGCAAAGTATTGACCTCCCACCCTCTCCAGCCTTCTCCCCCACATCATCACACACATCCCCACCCACTTTGCACTATCCAGGATGCCCAGTCTGAAGACAGAGGACTGGGTTCCTGAGAGGCCCAGGCCCCAGCATCCTTCTCTCCCAGACCCCACTCACGTGCTTCTCTATGGCCTGCAGGCTCTGCTCATCCCCCTCACTGAGTTGGGCACAGTGTACCTGGAAGGACAAGGACCCCTCCCTAAGCCAGTCTGCTCCTTCCACCCTTTCCCTCAGGAACTGCCTCCCCACAGCACATACACTTCCCCCAAAAAATTCCTGGGAATTGTCTCCCCTAGTCCCCAACTTCCATCCTATAAATCCTCCTACCACTCAAATTAATCCCATCTACTGAAACCTTCCGAGGCTGATCCAGAGGGACAATACCAACCCTCCCATTCAGTGCAAGCAGTCTTATCCCCATTTTACCAAAAAAACTAAGGCTCAAGGTAAAGTGACTTGTCTGTGGCTGTACATCCGAATCAGCACGCCATTCAATTCAATGGATAATTTTATTAAGCAACTATATGGTGCAAAGCAAGATTCCAACCTAGGACTCCGCGTGTTAATTCTGAGATTCTAATCACTGTTTCCAGTTCCTCTCCTTATGCTCTTCTCCAATCTTATCCAAGTGTGAACACCATCTCCCTCTACACGCACGCGCGCGCACACACACAGACACACTCTCGTCATCATCATCATCACCACCACCACCATGTCCCTCTGCTCATAGCTGCATTACTCAAGAGAATAAGCGTCCTCTCCTCTGCACACCTGGTACATGTGTCCTCTGACACCTGGAGACCCAGGAGTCACTGTGGTCTCTGTATATCTCTAACTGAAAAAAAACACAGAATCACACACACAGAGGGCATTCAGCTCAGCCTCTCTCCTTGAGTAGGATCCCCTACTATAGCACCCCTGGGGGAGGGGAGGTTCCTGCAGCCTCTACTTGGATATGGTTAGAAATGGGGAGCTCACTCCCTCCAGAGACAATCATTCCAAAATGGGACAGCTCTGATCAGTAGAAAGGTCTTTCTTCTGTCGGATTTTATGTACCTTCTTGTAACTCTTTTCTGCCCTCAGCTGGGCACTGCTCCTAGCTTTGCCCTTAGGAGAAACCCAGAACACCTGAAAGGACAGGTGATATAAGACAGATTCAAGTCCCAATCCACTTACTACCTGTGTGACTTTGCTAAGCCCTTCCCCCATCTGGGCTGAAACTTCCTCACCTGTAAAATGGAACCAGGGGTAGGGGACAGAGCTCCTTAGATAACTGTTTGAATAAGCGAAGGTGGCTAGCTTGTGTCCCTTTTGGTTTCTCCGGTTTCTAGTTCCTTCCGTCTGCCCTCCCTTAGCCTGTTCTCTCATGATCCTGGTCACCTTCCTCTGAATTCATTCTCATTTATCAATGTCTTTCGATGTGGTTCCCTATTGCAGATGAGTTCTGACCGAAGCACAAGATAAGAGCTATCCCCTCCCTCCTTCTGGACACTCCTTTATTAATGAAGCCTCAAGCCATGCCAGCTCTGCTGAGGGGAGAGGGACAAACTTGGGACTATGTACTTGAGGCTACAGGACGTTTCCTTCTCCATTTGCTCCCTCCTCTCCTTTCTTCCCCAACATCCACCCCCACCCCAAATCCCTTCCAGCCTTTCTTCTTTGATTATGCTTTTTCCTTTGGCAGTTCTTCTCAGAATCCCAAAAGGACAGAGCATCCAACCCACAAGGGGATCCTGCCGCCAGACAAGGGAGGGTGAAGACTTCCAGGGCCCAGTCCATGTATGAACAGCCCTTCCTCATTGGCATGTTTCCTTTCTTCCACTGAGCTGCGATCCATGTTGGCAGCTCCCCCGCATTGCTCCCAGTCGCAGCGTCCAGAGCCAAGCTGGACAAATCCAACACTCTTCCCCAGGCTAGTCTTTCCAATACTTCACCCTCTCCCTATTCTGATGAAGTCACCACTCTCCTCCCTCCGAGTCCCATCTCACCTTCATCCCGATATCCCTGCAAAGTATGTGCCCCATGCTCTCCCCAAGAAGATAAGAGGAAAGGTGGGGACAGCTCGGTTTTTATACCCAGCCTGGAGGCTTCCCCAGCCACATCATCACTGAATTTAACACAGTGCGCTCTAATTGCTTCAAAGAGCAAGGACAGACATGATCAGACTTGTGACAAATTAATCTTCCTTACCTACAAGTCTGACCGTGTGACTTTCCTGCTCTGGAAACTTCACTGGCTCCCTACCGCTCTCCTGGCAGGGATAAACAAACTCCTTAGTCCGCATTCAAAGTCCTGCTCCAGGACTGCTTTGCAATCTCATTTTACCAGCATTCCCTTTCTGACATTCCACTGTCCAGCTGAAGGGAGTTTCCAGATTTCATCATGCTCTCTCCTTTCCACGTGCAGAATACATTGGCATTTCTCACATCAGGCAGGCACTCCTTCCCCTTCTCCTCTGACATCCCTCTCTTTCTTCAATGCCCAAGTCAAGCATCACCTCTAACATGAAGCTGTCCCAAATCCTCACTTTCCTTTGCCTCAGACTCCCACAGAATCACAGAACCTCATGGGTTGGATGAGACTTCAGATGTCCTATAGCTCAGTGAGCTCCTGAGCACAGATCCCTGAAACAACCTCCTGGACCAGGCATCCAGCTTCCGCTGGAAGACCTCCAATGAGGGGCAAGTAGCGCCCATACCTAAAAAGTATAACGAGTTGGGTTTGCCCTTACCACACCCTACCTCATATCCTCCTTCTCTGTGGACTCCCCTGGCTTCCCAGGGTTTCTTCAAGTCCCAGCTACAGCCTCACCTTCTATGAGAAGCTTTTAACGCTAGTGTCTTCCCTCTACTGATTATCCAATTTATTCTGTATAGATCTCGTCTGCACGTTTGTTTGCTTGTTGTCTCTCCCGTTAGATTCTGAGTTCCTTGAGAGCAGGGACTTTCTTCGTATAGCTAGCACAGCATATCGCATGAAGCAGGCATTTAAATGCTTACTGACTGGCTGGCTAGATGATTGACTGATTTTCTCACCTCTAGTCACAAAACCCTAATAATAAGTCTTTTTTCCAGCACTTAATGCACTGTTGAACCTCACAATTGACTCAGGCAGGGTGCTCAAATATTCTCATTATTCTGCTCCCTCCTGGATGTGGTTATTCCTTCTAATGATGCTGATAAAAATCCATCCCTGCCTGTCCATTCTAACTGACTCTTATTCATGTCTTCCCTTAATTTCTTTATAGGAAGTCCACCCAACAAGCTGGTAGCCTTCCTTTTGGCAATGCAAGGATATCATCAGTGCATGTGTATCTTCCATTGTTCAGCCTGAGCCCTCCCCATATGACCAGGCCATCTTCTGACTCCTACGCTTCTTTAAGGTCATCCTTTACTATGGTTCCCCTTCCTAACTCCTCAAGTGTTATAGCCAGGGATTTGCTGGAGCTAGCTCCAAGCTTCTGAGAGCCGGTTGTTAAACTTTCAGTGTGAGCATCTATACCTTATGAATGAGCAAACATTACAAATCTGGGCTTGCTTTATTGTTTTGCTGATTGGATAGACTAAAGAAAGTGATGGAGAAAATTAAAATAAAGCACATTAAACTTTAAACTTTAAAATACAGCCTGCAGTTTGGAGAGTTGGTTGCTCAGTATTTACGGCACACCGTTGGTTGCAGCCCACTCACAGCCACCATGTCCCTCACCATGGCCTTCTGGGTGACCTTCAATTTCAAATCTTCAGAATCATAGCAGTCCATAACTTGAAGCTATCCAACATTGAGGAGATGGGTATGACGTGTATATTTTACAAATTTTTAAAAAACAGATTTTTATTTTCCATTTTAAAGATGAAGGAAACTAAGGCTCAGAAAAATGAAATGGTCTATCCATGGTCACAGAGTTTCAGAATCAAGATAGGAACCTAGGTCTCTCCAGATCTTTCATGATTTTCACAGCTTCTGTCTGAGAGCTGGATTGCAAGAGACCTCAGAGCAGGAGTTCTTAACCTTTTTGTGCCCCAGACCCCTTGGGCAATCTGGGGAAGTCCATAGACCCATTCTCAGAATGTCTTTAAATGCATAAAACAAAATACTTAAGATTTACAAAGGAAACCAATGATACTGAATTACATTTATCAAGATATTCTTAAAACAGATTCATGGACCCCAGGTTAAGAGACTCTGCCTTAGAGATGACCTTTCTCATTTTATAGAGAAGGAAAGTAAGGTGAAGAAAGAAGGGACTTCCTCAAGGTGATATGGGTATTAAGTAGCAAGGCTGCAATTTGAACCCAGAGTTTTGTGACTCTGGATCCAGCACTTCTGCCATTTGAGGAGAGGGTCATGGCTTACTTCATCTTGGATCCCCCATCACCCTTGCTGAATACAGAGACCCATACTCACTAGACACAATAGTTTTTGGCTGAAATGTTAGAAGGGTTCAGATGAGGAACTGTGGCCTGGAGTAGTCAGGGATAGCATCCTGGAGCAGGCGAGACCTGAGCTAGGTGTTAAAGAATGGAAAGACTCAAGAGGGTATGGAAGGGGGGATTCATAGTAGAGGGATAGCTTGAACAAAAGTATCAAGATGGAAAAAGGCCCGGTGTGAAAAACCTAATCTGACTGTCCACAAGGGATGCAGGAAGAGGAGATACTAGAGAGGACAGGGCCAGACTGTGGAGAGCCTCAAACACTGGAGAATCTGAACCATCTTCCATGTCCTGTAGGGAGCCACAGCAGGCTGCTCCTGGTCAGGAAAGGTATACAGTCAGAGATGGGTCAGAGAAAGATGACTCTGGTCTGGAATACAGGAAGATGGGAGGGGAGATGCTGAGAAAGAGGGTGCCATAATCTCTGCTGTGGAGTGAAGGGAGCTAAGGCCTGGGCTTGGGAGGGACAATGGGGGAAAGCCTGCCCTCTCCTCCCCACCCTTCCCCTGCCCCAGGGATGGTTAGTGGGTGGGTAGGAGATGCAGACAGACCCTTGGTGGGGATCATCTGTGATTCCTCCAGGAGCAGGTGGCTGGACCAAGGATTGAGGGGGTACCACAGCCTCATCCACATGAGAGTTACATACAGTACTAAGCTCATTCCAATTAACATCTATTCTCTTCTCTGCCCAGCCTTAGGTCTCCTCACTGACAACAGATCTCCTAGCCAGGACGGAAGGAACAAGCCTAGGGAAGGTGAAGCAATACAGTGGGACCAACTCAGGAACCAAATCCAGACATCAATCCATCAATCAGCAGGCATTTATTAAGCACCTACTCTGTACCAAGCCCTGCACAGGCAAGTGCAAAGAATGAAACAAGCACTGCTCCCAATGAGCTCCCATGCTAATGTCCCATGTCCTTTGGAGTCTACCTGACAACAGCCATTCACAGATTTACAAGCACACACATAAACACTGATGAGCATACATGCAGTCATTCACACACAAGTCCCAAATGTACAGACACACATACAATGAGTATACAGACATACACTTAAGTGCATACACAGATTCATAGAAGCAACATTTATATATATTCTGGGTATGCACAAACACATTCAGAAATGCAGACACAATCATTCCCAGATTTACTCATACATATGCACAAAGACTGTATGTGAACGTGTGATATTTGTATACCGGAGTTTCTGAAAGAATGAACAAACAGCAATGCATTTATTAAGGTCTGACTGTGTGTCATGAGGAGGAGGGTCCCTACACCTGAGGAGCTCACATGCAACTGCGTGAAGGCAACAGAGGAAGGAGAGGGGGCAGGGAGTGCACGTGCCAACAAGGTTTGGGAACCACTAGGAAGTTTTTCTGTGAGAACTTGTGAGTGTGTCTGCATGCACCTGAGGATGCTGCACATGTACATACAAGTACACACAGAAAAACTCATCTGTACAGACATACTCCTGTGCACATTCACATATACACACAAACACTTGCATTCTCATGCTCACACAAGCCCTCAAACCCATTCAAGGACACACATGTGCCTGTACATACACACACATATTCCCAAATATTTCCCCACCCTCACACGTCTTTATACTCAAACACTAAGCCATACATAAAATCACACAGGCCCAAGCATATACATACTCAAACATATACACATACTCCCAAATATACCCCCATCCTCACACATCTTTATACTCAAACACTAAATCATACATAGACATACACAAACATACACACACACACTCCCAAATATATCCCTACCCTCACATGTCTTTACACTCAAACACTAAATCATACATAGACATACACAAACATACACACACACACTCCCAAATATATCCCTACCCTCACATGTCTTTACACTCAAACACTAAACCACACATAAAATCACACAGGCCCAAGCATATACATACTCAAACATATACACATACTCCCAAATACACCCCCACCCTCACACATCTTTATACTCAAACACTAAATCATACATAGACATACACAAACATACACACACACACTCCCAAATATATCCCTACCTTCACATGTCTTTACACTCAACACTAAACCGTATATAAAAGCATACAGTCCCACAAAGACACACACATTTCCATACTATTGTTGATCCTGGGACACAAGCATGCACTCAAATGCACATGCATATGCTCCCCAACTAGAATTAATGGGAACAAACCCTCCCTCAGAGCTGAGAAGCTGAGCACCCTTTGATGTGCAGGACAGCAGTATCTCAAGGGGAATCTCCATGTGCAAGGGGCCTGGAGCCCTTTATGCTAGAGGTGGCCACTCTGAGCTGAGCACAGCCTTCCCTTCCCCCTGCCTCTCCCCGATCCAGACCTGGGGACTTTGGGAACTATAGACTTAGCTAAACTAAGCAGGGCAAATTTCACAAATGTCAAGTGACACCAGAGAGACGGGCAGAAAGTAGAGTCAGGGGATTAATGAAATAAGGTTGAGAAATGACAGGATCTTGGAGCTACCAAGATCAAGGGTCTTGGGACAAGATCGAGAAGGGACCGCAAAGGTCATCTTGTCAATCTCCTCATAGCAAAGCCAGGATTCAAACCCAGATCCTTCTCATTGCCAACCTGGAGCTCCTTTCACTATGCCAAATTGACCATTATCACCTTTGAACAAAGAAGAATGATATAGTATAGAAGGATCTTGGAGATTATCTCCTTTGTTTAACAGAGAAAAAAAACCAAGGACCCACAAAGGTGAGCAACTTCATAGATCCAGGCTTCGTACTAGCTGCCACACGTCCATCCTCAGAACCATGGATTTCATGAACATAGTACTCAGTTTCCAAAAGGCCCTTGACAGTCTATCAGGTGTAGTCCTCCAATGGTCAAAACTCCTCAGGTCGCTAGGGGCTGAGCTGACAACTTTTGGCTCTTCTCCATCCATCACAGTTAAAAAGAATCTTATTAGAAGGCCTCTCACCCAACCCATTCCTGAACAGGAATTCCTCTCTACAATATCGCCAACAGTCACCTGGCCCCTGCTTGGAGAGCCCTGGCACACAGTGAGTCCTTAATAAATGCTTGTGGATTAATCAATTGTATGACTGACTGAAGGAACACACTACCCTTCAAGGCAACAAATTCCATTTTTGGACAGCTCCCATTGATGAGGTTTGGCAGTAAGAGTCAAGGAAAAGAAAGAAAACCTGCTGGCAAGAAGAGAGGAGGGGTGAGTAACTTCCTCCTGTACAGACCCACAAAGAGAGTTTTCAAAGTGGCCAAGAATAATATAATCACCTCCATTCTCTGGGTTCAAATCCTGCCTTTAACTTTTACTACTTGTGTGAACAAATGATTGAACTCTCAGGGCTTCATCTGTAAAAGATAGAAGCTAGACAAGACCATCTAGACTAGATGCCTTCCAGCTCTGACATCCTAAGAGTGCTATATGCTTACTAGAAAAGGTTTTAAAATCCCCCAGATAATTCAAAGACATATCTGGAATTAGCCACGGCTGCTCATTGCAGGTACACATAACTGGGTTAAACCACAGGATAATACCTTTCCCACAGAAAAGGTTAATTGAGCCCAGGAAGGGATTAGAAGGGTGGCCTGAGAAGGAAAGAAGTCTTTGTTGAGGTGGGGCAGGGGACTGAAGAGTGTGCTGGCTCTGGATTCCAGAACACCAGCTACAGCAGCATTTGAAAACAAGCTACGAACCTCTCTGGAGGAGGTACAAAGGAGAAACAGGTCCAAGGTTGTAGTGTGGGATGCTCTCCATGCTACCCACCTCTAACAGGAAATGTGGTCTTGGGTGTAGGAAGGCAATGGTTTTTATTGCAGGATAGAAGTACAAACTGTCATTCCCCCAGAGATCTAGGATAGAATGGCCAGAATTGTAGTATGGAAATCTAAGACAACTGGGCTGGCTTCCATCTTTTATAACATTCATTCCAAGAGTTTTCAAGTATCTAAGGGAGCTCTGAATTTGGCTTCACTTTTCTGTTCTGTCTCTACCCCTCGGCGTCACCTCCTCATCTCCAAATGTGAGAAGCCTTCTCTTGGTCACGCCTATGTTAGTATAGTGCTTGGAGATCCTCTGAAGATGTTAAAAGCATGAGGGAGAATGGTTTAGTGAACTAAGTATCAGGAAATGACAGGATCCCTTAGTCCTGGGTTCGAAAAGGACCTTGAGAGATCATCTAATCAATCCTCCTGCCTCTGAGCCAGAGGACAAAGGGGAAAGGAAAGAGAAAAGGAGCGAGCCCTGTAGGGTGACATGGCTAACACAAACACTACCAAAAGGAGTTTACAGAGAAAAATGACCTACTTGGGAGAACAGCATATCTGCTCACAGATGCACAGTCAAGAGTATTCATACATAAACACACATGCGGGTACACCAAGATACAAGCTCAGACGCTCAGAGCTGGAAGGGGCCTCAAAGGGCTTCTCACCCACATTCCCACCCAGAGCACAGGCTGTCTTCACAAAGGGGTTGGATCTCCTGGTGTAATGGGAAGCACTCGATTTAGAGTCAAAGGACCTGCTATTTCCTTAGCTGTGTAACTTTGGACAAGTCATTTCCCCTCTGTGAGCCTTAGTTTTCTCATCTGTAAAAATGAGAGGATTGAAGTAAGAGCCTTCCAATTCTGAATCCTATGATTCTGTGCTCTCTGGGGACAGAGTTCCCTCCCTTCCACGGTAGTACAGTCCTTACTGTTGACAAGTTTTCTTCCACACATAAGTGTGCCTTCCTGTGACATCCCCCTTTGCTGGGGGCCACATAGAACATATCTGCTGCCTTTGTTCCAGGGTAGCCCTACAGAATCCTACAGGAATGCCACACCTCACACACCAAACTACATTTGAAATTCCCCTGCCCCTTTTCCATATATTCCTAAAGAGGGGACCAGGAAGGTCACTTCTTATCTTCCCCACCCCCTCCCATCATCACTCATCTTCCCCAGCCAGAGGAAGCAGGGCCAGGGCCATATTTTTCAGGCATGACATATCCCAAATCCACTAACCCAAGTACCTCCATCTGACAATCTGGAGGCAGAGAGTCAGGGAGGGGAGCAGATGGTGGGAAGTCAGTGTGAACAAAAGGCACATTCCCTGGAGAGAGAGAGAGAGAGAGAGAGAGAGAGAGAGCCTTTGGGTGCTGGGGAGAGGGAGCTCCCTGAGGAGAGAGCTATGTCTCCCCCCTCAGACTGAGGATTCTCTAAGGAAAAGAACTGTATGTAGCCCCTTAGATCATGGCCTACCTGAAGGCAGGGGTCATTGGTCAACGCCCTACAAACAGGGCCCCCCCCCCAGTGGTTCTCTTCCCTTTCCTTTTCTCCCAGGAGTTGGCTGTTTGAAAGGTCAGATGCCTTTGAATCACTTTAATTCCCTTTTAATGAGCTGAGGATGACAACTCAGAGGAACTGGCAAAGGAGAAGAGCTAAGCAATTCACCCCCATTCAGGCTCTGCTTGTGGTGGATAAGGGAAGGGAATGGAAATCCTGCACCTGATCTAGGTAGTTACTGATGAGATGGGGAGAGGATCAAATTGAGGGTGATTCTTCAGATTTATAGGCCTGACCCATGGCTGGGAGTCAGGACCCCTGGCTTCTACTCCTAACTATGCTGCTAACCTGATGTGGGACCCTAGGCAAGCCCCTAGTCCTCTTCAGACCTGAGTTTCCTACTATGTAAAAATGAAGCTGCTGAATTTAGTGGTCTCTAAGATATCTTCTACTTTTGACATTCTGTGCTCTAAGGTCCCTCCCAAAACAGACATTCTGTGTTCCAAGGTCCCTCCCAAATCTGACATGCTGTGTTCTAAGGGCCCTCCCAGCTCTGACATTCTGTGTTCTAAGGCCTTCTAGATCTTATGTTCTATGTTCTAAGGCCCTTTCCAGCTCTGCTGCTCCATAAGTCTATTATTTCCTTACCTTTAACCTTGCAGTTGTCTAATGATTGTATCCCCTCAGGATGCTCCAGGAGTCTATGAGTCAATGGCTCCCTAATACATACCATCATTCTGGCTACTCTCCCTCCCCCTGCTGCCATAAAACACCCTTCCTCATCCTCATGTCATCTTAATCTCCCTTCCCTACAAGCCTGGCTCATGCCTCACCAAGAGCCTCACCCCCAGCAAGCTTTCGCCCTCCTAAAAGCTGAATAGATGCTTCTTCTTCTTGTTAAACCACACAGTGCCTTATTTCTTCTTCCCTCAGCATTATGCTGGTCAGTGAATGCCAAAGTCCTAGTTACCCATCTCCCTGCCTCCATGTAATGGATCTTCTTCTGCTTGTGTCCAGTGGGGGTCTGTCTGTCTCTGTGGTCTGTCTGTCTGTCTCTGTGTCTCTCTTTCTTTCTCTCTCTCTCTCTCTCTCTCTCTCTCTCTCTCTCTCTCTCTCTCTCTCTCTCTCTCTCTCTCTGTCTCTCTCTTTCTCTGTCTCTGTCCCTGTCTCTCTCTTTCTGTCTCCCTGTCCTTGCCTGTCTCTGTCTGTCTGTCTCTCTCTCTATGCCCTCCCTCTTCCTGGGTTTTAAAACTGATACAATGACACAATGCAGCCATCATCCCTCAAACAGGGCTCACTGCCCCCTGTGTCTGGCTTCCCAAATCCCAGTCTCTGAGCCCCTCTCCCCCATCCCTCACCTCATAACCCTCCTACATCTTTACTCCTCCAGTCCCCTTTCCTCCAGAGTCTGAGGAAGAGCCAGGCCTCCTCCTAAACAGACAAACCTGCCAGCTTGTACCCTTGATCCCCATCCTATCGCTGTGAGCTCACCCCATTAATCATTCCCTCTCTCCTCTTCTAACTCTTCCTATCTCCCGGCACCTTCCCTACAGCCTACAAACATGCTCAGCTCTGCCTCATTCTTTCAAAAAATGTGTCCCTTGGCCCAGCCATCCCTTCCAGCTAGTGTTCTATTTCTTCTTTTTCACTGCCAAAGTCCTAGAAAGAACAGTCTACATTCACTGCGTCCACTTCTTTACCACCCACTCACTTCTCAGTCCTTTGCAATCTGGCTCTTGACCCCAGCACTTCATTAAAACTCTCCTCTCAAAGATGTTTAATGATCTCACCTGCCAAATGGAGTGGATTATTCTCAGCCCTCCTCTCCCTTGATCCCTCTGTAGGTTCTGACCACACCACCCACCCCCTCTCCTGAATACTGACTCTCTCTTCCCTTGATTCTTCTAGCACTATTCTCTCCTGGGCTTCCTCCTCCTCCTCCTGCTTCCTGCCTTACTGCTCCTTCCCAGGCTCCTTTGTTGGATCATTATCTGTCTCCTGTTCCCTAAGAGTGAGTGTCCTCCAAGGTTCTCATTCAAGTCATATCCCTCCCCAGGGAGGATGTCCAAGGGACATCCTTGGGGGACATAATGAAAAGAGCATTGACTCTAGAGTCAGAGAACCTGGGTTCAAGACATGCCTCTGACAAATCCCACCTCAGGGCCTTTGGGAAGTCCCAGCCTCTCTCCCTGGGCCTTGGTTTCACCATCTATGAAATGAGGGGGGTGGACTAGGTGACCCATGAGGTCCTTTCCCACTCAGCTAGAAGCCTCTGATTCCCAAGTCCTCTTCTCTCTGTATATATGTTCTCTCCTTCAGTGATCTCATCTGATCCCACGAGTCCAATTATCACCATCATTAGCAGTCAGTGTGGTGTAATGAGGAACCTGAGACCTGGGTTCCAATGCCAACTTGTGTGACCAGTGATCTGTTAAGTAACCATGGGACCATAAGCCTCTCTAATCCCCGGTTTCCTCCTCTGTCACTGGGGATGAGAATACCTGCACCACTGAATTCACAAGGTTGTCATGAAGGCCAAACAACATAATCTATGTAAAGCAGTTGGCAAACTTTAGAGGATAAGATCAATTGGCATGGTACAGCAAAAAGAACTCTGGCTCTGTGGTCAGAGGATTTAGGTTCAAATCTTGCCTATCTTGGCTATGTCAGTTAGACTCCTTGGGCCTCAGTTTCCCCATTTGTAAAATGAGAAGGTTGGACTACATGAATCTATGAAAAGTCAGCTCTAGACAGATGGTCTTCAAGATTTGTTTATCTACCCTTCTCTCTCTGTCTCTCCCTTCTTCTCCCTTACTCTACCTCTCTCTCTCTCCTTCTGTCTGGGCAACCCCTTTCTCTCTTTGTCTGTCTCTGTCCATCTCTCCTTCACAACACCAGTTCAGCATCACCCACTGACTGCTGCCAACTCCACAGGGATTTCCCATCTCTATATCAAACTTGAACCTATGGGAGGCCATGGACATGAGTCACATAGGACAGGCAGGCACGGAAAGGCTCTGGCCTGCATGAATAGCGGGAGCATCCTCACAGAGCCACTGGTGTCTACCTCAAGTTCAACATGTCTAAAACTGGATTCGTCACCGACACCCCACACATCTCTCTCCCCTCCAAATGTTCCTATTTCTATTGAAGTGACCACCATCTTTTCAGTCACCCAGGTTCATAACCTCAAAGCTCTCCTTGCCTCTTCCCTCTTCCTTACCCCCAACTTCATCCAATGAACCAAAAGAGCCTGTCGGTTCTACCACAACCAAATCTCTTGAAGTCATCTTCTTCTCTATACACACAGTCACCATGAAAGGCCAGCATCTTATCTGGACGATTATAATAGCCTCCTCAACATTCTCCCTGCTGCCAGTGTCTCTCTTCTCCAATCCATCTTACGTACAACTGCCAAAATAATGATCCCAAGGACTCTACCTCTACCTCTGCCATTCTGCTGCTAAGAAGCCTTCAGTGGCTCCCTATTAACCCAACGCCTTAACCTGTCTTTCAAGGCCTTCCACAATCCATCTCTAGCCTATCTTTCTAGCTTTACTTTATATCATGCCCCTTCACAATCTCTGCTTCCCAACCAAATTGAAATACTTAGCTAGAGCCTCAAATCCCATCTCCCTCATTTCAAGCATTCATCTCCCAACCTACTGCCTGGAGCAACCTGGCTCCTCACCTGGAATCTCATAACACCTATCTCCCTTCCAGGCCGAGATCAGAAGTTACCTCTCTCTCTTGAAGCCTCCATGATCCCCCAGATGCTAGTGCTTTCTTCTTTCCCAAATAACTAAACCTCATGCTTTATCTGAACAGACTGTATAGACCTTGGCATCCTTTGGGACAGGTGTTGAGTCTTTTTTTGCCTTTGGACCCTCACTACCTAGCCCAGTGCCTTGTACATAAGAGACAATTAAGAAGGCTTTCTTCAATGAATTGAATGAGGGCAGAAGCTATACTGAGGGAGAGTGGAACCAGCATGGCCCCATAATGGATGAAAAGATGGAGGAGAAAAGAAGGGAGTGCAGGGAATGAGAGATGGCGATGACTTAGATAATCCAAGAACCAGATCCAGAGTTGGAACACTCCATAACCCTACTCAGACAGAGATTATTTCCCCTCTAACTTCCCAGTCCAAGGGATAATGTGAGACAGGGAAAAGGGGTGGACTCAAGGTGTCTACACAGTCCCCACTCAGAAAATTACAGAGTGATCATGACCCCCTTACACCGGCCCTGTCCCCATTCCCCAGACCTCAGCCCCCAAGTCTTACCAGGATGGTGGCCACAACACCTCCAGCTTCCTTGTCCACCAATGGGACTACCAGCACTGGGAGGGAAAGGGCAGAGAAAGGACGATGAGAAGGAAACCATCAAAAAAAAAAAAAAGAACCGAAACGGAGACACAAGAGGTAAAACACACAGGAAAGAAACACAGTAAGAGACAGCCAGAGACACCAGGAATCACATACAGAAGAGAGAGAGATGGAGAGACATAGAGAAATACAAACACAGACCCAGTAACCCTGGGGGCCAAGAGAGAGAGACACCAAAGAAGGAAGAGACAGGGCTGTAGTACCACAAGGGAAAATATAGACAGACTATGAAACTGAGCATCTGCTCCCATAGTGCTTTGTGGTTTATAAAGTGCTATCCTCACAAGAGCCTGGGAAGTAGGGGGTGCAAGTATGAGGATATCCATTTTGAAGATAAGGAAACTTGAGGCCCAGATCAGGGAAATGACTCGTCCAGAGCACACACACATAGGAAGCAAGAAGCTAGACTTCTGACTTACTCTTCCAAGATATTCAGAACAAAAGATTCAAAAATAAATGGAGAAAAAGACAACTGGGAGGTTAGAGAGAAAAGGAGAGAGAGATGGGGTGACCAGAGATAGAGACAGGAACAGAGGCAGACATGGACAAGGCCAGAGAGGAAGACAGACAAGGAGACAGAGACCAAGCTCCCCTGCCACCCCCACCAGCCCACACTGGGCCTGGGTATTACCTTGTCTGTCAGCAGCCAAGGGGGCAGTCAGCCCCGTCAATGCTTTCTCTGGCAAGTCTGAGGAGCCCAGCCCACTGCAGCTCAGCCGCTCCCAGGCCTGGACAGCGTCTCTGAGACAGAAACAAGACCCCATCAGCTGAACTCTATCCTCCAGGCACACAACTAACCAGGGATACTGCCCCCAAATCATTCCCCTCTTTTCTAATAATAGCCAGCATTTCTATCGCATGTATTTAGGATCAGGGTGGCATGAGTTATAAATGTTAAGGTATATTTGTACACATAAAAGAAAATACATATATCATCATATTATCACAACCCTGGGAACTAGATATGATAATGACCCCTCATTTAACAGGTGAGGAAACTGAGGTACAGAAGTTAAGTGCTTTGCCTAGGATCACACAGCTAACAAGTACCTGAAGCAGCATTTCAACTCAGAACTTCTCAAAACCCAGCGTCTTTCTATCCATTGTGCCACCTTGCTACTTTAAGGGTCTCAAAGCATACAGCCCTGTAAGGTAGGGGCTATTATTACTTCTCTTTTACAGATGAGAAAACTGAGGCAGAGTAAGATGAAATGTCCTGACCATGGTAATACAGCCATTAAGTGTCTACCAGCAGGATTTGAACTCAAGTCTTCCTAACTCCATGTTCATAGCTCTATCCACGGTGCCACTAGCTGCCCCAGAGCAGTGTATCTGCTCTGAACGGACCAATGGAAATGAATGATCCAAGCTCCCCTTCCAAATACCCAACATTTCTTCCGACTCACCCATTTCATTGTGCATTTGACTTCTCTCTTGTCTCCCTGCCCAGCCTCTTTCCCCTCCAGGGAAAAGGAGATGAAACCCAGAAAATAGGAATAACAAAAGTGGGAAAACATGGATAATCCACCAGTGGGCAAAAGAGAGCCTGAATAACTGAAAGTGGATGAGGAGTAATTATTAAAATAACTCCCAAGACTGCTGTGAGCATCAAATGAGATAATATTTGCAAAGAGTTAGCACCAAAGCTGGCACAAAGTAGGTGCTTTATAAAGTTAGCTACTTATGCTTTACAAAACTCTCTTTGCCACAACCCTGCAACATAGCGTATTATTATATCCATTTTTGTAACTGAAGGAACTGAGGCACAGAGAAGATTCATCCAAGGTCTCAAAGCTTGTGTCAGATTTTACCAGCCCAGAGGTCACTCTAAGGTCCTCAAACTTCCCTTTGGGGGCTCAGAGAGAGTACTTCCTGGGCTACATCTGAAGAAAGTAGGACACAGAAAGAGACAGCCATCTTCTGAAGGTCACACAGCAATTCCAAGGCAGAACTAACTTCTGGATTCAATTAAAAACAGTTCTTTCAATTAATTATTCATCCAGTTCAACTAATATTTCCTGCCACCTGCTAAGTGCCAGGTCCTGTGTTCAGGGTTTTGAGGGGAACAGATCCAGGCCCTGCCCTCAAGGAACTCACAATCTTCAAAGACAGGATGCCCAGGCCCTTCCCTCTGGGCACCATAGTTTAACAGAAAAGCTTAGCTTAGCCAGTCCTGGAAGTCAGTCTGGCATTTCATTTCTAAGTTATTCTATCTTGTAACAAATTTCTTGTATCCACATGTCTAGTGAGCTTCCCCTGATGAATTATTTCTGAATCTATACAACCTCTATTTCCTCACAATTATCACTGCCCCAGACAGAAGGGACCACCCCAAGATGCAGGGGGACTCTTCATCCCTACAAGACTTTATGCAGAGGCTGTGACCACATGACTACATTCGAAATGGAGGCTCCCTGCTCAGATACAGCTGATATAAGGGGTCTCCAAGGGCCTCCCAGCCCAGGGATTCTTCATACTACAGGCAGCATTATTAGCACATAGTTTCTGGGTGAATAAATAGCCACTTTATGGAGAACAGAGAAGTGTGGAAGGAAGAAGACCCAGATTTCCATCCCACCTCTGGCACATACTGGCTGTGTGACTGATGCTGGGCCAATCATTTAACCTCTCTGTGCTCTGGGTAAACTCTATAAGACTATACTTTGCCTAGAAGGTAGTGGTGACCTACATTGATGGAGGGAGTTTCCTCCCTGGGAGTCCCCTAGTCCAATGAAATCACAGGTGCAGGTTGAGTCTCTTGTGAATTAACCCTAACGAATGGCCTAAGCACCCCGTGAGTCCACTGGTATGAGCTTTCCTCTTCTTGATGAACAGATGAGGCCATAAGTTAAATGACTTGTTAGTGTCAGGATTCAATCCCAGGTTTCCAGGCTCCAAACTGAGAGCTCTATACACATGTGTAAACAGGAGAGAGAAGGGAAGAGAGGGGCAGAGCTCCTACTCCAGCTTTCAAGGGTGTGCAGCAGAGGCAAAAAGAAGAGGAAAGTTGTCAAGATTAGGGGTGTCAGGCAAAGCCAGAGGCCAGCGATATCCAAAGGGTTGTGGGAAATGTAAAAATTGTTAGGACAAAACCATGGAAATGAGGGCAAAAGGCTCTTGGATGGGCCTGAAGAGCTGGGGACCTCGGAAGCTGATTCACTGTGAGCTAGGCTGGTCAAGCAAGGTGAGGTGGCAAGAGATGAAGCTCGAGTTGGCCTTCAAGATTCAGATAGCCAGATCAAAGGATCTATGCAGTTAGTGCTGAGGACTTCTAATGTCATCTGATCCAACCTTCTCATTTGACAGATGAGGAAACTGAGTCTTATAAAAGTCAAGTGACTTGCCCAAGATCACACACTGGCAGAGTCAGTATTGGAACCAGGCCCTGACTCTAATCCCAGGGCCCTTTTTACCTTATCATTTCACCTCTTTTCACAAGATGTTTCTACTGAGAGGAGTCGCCATCATCATCACTCAGGGTACATTTGCAGAGGTCAGGAAAAGTACTACAATGTGTGAAAGTCATGAGCAAAATGGGGAGATGAGTCAGATGTGAACTGGGAGTCCTGAAGAGACTATTCTGGCCGCTGCCTCAGAACAAGGGGGAGAGAAGGCCAGAGCAAAATTAGAACTTCAAATGCCAAGGGCAAAATCATGGTGGTCCTTGAATGAGGGAGACAAGACCACAGAGAACTCTGAATGCCAGGGACAAGATCACAAAGGGCCTCGAATGCCAGGGTCAAAATCAGAGAGGCCCATGAATGCCAAGGACAAGTGTGTGGCAGGCCTCAGATGCCAGGAACAGGATTATGGAGTATCTCGGGTGCCAGCCTGAGGAATTTGGACTCAGTGAAGCAGGCAGAGGATGGGGAGCCGCTGAATCCTCTCACCACCTCTTCCTCTGCAGTGCCTGCTGGCTCACCTCCTGCTTAATTACCCAGCCAATCTTTCGCCAAATGTCACTCCCTGATGATTAATTGTCCTAGGCACCCCCCCCTCCCTCCAGGCCTCCTCCACTTAATTAGGTTTATAGAAATCACTTTACCCAGAGTAGGATGGAAGCCAGGAGAGAACAGGAGGGGGAGCACAGTCCTGAAGCCTGGTAGAGAGGGCAAAGGGGTACCTGGCAAAAGTCAGACAAAGAGGAGAGAGGGAGAGCCATGAGTCTGGGACCCAGGATAAGGCAGTGCCAACCAGGGGAAGGTGCTCACTCAGAGAGGATGCTTGGCCAAAGTCATCCAGCAATGTTAAGGCATCTTCAGCTGAATTCCTTTGCCCTCCTGCCTTTCTATCCAGCTTAGCTGGGACCACAACAAAAAGGCAGTTTTCTCTCCACCCCCATGCTGTCCCCTGATCTGCCCAGAGCTTAAGAATCCCATCATGGGGGGGGGGGGGAGTCCCTGGATCTCAGAAGCCAAGCAGAATGGAGGAATACTGTGGGACAAGGAAAGGGTGGGAATTACCCTTCCTAGATAAAAACTTTGGGCTCAGGAAAGAGAGGGTGGACTACAAGAGACAGGTAGGGCTCTCTGTGGATCCCACTCAGGATGGAAAATCTAGGGAGTAGACAATCCCCTCGTAGGTCACAAGGTGTCGCTGTTCAATCTACATTGGAGAGAGAGGGAAGGAATTTGAACCTGGCCAAGGCAAGACCTTGCTAAGCACATGTCTAAGCCCACCTGCTCCCTTCCCCTCTTCCCTCCTTAAGGCTCAGGTTCATTCTCAGTCCCTCTGCTAGCTGCATGCTACACCAGGAGTTCTTCACCTTTTTAAGGTCATGGGCAGTCTAGTGAAGCCTATAGACTCCTCAATGAAGTTTATGGACCCTTCCAAAGCCCATACTCCCAGTTCTTCATCCCCCTCACTGGATCCCCATTCCTAAGCTCCTCATGAATCCCTTCTACGTCTTCCCTCCTTTAGGTCCAGCGTCCACTTCTCCCTTTATATTCTCTCCATTCTCTCTCATTCACACCTCCCGTCTTCCATCTTCACTTGAATTCCAAACTTTGGGCTCAGATTCAGAGAAAAGAGTTGGGACCATTCTTAGAACCCAGAATATTGGCTCATCAATCCCAAAGGTCCTTAACTCAGAGTTCCCAGGGAAGATTTCAAAAAATCCATACATTTGAATTGGAAAAAAAAAACAAAAAACATTACATCTTTATTTCTACTGAAACTCTAACTGAAATGTAGCATTTTTTTTCAATTATTTAAAATATTTTTTTTTCCAAGAAGGGGGTCCACAGACTTCACCAGACTGCCAAAGGAATTCACAACACAAAAAAGAGTTAAGAAGCTCTGGTCTTGTCCAGCTGCTTCCTTTGAAAGAAGGAAAGAGTCTTGCTCAAGTTCTCACAGCTAACTCCAGCCCTGACTCCTCTCTGTTAAGCTCTACACTTGCATCTCCCACTCTCTTCCTTCCAGGCATCTCCCTCCAAGGGTCCCATACCAGTCCCTCCTCTTGTCTGAACCTGTCTCTGCCACCCATTTCTCTGTCCCTCAGATGGTCTCTGGATCCTCCTTCCCAGTGAAAACATCCTCTTCCCAGCCTCATCTTTCCTTGCTCTCCTTAACACCCCAGTGCCAGCTGTCCCAAGGGGGGTGGGTTGGTCCTTTATGATTCACATCTCTAGAGGTTCTCTAAAAGACTCAGCCCCAGAATGGTCAGAGTCTGCTCAGCCGAAGAGAGAGACAGATGGAGGAGACAAGGGAGAGAGAAAAACACACATCTTTGATGCAAGTTCCCAGCCTTTAACAACTATTTGTTTAAGTGGGTGGAAGAGCATAGGGGAGGGAACAGTTAAAGCTTCTGTTGAGTATGACCCATAACCAACCCCCCATTGTCCTAAATAAGCTCCCATCCATTCCTCTCAATGAATACTTGCATCATCTCCACTAATGCCCCCAAAAATCCTGAGTCCCCTCACTCAGCCTCCACCCTCTAAGCTCTTTCCACATCCTCATCACTGAGCTCTCATCACCTTCTCAGAGCTCCTATCTCCCATCCCTAAGCTCCTAATCCCATAATTTATCCAGGGTATTTAGCCATTGGGCACACAATCAGTAGAAACAAGTATGAGGACCCTAGAAATCCAGAGCCTAGAGGTCCCTAAGGTCTCCCTGTCTCATGTGAGAACAAATGGAAAGGCACAGGATTGAACTACAGCAGAAAAGGAATGAGATTCCTTCAGAGGAGGGGATTTCCCAATTTTTATCCAGAGAAGACTTCTGAAGGCATAAATAAGGACTTATTTAAAGTCCCAGGAAGGTAGGTGGCCCCTTTTTACAAATTGGGAATTCTCACCATTCCGGAAGTTCAAAATGAGTCTGATGTAAAAGAAGAGCTGAAAAAGCTGTCCCTCTTCTGGCTGTATGAAAATGGCCATAGCATCCAGAAGTAAGGAAGAGAGAGTTCTACTGTTCTCTGCCCTGGTCAGTCCTGGGACCTCACAATATTGACAAGCCAAAGCCAGGAGGTGAACCAGGAGAGGAATACGAGGTCACTTGTCAGATACGTTATAGTAGGGAGTCAATTGGGTTAGACGAGACCCATTGAGGTCCCTTCCAACTCTCAGATGCCGAGATTCAGTGAGAAATGGGAACCAGGCCATAAAAACATGCATTGAAGGAACTGAGGATATTTATCCTAGAGAAGGAAATGAGGGGAGAGGGTCACGATGTACTTTGAAGGGTGAGCTAGCTGAAGATTCATTCTGCTTCAGCCCAGAGGGCAGAGCTTGAGGAATGAGAGGAAGGCAAGGAGATTTCAGCCCCACATAATAACTATCCAACAACTGGAAATGTCCTCCATGCTAGGGATACCTCGTTCCTTTCAGGATTCCTTTAGATCCTGTGAGGCTTTTCGTGATTTCCTCCTCCCTCCCCCAAAGTTGTTACTACCCAAAGTATTGACTTTGAGTAGATTTACTGATATGTGTATTTGAGGTTCCGTCCCAGTCCCCTGTCCCCAGCAGACCGTAAGCACCTGGACGTCAGGCACAGATTTATCTAATCTCCAGAGCCTCAGAGAAGATATGCTTGTTAAACTGAAGTTTTCATAGGGTCATAGAGCCAAAGACACCACCCAATGCCCCCTTTTCAAACACGAGGATGATGAGGCCCAGGAAAGTAAAATAATTTGCCCAAAGTTACAAAGGTAGGAAATATCAGAGGCAGGATTTGAACCCTGGCCCTCCATTCTAGAGCCAAGGTAAAAGTAGCTTTATCAAAGAGCTGGGCCTGGAGTCCTGAGTTCAAATCCACCTCATCCGCTTATCAGCTATATGACCCTGGGCAAGTTACTAACCTCTGTCTGCCTCAGTTTTCTCATGTGCAGTATAGTGGGAATAATACCACCTCCCTCCTGGGGTTGTAGTGAGGATCAGATGATATAGTATTTGTAAAGCACTTAACCACAGTGTCTGGCATGTAATGCACAGTAAATGCATGTTTGCTTCCTTCCTTCCTTGAATTGAATTGACACTATGAAAAAGGGTCAGGTTCTCCTTCGCTTGAGATCTTCAAGAAGAGACTTGACTACAGACTTTGCCAAGAGATTCCTGCTCAAATAGCAGCTGCCCCAGAGATACTCTCAGAGGCCTTTCCTAGCCTGAGTTCCCTGTGATTCTGGGATGTAGGAGAAAGTGGGTAAAATCTCTGAGGGTCACATTTGGGCTCTCAGAGGGTCCTTCCCCACTACCCTCCCCTGCATCGAGCTAGGGTTCCCCAAGGAAAGGACCTGACTTCTCCCATGAGCTGGGTTCTAGGGAGGTGGCCCAGCCTCTGTCCTCCCCACTGCTTCCCCTGACCCCTTATCTTTTTTTATGGCCTTGCTACCACTTCACACCTGCTCCTGTTTGCAGGCCATCCAGGGTTTCCTGGAGGAACAGGCCCTGTGCCAACGCACTCATCCCCCTGGCATCTTGCCCAGCCACAGTAGCCTCCAGGGCTGGTCCTTGGGCCAGGGCTTCTCATCCCTGGCCTTCTCTTCCTCCCATATCTGTCAAGGTTAAACTGGCCCAGACACTTTCTCAAAACCTTTGACGCACCTTGCCCCATCCCTTCATTCTCCTCCTAGTTCAGTTCTCTCTGCTCTGATTCACCCTATCCAGTCCATATCCAGCCCCTACAGCATCCTCAGCTTCACCAAATAGTTGTCGTCCTTTTTCTCCCTGAACACTCTCTAGGTACGGGCTCTCTAGCCAAGTTCTATTGATTCTATTTCCTTACTGTTTCTGGCATCCTGCTACCTTCTCTTTCCTTGCCTAGGTCATCATCACCTCTTACCTGGACTGTTGGAATAGCCTTCCCATTGGACTCTAGTTTTTCCCCTTTCTCATCTATCCTTCATTTGCTGCCCATGTTAGCTCCTTCAATCAAGATCTGACCATGTTACTTTCCTATTCATTACCTTCAGTAACCCTACTACCTACAAGATAAAGTAACAAATTCTGATACTGGCACTCAAGGCCTTCACAGTCTGACCCCAACCAATCGTTCCGGTCTCAGCTCTACTTCCATCCATTCATTCTGTGTCCTAGTCAGACGGAACTATCCACAAATCTCTAATCTCATCCTGCTCTCTCCAGCCATTGGTCATATATGCTCAGGCTTTCTCCCATACATGACACATCTTCTCTTCAAATTTCCACCTATGAAAACCCTTCTCCTTCCTTCGAGGTTCAGCTTAGATCAAGGGTGGGGAATCTGTGGCCTCAAGGCTTCTAGATCCTTGAGTATGGTCTTTTGACTGAGTCCATATTTTACTGAACAAATCCATTTGATAAAGGGATTTGTTCTGTAAAGTTTGGATTCTGTCAAAGGGATACCTTTGTGGATTTAGAGGACTACATGTGGCCTCGAAGCACAGATTCCCCACTCTTGGCTTAGATGCTACCCCCTCCAGGAAGTCTACTTACTCCCTCCCACACAACCTTCCTTCCCAAATAAAAGGAATTTTTCCCAGGGTACCCTGGCAAAGTGATTTACAAACACATCCTGTCCTTTCCATTGGATCATAAACTCCTACAAGGTAGGGTCAATTCCCTTTTTCATCTTTGTGAGTATACAGCCTGTACATAGTAGACACTTTGCAGATCTGAAAATTCCTCCCCATCACTTTAGGAAAGCATAGTGGTACTGTTGAAAGGGTACTGATGCTGTATTCAGAGGATCTGAGTTCAAATTCTGCCTCTAGATGCTTAGAAGACACAGCTGAGTAGATCTGGAGTCAGTAAGACCTAACTAAGTTCATAGATGTCTTCAGAAACTTACTAGCTGTGTGAGCCTGGGGGCAAGTCTTCAACTTCTGTTTGCCTCAGTTTCCCCAAATGTAATACAAGGATAGTAATAGCACCTATCTCCCAGAATTGCTCTGAAGATTACATGAAGAAGTAATATTTGTAAATGTGTTTAGTACTCCATAAATGCTTATTCCCTTCTCCTTATTACAAATGTGACCTTGGACAAGTTTTTTAGCTTTCTTGTCCTTATTTTTAGATCTATGATCCTAAAGGTCTCTTCAGGTGTAGAGGACTCAGATAAGAGCAAGGATAGTCAGGGGAGCCTTCCTGGAGAAGGTGGAAACTGAAGTAGAAGAATTACTATCTATTCCCTGATCTTGCCCTGCTGGTAACTGATTTTTCCCTATCTCCCCCTAGTTCAATACTTCTTCCCTTCAAGATCCAATTCAGATACCACTCCTTTGATGAACCCTATGTAGCAGAAATAGTGTTGGTCATGGAGTTGAGAACATTCAAATCTACACTGGCAATTACTGAGCCCCAGTTTCCTCATCTCTAAAATGAGAACAATATTGTTTGCAGTAGCTGTCCCACATAGGGTTATTATTAAGTGTATACCTCCAAGCCCTATGGAAATGTAAGTTGTTATTATCATCCTCTTTCCCTACAAGTGACTGGTCCCTCTCCAACCTTTCATCCCTGGCCTCTTCTCTCTGTATATCTCATGCTGTCTTTCATTGGTAGTGGGTATGTGTGTCTCGGCACACCTGCTATGTTAGAAGCTCCCTGAGGGCAGGAGATCTGTTCTTCTTCATGTCTGTAGCCTCTTCATTTCTGAGAACAGGTCCTGTCACATATCTGGGTCTTAACAAATCAATTCAAACTCCCATAGGTACATGTTTGGGGGGAGTAGATGAGAGGCCATCTCAGTGAGGTGTAGCCCATTCCTTGAATGGGAATGAAGGGGAAATCAATCAATCAGTTGGGCCTGAGTCCAGACCTGTGCCATGTACCACAAAAGAGACCAAGTGAGGTAACAGTCCCTCTCCTAAGGGAGATCACTGTATGGTTGGGAAGGGAAGGAAATGAGCCTTTATATAGCAACTGCTATGTGCAGGGTACTGTGCGAAACACTTTACAAATACTATCTCATTGGATCCTCACAGCAAGCCCATAAGGTAGATGCTGTCATATTCATTTTACAGTTCAGGAAACTGAACTAAACAATGGTTAAGTGACTTGCCCAGAGTCATATATAAGTGTCTGAGGCCAAATCTGAACTCAGGTCTTCCTGACTCAGTACCAGGTTAACAAGACAAAACTCACAGTAGGACTTGCCAGAAAGAGGGCTGGATCGGGAGCCCAGACATGAAAAGGTTGCTCCCATTCCAAGCTCAAATTCAGTTCTTTTCCAGGGTAACTGTTGGACTGAGGGTTTTGTGTGCTTCTTTATCTGTTTATGGATCCTGCAAATCCTTTCCATTGTGTGTATTTTCTGTGTAGTGAAATAAAAGCTGTCCCATATCTGATATGCATTTGGTAACTTCAGTGCTTGTACCAGAGCTGGATTCCTCCTCTCTACCTCATTACCCACATTTCATGACACAAGCCAAATGTAAGTTATATTTAAAGACTTTTCTAGAGTAATCCCTATGTAGAGACAATGAACCAAAGAGAGAAAGGGACATTCTTAGAGTCATCCCCCAGAAGCAAACCTGGTCCATATGAACCCAGCATCTTGGAGGGGAATAAAACCCTGGTCGGCTGGTTATATTACATTGGATTGGATTAGATTGGACATGCTGTGGTTAATGAAAGCACTCCCAAGAACTGGAATGTTCCCAGACTGATCTCTTGGGAATGTTCTTAGGAATACAGAAGGCTTGAGTTCAGTTCACATACTGATTCTGCTTCTGATTTGAATTCTGACCCTGACCCTGACACTAGTTGTGCCACTTAGGGCAAGCCATGGGAACTCTCTGAATCTTAGTTTTCTAGCTATAAAATGATAGGATTAGAATAAATGTTCTCTCTGGTCCCTCACAGTTTTAATGTTCAGTGATTCTAATATGCTATGACTCTGCTCCAATGCATTTTTTTTCCAGGAAGCCTTCCCTGGTCTCCCCAGCTAAATATAATCTCTACTTCCCTCCTTCCCTCTTCCTCTCCGCTACTTTGCTGGTATCTCTCTCATATACTTGCATACCCTACTTCTTTATCAAAATCATTTCTGTCTGTCTTATCACCCCTATTAGATGAATTTTATGAGGTAGGGAACAAGTCATATCTAATCTTTGTATCTGCTCCAGGCCCTGGACAAAATAACTGACATTTATATAGCATTCTAATGTTTGCAAGGCACATTTAATCACTCAAGTCTCTGAATAATCCTTTGAGAGAAATAGCACACGTGAATCTACAACACTCTCATTTTACAGAGTAGGAAACTGAGGATCTGAGAGGTTAAGCGATTTGCCTGGAGTCACACAACCATTAAGTGTCAAAGATAAGATTTGAATACAGATCCTTCTTACTCCAAGCCCAGTATTTTCTATCTACTATCGCACAATACTTCTAGTAGCTAATATGTTTTTAATAAATGTTTTTCATTTCATTCTGACATTCTAGGATTCTAGTATCCTAATTAGGTTAAAGTCTGACAAAAAGAGAAACCTAGGGGTTATCAATTTTCTAACCCCGAACATAGATTCCCAATGAGAAGTGATGAAGATTTGAACTCAGATGGGAACTGCATTCTGTAATTCTAACATACTAAAATTATAACTTTAGATGAGTCTAGCATGCTACATTATTCCAGCATTACCTGATTTTCAAATTCTGTGATTTTAACCTTCTAAGTTCTAATAGTCTGTGCTACTCTGATGCTAACATTTGGCAATTTTCAATTCTAAAAGTCTAACATTATGTGACTCTAAGATACAATGACAGAGCAGAGGAAGCAGTATCTTATAGGGAGGGGATAACAATTAAAAACTTTAAAACTCCTACAAGAAATAGAAAAACACACAAGCTGGTGCCCCTCCCATCTCCCATCCCCTTTCTCTATATTACTGAATTCCAAGGAGGGAATGTTTCTTTTCCCTCCCCCTTCACCAGAAAATACTGACTAAACACCTACTATGTACCAGGCTTGGGCTTGAAGCAAGAGAGGAGCTGAGCTTTAGGAAGACAGTTCTGAGGCTGGGTGACCCCTACATAGGGCATGACCTTCCCTAATAAATACAGCATGATACCCAGAGCCCAAGAATATTTATTGGTTATATTTAAAGGTTTAATTAAACTCCTGTGTTCATCAGTTTCATTTTAGTTAATAGAGTCTGAGAAGGATGCTCATGCTTTCTCTTCAAAATAAATGGAAAGAGAGAGAATGAAAAGCAGGTGGAAGGGGAGAAGACCCTCTGGATTCTACTCAATGACTTTCAGGAGAACGGGTTAAAAATGCTAGCTGTTAATGATTAGTAAGGCCACTGGCCAGGAGGTAGGAAGCCTGGATTCACATTCTGGCTAGGATTCTTCTCTAGGGAGTTTTGTACTGGTTCAACATAATAATCTATTTCCAATATTCTATGAGTCTAATTTTCTATACTTTCACAATTCTAACATCCTAAGATTTCAACATTCTGAAATTTTAATGGTTCATTGATTTTAAGGTTTCAATATTATGTGATTTTAACCCACATTATCTAACCTTTTAAGATTCTAACATACTATACGCCTGCAACTTAACTTGGATTCTAATATTTTACCAGTTCATCTTCTACTATTCACAACTTCTGTGATTCTAGTTTGTGGTTTTAACACTCATAAATTCTAGTATTCTAAGATAAAAGACAGATCAGTAGGGAAGGGGATTGTTTGAAGACAGATGGGGACTTACAAAAGTCCCCTGCATCCCACAACAAAGGTGACTGATGAGTGACTAGTGCCAACCTCTCTCACATGATAGCTGGCTCTACTTGGTTGTGGGAGCCCAGGCTATGAGACTCACCGAACTTTTCCCTCCTGGGGTAGATCATGTGGAGGATCTGCACACACTAGCCGGGATTCTCCATCAAGCAGGTAAATGTAGACAGTTTCCTAGAGCAGAAAGAGCTTTGTGAGATTGATAGATGGCAGTCTTCTCCAGCCTTCTTACTTCCAATCCCCTCCCCCCAGCTTGGATCCCAGGGCATTATTTCTATTTCATCACATTTCTAATTCATTATTACTGATGCTATTTAAAATATTGCTCCCTTGATTTCTTCCCTCACGCAAGTATGAAAACACCTTTTAGGTGAGTCTTGTACGCGTGTATATAGGTAAGTGAAAAGAGGTCAGAGCTGGTTTTGTATATCTGGAAATCATCTACATAAATATGACAACTGAATCCACTGGAACTGATCATTAAGATCACTAAGGGAGAAAGCAGAGAGAGAAAAGGGGTCCAACGTGAAATCTAGAGGATGCCCACACTTCCTGGTCAGGAGCCGGATGATCCTCGAGCAAAGGAGACTGAGAAGAAATGGTCACGCTGCTAGAAATACTAAGAGTAATGTCATAGAAGCCAAAGGCTTTTTATTTTATACTAGAGAGCATAGGGAGCCATTGAAGCTTTCTGAGCAGGGGAACTACACAGTTAAGATCCGTGTTTCAGGAATATGGCTTTGTGTGAAATATGGACTGGAAATGGGAGACACTAGAAGCTGACAGACCAATTAGGAGACTACTGCAAGAGAAGAGAGAATCAAGAGTGTCCAGGAGAAGGGGCTGGTAAATAGTGTCAGAAAGGTTTCATAAAATGAGGACCAAGAAAAGGCCACTGAATTTAACAATGAGGCAATCATCAGTAACCATGGAGAGAGAGCAGTTTGTCTCTCTTTGGGTAGGATTAGAAGCCAGATTACAAGGAACTGAGAAATGAATGGGAAAAAAATGTGGAATGCTTCAGGAATTCATGTGTCATCTTTCTGCAGGGAGCTTTGACAATCTTCAAGATCCTTTTCCGCTCTAAAGCCTGTGATCTTGCATCCAAGACAAACCCTAGCACCCCCAGGAAGCTTTCTCTCTCATCCTCCCTCCCCTAGCTCATTCTGAATCTGTGTGTGTGTGTGTGTGTGTGTGTCTCTGTCTCTCTGTCTTTCTCTCTGTGTCTCTCTCTGTCTCTCTCTCTGTCTCTGTCTCTCTCTGTCTTGCTCTCCCTCCCTCTGAGCGTGTCATTATCTCTGTGTGTCTCTCTGTCTCTGTCTCTCTCTCATCCTTCCTCCCTTCCCTTCCCTGAGCTCTCTCCACTCTTAAGATGCTTCTAAATTTCATTTGCTTCCTTCAAGCCTCAGCCCACATCTTCTACATAAAGCCTTTCCTGAACCCTGCCACCCCCAACAGTTAGTGTTCCATCTGAGATGACTGTCCCTTTACACTGCATGTATCCTGTATGTCCAATATTATTTACGTGTGGCTTCCCCCATCAGAATGTGCATTCCTTGAAGGTAAGCACTCTTTTGTATGTCTCTTCAGCACTGCAGTACCTGACACAGTCATTTTTTTAATTGATTGACTGAGTGATTGGTTGATATGGCTGAAGAAGCCCTTGGACTGGGAATTAAAAGGCCTGCCTTTGTCCCAGCTCTGTCACTTATCTGTGTCACCTCAGGCACTTTCCTGTTCCAGGCCATATGAAATAATAAAATATAAAATGGGAACGATAGTATTTGCTCTCCCTATCTCAGAGGGTCATTATGATGAAAATGCCACATCAATCTCCAGAAGCTACTGAAACGCCATCACAATCCGTGCTCACTTACTTCAGGACATCTCTCCGTCTATCTGCCTGTTTTCCTCCTTCCCTCCAATCCTCCCTTTCCTCCCTCCTTCAGATTCTGCTTCCTCCTCCCCCCCACCCAACGCCCCCCACTGGGTTAAAATTAGCCACATTTAGAGGAAGCTCTTTCATATGCATCAGCGAAGTCTGCATTCACAGGGAGTTTTGGGGACAAAGCTTACTGATGAGGGCAGGTGCCAGGCTCCCAGCTCCTCTCCCCTCCCATCCAGCCAAAAGGGGCCAGTTCTTCTCCATTACTCTCCCTCCCAGTCCTTCCTTTGGGAGCTCCAGAGCCCAGACCATGGCAAGGAGGCCACAAGGTGGTTCAGGGATGGAGTCAGGTGACATCATGCTACAAATATGTACCCTGAAGCCCCAAACCCACTTAAGTCAGGAGCTCTTCATGTACCCCCCCAAACTTGTCCTTTCTCCCAGTTTTCTGATTTCTGGCACTGCCACCTTCCCAAACAAACAGGACTCAGGACCTTAGAAATCACCCTAAGCTGCTTACTACCTGAGTGACCTGGAGCATGTCACTTAATTTCTTGGGACTTCAAATCCCTCATCTGTAAAACAATATGAAGATCAAACTTCATGGTCTTCCAGTTCTATGATTTCTGGTCCAGTCCAACACCCATTTTACAGATGATGAAAGTAAGAGATCTGCCCTCGGTTACAGAGATGGCAAGTACCAAGACCAGCCAGTGGCCGGGTCCCACTGATTCCACATCTATAATTTCTCTCAAATCCACCCACAGCAAAGAGGAAAAAGCACCAGATTAAGTCAGAGGGCAATGACACAGGCTCTCATTACTTCTTACCTGGATTACTCTAATATCCTAATTAGCTTCTCTGCCACCAGTCCACTCCCCTCTCTAAACCACATCCTCCACACGCTATCTGAAAAATTTTCCTAATTCATTGTCCTGACTTCCTCATTCCCCTGCTCAAAAGCCTTTAATGGTTCACACTGTCCATCAAAAACTCCTGCAAATGACTCTTCCTGGCATTCAAAGCTTCTTACGGTCTGGCTTGATGTGAACTTTCCAGCCTTATATGATACCATTCACCTTCATGCGCTCTCCAGTCCAGCCAGGTTGGAGTTCCTGCAGCTCCCCATTCTCTGTATCTTTGACACAATTTCTGTGCCTGAAATGGACCCTCCTCCCCAACCCTGCCCCCATTCCCTTCTGTTGCAGCTCTTTAGGGGCAAGGGTCATGTCCTTTTATTACCAGCACTGAATACATTTTGTTTGGAGCCCAGACCTCTGATTCCATCGGCACAAGTGATAAAAGCCTTCTATCGATGCCCTTGTCCAGAGATGCCTCGGGAACTGAGAGGTATAGTGACTTGCATGACATCTCCCAGTCAGCATGTGTCACTTGAACTCAGGTCTTGCTGACACTGGGGCTAGCCCTCCATCCACTGTGCCACACTCACTCTCATGCCTAGCACACAGGAGGGACTTACAAAATGTTTGCTGATTGACTGAAGGCCCAGATCAGGTGTCCTCTCCTCTCTGAAGCCTTCCCTGATCACTCCTGCTAAAGGTGGGCTCATATATCAACTATGGAGCTTCTGCCTTTTCTTTGCCCTTACCTCACACTTCCTTGTATTTTAACTATTTGTGTACATATCATTCCTACCCCCACCTCAGCCTCATCATGATATAAGTTCCTTGAGAACTTGGCCTAGGTGGGATGCATTTGAATTTATTTGTATTTATTTCCAAGGCCAAACGTGACCCTGCAAAGAGAAGGTATTTAATAAATGATTGTTGAATGAATGTATCAATGAATGAAACGAATGAATGAGCTCAGGCTACAAGCTGTCACACTGACAGACAACCCCCCTCACACACACACACACACACACACACACATACTCACATCGTCTATGGTAAACTCTCTCTGAACACCTTTCCCCTCTCTGGACTCAGTTTCCTCTTCTGAGAAGCACAAGCAATCATGAATAAATGAAACTGACGCAGGGATCTATCAGGTTAAATTTAGTAGAAAGGTTTCTTCTTGGGGGGATGCATTATGCCAGATGGCCTCTGAGGTCCCTCCCAAATCAGGAACAGATTCCACAATACTTACATTGTTCCAGCACTGAGTTATTGTGAGAAAAATGTGCTGTGTAAGCCTTATGTCAGTATCAAAGTGGGTCCTATTGCTAGAATTATTATAAAATATGCCGTCAGAGTCCAATCTCACCATTTTTCACATGTGGAAACTGATGCCTAGAGAGGAGAAGGGTCTTCACCAGTCACACAGAAAACCAGTGGCAAGACTGAGGCTAGAACCCAGATCTCATGACTCCCAGCCAAGTCTCTTTCCACTTCTCTCTTACTGCTTTTCTCATTCCCTGCATCCCTCCAGATGTGTCACCCCCACTAGCCAGATGTTGTCTAATTCCTTTTCCTTTCCAGGGCTGGTTTATTTTGGGTATCGATGAGCCACCTCTTTCTTAGTAATTTCACACTCCACAGTGTGGGTTCTAGTTAACCCTGTCGTGACGAGCTGCAAACACTTCAGAGTCCTTGGGAGATAACATGCCTTCCTCCTTCACTCCTCTTCCTGAAGTGCTTCAATTAGATCACTTGTTCAGTGTCCAGGTCAAGGGAGACTACTGAGTACACACTAGATGACCTCTGAGGTCCCTCTGAATTCTGAGATCTTGGGAATCTGTGAGTTTGGGTAAGGGGAGCACCCAGTCCTTATCTGGGTTTTGTCACTGAGGTACTATGTAACATTGGGGAAATCACTACTCCCTCTCTGGTCCTTGATGTTCTAGCCATTCAGAATATGTGCCATTTACCATTTACTGTGGAATATAAAACTCCCTTTGTCCCATTCCTCAACTACCACCATCACCACTACCACCACACACACACACACACACACACACACACACACACACACACACACACACACACACCCTCCATCTGAAAATTTGGGTACAGGACAGATTCAGAATTATACAATCATGAAAAATGCCAGTGCTCAGAGGACCCTTAAAATATGGAATGTAGGATGTCAGAAATACAGGGAACCTTATACATAGAATATTCAATGTCAGATCTGAGAGACAATGGCACTCCACTGAGTTCAACTTCTTCATATAACTGGGAAACAGGCATGAAGAGGGAAAGGACCATGACTAAGGGAAAGCGATTCAGTGTCAAACAATTGCCCTCCATCTCAGGGTTCTTCAGCAGGCTAGGTGCAATTTGGAGAAGTCATCTATTGTAGAAAGAGCCCTGAATGGTGGGAGTCAAGAGATCTGAGTAATAGTGGTAATGATGCCAGTGACTTGTTATGTGACTTTGGGGAGGTCTCTTCCCCTCTCCAACCATCCATTCCTCCTCTGTACAATGACAGGGCCTTACTGAGGATGTTGGCTCTGACAGCTTGTTTATGTTCCCAGATCCCTTCTAGTGCTGATATCCTATGGCCCTGAGGTCTACTCCAGCTCTGACCATCTATGTTCCAGATGTTTTAGGGACCCTGTTGGCTCTAAACATCTGTGGCTTCTCTAGAATTTTAAGATTTTTATGAATGAAGGGGAAGAGGAGAAAATTGGATAAAAGGGAATAAGGATAGAATTGATAAGATGCCAAGGAGATGGGGAAGCAGGGTAGAAAATGGGAGGACAATAAACCTGGCCTCCAGAAAATTCTCAGAAGGGACAACGAGGAAGGGAACAGTGGCCCCTTTTCCATCCCTGCTACTTCTGGACAGAACTGCATAAAATCAGAACCCACCTTGGGGCTTGACCTAGAAGGCCCCATTCTTTCCTCTCCCTCCCCTCCATTCCTCCAGGCCCAGCTCAAGTCCCCACCATGATCTCTCCCTTCTCAAAGGCCTCAAAGCCCCTACTCAGGCCCAGATAGCTCTTTTCTCTCCTCTCCCACCCATCTTTCCCCCAGCAGAGTCAGGCATTCTGTCAGGCATAGAGACTCTGGCCAAATCAAGTCATGGATTGACTCCATAGTATCTCTGTCCTTCCGCTGGACTTGGTGACCTGGGTCAGCACCTTATTTGTAGAGTACAAAGAAGTTGTGCAAAGATCAGGGGTGGGGGACACCTACCACTTTGGGGAGCACAGCAGAGATGGCTTCTTTAATGACATCGTGAAGACTGGAGACGTCAATGACAGAGCCCAAACTCAGCAGGGCTTCCTAGAAGAGACCAAGAGGACAAGAGGCATTACCGTAGGAATGGGACTATATGCATGGGACTAAGGAACCTTTAAATATCAGCTTCTCAGAACCAGCTCTAAAGCCTAAGAAGGCATCTTGTCTGATCCCTCTCCCCAACCCTCACCCCGAAAACAAACAAACCCACGACCGACTTTCTATGGACTCTCTGAGGCAGGTCAGCCAGTCTTAGCCCACTTCCAAGGCCAAGAAACTTGCTCCCTCCCAGGACTGGAACCATTCCGTTGAGGAACAGCTCTCATGCTGAGGAAGTTTTGCCTTGAGATGAGTGGAATTCTGGTTCCCTGAGACGTCTTACCACTCTTAGCACTAAGCTCTAGGGCCAGCTGATGAAGTCTGATAAGCAAGCCCTCACATATTTGCATGAAGAATGTACTTCCCTTCTATCTGCAAGTCTCCTAAATGTCAGGTTAAACCTCCCCCATCCCTGTAACAGTAGGGTATGATTTCCAGGAAAACTTCACTCCCAGTCACCCTCCTCTCGGTGCCTTTTCTAAAACATCCCAGAACTAGAGGCGATACTCCAGGCATGCTCTGACAAGAGCAGAGGACTCCAGGACTATTGCTTCCCCTCATTCTGCAATCTGTCTCTTTTAATGTAGCCAAAAATTGAAATTGTTATGTTTTGGGTTTGTTTTTTTTTTTTGGACCACCAAGTCAGGCTGGTGACTGATACTGAGCATGTGGTCAGCAAGTACAGCTTTTTCCACAAGAACTGCAACAAATAATCCATGTCTACCCACCATCACAAAATCACTGACGGTTGATAAATTCTTCATTCATTCATGATCACCTTCATATTTTGCCCTGGATAATCCCAAAGAATATTAATTTTTAAAAACATACTTAGTTAATTCCCCCCGCAAAAAAGATTTGGCTTTGGTAGGAGGCCTAGAATTTTTCCCTTGAGTAGTTTCCTTCCTTAGCTTTGAGCCCTCAACAAGCCTGGGGTTTACCCCATTCAAGGAGTGGGCAATATCTACCAGGTTTCTGCGTGTTTATAATAATAGAGGGGGAGGAAATAAGAATTAATATGGCTCCTACTGTTTCCCAGGCACTGTGCTAAGTGTGTTACAAATATTTTCTCATTTGATCCTCACAACAACCCTGTAAAGTAGAAGATACAATTAGCGTCACTTACAGATGAGGATCCTGAGGCAGACAAAGGTCAAGTGACTCATCCAGGGTCACGCAGCTAGTAAGAATCTGAGATTACATTGGAGCTGGTCTTCCTTTATTCCAAGTTCAGAGTTCTATTCCCTATGTCCCGCCTAGGTGCTTCCTATACAAGGGCTTCTCTAAGAATGTGGTCCAGGAAGGTTCAAATCCAGCATTCTCTGTTCTCTACTCTAGTCTTCCAACAAGATGGCCCAAGCTGGGTCCCAGGAATTTTAGTTAAGTCTAAAATTATAAAGTTTAGGGAACAATTTTCTAGAACAAGAAAGTCTTTTTCATCCTCATGTCTAATAATCATCCCCTGGCAAGTGATCTCTAAATCTGACTCTTTTTTTTTTCAATCCATGAATAAACCATTGGAAACCAACTCTTGGAAGGGAGGGAGGATGGCATATGTGGCAACAGGGAGGAGACAGGAAGGCATGAAATCAGGGCTGGATTGGGTCCTAAGATATGGTGAGGGAAGATCATTCGAAAGAAGTGTGTATGTTTAACTTGGAGAAGTCTCAAGGGAGACATGATAGCTATTTTCAAGTACTCCAAAGGCTATCAAGTGGAAGATAGATTAGTCTGGTTCTGTCCAGTCCCAGAGGGCACAACAAGGACCGTAGGGGATAATTTGCAAAGAAGCAAATTAGATAGAAAGAGGAAAAAAAATAAGGAGAGGTGTCCCAAAGGGAGGCCTGCTGCCTCCAGAATTGGCAGATTCTCCTTCAGCAAAAGCTGACCACTTGGATATGGTGCAGTGGAGGTGGGGCTACATGTCCACTGAGGTCCCTTCCAACACTGAAATTCTGTGACTCTGTTGTGGCAGAAGGAAGAAGGTATAACAAAATCATGGAATTTCAGAACTGAAAGGTCCTCAGAGACATCTAGCAATCATTACATGCCCAACAAGCCATCATCCAGCCTCTTCATGAATACTGGATGACAGGAAACTCACTACTTCACAAAATAACCCATTACATTTTTAAACAACTCTAATCATTATGAAGGGGTTTTTTAATATCACAATGACTTTCTCCTACCCATCCACCCCTACTGTTCCTAAGCCTGCCTTCTGGAGACAAACTAATCTAGTGAGGGCTGGAGGGCTATAGGTTTGAGCTCAAGAAGCCAAGCCGGCATGGGTACCAGGAAAATCCAAGGGGTGTGGGAACCTTAAAATGGAGCCCATGGGAGCTTATAAAGTAGTTAAAGCTCTGGATCTAACGAAGAGGAAGTAATGATCTAGGAAGCTGAATGTAGATAATAAAATCTAAACCCCAGGTCTGGATCTTATATTGTGGGCAACCTATGAATACCTAGTCCTCAGCTCACAGAGCAGCATCTTCAAATACTCAAGCATGGGATAGAGTAGAACTAGCTACACAACAATTCAAGAGAAAAACACTCAAGGGTCTTCATGGAGCACAACTTTAATAAGCCAAAATTCTAATCTCACTACTAAAAATAAAAAGGTGAACTTGGTTTTCACTCATAGATGCAGAGCGTACAGAACATGGACTGTCCTTTCCCCTAATCAGACCACATCTGGTGTGATCTGGCATTTCCTTCAGTTCAGGGTCCACACTTTAAGAGGGGCACTGATAAGCTTAAAAGCCTCCATCACTTCACTAAGTGATCAGAACCCAAAGTGCAATACAATAATGATTACAGTGATGTAAAGAAAATCAATACTGAAAAATGAACTCTGCATTTCAGCGACCAATCTTGATTCTGAAGAACCACGGTAAAAGGGAACTCTCTCCTCTCAGCAGGGGGGCGGGGCGGGCACTGTAAGTGCAGAATGAGGCACACAGGGTCAGATAAAGCCAATGTCTTGCTGTGTGTGCTTAATGGAGAGAAAGTAAGCATTGAGAAGTGACAACAATGTATTCTAAAGTATCAATATGTCATTTTTAGAGTGTCCAGAAGATGTCTAGCTTGGTCAAAGAGTATGGGCCAGACTTATAAGAGGCATTGTTAGTTAAGCCTCAACAATTTCCCTTCTCATCTTCCCCCTTGAGACAAGGTTAATATAAAGACTTGTAATACTTGTCATACTAACTCAGGGCAGCTAAGTGGTGTAGTGGATAGAGTGCCAGCCCTGGAGGTCAGAAAGACTTGCATTCAAATCCAGTCTCAAACACTAAGTTGTGTGATCCTGGGCAAGTCACTTAAAAACCTATTTGCCTCAGTTTCCTCACCTGTAAAATGAGCAGGAAAAGGAAATGCAAAGCACTCCATTATCTTTGCCAAGACAACTCCAAATGGGGTCATGAAGGGTCAGACACAATTAATTAATTTTTAAAAAACCTAACTCACAGAATTCTTGTGAGGAATGAATGCTTTGAAAACTTTTCAGAAATGAAGTTATTATTATGAGGCATTATTAATTCCCTGTTTTGCAGATAGGGACATTGAGGCCCACAGAAGAGAAGTGACAGCTCTGGGACTGGAACTCAGGTCTTCTGACTCCAAATTTTTTTGTTAGTTACTAAAGAAAAAAATGCGACTCTTTACTGAAACATCTACATTAACTCTAGAGGAGCCAGGCAAATCAGTTGCCACAATAATTTTCTAAATAATTTTTTATAATTTACTATAATCTCTTCTATCTGTGCAAATGAACTTTATTTATTGCCATGGGGGTGGCAGGGAGGCAACTGGGGTTAAGTGACTTGCCTAGGGTCACAGAGCTAATAAGTGTCTGAGGCTGGCTTTGAACTCAGGTACTTCTAACTCCAAGGCCGGTGCTCAATGTGCTGAACCACCCAGCTGCCCCCAAATGTGCTTTACATATAAATAATTATAAGTAGATGTTAAAATTTTATTTTGAAATAAAAATACACTCTCTCGAGTATGTACAAATACATTGTGTCAATTGAGGCAGCCTGGATCTTCAAGGTATTCTTAAATTAAGGACCTTCAAGAATAATTAAAATATGTAACAAGAAAGTATATAATTCTTATAGAACAAATTATAAAAGAAAGAAATGCCCCAGGTACCATTTGGTAAGATTCTTACTCAAGTATATTCCCAGTGCTTTCTCCACTACACCTCAAATCCTCCTTAATCTTTGGAAAGTCTCCTTTTGAATCTCTAGGTGGACAAGAAAGGGGTAAAATAAAGCAAAAGCAGTCACTTCTGAATTCACCCCAGCTTTCTGGGCAAGCTTCTGAACAACCCTCAGTCTTCTCTCTCTGAGGTCACTTTCCATAGCAAAGAGGCTGGCAAGATGCCAGGCAATTACACCAATCAGAATAGTAAGTACTTATGTAGTACCTACTACATGCTAAAAAATTTACTTTTGCATTTGATCCTTATAACAACCCCTATTAAGTAAGTGCTGTAATTATCCTTAATTTACAGCTGAGAAAACCGAAGTAAAACGGAGATTAAATGACTTGCCCAGGGTCACACAGTTAGGTAGTGTCTGAGATTAAATTTGAATTCAGCTCTTCCTGACTACAGGCCCAGTACTCTGCCTACTATACACCTAACTACTTATACAATATAATGGAATTAATATAATAATACTGTATAACTAATGAAGGAAAAGAATGAGAATTTAAACTTTCACTATCCCAATATTAAACATGAGGCCCTAAATAAATGTTTGATAAATGAATGAATATACGTTTTTACACAAGAGGAGGTATATTATTTTTTTTTAGGTAATGAGGAAAGTGGAGTTCACATTAAATGAAAAAAAAAAATTTGAAGAAGCAGGAACTATTTAGCCTGGAGAAAATCAGATTTGGGATTGGGGGGAGGTGAAGAGGGACATGAGAGGTGCCTTCAAATATTTGAAAGAAGGATTAGACTTTTCTGCTTGTCTCCAAAGGACAGAATTAGAAACAACAGGTAGGAATTACAAGGAGACAGATTTCAATATAAGAAAAATCTTTCTAAGGAAGAGCTCTGCCACAATGGAGATAGACAGACAGATAGATAGATAGATAGACAGATAGATGGCAGATGAATAAATTGATAAATGAATAGATAGATGATAAATGAGATAGATGATAGATGGATAGGTAGATGAATGGATGGATGAATAGATAGATACAAAGATACATAGGTAGATAGATGATAGATGGATAGATAGATATAGATAGACAGATACAGACAGACAGATAGATAGATAGATAGATAGATAGATAGATAGATAGATAGATAGACAAGAAGACAGATAGGCAGGCAGGCAGATAGAGATAGAAAAATATGTAGATAGATAGACAGATAGATGATAGACAGATGACATAGAGACAGACAGATGGACAAATAGATGACAGACACTGAGATGATGAAATATAGATAGATTATATAGAGACAGATGGACAGACAGACATAGACAGAGATAATAGAGCATTTACTAAATGCTATTGTGGTGCTAGAAACTGTGTTAAATCCTGAGGATACAAACAAGTAGACTTTGATGAAGAGATTGTGGGAAGTAGCCTGGAGGCCTGGGCCCTTGTAATACAAGGTCAAAATTTCACTTATTAGAGCCACAGGAGTCTAGGGTGGTAGTCCAATTTTCTAGTGGGGAAAAAATTATTAGGGCAGGTCCCTAGTCACTGGAAGTGCTCAGGCAGAAACTGGCTGACCATTCCTCACCATGACACAGTAATACAATATAGAGGGAGCTTCTACCCTGGCAGGGAGGTGGGACTATATGGCCTCCCAGATCTGTGATTCTTGGGTTCTATCTATGCTTATTGGGTTGCCAGGAAGCCCAGAACTGAGAACAGAAATAAGGATTCAAGGTTCCCAGGATGTCAAATGTGACAGAGGTGGGGGAGGGGATGGGAGGATGGGGGATATTTGAATGAGGGAGAGAAGAAAAAGACAAGAGTTGTCAGGGGAGGAATCTAGTGTTAGGCCTAGGGCTTTCAAGAACCATCTGCTCCCAGATCCTGTGTGTAGCCTCAGTTTCCCTATCTATAAAAATGAAAGGGCTATACTAAATGATCTCTGAGACTCTATGGCACTCTATGTTCTATGTTTTAATGACCCTTCCACTAATAACATTCTGGGTTAATTTAGGTAAACCTCCTTACAGCTCTCTTTCCTAAGATGCCCCCCACCCCAACTCTCATACTCTATATTCCCAGATCCAGTTTTAAATGTTATAAGCCTGAGGATTTTGCCTGTATCCCTCTCTCTGCTGCCCTGGAGTTCAAGCCCTGCCTATGAGCTGGATTGTTGCAATGGCATCCCAGCCCCCAGACTCGTTTTTCCATGCTTTCATCTGATCTACAAGTGATTTGCCCAACACACAAACCTAACCGTGTCACTCCCCAAGAACCTTCACTGGTTCTCTAGAGACCTGGATTTGGAGCCCAAGGTCCTGAGTTCAATTCCCAGCTCTGTTACTAATCATTATGTGACCATGGACCTTCCTGGACCTCAGTTTCTCCGTTTGCAAAATAAGGAGGTTGAATTAGATGATCTCTGAGGTTTCTTGTAGCTCTCAGTCTATGATGCTATGATGATGTTATTATATCCAAGGTCTTCCACAGCCTAATTCTATATTATCTTCCATATTCCGTACCAGTGAGATTTCCTTGCTGTTTTCTAATCTCATCCTGTCTTCTCTCATTCTGTATTCATATCCCCCATAAATGGAAAGTGTTCCTTCTGCAGTGAGATACAGGGAAAGGCACTGACTGAAATCAAGAGGGCTTGGGCATGCAAACCTTAAAGTCTTCTACAGATGGCAAATGACTCAGTTTCCTAATCTGGAAAATAAGGGATTTGGAGATGGTCTTTGGGGTTCTGTCCAACTCTATAGCTATTTGATTCTCTCTGCCTAATTAAGTGTTTGTCTTCCTTCGAAGTTCAGCTCAGACCACAGCTGTCTTAAACTTTGCTAATTTATGAAGTCCCTATAAATGAAAGAAGTGATTAGCTATGAATATGCCAACTTCTATGGTTTTTTAATAGCCCCCAATTATTTTTAAAAGGGAGGACTGAATGCAGGAGGCAGAGTAAGGTTGTACTGATTACAATGATTGCAAAATAAGAGAAAGGTATTTTATAACATTTAAATAAATCATTAATTGCCCCAATGTTAATGAATAACTTCTGTACTGTTATTTGCAGTAGTATTTCATTGCACCAAACTGCTCAGGATGTAATTCCAACTTGTAAAGTAAATTAAGATAGATATTGTAAATTATCCCCATATAAAATCATTCCCGGAACAAGTGGGGAAAAAACCCCAAAGCTCAGTTCAGGTGCTGCCAGATCCTAGAAGTCTTTTCTACTCCCTCCCAGCTTTCTCCATCCTCCCATTTCTCTTGCACTTTCGCCTGCATCTCTCCTTTGCCCATAAAACACTTTATCATACTTATTCACACTACAGTTTAAGAGAAAGAACAGGACAGAGAATCAGGAAAGACCTGGGTTTGAATCCCAACAATGACTCTGCTCTTGTGACCCTGAGTAAATCATGTAACCTTCTTAAGCTTCGGGTCCCTCATCTGTAAAATGGAGCAAATACTCGCAGAAAGGCAGAGTCATATAGTCAAATGAACACCAGAGTTGACATGAGGAGAGACCTGAGTTAGAATCCCACCTCTGATAATCAGTTGTGTGATCTTGGGCAAATAGTTTGCTCTCTCCCCACCTGTAAAATGGGGATAGTAATATGTACCTCAAAAGACTGTTGAAGAGAAAGTGCTCTGTAAATTGTAAAGTACTATCAAAATGGGAAGTCTTGTTACCTGTCCCAGAACATCAGTCAGAGGGTCCCTGAAGGTCATCTAGTCCAACCCACTCCTGAGTAGGAATCATCCCTAACAAGCAGTCATCTGACCTCACTGCCTTAGAGGAGTTCGCATTCTGGTATCAGAGACAACGTTCAAACAGCTATGTACACACAAGCCATCCCTGTTCCTCTGCGTGAAGAAAGAGGGACGGGAAAGGGGGAGAGGGGCAGGGGAGAGAAGGAGAAACATTGTTTGGTTGGAGGATCACCCACCTGGACCAGCCTTCTCACAAAGAAAGCCATGGCCTGAGTTCTGCATCCTTGGGCAGGGGTGGTATTAGGTTGGGCTGGGCTGGACCCATGCAAGAAGGAGGAGAAAGACTTAGTTTCCTCCTTAGTCCAAAATAAGAAACTTAGTCTCTGATCCTCTCCTGTCCATCTCACACTGCCTTTCATTGTTGGCCCAGCTGCCTCTTTTGCCCAGAGCTTCACACGGCCACCTCTAACCAGTCAAGGTTTTGAGGGGCTGTCATTTCCAAGGACCTCAGCCTCTTCAGGACAAATTCTCCAACAAACACCAAAGAGTGACAGGAACATGTCCATAGGTAAACAGTACAGCTCCAGGCCACATAGATCAAAACAGGGATGGTTTCTAATGGCCTAAATACATCTGACTTGTGTTAAAAGTGATCTCTGCATTTCATTCCCCAGCAGACAGTACAGTCCACGAGGGCAGGGGCTAGGTCTTATCTCTATAGGTTTAAACTCCATTAGATCTAAATTTTGCCATACCCCCAGGACTGAACCTAGTAATTACAGTAAGTACAGGTGCCTAGTAATTGATGCCAGGTGTTCTGAATAAGAAGGCGAGCCAGTGCCTGGAAGGAAGGACACCCAGGTTATAGTCTCAACTCCACTACTGACTCATGGCATCATTCTGGGCCAGTTCTTTTCTCCATTCTGAGTCTCAGTTTTCTAATCAGAAAATTGGGGAGAGGGGAGGAAACAGCAGTTAGATAGTGTCTATTTTGTTCCAGGCACTGTGCTAAGCACTTTTTACAAAGGAGGAGTTTGGCTGAATAATGGTTAAAGTCTATTCCAGATCATGTACCCTAGAAAAAAGATGAGAGAATATTGGACATGGAGACAGGAAACTCTGGGTTCAAAACCTGCCTCAAAACACTATAAATGGGATCTACTCATTTTGCAGAAAGAAAAGACATTGAGACCTGGATAGCTCCCCCATGACATTTTGAGTTAGGCTGGTGGAAAATCAAAGAGAGTGGGAAGAGGACCAGGCTGGTAGATTAGAAGCTTGAATTCTAGACATACACTCAGATGTGTGATCTTGGCCCAGTTCCTTTTTCTCTTTGAGGCTTAGTTTTCTCACCTGTAAAATGAGTTGACTCACAGGCCTAATGCATAGGTCAACTGATGAAAAAAAGAATTAGAAAAGCATAAGGTCAAATTAGGTACATGAGAAACTCTCATCTGAGGGAAATATGGTGGAGTGGAAAGAATGATAGGCGCAGAGTTAGGAGACTGGGCTTTGAATTTCACCTGTAAAATCTGCCAGCTATGTGACCTCGGCAAGTCACTTCACCACTCAGAGCTCTAGTTTCTCCATCTGTAAAATGAGGGTCATAATATTTGTACCCCCTAATCACAGGGTTGTTGTGAGGCCCAAATAAGATAACATGTAAAGTGCTTTGTTTGAGGAAGGTAGGGAATAAGCATTTATTGAGCACCTACTATGGGTGAGGCACTGGGCTAAGCACTTTTACAAATATTGGCTCATTTCACATGGCAAAGTTTGAAAATCTTAAAGTTCTATATATGTCCATCATTATTATGAATGTCTGAACTCTGAATAAATGAAGATTTAAGATTCTTTGACCATCATTAACTCCCCTCCTTGCTTGAATTTCCCACTGGGTATCTTGCTAGCCTTGCATAAACCTCACTCCAGACTGAGCTCATTCTCTCCCTTAAAACTGGCTCCTCCTCTGGATGCCCCTGTTTTTTTTCACTAGCCTCACTCTCAGGACATTGGACATTTAGCATCTTCTGATTCCTTGAAATTCCCTCTCACCACAAGCACCAAGAGGCTCAGTTCCTATCCTGTCCAGTCCTTATTCCTCCCTCTGTGTTTCTGCATCCACCTCCTCTCTCCTGCACTGTGGCCTAAATCCTGTGCCTTCCTATTAGAATAATTGTTTCAGTCTCCTAACTGACCTACCTGCTTCCATTCTCTCCCTTTCTCTACTCTGGACATGGTCCAGAGTCACCTTCCTACAGGCCAACATTGATGCCATCTCTTGTCTATACTGGAATTCGTTGTGGCTTCCCACAACCCGTAGGACAGAGTCCAAAATCCTCAGCCTAGCACTTGAGGCTCTCCACTGTCAGCCTCACCTCCCCCTGCTCCTCTATGTGCTGCCTCAGCTCCAGCTGGGCTAGACGCTTCACCCTCCCACACATCCAGTCAAGCCTTCACTTGCATTATTCTCACTTATTAGAAAGTCTTTCCTCTCCTTTTCTTTAAATCCTCCCCAGCCTTTAAGGTCCAGCTTGAATCATCCTTGCCGACCAGTATCCTCTCCTCCCTCTGAGCCTTATCTGTATCCTTCAATTGACCTCATCTTACCCTTAGTACTCGGAATCTGTCTGCATCATATTTGTCTGCATCATAACTGTAGTCTTTAATCCTAATGACTGGTGCTAATGGTCATATCAGCACCATGGAGAGTGTCAGACCCACCCTAGGCCTGACTAGACTGAGTATTATGAGGGTGTTCTCTTTGGGCAGGGATCACTCAGTCTATGTGGATCTGGGGTCAGGTGTTTGAGGCTCAATACAGCATTCACAGTTCAGTTTGGAGCTAGGGCTAGGGCTCAGTCTAGAGTCAGGGTCAAGGGCTCTGGTTGGGATTAGAACTAAGGTTCAACCTAGCTCAGTCTGGCTCAGAGATCACAGCTCATTCAGCCTGGAGTCAGGGGACAGTGTACAGAAAAAGTTAAGACAAATACTGAGGAGGTGAACAGAACTCAATCTACTGGGCTCGCAGCTCAGTCTGGGTGGAAGTAGAGGGCTCAATAGTCCTGGGGGCAATCAAGCTCTCTGACTTCAGCCCCTTCCTCTCTCTTTGCTGTCTTGAGCAGCACTAGCATCTAGTGCCCAGCACCAGCATCTTCCTGCCTTAGAAGTTACTGACAGAACTCTCATTTAGAGCTGCAAGAAGTTTATTAAATCAAATCCAGCAGCTTATAACAGATGAAAATGGTGCTGGCATGTCTTTCATGTAGAGTTATTGAGCACTCAATCTGTGATAAATGCCTGCCTTTCCTGTTGTACACCAAGCTCCCTAAGGGCAAGATCTGGTTCCTTCTTTCTTTCAGCCTGGATCCTAAGGATGAAAATAATAAGCATCTATGGAATCAGCAATATGTTGTAAGACCACCTTTTGCCTTTCTTTATATCTCCAGAGCTTAACAGAGCATCTGGTGTATTGGGTCTTTTGATAAACACTTACTGCCTGACTGATGGACCTTGGGCAAGTCTCTACCTTTTCTCGGGTCTTCAGTTTCTCCATTTATAAAATGAAGGGGTTAGACTCTTTGGTTTCTCAGGTCCCTTTGAGGCCCAATAAATAATGCCCTGCATTTGGAGACAGGAAGACCTATGGTCAAATCCTACCTCAGACACAAGCTGTATGATCATGGGCAAATGACATATCTTCTCTGAGCCTTCGTTTTATCATCTGTAAAGCTGGGGTAATAATTAGTACCTACTTCACAGAGCTGCTGTGAGGTTCAAATGAGAAAAATATGTGAAGCACTTGGAAAACTTTAAATGAATGTCAGTTATGATGATATTTTAAGATAGCTTCTAGCTCTAGCAGTCTGCATTAGAAGGCTCTTTCCAATTATGACATTCTGTTTTATGCTTAAAAGTCTAAGGTCTCTTCCCAATCTAATGTTCTATAATGTTAATAATTCTCCTCACCCTCTCCCTCCATCTGAGCCTTCCGGGTTCCATGAAGACATGGGCTTCGGTTGTTATTCCAACAGGGCTGTATCTCCAGTCCCTTAGTCACACTGGAGACACATGCACTGTAGAATACACCCGGGCCACCTATGGATTCATCACCACCAGATGCCTTTCCCTCCTTTTCGCCCTCAATGCATCCCCCTAACATCTCTTTATTCCTTCATGCTGCCCTCTGCCTTGCAAACCCAGTGTTATTGTTACCACTCCTTGGGAGTCCTTCCTCGCTGGCCCTAGCTTTACTCCCCAAACCCTTGATTGAATTAGCTTCTCTGCCTGTGACCGTCTGCCATGATAAAAATGCATCTCATATGTGCCAGCCCCCTAAAGACTAGGGACCCTGAGGACAGGATTATATCTCCTCTTCAGATCAGGAATTCCCTGAGGCCAGAAACCAGGCCTTCCTCATGGAAAGAAAAAAAGCCATGCCTCTTCTTTGGGCTAGGGGTTCTTGGGGGCGGCAGGTCTTTCTCTCCTCAGACCAAAAGTTTCCTATGGGTGGGACAGTATTTCCCACTCAGACTCTCTGAGGGAAGTACTGACTCCCCTTCACATAAGGGGCTTCCTGAGAGGAGTGGCTGTGTCCCCTTTCTTACACCAAGACTTCCCCAAGAAGTAAAGAGGAAAGAGAGGAGAAGGAAGGAGAGGTAGAAGATAAAGGCAAAGGCAAGGGGAAGCAGGCAGAATAGAAGGGGGAGGAGGAGAAGCGAGAGGTGCCTGGCAGGCAGGTCCACAGTGAAAAGGAAGGTGACCTCATTAAGCAGCAAGGAGACAGAGAAATCTTTACAAAAACATTATTGTGGGGTATTGGAGAGTGTTCCATCTAAGGGGACAGGATAGGGAGTCTCTCACCCCTCTCCGATGAGAATCAGAAGATATCAGGGCTGGAAAGAGTCTAAAAGACTATCTATTCTGCCAACCATCATCTTATAGATATGGAAATTGAGCTCCAGGGGAAGAAGAGACTTACCCACTAAAATCCAGTGGTAGAACTAAGACTAGATCCTGGAGCTCTTTTCAGCATACTCTGATTTTTGCCCAACATACTACCTCTCCTCTGTGGCTTCAGAGGATAGAATTAGAACCAAAGCGGGGAAGTTACAGGGAAACAGGTTTAGACCAAACATAAGGGTGAACTTGCTTATGATGAGAGTGGAACAGACTGCCTTGGGAAGAAGTGGGATTCCTGTCACTGGAGTGTCACAGTAGAGACCAGAAGGCCAGTCCAGGAAGCTATAAGTGGCATCCTTGTGAATGGATGAAGGAAAATGGTGGGCCCTTCCCACCCTGAGAGTCTGAAGTTTCATGACTCATAGGATCACAGATTTAAAGCTGGAAGGGTCATTGTGGATCAAATAGTACAATCCTCTCCTTTTATAGATGGGCCCAAGAGAAGTGACTTGACCAAGGTCCCACAGGTAAGTAAGTGGCAAACCTGGAACACAAACCCAAGCCTTCTGACCCCAAATTCAGCCCTCTTCTCATCCTGCCTCTCTGACTTGTCCAAAGATCATGCAGCTAGCTAGTAAATGTCTGAGGCAAGAGACTCCTGGGCTCCAGTCCAGTATTTTAACCACCACCACACGCTCACTCCTCCTGGTCTGAGACAGACATGGCAATGGGGGATACAATAAACACAGAGCCAGCAACAAATAGCAAGTCCAGAAACAGAGTTCCAGAGAATAACTATATTCTAAGGGACAAAGAGAGGGGACAGATGGAGAGAGTTCACATGGCCCAAGGCGGGGGGGGGGGGGGGGGGCGACATTTCCTCTAACAAATCCAGGAAGACTTCCCAGAGGAAGGGGTGTTTCAGGAGGCTTTTGATAGACAGGAAAAAGTCAGTTTGGAAACACAGGGTGAAAGAGTGGAGCAGGGATGAGGAAAATATTCCAAGCATGTGAGGCAGCCTGGGAAAAGGTTCAGAAATGGGAGAAGGGCCAGGGGATAAAAGGATTTTGAATGTCCTGTCTGAAGGATTTGCAGACCCTCCATGGCATAGTAGAAGTGTTAGCCTGGGATTCAGGAGGCCAAGGATCTAAATCTAGCTCCTGTTTACATTCACTGTACAACATTGAGTAAAACACTGGCCCTCTCTGAGCCGTCATAAAATCAGGGAGTGGAGCAGCTCTGACAGTAAAATCTCTTCTGTGTCCTAAGCTGCCTCCCTGCTCTAACATTCTTCTATGTTCTGAAACCTCCCCCTAGTCTGATGTTCTAAGATCCACCCCCACCCCCACCCCCAGGACTCATATTCTGAGATCCCCTCACCAGCCCTGACATTGTATATTCTGAAGTCCTTCACCAACTCTGACGTTTTGCGTACTTAAGGTCCCTTCCAGCTCTGATAATTGTTCTAAAGTAGCCTGCCCTCCCAACTCCAATACTCCATGTTCTAAGATTTACATTCCAACTCTCAGCTTTGATATTCTACATTACAAGATCTCTCTAAGCTATAAATATGGGTCTAAAATTCTAAGACATAGTAAGGCAAAGACCTACATGGACACAGAGGGATGGATAAGATGAGCCCTAGAGCCTCTTTCTGAGGCCCCTGCCCACACCTATGACAGGCAGGAGAAATTAGTATGGAATGTTTTTCAGTCCTCCATTTCCAAGCCAGATGATGTCTTATAGTCATAAGGCAGTTGGGGGTGGGGGTGGGGGTGGGGATGGGGGAGCTGGAGCATTCCATAGCCCAGTAAACAAGGAAGCTGTGACAGCCTCACTTGAAGGGGGTGGGGGGAGGGAGGCCTGGACTTGGGCGTCTTCACAACCGCCACCCTGTCAGCTGCTTATTAGGATGCTGCTTATCTCTGGGCACAGCCGGGGTGGAGACAGCTTGTTCCCCTGCTCTGAAAAAAGCAGTTTTCCCTACCCCACCACCCCCTCTGCTGTCTGCCCACCAGGGAAGGCAAGTAAGAGTCTTCCTTCTCATCTTTCTCCCTCCTCCCCCAGTTATCTTTCTCACAGGCTTCAAGACAAAGCCTACCACTCATCTCCTCTCCGAAGCCTGCCCTGACCCCTTCCAACTCCCTACTCCAGGATCCTTTGAGCAGAATCATGGAATGCCACAGCTAGAAGATGCCTCATTTTGAAGAGGGGGAAACTGAGGCCCAGAGAAAAGAAGAGATTTGCCCAAGATTACACAGTATATCTGAGGCAGAGTCAAGCCTACTATACACATCTCTTGTATCCAATCTAGGAATCTTCCCCCATTGAACCACAATATCTCTTTTCAATCTCAATTTTCTCTTCATTCATCTCCATCTTGTATGTCCTTGTCTGACCCCTCAGAGCAGAGAATTCCAAGGCCTGTGAGACCCTGGCGCTGAACTGGAAGTTTCCTGAAGGCAGAACTGAGTTTCTGCTCTCAAATCAGGGGCTTCCTGAGACTAGGAGCTATGTCTCTTCAAGAGAACAGGCTCATCTCTGCCTCAGCCTAGGAGTTCCCTGTCCCTGCTTCCAGTCTCATGGATCCCTTTGCTCCAGTAAATTCCTTCAATTCCTCTGCAAAACTTACCTAATTACTATTTACACAGGAAATAATTGGAAACAACTTGGCTAAAACAATTACGCAGCACAGGGTGCCTGAGCTGGGAAAAACTGGTCATTTCCCTCCCTTCCTCACTACTTTGGCCACCCTAATTCCAATCTTTTTACCTCACCTCCTTGTGTCAGGTCCTCACAGAAGCTGAGGAATGACCTATCCTAATACCATGTGTAAGTCCTACTGACTTTACCAAAAAGAGGTAGAAAATGTCTATTAGCAGCACACAGAAGCAGCTGAGCCCCAACATGGTGGAAATAGCACTGCAGCTGGAGTTGGCAGATCTTTGAAACTCGACTCTGGTATTTACCAGCTAGGTCAGTCTCCTCATCTGTAAGATGAGAATGATATTAAAAGGGCTGGTGTAAGGAATGTGCTTTGTAAACCTTACAGAACTATATAAATTATCCATGTTTGTGTCTTACCAACCTACTAGACTTTAACCTCCTTGAGGGCAAGGACCATGTCTTATTGAAAGTCACTTTCAAAAAAAAAGAAAGAAAAAGAAAGTTATTTTCTCCCTCAGCACTGGAAATGGTATTCTGTATACAGAAAGTGTTTAATAAAGGTATGTGCTATCCTGGGGGAAAAAACCGAATTTCTGTTCCAGTGTTTTAAATTGGTAGTTGCATAAAAACTCATGAGAAATATAATAGTTGCTTTCAAGTATTTGAAGGTCTGGTATGCAGAAGAGGAACCACATTTGTTCTTCTTTGCTCTGGGGCAGAATAAAGGGCAATGGTGGGGTATAGTGGAAGGGAGGGGTATAGTGGAAGAGAGGTAAAGAATTTCAGAGTTGAAAGAGCCTTATGTGACCCTCTAATCCTACCTATACCTGAAAAAAGAAACTCCCTCTACAACCTACCTGAAAAGTGATCATCCACTTGTATCTATGACTCCTAATGAAGAGAAACCTACTGCTACATGCCAAAACAGTCCATTCCATTACCGGATGGCTCTAATTGTTAGAATTTTCTTAATTATATCAAGCTTAAATTTATTTCTTTACAGCTTCTACCCATTGCTTCCACTTTTACTCCATAGGTCTAAGAAGACTCTAATCTACTTCTTTCATATGAAAGATTCTTGAAGACAACTACCTCTCCTTTCTGAATCTGCTATTCTCTGGGATACACATCCCCAGTTCCTTTCTGATGTGAACTCACAGCTGTTCTCTCTCCTAGATGCCCTGCTCTGGATGTTCTCTGTCTTATCAAAGTCCTTCCCAGAATTCTGTATCAAACATGATACTTTGGATGCGTTTGATCACCTCCTTATATTGAAAGTTATATGTCCCTCTTCATGCAGCCTACCATTGTATCTTTGGGCATGAATCCATTAAAACTCCCAGATCTGTTTTCAGATTAACTATTCTTTAGCCCCAATTTACAGTGCAAAGTTTATTTCTTGAACCATTTTGCACAATTTTACATTTATACCAAAGTATGGCTCACTTCATTTAGCCTACTGTGCATGACTGTCAAAAGAATTTTTTGAATACTGACTCTTCATTGAGTAAGTAGTTATCCCTCCAAGTTCTGTGTCATCTGTAAATATGGCAAGCATTCCATCTGGTTTTTTTGTACTCAAATCATTGACAAAAATGTTAAATAGTATGGGTACAAGAAAAGATCCCTAGGGTACTCCACTAGAGCTCTCTTTCCAATCTCATATCAAATGCTTAATAATTCCTTTTTGGGTCTGGCTATCCAACAAGTTCAAATCCAAGAAACTATGTCAAGAAAATATTAGCTATCCTGTTTTTGGCATAGAGAAATCCCTAGCAGTTGTAGATACAAATGAAATCACTACTATAACATGCCTCCCTCCATGCCAGCCTTATAATACTTTCAAAACTACTTATCTCTTCCCTGTGTCTGTCCAAAAGATCTGTAATATAGACTGGTGGTGAAATCCCTTCTACCTCTGCCTTCATTGATCTTTACAGGATCACAGATTTAGAACTGAAAGGGACCTTGGAAACCACTGAATCCAACTTCCTCATTTTACATATGAGGGAAACTAAAGCTGAGAAAGTTTAAGTGTCCTTGTTCAGGGTCACACAGCTAGTAAAAATCTTATGCAGGATTTGAACTAGGGTCTTCCTGTCTCCAGGTCCAGGACTCTATCCTTTATGTTAGCGATATCAAACTCAATTAGAAATGAGAAGCCCCTAAGATCCCTATAGACTGAATATTGACTTGGTTTTAAATGTAATATTTTTTATGTTTTATTGTATTTTTATTTATTCTGTTAGGTATTTCTCAATTACATTTTAACTCGGGCATGTAGTAGTGGCATACAGCCTACTGGCCATGTTTGCCACTTTCTGTAACCTTACTGAAATGCTCCACCATGCTTTCCCATTTTCATTCCTAGATTTCCTAAAATAAGTTTATCTTCTTAATATCCAATGATACTCCAACTCAACCTTTACCTTTGCTTTCTACATATGTTACTCCTTTTATTTAAGGCATACCCCTTCAGATCCATGTTCTTATCCCACTAAGCTTCAGTGAGGTCATATCTGCCTTCTTGTTTTGGGATTTCAAGTTCATCCTACTTGTTAGCCACACTTTGCGCATGTGTGAATAGATATCTTAGGCCATGCAAATTTTTACTGACTGCTCTTAGATTTTATTTCCTGTGAATTTCTGGGTGTTTCAACGGCATGGTAGATATACATATTCATCTTTTTCCTCCCTATTCTTTTTCCGTTTAAAGCATTTTGATTAGACTTTGCAAGACTCCAGGCAAATTAATTCTTCCCAGTGCATTTTAGGTATACTCCATCCCTGATCAAAAGCCAGGCCTTCCTATATTTTAAGCCAGGGTTCATAAATCCAAACTGCATTCTCAGACACAATCTTAGTAATCATGGTTTCCTTTTCATATATATTTTTCTCTTCTTTTTAGTTTAACTTTTTTCTCAATTGCATGTGAGCAAAAATTTTTAACATTCATTTTTCTAAAATTTTAATTCCATATTCTCTCCCTCCTTTCCTTCTCCCTGTTTTTCTCTTTTTAATCCCTTGCCTTTGAAAGGCAACCCTATGGTTTTCAGTTTCTTGCCTGAGCAGCATAACCTTTAGCAATACTTGTAAGGCTCCTTCTGGCAGTATTATTTGTAAGCACATGAATCATGACAAGTGGGTAGTAGTCATCCAATTGCACAAGAGTAACAGGGAGATAGATTCTAGCCCCATATAAAGAACTTGAACAGAGCTGTCCCTTGATGGGAAAAAGTAAGCTCTTTGCTACTGGAGATCACCTAGATGCCCCTCAGTCTGTGCTGTTCCAACTTTCCTGGCCCACTGCAAGTTAGCAAAGAGTAGAATCCCTTCTGTCCTGCAATCCCCAAAGACCCAGCTGGAGTAAGGACAAGACTTTCCAGGGAACTATGGAGGAGAAATGACCTGAAGTCAATTAGGTTCGGAGTCCTGCTAAGAACATTCACACAGACCCAGAGAGATAAGCCCACTTGCCAGACCAGCACCAGCCTCCATTCCCCCAACCTCAGCTCTTCCTCATCTTCACTCACGAGGGAAATCCTACCCCCACACAACTGTGAGGTCATGGAGATAGTGAGTAGCAGATGTTCTGAGGGTCCTGAAGAGCCCCCTTTCCCTTCTCTCTAGCATAAACCATGTCCCCTCCCCAACAACACACACATAGACACACAGACACACTCAGCACCTAGAGGCCAAGAAGTCAAAAAGAAGAGTTACTTGTATTCGTGTTCTTTTTTTTTCATGGGTCTTCCCATCTTGTCCAGCCTGGAAATGCAGGGGCTACTCAGGTCCCAATCCCACTCTACTGGACATAGGCATTTGACCCACTCTGTTTCCTACCTAACCTAGCTCATCCTCATTAGGAAGCTAACAAGGACCTGACATATTAATATTGAAATTAATAAGGATATTCAATCAGCATGGTCCACTGCAGCTCAGAACCCCTGAACTCAAGGGATCCTTCCCTCACAGCTTGGATTACAGGTACAAGAAACCACTCCCAATTAGAGTTATTTCAAAAAAATGAGCCCATGTAGGCACATGCAACTCACTCCCTGCCCCCAGAGCCTTGCACTCTGACCACAGAGAGCCACAGTTATCCAATAAGTGCATATAGAGCATACACTGATACATTCAGGGAGCTAAACACTCCAATACCCAGACACAAAAGCACACAGAGAGCCATACACCAATCTCTACATAAAGTCATACATCCCAAAACACACACACATGACCTTCATTAATTCACTCATAGAATGAAGAACATTATCACAGGCATGTTTGTGGTTGGTCAGTAGTGTTTCAGCTGTGGCTGACTTCCTGACCCCCTTTGCGGTTTTCTTGGTAAAGATACTACAGTAGTTTGCCATTTCCTTCTCCACCTCATTTTATAGATGAGGAAACTGAGGCAAACAAGATTAAATGACTTGCCCAGGGTCACACAGCTAGTAAGCATCTGAGAATGGATATGCACTCGGAAAAAGGAGTCTTCCTGATTCCAAGATCGGTGCTCTATCCACTGCACCACCTAGCTGCCCCATCACAGCCATGTACACTCACACAAACTTGTACAGCCCAGTACACATGTACACGTGAACACATAGAATCACAGAAGCTCAGAACTCAGAAAGAATTCAGAGATCCACTCCAACCCTCATTTTACAACCCCTAGTCAAGGCAAATGACTTGTCACGGTCACATAGCTAGTAAGTAACCAAGCTGAGATTCGAACCTAAGCGCTCTGATTCTAAACCCAATGCTTTTTCCATCATGCCATATTTCTTCCAAGTCCCAGAAGGGATTATTGTTTCCATTTTGCAGATAACAAAACCGAGCAAATGTAAAAAAACGAACTCAAACCCGAATCTTCTGATTCCAAATCCAGTGCCTGTAAGGGCTATCTTTCTTATCTTTGCCTCTGCATCAACCAGCAAGGTGTACTCTCAACACACTGTACACACACACACGCACACACACACACACACACCACACACACACACACACCACACACACACACACCACACACACACCACACATACATACGCACACACACACACATACCACACACACACCACACACACATACGCACACACACACACACACACACCACACACACACCACACACACACATACCACACACACAACACACACACGCACACGCACACACATACCACACACACACACCACACACACGCACACACACACACACACACACACAGCAATACACTTTTGTACAACATTCCCCATAGCTCTATTTGGCATCATCCCTTGGCCTTTCCCCAGACTCAGACTTGGGGAGGAGGAGGGAAAGGCATTGGGAGGGGAGGTGTTTGGGAGCTGGATAGAAGCAGGAAGAAAGACACAGACAGCCAAAGACAGAGAGGCGATCAGAAAGCCTGAGCCAGGAGTATAATCCTCAGGATTGGGTATACTGCAAAGTGGGAGATGGGGGGAGAAGGGTGGCTCCCTTCCCTGGGACACAGCTCTGAACCTGTAATCAGAGACACTGCCCCACCCTGGGAGTTTCCTTACTGCCTCCTTGGGTTCTGGGTGCTACTCCTATTCTAGGCCAGGCTGCAAGAATGTGACAGAATGCTTGAGCAGTGTTATAGTTCCTAATAATAGTCCTTTATTGGCTTGGGGAGGGGGGTGTTGGGTGGTTAAGGGTGATGAGGCAGGGCAGGGTAAAGAATTGGAACCTGCTGTTCTCTAAACCCTTCTTGGCATTCACTCTACCCCACCCTCCAGGCTTCCAGAGATCATTTCAGGCATCCCCCTTCCACCAGATCACAGACTCTCATAGTGAGAAGGGATTTTGGATGTCATCTAGTTCAGTCCTTACATGAGCAAGTATACCTATCTCTGGTAGACCTCCAGGACTGGGGAGCTCACTACCTGTTTGCATTGTGAGGAAGTGTTTGCTTACATTAAAGCTAAACCTTCCTCTTTGTAACTTTCTGCCCTCTTTGGACAAGTAGGAAAAGCCAGAACCCTTTTGCCCACAACAGTCTTTCCAACATATGGAAAGAATTTTTCTCCCTATGCCCCACCCAGTGCCCCCACACACACACATACACACACACACACACACACACACACACACACACTTACATACATCTCCTCTTCTCCAGGCTAAGCATCCCTCCATACCTTCTGGCTATGAGTTCCCAAAGGCAAGGGTTGTTTTTTATTTTGTCTTTACATATCCATCTACAGCACCGTAACTGGTTCACAAGAGGGGCTTAATAAATGTTTATTGAATTAAATTTAATTTGTGATGCATCTCCAGTATGGTTACCCTTCCATCTCGTAAATGTCCTTCCTAAGACGTGTTGCCCAGAACTGAATATAATATTCCAGATGAGGTCTCACGAGGGCAAAGGACTGTGGGACTATCGCCTTTCCTGCCCTGGATGCTAGGCTTTTGTTAATACAGTCAAATATAGCATTGGCTCTTTTGGATGCCATGCCATACTGTGACTCATTCTAAGATCGTGGCCCAGTACATACCGCCCTCACCCCCACTGTCTCCCACTGCCCCATATTCTAGGCCCCCTGACCGCTACCCCCAGGGAACCAAGGCATCCTTGAGACCACTAAGTCTCAACCCTTTCATTTTCCAGATAAGGTGATTAAAGCCTTGTCACTGTGCTAGTCGATGAGGCCACGTAGACAAAATGAAAACCGTCTCCCCTCCATCTGTCTCAGCAACTTATGTCTATGTCTCTGTTTCTCTCAGGGTCTATCTCCCAATGTTTCTGCTAAACCATGCCAGGCCCTCCCCTGAATAAAGTTAGACTTTGTTTATCTCAGACTGACAAAATGGATAAAGTGCCTTTCTCCCCACTGGAGAAAGCTCACTCTCTCCTTACCTCCTCCCTGGCTCTCTCCCTCCTTCCTGGCTTTCTCCTTCCTCACTTCTCTTCATCCTCACCTCCTTGGCTTTCTCCCTCCTCACCTCCTCCCTTCCCCTCTCCCATCTCCCTTGCTCTCTTCCTTCTCCTTGACCCTCTCCCTTCCCTGTCAAGCTCTTTCTCTCTCCCCACCCTCCCTCGGAGGATTGGGGCATCTGATGTTATTTGCCTTCAGGGGCCTGAGCAGAGCAAACATCCAGAGCCTCCTGCTAAGCCCTTCCTGGGCTCTCTGCGGGTTGGCAACAGCATGAGGGTCATTTCCCAAGCCCATGCGTCTGTCCCTGGACTTCTGTGTGTGTGAGAGTGCGGCAGGCCTGTCACTGTGAGTGGGAAGCTATGTGGGAGCCTGGATCTGTATCCAGGTCTGGGAGTGCCCTTCATGTTGTGTGTGCCCATGAGTGTACACCATGAGTGTAACTCTTCCTGTGTGTAACCACACTCTGTCTGCCTGCATACTGCCTGGCTGGGCGTCCCTCCGGAGCCCCGTGCATGGCCGGGGCCCACAGTGTGGTGCATAGGGGGAACAAATGGTTATTTTTTTCTTTGTGGGCCCTGAAATGGACTGGTTCAGAGCTTTGCTCTTGAGGTGACTTTGGCCCCATTCGGTTACAGCTGTTGTTCAGTCATGTTCAGTCATGTCCGACTCTTCGTGACCCCATTTGGGGTTTTCTTGGCAGACAGAGATCCCGGAGTACTTTGCTGTTTCCTTCTCCAGCTCATTTTACAGATGAGGAAACTGAAGCAAACACACTCTGGAGGACTGCGGGTCACAGGATGCCAGACTGAGGGCAGGAGGCCCTTGAGGGGAGGTAGGAAGGGCATCAAGTCCCATGTCCTCATTTTACAAAGGAGGAAACTGAGACTCTAAGGGTTAAGTGAGTGGCCCGGGGTCACACAACTATGGCATGTATGCATGCGTGACTGGAGCATGGTGCTGAATGAATGAAAGGTCTGTGTACAGCTCTGCATTCTGTGTATTGTCTGCAATAGCGGAATTCCCAGAAACTGAGCCTGGCCCGTAGGCCATGTTTAATAAATACTGGTTTGTGGCTGGAGTGTCCACGTGAGATTGTGCACAGATGGGGGCACACCCTGGCCCAGGGAAGCCACGCCTCCCCTTGATGAGGGGCACTTGGTCACACCTAGCCCGAGTAATTCCAGCTCACCAAAATCTGTAACAACAGTCATCACCGTAGCCAGAGGCCTTGAAGTCTCACCTGACCTTCAGAACAACTCAGGGAGACTGCGTTACTATCATCCTTATTTTACAGATGAGAAAACTGAGGCAGACAGATTTTAGTGATTCAGTCAGTCACACAGCGAGGAAGTGATTCAGGCAAGATTTGAACTCAGGTCTTTCTGACTCCAGGTCCAGGGCTCTAGCCACTTGACATCAGCTTGTCCCTCTGATTTGTCCATGATCCAGTCCTGGGCCACCTTCAGCTCCCATTGTGTGCTAGACGCCATCCTGGGTCGCCCACTTAGGCTCCAGAAAATGGGACAAGGACTCCAATAGCCTCTGAGTTCAATACAAAATTCTCTGTCATTCAAATCCCTTTATAACCTAGCTCCCCCTTTCCTTGCCGGCCTTCCTGTTGTTCAATCCAGTGACAATGGCTTCCTGACTCTTCCATGTACAAAACACACCACCTCTCAGCTCTGGGCACTTTCTCTGGCTATCCTCTGTGCCTGGAATGCTCTCCCTCCTCAGCTCCACCTACTGACCTCTCTGACTTCCACCATTTATAGGAAGCCTTGCCTAATCCCCTGTAATTCTGGTGCCTTCCCTCTATTAATTACTTCCGATTTATACTGTACATAGGTTGTCTGCTTGCATGCTGCCTGGCACACAGTAGGCACTTAATAAATGTTTACTGATTGATTAAAAACAAAGTGAGAAAATCATGAACTGTCATGTTTGAAGAATGTCCGAGAAGGGAGACTTGCGAGAACAAGACTTCATTTCACAGATGGGAAACTGAGATTAAGAAAGAAAATACTTGTCCAAGGTCACACAAGGACTCAGTCCATAATTGGGATGAAGACCCAGACCTCACGCCTCAAACAGGCTTTGGAAGGAGATTGGGTTTTCAGGGGAGAAGAATGTGGGCTTTGAGGGCTGTGAGGATGACCCAGGATCAGGCCACGAAGCAGGGACAACCTGACTCAGGCCTCAGGTACTGGTGTGGTGGCCCCAGCCCCACTACTACCACCACCATTTTTTTTCTCCTCCCTTCCCAAACCAGGTCAAGCCAGGCCCACTGCTCCTCTAGCTCTTGTGTGACTAATAAGGTTATTCTTGTTTTCCGTGAGCAAATTTGGTCCAATCAAATGAGGCTGCAGGGGCCCAGGGCTGCCTCCAAGACCATGGCCACATCCACTGACAAAGAGAGAGACACACACACACAGATAGGGAGAGACAGAGAGAGGCATAAGGACACACGGAGATGAAACAGATAGAGACACACAGGCAGAAACAAGGGGAGGCAGGGTCTGAGAGGGAAGCGAGAGGGACAAAGAAGCACAAAGGGGAAACCAGAGACAGAAGAACAAGAAAAGACAGACCCACTGAGGAAGAAAGAGAACAGAGATTTAAAAAAACAGAGACAGGAAGAGAAAGAGGCCAAGAAAAATAGAAAGACTTGAGAGAAAAAAAGAGAGATACAGAGACAGAGAGACAAATCCAAGTGTGAGAAAGTACAACACAGACAGAGAGGGAGCAAGGGGGGAGGGAGACCTATCAATTATCTCCCATGGAGCTATTTGTATCTGCTCTCCCCATCAGACTCCCCAGTGGAGCTCCTTGAGAGCAGAAACTGTCTTTTCCCTTAACACAATGTCTAGTATTTAGAAGGTGCTTAATAAACACTAGTTGACAGGCTGACTGAGCTAATTCCTTTCCACTGTTCAGTTACCCAAAACATCCCCTCTCTGTCCTGCTGCCCTCAGGAATCCTTTCTGGACTCAGAAGAGGCAGGAGATGAGTTTCAAATTCAGTTTATAGACAGGCCCCAGTGCACCCCGGGACCCCTTGAGTTCCTTCCCCAGTCCCTGACAGAAAGAATGTGGGAATTCAGGGAAAATTCTGTCTTCGGGTCAAAATATCCCATTCCTGCGTCATGGGAGCTGACTCCCTCTGGTCCTGATCCCCAGGGGCCCATATCCAGAAGGGACCAGAATCCTCTTCCTAGTATCTTCCTGTGTCTGGGAAATGGGACAGGGGTTGTGTCTGGAGGCAAAGGAGGGAGCTGGATGCTATACAAAGACCCATAACTATTCCTCCACCATGACCACCACACACAACATCACCCTAACAGCCAGACACACAGCCACAGTGAATATGGCAGAGCTCACTATCACAAACACCATTACAGGCCATCATACAAATGACCTCATTATACAAATCGCAGGCCCTCTCACACACAAAGCACATGTACACATACATGTTCCCAAAGTGTTGTAGGATTCACAAACAGATACAATGTAACCGGTCTTGGTTCTGTGCTCACAGTCATCACAAAGACACACACACACACACACACACGAATCCCCACATGCTCAGACCTACACTCCCAGCTGGCTCAAGGCCCAATCCCCAACAGCAGCCCTGCGACAACTGCCCGTGTCAAGGCTGTTTCCTGTTGTTGTTCAGTGAATGGCTCAGGACAGACCGTGTTCCTTCCAAGGATTTCCTGAGCACGGGTCGATCTGGACTCCCCATCACCCACAGCCCCTTCCCTTCCCTTTGCCACAAAGAGAGGCCCACCTGTGTTCCACGAACCCTTCCCAGCAGGCTTCCAGCCCAGGAGGCTATGAGAGAACCGAGGGGATCCTACAGCCCTGCCCCCATCCCTCACCCCCACAAAGCCCTGTGCTGCCCCATACTGTGGAGAGAGGGGGAGAGAGAGAGAGAGAGAGAGAGAGAGAGAGAGAGAGAGAGAGAGAGAGAGTGAGTGTGTGTGTGTGTGTGTGTAGGAGGCACAGAAGGGAAAAACTTGGGCCCTGTTCTCAAAGAGGGGGGTCAGAGAAGGAGAAGCAAAGTGGAGGCCTCCCTTCAGAAGGCTGAGTCCAGGTGGGACAAGATATACACCATCCTTTCAGTCCTTTCTTAATCTAAGAGCTGTGGGAGCTCAGAGAAGAAAGAGAACAGGGTGATCCAGGTCAGGCAGGGTCCCATACAGAGGGATAGGCCTTGAAGGGGACTTGTCAGCCCTCATCTGGAGTCTCCTGCCCATTTCTGGCACCATGTTTGAGGAAGCAGTAAAAGTAAAAATAAGCAGTAAAAGTCCAGAGGGGACATCCAGGCAGCTGTCCTATGAAAGTGTTTGAAGAAACAAAGGAGAGCTTAGCCTGGAGGAAAAAATAGTTCTGTCATGTGAAGGAGAACAGAAACAAGCTTTTATGAAGCTCCTACTATGTGCCAAGCACTTTACAAGAATTATCTCATTTGGTCTTCACAACAACCAGGGGAGATGGGCGCCACTGGAATCGGAGACACAGGGAGGTTAAGCGACCTGCCCAAGATCACACAGCTAGTAAGTATCTGAGGCTGATTCTGAACTCGGGTCTTTCTGAATCCAGGTCCAGAACTCTCTATTCACTGCACCATCTAGTTGCCTAAAGGGCTGACATGAAAAAGATGATCACCAAGAAGCTCCAAGGATTCCTCCAGAGTAATTCAGGCCAGACTAATCTGATTTCCTTTATTCTGAATGGCCCCCAGAGCATAGAACAAGGGAATGTTTTAGGGAGGGAGGTTTTGCTCAAGACCAAGAATGCTCTGACAATCAGCACAATCCCACAGTGGAAAGGGCTGACATAAGGAGATGAGCCCCCCATCACTGAAAGTATTCAAACAGAAGTTGGATACCCCCAAGGGGACAAGGGGGAGTGGGTTTTTATGCATTGATAGAAGGCTGATCTAGATGCCCCTGAGGGTCCTTCAGCTTTGAGGGTCAGAGTTTATTACAGGAAGAAAGTCAGAGAGCTAGGAGGGAAGGGGGAGGAGGAGGAAGGTATTTCAAGCCACTCTTCAGCCCACCTCTCCTTCCTGTCTTCTGCTCTAAGCCCAGATCTGGAGAAAGGCTCGGATAAAGCCAAGCCTCCCTTCTGTCCGGGGCTCCCCTGCCCTGAGCCATGACCCTTCAGGAAGAACATACCAAGTCCACCGCACACACTCCTCACACCATAGCCAATAAAGATTTCTCGGAAAGTGGAACTCCTTCATTTGGTGTTTATGAGCTGAGGTGGAGAGGAAGCAGGGGAGAAGGGGGTGCCCTTGGAGGCCTGATCCCAGGAGGAGGATGAGAAAAGCCTCAGGAGGTCAGGACACAGTCAGCCACACCCTCTCTCAGGTCAAGGAAGAGGGTCATGTGTCCATCATCTTTTCCCCTCCATGAGATGGGAGGGATAGACAGACAATGAGATCCATAAAACCATTCTACATTCATGCCTCTCTACACCCCCACCCCCAATACATACAAACACAACAACCCGCCTGATCCCTGCTCAGCCCCAACAGGTGGGCACTAGCAGATGGCATCTCTCTCTCTCTCTCTCTCTCTCTCACACACACACACACACACACACACACACACACACAGCCTTAAGCCCCAAGCACCTGCCAAGCCTGCAGCCAATGTTAACAGACAGCTTCTCCCAGGCACCAGCGGCCTCAGAGACTGGTTGGAGATGAGCCGCTCCAGATGCCAGGCCTCCAGGGGTTGGGGGAGAGGAGGATATGGTTGGCTCATCTGCCAGACTTAGGCAATGCAGAAAGCAGGGCCTGCTATGGGTCTCCAAGAGTCTCAAGACTGTTCTCCCCTTCCATCCTCCTGCGCATAGTCCAGCCATCTTCCCACAGCCCACCCATGATCACATTCCTCTCCTGCTCAAGAAACTCCCATGGCTCCCCATGCTTCATGGGAAAGAATACAGACTCTTCTCCTTGACCTTCCCTGCTTCCCAACTCACTGTACTCCTGCCCACCCTGGATCTGCCCTGCTGGATCTCCCATGATCTCCAACTGCTTGTTTGAAACTCTTCTTGACCATTCTCTACTTCAAGATCCCCAGAGAGGGAGAAACAGGTGTGTGTTAGAGCTAACCTGAGCTGAGAGTCTACTGTTAAATATTAGCAAACACTACAAACCAGGATCTTGTTGATTGTCTAGACTTAATAAGAAAGTGATGGAGAAAATGTTAATAATGCAGATTCAACGTGAATTTGTGTCAGATATGCATCTTTTTTTCCTCTTCTGGAAAGTCAGTTGTTAAATGTTAACCAGCACAGAAGATTAAATTTAAGTGTGGTGCATGCATTTTTCCAAAGAGTTGGTTGTTAAATGTTTATCAGCACATAAGTAAACTTAAGTGTGCTGTGTACACAGTTTTTCCAGAGAGCTGGTTGTTAAATGTTTGTCAGCATGCTAGTGGGCACTTTTTTCCCCAGGGAGCTGGTTTTAAATATTTACTAACACAGCACTGGTCCACAGTCCAAAGCAACCCATTACTACTATGAAACACCTCCCTGATGTGAAGAGGGCTAGAAGCAGACCTGTGATTTCATTAGTGGAGGGAGCATCTGATGAAGAAAATTCCTCTGCCAGTGCAGGCTGACACTTCTCTGCAACTTTAAGTCTTTCAGAATTGCCTAGACCACATAGAGGTTAAGTGACTTGCCCAGGGTACAAGAATAGTCAGAACTTGAACCTGGATCCTGATTCTGAAGCTGCTCTCTATCCTCTATGGCAATCTGCCTCTGGTAGCGCTTCTACTGCTCCCAGTTCTACCCTCTGGGGACAAGCTGAGTAAAGCTCATCCTAGGACAGCTCTTTCAGACCTTTGAAGACTGTTCTCAAGCTGCCCACCCCCACTCCAGCCTTCTTTTCTGGATGCCTCACACCAAGTGGGTAATTCCCCCTCCAAACTGGCTAGCAGGGAGGAGGAGGGGTAGGGGAAGGTGGGGAAGATGACAATCTCATCTGGAGCTAGATTCTCAGGCCTGAAATGGACCAGGTTGGGCTGGCAAGCAGGAGAAACTTGATTCACAGATTCTGTTAGAAGGGCTAGGAGACCCCCAGTTTATGTCAGGGAGGTTTCTTTTCTTCACACATCTAATGACCTCCTGGTACGTTATTCCTTAGTCCAAAGATTCTCTTTTCCCTTGTGAATAAACCCGAGAAATCTCCCATGCTTGTAGCCTGGAGGGTGGGGGGAAGGGGAACCAGGAGGGAGAAGGGAAAGAGGTAGCAGATGCCAGGCTCAGGCATCCAGTTACAGTCAGGGATGAGAAAAGGGAAAGAGAATTAAGGGGGGAGGGGACAGGAAGAGTGGGTTCTAGAAACCAGTAAGCACTAAATTAATGCTAGCTAGTGTTATTATTATAGCTACAAGTCTACATCCTGAGAGCCCCTTGATGACTACACTTCAAGGCCCAGATGCTCCCCCATCAAAGGATCACAGCTAACCAAGCCCTCCTGCAACATCACCCAGAACATCCTTCATGGAAGCCAGGCCTGACCATACAGCGACCTCCTGCTTAGGAGTCTGCCATGGTTTCCCTGGAGACTCTGGAGGGTGGCATTCAAGGCCTCTAGAGCTGAACTCCTCCTCTAGCCTCACTTCCCCTGGCTCTTTTAGATGTCAGGGGCAAAAGCAGGCAGGGAGGAGGATACCAGCCCTCTTACCAACTTTAACAACCCCCACCCACTCAATCTCAGACTCATTCCTAACTCTGAATTTTTGACCATTTCCTCCCCTGGAAGGTTCTACTCTATCTGCCACTCTAAATCGCACTTATCAGACCACTCAAATCTCAACACCTCTAGAAAGCCCTCCCTTACAATGCCAGCCGGAGCTGACTTTACCCCTCTCTGGACTCACAAGAATTAAGTTAGAAAGGGTTCATCCATCAATGGGGGAATGCCTGAATAAATTAAGATATATGAATGTAATGGAGTACTATTGCTCTGTAAGAAATGATGAACAAGAAGACTTCAGGGAGGCCTGGAAGGACTTATATGATCTGATGCTGAGTGAAAGGAGCAGAACCAGGAGAACTTTGTGCAGAGCAACGACCACAGTGTGCGAGAGTTTTTTCTGGTAGACTTGGAACTTTATAATGATGCAAGAACTTAAAAAAAAAATTCCCAATGGTTTTCTAAGGCAAAATACTTTCCACACTCAGAGAAAGAACTATGGAATTCATTCACGGAATGTGGCAGATCATGTGTGTGTGTGTGTGTGTGTGTGTGTGTATGTGTATTATGTTTTGATTTGTTATATGATTTCTTCCATTTATTTTAGTTCACCTACATAGCATGACTATAGTGAAAACATATTCAATAGGAAAGTATATGTAGATCCTATATAGAATGTAGTATGCCATCTTGCGGAGGGAGAAGGGTGGTGGAGGGGTAGGTGTGAGGGGGTAAAAATCTTAAGTTTTATGGTAGTGATTGTAGAACATTAAAAAAAATAAATAAAATTAAAAAAAAAAGAATTAAGTTAGAACCACAGCCCAATGCCAGATATGACCTGCTCATGAATGTGCACTAACATATGCCCATCGGTGTGACTTTCCTCTCCCCAGCTGGATTGGCGGCTCCTGGACAGATTTTTATAGAAAGATGTCAGACTGGACTTTGGGGGCAGGGACTGAGTCTATGTCTATTTAAGACTGGCAGCCCCTAGGGGAGATTACACAGCACTGGTATCACAGGGCTGTCACAGAGGTCATCTAATCCAACCCTAAAACAGAGGGAGATCAAGTGACTACACCAGCACTGGAGATTGAACCCAGGTTCTCGGACTTCAGTGTGTGTGTGAGTGGGTGTGTGTGTGTTTGTGTATCTGTGTGTGTGTATGTGTGTGTGTGAAAGAGATGGAACCCCTTGAGGAAAGGGGTTGTGTGTCACACTGGAAGGCTTGAGGTTTGTATGAATTGCGGGAGTCTGGTTATAACCAGTATAACTGGTATCAGTCAAACTCTGACTGGGAGCCTGGGGGGTGCAGAGGGGAAGGGAGGGGTTCTGACCTAGGTCCCACACACAGGGTTTGAGTTTCAGCATCAAACCTGGGTCCTCAGGGCAGGGTGCTGGTGCATCTCACTCTGGCTGCCCCCAGGGGAGAGTCAGCATGTTTGACTGGAGCCCAAAGTTAGGGCCTGTTTCTAGCCATCAACAAGCACTTAATTATCATGCTCACAACAATGCCAGGTACTGCTCTAGGCCTTGGGGATGTAGACAAAAAAGCAATACCGGTCTAACCACAGCTCAAGAAGGAAAAGTGGCAGGGGACGAGAGGAGGGAAGCCAGGTTCTCTTTCTAATTCTGGCTATGATACTGAGCACATCTGTCCCCCTCTCATGACTCTGAAGCTCCATCTGTAAATGAATCTTGGAGAGCTGTGCACTGAGGCTCCTTGCAGCTCTCCTACTTTAACAACATCATTGATTAAGCATTTACCACGTGCCAGGCACCTTGTTATCCACCAGGGTTCCAAAGAAAGGCAAATGGGAAGAGGAGGAAGAGGCTAAGAGAAGAGCTTTTAGGCTGGGCTGGGCTGGACAGGAAGACAAGGAAGTGCTAGGGAAGGGGATGGAGGGCAGAGCTTGTCATCATCGAAGGCTGCACAGGCTTCCTGGAGACATCCATCTCATGGTGGGAAGAGCCCAGGCTTTGCGGGTAGCTCCAGAGACACTAACTGGAAACACTAGAGCTTCAGTACCAGAGAGCAGAAGGGCAGGCAATGAAGGATCGACACCAATTAGCCACTCACTGACAGCCTAGAGAGGAGTCATGAACTGTTAGCACTTTGCTTAGGGAATGCCGAGATGCCACCAACCAGGATGAGCATTGGATGGGCTAGGCTCCTGCTGGAGAGTTTCCTCCAGGCTCCCCAGGGGCCCAGGGCTCTGAGCCTGCTCTTTAGGCCATCCCAAAGTCACTAAGTCCTGGAGAGCTCATAGTCTGGGGAGAAAGAAGAGGAAGAAATCTGGGCTTGGCCCACAGGGGGTTCATGTCTGGGAGAAGTGCCCCAGGATGGGAGAAGGGCAAATGCCTTCCCGATTTTCAAAAACAGGAGGAGAATCTGCAAAATCATAAGCCACTGAACCTGATTTTGAATCCCAACAAAATTCCAGAACATGTTACAGTGTTACAGGGGGCTGACTAGTCAATTAGGTGGCATGATGGGAACTCAAGAAGACCTGAGTTCAAATTCAGCCTCAGACACTTACTAGCTCTAAGTAGTATGTCACTAGATGGCACAGTAGGTAGAGTGCGGGCCTGAAGTCAAGAAGACTCCCCTTCCTGAGTGCAAATACAGCCTCTGACACTCATTAGCTGTGTGGCCTTGGACAAGTCACTTAACACTGTTTGCCTGTTTCCTCATCCATACATAATTTGAAAAACAAAATGGCAAATGAGTCCCAGCATCTTTAGCTAGTCCCAGCTAAGAAAATCCCAAATGGGATCACAAAAAGTCAGACATGACTGAAATAACTGAATAAGACATTAGACATAAGAAGAATAATAAGTCACTGGGCAGGTCACTTAACCTTTGTCTGCCTTAGTTTCATGATCTGTAAAACAGGGAGGGCACCTACCTCCCAGGGTTGTTGTGAGATTTAAATGATTTAATTTTAAAAAGAAATAGGACTGCTTAATTAGAATTATGCAAGTAAAGTGACTGAAATGTCCATACTTTTTAAGCCAGAGATCTCACTACTGGGCTTCTACCCCAAGGAAACCATCAGTAAAAACAAAGTGCCCATAGATTCCTAAATATTTTCAGCAGCACTTTTTGTGACAGCAAAGAATTGGAAGCAAAATAGATGCCCATTAATCGGGAATAGTTAAACAAACTATGGTACACGAGTGGAATGGAATATTACTATGCTGTAATAAATGGTGTGGGATGAATACAAAGAAAAGTCGGAAAATGAACATGAACTGACGCAGAACAAAAGAAGCAAAGCCGAGAACGCAACATACACAATGATTACAACAGCGTAAAGTAGAAGGAAAGATACACCAAAAACTCAAAAGTAAATATAGCTAAATGGAAAGACCAAACAGGACTCAGTGAAAAAACATGAGAGGACATTCCCAACCTAACCCTCCATGGAGGTGGGAGGTGTACAGGCATTTCACGCTACCCATGTTTCAGACTTTTTAACTCTTTTAATCAGTTGTACTGATTTTTTTTTCTCTCTCTAGAATTCTAGATGGCTCTCTGACAGGGGAAGAAGGAAACATACTTGACATGATGTGAAAGATAGAAAATATCAATAAAAGCTTATTTTTAAAAAGATTACTTAAACTTAAATGAGATTGCACAAAGTGCTTTGCAAACATTAAAGCAACATATTAATGTTATTACTAGGATTATTATTAATAAAAGTTTACACTCATTACTAAAGAGATAGCCAGGTTTTCTCAAGAACAAATCATGCCATTGGAACTACTTGTCCTAAAAATGTTACTAGGCTAAGAGGGGAATGCTACAAGTATAGAATCACAGGGTCATATAATATGCCTAGTTTTTAACAAAACATTTGACAAAGTTTTATGCTGTTCTTGTGGAAAACATCAAGCTGTTACCTAAAAGAGGCAGCTAGGTGGAGGGTGGATAGGGCATTGTCCCTGGAGTCAGGAGAATCTACCTTCAAATTTGGCCTCAGACACTTATTAACTGTGTGACCTTGGGCAAGTCACTTAACCCTGATTGCCTCAAAAAAAAAAAAAAAGACCCATCAGTTAGAGGAGAACTTGGTAAACTTTTTTTTTTTAACCAAAATTTGGTAAACTATTGGTTGTCATTAATGGTTTCCATGTCTCTGGTGAGAGGCTCCAGGGATCTGCAATGGGCCTGCACAGTTTAAAAACATTTATAAATAAGTCAGAGAAAGAGATCCTGATAGGCTAAATCTAATTAAAAGAAAGTGAAAAGGAATAAATGTAAAGTATTAGATGTGGGCTCAAGAAATCAACTACACAAGTACGTACCTGATGGAGGAGGCCTAGATGGATAGCATTCATTTTCAAAAGTTCCACTTGAGACGAAGGCACGATATGGCAGTCAAAAAAAGGCGAAATCACATTCAGAGAGGCATAATGTCTAAGACTAGGGAAATGATAATTGTGCTGGTCTCTGCCCTGGTCAGAGTGTATCTAGACATATGGACTATCTGTGGTAGATAGAGCCTTCTGAGCTCCTATTGGTCTGACCAGCCAGTGCCTTATATCCATGGGGATAGAATTTTGCTCCTCTTTGAGAATAAGAACAACATCCATATCTAGAATATTGTAGTCAGTTCCAGAACCACATTTTAGGAAGGATGTTGACAGACCAGGGCAACTAGGGACAGTGAATGGCCTTGAAATCGTGACATATGAGGATGAGCTGAAGGCTCCTATCTTGGTCACCTTACTACATGACCCTGAAGAAGACACTTAACTTTTGAGGGCTTCAGTTTCCTCATCTATAAAAAATGAAAAAACTGCACTAGATGACCTCTAAGGTATTTTCTAGTCCTAACCTACGATTCTAAAAGGATATTGATACAAGAAGCAATGAACAAGAGCCTGAACAGGGTTGTTATAAAAGTATTTAATAAACCCAAGAAATTGGTGGTGGTGGTTGGGTTGTTTTTCAGTCATATCCAACTCTCTATGACTGCATTTGGGGTTGTCTTGGCAAAAATACTGGAGTGGTTTGCCATTTCCTTCTCAAGTTCATTGTACAGATGAGGAAACTGAGGCATACAAGGTTAAGTGACTTGCCTGGGGTCACACACAGTTAGTAAGGGACTGAGGCTGGCTTTGGACTCAGGAAGTCCTCTTGATGAGTCCTCTTGACTCCAGACTTGGCACTCTATCCACTACACCACACCACCACTATTTTCTCAGCTCTCCCACCCTGACCCAGAAAAATAACATCCACGAAGACTTCCAACAATGTAGACAGAATGAATAACAAAGGGTTGGGTGGGAGAAATAAACCTGAACATTATATAATAATGTTCAATAATTATATATTATATAATATAATGACCAAGAACCTTGGTCCTGGGGGACATTTAAGAAAATGTCCTTCTCTCCTTCCTTTGCAGAAGTGGAGGACTATGGATATGGAACACTGAAGAATTGGTTAGTTTTGCTGAACTTTTTCCTTTCTCTTTCTTCTTCATCCTTTTTAAAAAGGAGGGCTAAGGAAGGTAGGAGGGATATACTAAGAAACAGAGGAGACTAAAAATAAAAGATTTTTAATTTAATATGTTGTTTAAAAATAATCTCGACTTGCTCTTTGGAGCTGGATCTCCTCTAGGAAGTCCTTCCTGCTCACTCTAGCCAGCACTGAGTTCTCTTCCTCTGAACCCCCACATCCCTGAGAATATAAACTCCAACCTAGTTCTTGATTCTCTCTCCTGTCTTCTCTGTCTCTTGAGTATGAGTCCCCTCCAATCCCTCCCCCATCTCTAGTTAAGTTAGGAGAAAGGTAGGGCCCGTGTGGTCACGCACAGATCTGAGCACACAGGAAGCCTTGGATAAAAATCAGGGTGTACCCCCATGGAGTTTTAAGGCCCCAGGATAAAAGGAAGGGGAGAAGGAAGAGAAGGAGACAGAAAGAAGAGTCGGAGAGACAGAAGAGAGGAGAAGACTCCTGTTCAGCTGTTTGGGACCTTGACAGGTGAGACCCTAAAATAGTAGTCAAGCCCAGACATGGGGAGGTACTCCTACCCTATGCTGACCACCCTACTCCCTACCCCCAGCCTAGGAGTAAGACTGGAAGCTGGGCATGGGGAGAAGAGACAGAAAGTCTTAGGGAGGAAAGCAATGTAGCCCTGCCTTCAAGATGCCCAGGATCTAGAAGGGGAGAAAAGATTCCATTGTGAGAGCCAAGGCCCAGGCAAAGACAGTCTCTGGTCTCAAGAAGCTCCTGGTCTGAGGAGGATTCATGACCCATAGCTTAGGAGAGTCCGGGTTGAGGGGAAGGACATGGCCTTGGCTAATGCTAATGATGACTATAATAGTGACCGTGATGATAAATAATAACAATAATCCTAACTAGAACTAGATGTTGAGCCCAGAGAAGAACATATTTGGGGAAACATAATTGTTGTGAAGCATCTGAAAGAAAAAAAATAAGCATCTATGAAGAACCAGGCACTGCACTAAGGACTTAAAAAATGGCCTCATTGGATCCTCACAACAACCCTGGGAGGTGGGCGCTGTCATTGTTCTCATTTTACAGTTGAGGAAGCTGAGGCAGATATAGGCTACGTGGGGTCACCCAGCTAGGAAGTGTCTGTGGCTGGATTTGAACTCAGCTCTTCCTGACTCCAGGCCCAGAACTCTATCCTCTGAACTACCCAGTCAAGGAATTTAAATTCTATTCCTGGGGCCATGGGAGTCAAGATGTTTTCCTGAGCAGAGGAGAGAAAGATGTAAGTTGTGGAAAGGTGACTCCAGCCCCATGTGCAAGAGGGATGGAGGGAAAAACTAGAGGTGAAAGGGCCAGTTTGGAGCTTACAGTAATGGACTGAAGTATACAAAATAAGAAAAGCTTAGCCCTGGGCTCCAGCAATCCTACAGGGATGAAGAAGAGAAAGTAGAGTCACAGGAAAGTGAGAAAAGAGACTTCCAATGGAGAGAATGAGAAGAAGGAGGAGGAGGAGGAGAAGGAAGAAAGAGAAAAAGAGAGAGAAAGAGAGAGAGAGAGAGAGACTTCCAAAGGTCCAGGTGGGGATGGAGAGGAGAGGGTAAAGTCAAAGAGAGAAAGGTTTCTTTAGACCTAGGAAAAGATGGAGAAGAGAGGGCAGAGCCATAGGGAGGGGAAGAAGAAAGCCTTCCAAAGATACACACTTGGAAGATGACGATACTGATGACAGAGATGAGGACATCAGGAGGGAAAGACTATTTAAGAGCATGATTTTATACAGCCTAGAAGTGGACAAGGGGACAGAGATGAGAGGAAAATGGAGAAAAGTGTCACAGAGAATCCGAACTGGAAGAGTCCTTAGAACGTAGAGTCCTACACTGGCAAGCCCTTCAAAGACAGAACAAAGAACAAAGATTGTTAGAGCTGGAAGGGCCTTGGAATATGGAGCATTCAACCTGAAAGGGCCCTTGGAAGACAGAATTGGGAGCTGAAAGGGACTTTAGAACTTAAAACATAAAACATCAGATCTAGAAGGACTTCGAAACATCATAGAACACTGAAGTTAGAAGGCCCAAGTGCAGCCTCCTTCATTCTACAGAAAAATAAACTAAGGCCCAGATTGGAGAAGGAACTTCCCAATGAGTCAGTGAACAAGCTGGGATGAAAAGTCCTGTTTCAGGCTGGTTGAGTCTGTACAAAATTCAGGACAGAAGCCCACTTCTTCAGCTGCCAACATAGCCTGGGCAATGTCCTGGGGGTGAGAGAGAGGCAGGGGAAAGTAAGGGAGAAGATAGCAGGACAGGGAAAGTCTCTGGTCTGCCTGCCCTGAGCCCTAAATCTTGGGTTCATCCTTCAGCTGGGCTTCTGCCTCTTGCCTCAGATCTCTAGCTCCATCAGACATTAGCTCCAGGGAACTCCAGTAAAACCCCTCAGACTTTAGGCTCCCTGAAAGTAGGGCCCAAGTCTCCCTTGTCCTGCATAGAAACCCGAATACTGGGGATATTCTGAGTCTGGCTGGGCTCCAGGGGGAGGGGGAGATAGGATCTGTTCTGCCTCCCGCCACCCAGCTTCGTCAGCTGTCGGCCCCCGTGCCAGCCTGGCTCGGGCGCAGGGGGTTGATTCGATTTGGCAGCTTCGAGCTGAAGCATGTGGTGATGGGGGGGCTGGGAGAGAAAGCAGGAACCCATCACTGCTCAGAAATAAACAGCCTCAGGGCTCTTAAGCCAGGCCTGGGCTCCCAGCTGTGCCCATTCTTAGAGCCAGGATCGCATTTGCCCCTCCCTGAGCCCTATCTCTAAAGAAAAGATGTCATTGGAGGCCATGCACTGGTGTCTGTATATGGGAATTTCTTTGTGTTCCTGTAATGCCACATGTCTGTGTTAGGATACAACTATGCATCATCCATCCATCTTGTGCATGAGTCTCCCTGAGGATGGTTCTGTGGCCTTGTCCCACACTCCACCATCACACAGCATTGACTCCCCCTACAACAGGGTCTTGGCGTGAGGAAGTATCTCCTACTGGGACTGTATCTCATAAAGGTGACTACTCCAAAAGTATCTCTAGTTGTGAAGGTCTCTTGGGATCTCTTTAAATGTGACTATATTTCTGGGTATGATTATCTCCAAAGAAGTCCTTCTAACTGGGGCTATATCTCTGGGTGCAACTGTTTCTGGAGGTTCTCCCTATATGACTATGTCCAGGTGTGACTATAAGGGTGTAATTGGGTGTGGTTTTCTATGTGGGTGTGACTATCTGTAGGGGTCTGAGTAAGACTTTGTATCTAAGTGTGGCTTTCTGTGGGACCTCTCAGTGTGGCTGTAACTTTGATCTGGTTGACTCTAGAGGTCTCTCAGAGTGTGGCTGTAATTCTGGAGATGGATCTCTAGGAGATCTCTCTTAAGGATTATCAGACCTCCAAGTGTGACTGGTTGCAAGGGGTGGTCTTCCTGAACGTGACTCTTTCCAGGGATCTCCCTAGTGACCCTTGATACTCCCTTGAGTGTGCCTACCCCTTGGGCTGTACCTTGAGTCTCCCCCACCCCAGCCCCTGCCCCATGGGGCCATGTATTCATGAGCCACTGTCTGTTCCTGTCTTCTGTGTGATGACCAATCTCAACCCAGCCATGTCCAGCTGTTGAGGAAATGACGAGAACTTCCTCCCCATTCCTAGTCCCCTGCCCTGGCTCCCCACAAGATATCTCCACCCAAAAGGCAGCATCACTCCCTTGGGCAAGGGAGGAGATGTCAACAATGCCACTACCAAAGAGTCAGTGAAAGATCCTAGCACATGAAGGGAGAACATATTACTCTATGGTGTAGGAAGACTGAGATGCCCCCCACAATCTCACTTGAATCTCCTTCTCCAGCCTAATCTCTCCCTAATCCCCAACAAACTGGATCCGGATTCTCACTGACACCTCCCACCAAACTCACATACCATCTTCCTAGACTGGCCTCCAGGTCTTTGCTTGCTTATACCCTGGAGGTAGTGTGGAATAGTAGAAAAACCACTAACTTTGAAGTCAGAGGATCTGGATTCAAATCTTCCCACAGATGCCCATTACCTAGTGGATTATGGGCAAGTCACATAGTCTTCCTTGGCCTCGATTTTCTTCTCTGTAAAAATAAGGGAACTGGACTAGACAGCCTCTGAAATCTTAGCTTTCAGTGTCTGCTGATCCTGGAAGAGTGTCCCACTTCTCTCTCCCATTGAGGATCTTCCCCATTCATCAAAAGCCCAATGCTCTTTTCCCAGGAAGCTCATCCAGCATCCTCCCTCCTCATTACACAACAGCATTCCATTCCACAGCTTGCTCAGTCATTCCCCAGTTGATGGGCATCCCTTCAATTTCCAATATTCTACCACCATGAAAAGGGTTTCCCTAAATCTTCTTGCGCATGTGGGTCCATTTCCCTTTTTCATGATCTCTTCCTGCTCTAAGTTCCCACAGTCTAACAGAATCAGAGGCTCTCAGAGCTAGAAGGAAATGTGAGGACCACTAGTCAAATCTTCTAATTTGACAGTTGGAGAAAACTGAAGCCCAGGAAGGAGAAGGGATTTGCCCAAGGTTACACACAAAGTCAGTGTGAAACTGGATCTAGAACAGAGTCCTGGACTCCCAGTCCTGGATTCTTTCTGAGATACTAAGTATGTGAGTCTCATTTCCCTGGTCAAAAGTGAACCCAGAAACCAATATACTCAGAGATGGAAGAAGACCTAGAGATCATGGAGTCCAAGGCTCAGAGAATTTGAGTGACTTATACAAAGTCACATGGGGCAGCCAGTGGTGCAATGGATGGAGCACCAAGCCTGGAGTCAGGAAGACCTGAGCTCAAATCTAGCCTCAGACACTTGCTGGGCAAGTCATTTAACCCTGTTTGCCTCAGTTCCTCATCTGTAAAATAATCTAGTAAAAAAACGGCAAATCACTCTAGCATCTTTGCCAAGAAAACCCCAAATGTGGTCACAAAGAGTTGGATATGACTGCAAAACAACTGAATAATACAAGGTCACATAGCTAGTAAGCTAATCAATCAATCAGTAAACATTTATTAAACATCTTCTACTTGCCAGGCACTGTGCTAAGAGCTAGGGATACAAAAAGAGTGAAAAAACAGTCCCTGTCCTCAAGAAGCTTATAATCTAATGGGAGAGACAACATGCAAACATGGGAACAAGGCAAGTCCTATGTGAAATAACTAGAAGGTAATCAGCAGAGGGAAGGGTCCTCTAAGATGACTTCCCATTGACCCTGTAAATATCATGTATGTACATGGTTATTGGCACCATGCTAAGTGCTCTACCAATATCTCACTTGATCCTCACAACACCTCTGCAAGATAGGTGCTATTATCGCCTCCATTTTACAGATCAGGAAACCGAGGCAGACAAAGGTTAAGTGACATGCCCAGAGACACGTAGCTAGCTACTACCTGAGGCACAATTCGAATTCAGGTCTTCCTGCCTCAAGGTCCAGCCCTCTCCCTCTTCAGCCACAGGGCCATCACCTCTCACCTTCACTCCTGTGCTAGCCTTTTTGCTTGCAAACTTGAACCAAACTTGAGCCCAAGCTGCTACAATAAGTAAGCTCCCTAAGTCACAGGTCAAACTATGACATTCCCATCCTCAAAACTCTTCAGTGGCTCCTACTGTCCATGGAATAAAACACAAGGCACATAGCTCACCACTCTAGAATCTCAACCATCTTGATCTCACCTTTCTTTACAGCCTTATTTCACTTTGCTTCCCATCACAAACTGTACATTCCAACCAAAATGGACCATCTCAAATGGAGATTGTTTCTATTTACTATGCCTGACTTTCAGGGGGCACTGGAGGGAAAAAGTTCAACAAATCTTTGTTAAACACCTACTGTGTGCAAGGCCTTCTGCTCAGTTCTAAGGATATGAGCCTTTTTTCTTAAAAAAACCATCAAAGCCCCTGCCCTCAAGGAGTTTACTATCAAATAAAAAAGATATGCCTGTATCTGTATATGTATAGGATATACTCAGTCTATATGTCACAGGGTTAGAATGGCTCCCATTTCTCTTGTGCTTTTGAGGTTGATGAAGTCCTTTCCTTGCAATTTTATGAGGTGATTAGTACAAAAAATTATTAGCCCCTTTCTACGAAGGAAGACACTGAGAATCAGAGAAATGCAGTGGCTTGCTCAGGGTCCTAAAGTTGGCCAGTATCAGAATTGCCAGTGGCCTGACTCCAAATTCAGAGCTCCACCCACTCGACCACATTCCCTGCAGGAATCCCCAGTGATGGAAGGAAGCTTGGAGGGAAAGTGACTTGCTCAGGGTGACACCTTGAGTCAAGGACAGTGGTCTGCAGACTGTTTGCAGATGCCAAGAAGGTCGGTCCAGCCTCAGCCAGCACACGCGCTCCCCAGTGGCCCATGGAGAACTTGGCAAGCAGACCTCCCATTCTTCCAGCCCTGCTGATGACTGTTGTTTGGCTTCCCAAGCAGCCAAATGGGGGAAAGGAAGTTCCAGGGGTGAGTCGTGGGCCACTGTGTGTGAAGGGGCTGCATTTCATTCCCCTCTGCAAGATTAGGAGCCCTCAGAGGGCAAGACTACAGGGCCCCACTCAGTCCCAGCACTCTCTTACAGCAGCCAGGGACTCTGTCTCCCCTATTAGACTGGGGGCTTCCTCAAGGAAGGGGCTATTTCCCCAGTCAAATCCAGGCTCTCCCAAGGGTAGAGGCCAGGGTCCCAAAGATTGGACTGTGTCAAGAGCTGGAGCTATGGCTTCTTCCTCCACTCCAGGCTTCCTCAAGGACAGAAGCAGCATCTGTTTCCTTAGACATAGCGCTGCCTCCCCCTCAGACCAGGGGCTACCTAGGGACAAGGTGTTATGTCTCCCCTTCAGTTCCTAAGCCCCCTGGGCCCAACTCCTCAGAAAAAGCTTCTCCTTGTCTCTGCCCATCTCCCCATCCCTGTACCGTCTGGCGTCTGTAATGATCTGTCTCCAGTGCTGCTTGTTACTTTTTTTTAATAACAAAAAATTGACGTTAACAGAGCCCGTGGCTTCAGCTGCCTCTAGGCAGTCATGTTTAGAACCACAGGATATTAGAATCTTAGGGCATCAGAGCTGGAAGGCACTGAGCAGACTATCAGCCAAACCCCTTTTCATCAAAAAGGGAGAAATTCAGTCCCAGGGTGGAGGGTGGGGAGTGGGGGTGGGGGTTGGGACGGGAAGAGACTTGGTCACAGTCACATAACAAACAGTAGCAGAGGCTGAGACCAGAACCTGGGCCTCCTAACTCCAGTCCAGGGATTTGTGTCCTAGAGCCTCTGCTTTGATGTCGGAGCAGTTGGGGGTGGGGGAAGGGGAGGGATGGGACTGGTGGCATTGGAAACCTGGCAGTAGCCTTACAGACAGAGACACAGACAAACAGAGTCGGACAGGCAAAGACCAACAGATACAGGAAAAAAAAAATGTATGCAGAGATAGAGACGAGCACAGATATAGACACAAGCAGAGACAGACAAAACAAACAGATGGACAGATGGACAGAGACACAGACAAGCTGAGACAGGCAAAAATCAATAGACATGAAGGGATGGACATAGGTAGAGAGAAAGATAGGACCAGGGCAAAGAGACAGAGACAGAGAGACAGAAACAGGTGGACAAAAACAGAGACAGACGGACACAAAGAGCTCAATGGACAGACAGAGAGATAATTAGAGATAAGCAGGCAGAGAGAGGCAAGAAGACAGAAAAAGAGAGATGGCAAAGAGGGACAGACAGAGGAAGAGATAAGCAGAGACCAAGAGATTAGAGATAGATGAATAGATTGGCAGAGAGATAGATGGATAGGGATGAGCAGAGAGGAACAGACAGACAGGGACAAGGAGAGACAAACAGACTGACACTGAAACAAGAGAGAAGCAGAAAGAAAGAGAAAAACCGAACAAAAAGGAGTAAATGGAGGGAGAGAGAAGGAGGGAAGTAAATACAGAGATGGAGAAAAATGACACAGAGCAAAGAAACAGAGATAAAAAGAAAAAGAGAACCACAAAGACAGAAAGATTCAAGGGAAAACAAAGGTAAGACCAGTCCTTTCTTTAAAGGGGTCTGTGGGGAGTTGAGGAGAGTACATGAGATGAAGGGGACCCTGGGACATAACACAGGCACTGACACCAGTTGAGAGAGAAAGCTGGCAGGGCTGGAGGGGCCAGCATGGAGCAGGTCCCCAGCTGTGGCCAGCGAGCTGTTTCCTGCCTGTGAGTCTTGAGCCAGAGGGTCATTAATAATCCTTTCCACACCACAGGCAGCTGGGATCCGAGCCAGGGAGGCAGTATTGTACAAAAGGAAATAGGCAGAGCTGCCAGGCCTGTGACCCGAGTTCAAATTCTGAGTCTACCTCGGACTCGCTGAGTGACTCTGGGTCAATACTTTCCTTTCTCTGGATCCCTACATTGTTGTTATTGCCACATCTGGTTATTCATGACCCCATTTGGGATTTTCTTGGCAAAGATGCTTCAGTGGCTTGCCGTTTCCTTCTCCAGCTCATTTTACAGATGAGGAAACTGAGGCAAGAAGGATTAAGTGATCTGCCCAGGGTCACACAGTTAGTAAATGTCTGATGCCAGACTTGAACTTAGGAAGAGGAATCTTCCTGACTCTAGGCTGGAGCTCTACCCACTTCACCACCTAACTGCCCAGGACCTGTTCATTACCATCTTTCAAATGGCAGTGACCTTCCCTGCCCCAGACACCCCACGGTACAGGCAGTAGAATTTCATGGATAAGGAAGCCTTTTGGACAATGGCCCTATAAAGCAGTGGGCCCTGAGGCAAGTCGATAAGCATTTATTAATCACTTATTATATGAATCAGACACCAATCTCTCAGAGAGATACTCCTCATCCACCTGTATCCACTAGGTACTGCTTTGGTACATTGGCCCCAAGTCAGATAACCTACTTAGCTTCTGTGTCCTCCTCTATCTCCCTCCAGCCCTTCCCCAGCCCTCTCCTCCTTCAGGACTTCGGTCAACATTCCACGACTCCAGAAAGCCTTCCTATATTGCCCTCCCCCTTCTACACTCCAACACACCTACACATACCTGATCCCACTTACTCCTCTCTCAACATTTCAGGATTCCATAACTCATTGTATACCAGACCAAGTGGCCTTTCTGGGTGGGGATGTTCAGCGGCTTTAGTTCCTAAGATTTGAACCTGTCTTTCCAATCCCCAGACTGGAAGCTCAAGGATGATAAAGCCCTTCTTCCTTTGTATCACCTCATGAGGCAGTCAAACCCAAGGAAATAGGCAAAATAGAAATAATACTAAGTGATTTACAAATTTTAATTATGTCATTTGATTCTCACAACAACTTGTTATTATCATTTTCATTTTATAGTTGAGGCAAAGATTAAGTGACTTGCCCAGGATCACACAACCAGTAAATGTCTGAGGCTAGACCTGAACTCAGGTCTTCCTGACTCCAGACCTACCAAATTATCCACTCAGCCATCAGCTGCCTCTACAGATTCCAGACCTATAATTTTATTAGTACAGGCAAATCCCAGGTGAGGAGGACACCTTCCACCAAGGTAGGTCAACATATTCTCAGCTACCAGTGCTCATGTTCTGAGACTTGTCCAGCCTCACCATAGCATGTGTAAGAGACAGGACTTGAACTCACACCTTCCTGGCTTCAAGGTTAACTCTCTATCCACTACCATACTGCCTCTCTGAACCTACAGAGGGGTTTGCTAAATGGTTACCAACTTTACTTAATATCCTGCCTTTAATATCAAAACCACTTAATTCCTTCCAACCTGCTAAGGAAGGGTTGAGCCAGACAGATAGCAGACTTAGAGAGAGCCCAGGGAGATGGAAAAATAGGCAGTGATGGGCGGAGGGGCAAGACAGAAATGGAAAAGGAAGAGGACAGAGAGAGGAAGACAAAAGGGGAGGAAAGGGAGGAGACAGATGGAGAGAAACATGGAGGCAAGAATGGAAGGATGGGAGAAAAGAAGCCATACACAGAGACAAAAAGATGACAGAAAATAAAAATAGACACAGAGACTCGGAGAGATGCCTGGCACACAGTAGGCACTTACATACTTGCTGATTTGACCTGAGAGAACAGATGAGAGACAGAGAAACAGAAAAGAGCAGAACACAAATTACTCTGCTATGCTTTGCCCTGATACTCTGCATCAGTCCACAGAGATGCTGAGCAGAAAATGGGAAGGCAACATGGGGCAACGTCTTAGCTCCCCCTAACTCGGATCTCCATTATTCAGTACTTTTCTCCTACTACTCTCTTCTCTTCCTTTCCTCCCTTCCCTTCTCCTCTCATCTCTCTCCCTTCTTCCTCTTCCTTCATCCCCATAAGTGATGTTCCCTTTATTACCCATGTTGTTTCCTCTCCCTCTCTTTCATTCCTTCTTCTCCTCTTCCCCCTTACCTCCTTTTTCTCCCCCTCATCTGCTCCTTTCCCTTTCCCCTTCATCTCCTCATCTCTCCCCCTTTCCCATCATTTTCCCTCCCCCCTTCTCTTCATCTCCTGTCATCACCCCCCTTTCAATAAGCTCCAGTGGCTCCATATCACCTCCAGAATCAAATATAAAATCCTCTGTCTGATGTTCAAAGCCCTTCATAACCCCTTATCTTTCAGTCTTATTACACCTCCCCGCCCCACACCCCTTTGAGACACTGACAATGGTCTTCTTGCCATTTTTTAACAAGACACTCCATCTTCTGACTCTGCATTTTGATTGGCTGTCCCTCATGCCTAGGATTCATTTCTTCATCACTCTCCTGGTTTTCTTCAAATTGCAACTTGATTCCCACCTTCTGCAAGATGCCTTTTCCAGTCCTCCTTTAATCTTAGTGTCTTCCCTCTGCAATCACCCCCAATTTATCCTGTATATGTCTTGTTTGTACACAAATAGCTGTTTACACATCATCTCCCTCATTAGAATGTGCACTCCTTAAGAGTAAGGATTGGTTTTTGCCTTTATTTATAACACCAATGCTTAGCACAGTGCCTGGCACATAGTAGGTGATCAGGATCAGAAGTGCTTGTCAGTTTATCCTCTCATATCTTTCTTTTCCCTTTCCTCTCCTCAGCTCCCACTTTCTCCCTGCTCCTCCTCCTTTTCCTTCTGCATTCTCATTGCTATTCAGTCCCTTCAGTCGTGTCAGACTCTTCATGACCTCATTTGGGGTTTTCTTGGCAAAGACACCGGAGTGGGTTGTCATTTCCTTCTTCAGCTCCTTTTCCTGATAAGGAATTGATGATGACTTGCCCAGGGTCACACAGCTAGCAAGTGTCTAAGATCACATTTGAACTCAGGTCTCCCTGACTCCACGCCTGGCACTCTATCCGCTGCATGGATTCTCACCTCCCTCTTTTTTTTCATCTATCTCCCCTCCTACTTCCCTCTTCTGTCACTCCTTTCCTCATACTCTCCCTCTTCCCTTTCCCATTTCTTCATGTATTCCTTCACTCTCTCCTCCCCCTCCTGTCCTTTTTCTTTCCTTCTTCCCTCTCCCCTCTTTCTTTTACTCCTCCACTCCCTCCAGCTTCTCTGATCTTCCTTCTTCTCCCATACAACACCCCCCCCAGGCCTTTATCCCACCCACCATCATCACCCACCTCCATCCCTTGCCAGCCCATCAGATCTGAAAAGAGGAAACAACAGGGTTCTCTTTTCAAAGCTGAAGGAAACAAGATTCTCCTTTTTCTTGGTCCTACTCCCCCATTCCCTACAGGGAATTCCCAAAGGGGAAATGAAAAGAGAGGTATTATGAAAAAAGGGAAGGAGAGAGAAAGAGAGAGAGAGAGAGAGAGAGAGAGAGAGAGAGACTTGTAGAAAGTAAAGTCATTTGGAAGTACTGCAAAAGAAGAATAAAGAAAAAGATGTTGTGGAAAGCTCATTGATTTGGACCATGATTTGGACCCAGCTTCATATCAACACTCTGCCACAAACTTCCAGTGCAACCTTAGACAAGACATTTCCCTCTGTGAACCTCGGTTTCCTCATCTAAAAAAGGTGGATAATATCTGTATTGCCTATCTGAGGAAAGTGCTTGCGAATAGTCATCCCCCGAACTGAATGGATCTGAATCCTCTCCACCCCCACCTCCTTCAAGGGGCAATATGATTCTCCCCGATATCCCCTCAGGGAAGAAAGGGTTGGGGCAGAGGTCAAACAGAGCCACTGCCTCTAGGAGAGAGATGAAAAGAGGGTGGGGTGGATGGGGGGGGCAGACTAGAGTTGATGTATCCTCTCCTCTCAGGGTTGGGGTGGGGGAGAAGGATCTCCCAAGGATGAGACTCATTGAGTGGGAGAGAGCATGCCCCAGGGAGCTCCCAAAAACTTAGAAAATGTTTGCAACCCTAAGCTTACAGGCCCTGCCTTCAAACTGACCTCAGGGAGAGACACTGAAAGCAGCTCAGAAAAGGGACCAAGCTTTCTCCCCTCAAAGTTCTAGAAGAATTTCTCCCTTCCCCACACTGTCATTTCTCCTTGCCTTCACACCCTTCATACCTACCATCCCCACATACATACTTATGTCAACACACACAAATGACATAAACAATTGATATATCACATTCACCCCACTCAGAGCCAGAAGCATCCCCTGGACCTTAAATTTCCAACAGTGGGGACAAAGTATCTAACTAATAACATGAACACAAAACATGTGACTAAATATAGAGGCATATGGGCATATATACCTTATTCATGCTTACAATACATCTACAATATAAACTGCTAAAAGGGATACACACAGGACTCCTCCTCCCAAAAACCCCTCCCTAACAACATATAAAAAATTATCAAACGCAAAACATACACTCATACATGGTTGTATATCCAGACTCACAATCTACACTGAAATGACACCAAAGCCTAGCCTTAACTGCTACTACACCTCCTTCTCTCTCTCTCTCTCTCTCTTTCTCTCTCTCTCTCTCTCTCTCTCTCTCTCTCTCTCTCTCTCTCTCTCTCTCTCTCTCTCCCCCTCTCCCACCACATGCTGCCACACATACATGATACACACACCAACATTCAAACACCAACATACTCATAAACACTGCCCAGACTCTAGACATACAGTCCCATCCCCAAGTGGACACTGTGACCCCATACACACATACACACACACAGAGGTATAAATGCTATATTCCCTCTAGGGCATTCATAGATTATAGGACCATAGATTTAAAGCTGGAAAAAACCTTAAAGGATATAAAGTCCAATCCCCATATTTTATAAATGAGGAAACTGAAGTGAAGTGATTTGCCCAGGGTCACAGAATTTGAACCAAGGTTGTCTAAGTTCAGTGACCTTTCAACTATACCCATGCTGACTCTCAAATCCATGCTTAAGTCCTACTTGTCCCTAAAGGAAACTTCACAGAGACACACAACACAGTGCACACTAGAAGACACACGTATACACCACATTCTGGTGGGATTCCCACCTCCCCATCTCAGCACAACACAATACAAACACAACTGAAGATACTCTACACACAACACAAAGTATATAAACCCAGAGACAGCAACCACCAACACACAACATCCAAGACACCTCCCCCCACCCCCCCCACACAACAACCCATACTGACACCTGGAGATACCCTCCAGGTGAAGAGACCTGTCTCTGACGGTGTTATTCATCCCCCAAACTGAACGGATCTTAATCCTTTCCACCCCCACCTCCTTCATGGGGCAATCTGATTCTCCCCAATATCCCCTCAGAGAAGAAAGGGTTGGGGCAGAGGTCAAAGAGAGCCACCGCCTCTAGGAGAGAGATGAAAAGAGGGTGCGGCGGATGGGGGGCAGAGAAATGAGACTATGTATGGGGGAAGGGGAGAGAATATGGAAAGAGGGAAGAAAGGAAAGGGGAGGGAAAGAGAAGGGAAAGGAAGAGACAAATGGAGAAGAGAGAGAGAGAGAAACAGATGGGAGAAAGACTTGGGAGGGGAAGGAGAGAGGCAAAGAGAGAAGAAGAAAGGAGGGAGAGATAGGGAGTAAGACTGGTTCAAAGCAAGAGAGGTAGGAGCATTGAGATCCAAGGATTATGGGGCTCTGGAATCAGAATACGAGATTTGGGGATGAAGAAGAAATAAGGACTTCAGGATGGGAAGAGCAGGAGCTCTGGGGCAAGGGGTGATCCGGCGCTTCGAGATCACAGATGGTGATGCTTCGGGGTCTGGGTTTCAGAGGTTCTACAGCTCTTTGGGATGAAAGAATTGGGCACTTTAGGGTCAGGGGCTTAATCACTTGGGAGTCCGGGATAGGGGGCTAGGTAGGGCACGCTCTTAGCTGCTTGGGTCCCCTGGTCCTACAGAGTCCGGGAGTGCCCCCCCCACCAGCGGCCACGCACCCCCACCCCGTGCCTTCCTTACCTGCAGGGTGTCGGCGCAGGGCTGCTGCGGCGGCGGTGGCGCTGGAGGCTCCTCGTCCGACTTCAGGAAGACCTGCTGGCCCCGCCTGAGGAATTGGACAACGGCGATGAGGATGTGCTGCAGCACCAGGACCATGCTTGCAAACCTCCCACCTGCCCGCGAGCCAGCCTGGCCAGCGCTCGCTCCCTCCGCCGGCCAAGCTCTCCCGGGCCAGACCAGCTGCGCTCCTCCCTCCGGGCCCTCCCCAGGCTCCGCCCACCCCGCAGGCCCCGCCCCTCCCGCCTCCCCCCGCCTTCCCTCCCCAGGCTAGGCTGCTCCCTCGCTCACACCCACCCCGGGAAAGTGCATGCCCCTCCCGGGCGGCTTCTGCTCCCCGGCTCCGGACGCCCTCGCGCCCTCCGGGCGAGGTTCCGTACCCCCTCTGCTGCCTCGGCCCGGCTCGCGCGGTCCCGGGGGAATTCCATTTCACCCCCCCACGTCTCCCCCAGTTTCGCGCAGCGCAACGTTCCGAACGTGGCCCGAGACTGCGGGTGCGATCCGAGGGCCCGATAGGCCCGGGACAGGCCGCGGGAAGCTGAGCCAGGTCTCGGGATGGACGTTGGAAATCCCGGACACCCGTCCCCTCCCCGGGGTCTGCCCCTGCGCCGCCTCTGGGGCAAGCGCTGGGCAGGGGGAAGGTAGGGCCCAGGAAAGCAAGAGCCCTAAGCACCTCGCGGGTGCAGGGCTACAAAGTTTAGCCAAGACGTCCCCGGCCCCAGCCCTGTCCGAGTAAAGCTTACAGAGGCTGTAACCAGGCGCTGTCCATACCTGTCAGGGCCTTGCCCTTTGGGGACCCTGGAGAGCAGGCCCGGAGAGGCCTAGGAAGTTACCCAAGGACACACAGCGTAAGAACCCAATGGAGTCCACAAACACGGGGACTCCTGGCATCTTACCCTCCCGGTGCCAACACCGGGAAAGAGGTAGAACCTGGGGTGCACAGGAGCCACCCAGAACCCAGCAAGTAGATTGTTAATTTTTCAATGTGAGCATTTACACCTTGAAAATCAACCAAGGCCTGAAGTATTGTTCTGTAGGTTTCCAGGCTTAAGAAAGTGTTGGAGATTAAACTTAAAAGTGTGTCGAGCAACTTTCCCCAGGGCAGGTTTAAGTATTTACCAGCACACTCTGGGGAGAACCAGAGAAATCAAAGTTTGAACTTTGGGGGGGGGGGGGGGTGGTCTCTGTGGTCTTCAAGTCCAACCTCTCTGTGGTACAGAAGAGGATACTGAAACCCAAAGTGGGGAAGGGACCTGTTCAAAGCCACAAAGAGAGACTGGAGGTTAAGTATGAACTAAAACTGGGGAAACACAACTCCCAGTCCAGAATTCTTCTTGTTACATTGAGGGAGAAGGCATTGATTAGAGAACAGAAGTGAGTGGCATGACTTCTAAAGCACAAAAAAGTGAAGGCAATTAGGCGAGGAAGAGAAAGAGTTTACAAATTTAACCAGCAATGGAACCAAGAAGCTGAAGGCTTCCTCTAACTGAATTTCAGCTCCCATAATTCGCCTCTGCCCCCTGCTGTCCCTATTTAATCACACAACCAGGTTATATTTGTAGCCAGGGAGAAAAGAAATCACTTGGAGGCGTCCCAAGTCATTCCAGACCCTCCAGGGTCATTAGGTTCATATGCCTGGCCAACACTCTTCTCCATCTCTGAGGAAGGTCTCCTGGGTCATGTCTGTTCCAAAGTCTCCCAACGCTTGATTCAATGAAAGGCCACCAAGCTCATGCCTCTTGGCAGGAGCTCAGCAGACTCCCAGCACAAGTAGGTGAACCAACAGACTTTCACCTGACATCAGCCCTTCCAGCAAGGTTGCTTAACCCAGTTTTTTTATGGATTCAGGGCTCCACTCAACCCCCATATCTGTATCATAGTGTTCTTCCCCCCAGCTTGCTCTCCACACAGAAAGCATTTGATAAATATCTGCAATATTGCATTGTATTCTGTCCCTTACTAGACTTTTTGAGGTTAGCAAACATTTTAAACAAAAATCCCATAGTTCTCAGCATGTGCTACATATTTCATGAGCATTTTACTAACTGGCTAGAATAATTGCTAGGATTTACTAAGGACTAATATAAATTCTTACACTTGGATGCAAAAAAAAATCAACTTCACAAGTACAGCAAAGGTGAACAGTAATTTTTTTATGAAAAAGAAATGGAGGTCTTAGTGGACCAATCATTCCATATGATTGAACAGCACCTCCTCCCACCAAAAAAGAAAAAAATAATGAAATCTTAGACAACACAAGCATTCAGTGTCCAGAATGAAGGAGACAATAGCCCCACTGTCCTCTACCCTGGTCAGACTACATCTGGAGTACTGCATCCAACTCAAGGAAGGGATCGGAGGAGAATACACATTTCTATAGGGCTTATCATATGCTAAGCACTTTACAAATATTAATCTCATTTTATCCTCACAACATCCCTGCAATTAGCTGTTATTAGCCCTGTTTTAACAGATGAGGAAACTAAAGCAGAGGGTTTGGGTTTTGTGTATTTTTTTTAAAATAACATAGCTAATAAAGATCTGATGCTGAATTTGAACTCTGATTCTTCCTGACTTCAGACTCAGTGCTCTATCTACTGCACCATCTAGCTGCCTCAGCTGGGGGCTGCCATATGGATTTTCAGCATGCTGAAAACAGGAGTGGGGGTGGAAGAAAAGAAAGGGCAGTGATCGATATTCCCATGGACTTAAAGGGATGTCACGGAGGAGGGATTGTACATGTTCTTCGTGGCCTAGACGACTGAACTAGAAGCCATGAATAGGGTCAATGATAGAGAGGCAGCTGAGGTTCCATACAAACGAAAGCTTCATTTCAGAGCTGTCTTGGTGTGGAATGGGCTGCCTCAGGGGACAGTGAGTAACACTGGAGGTCTGGGATATTGTTCAAGTTCAAGTGAAGGTCCCTTCTAGCTCTGAGATTCTGCAACAAATTCTCATACCCTGCCACCCCTTCTCTCTGGGTGCTCATGAATATGCCCCAGTTTCCTGCTCTGCTCCTCAGGTATTTCAGAAATTGAGCTTGGCCATATTCCTCCAAGTCCTTCCAGAGATAAGAGTCCCTCCTCTGAGTCCCAGGCCCTTCCACATACCACTAGATCTACCTGAGAGTACGCCTTTCAGGACCTCCCTAGAACTAGGGGCAACATGAATGCCATAATGGAAAGTCATGGAGTCAAGAGAGTTGAATGTGAATCCTGCTTGAGAATCTTGCTAGCTGTCGGACCATGAGCAAGGCAATTCACTTTCTTGGAGCCTCAGTTTCCCTATCTGTAAAATCGCAATAATAATTAGATACTTGTACTACTCATCTCCCAGGGCTGTTAAGAAGAAAGTGTTCTGCAAACCATAAAAGGCTACAGAAATGTGAGGTATCATCAGCTATTAAATGTGAGCCATGGTAAGAAGCATCTTCCACTCTCTGGGCCTCAGTTTCCTCTTTTGAAAAGTATATTACCTTGGGGTGGTAAAAAGCTTTGTAAACTGTGAAACAGTATAGAAAGGGGAAGTATTAGTGCACAGCTAGCCTCTGTATCCCAGCTTAGAGGTCCACTTTCTCTGTGCCTGTCAGAACTTGGTTCTCCCAACATAGCACTGCCACCATTCCTATTCACTCCTCCTGAAGATCTTCCTAATGCAGATATTTGTCTACTAAAACCTGAGATTCTCCTGAATTCCCTTGTGTTCCATTACTCTGCTAGGACCTTCCACCATCTGCCAACAGAATCCATGAATGCCATGCTTCCACCCACCTACCAAGATACCCCTATGGTGTCTTTATTTGCTCTAATGTTATTCTGTTGGCATTGCCCACCAGCAGGAACTTCAGATAACCCTGATGTTCTGCTACATCTCCTACTAGAATGCAACCAGAGCCCATCTGATGCCAGCTACTTTCCTGCCAGGAAGGACCTCAGACTGATCTCCATCCACCTGCAGGAACAGCCCCTATTTCTCCATACCCACTCCCATCCGAGGCACCTCTAATGTCAACCACAGCATTTAGGACAGCAAACCTGGAAGGGACCTTAGAGATTATCTAATCTAATCCCCTCACTCTAGGACCATACATTCTAGAATAAGAAAGGGTCAGACTGCATCTAAGCCAGGGTTCTTAACTGGGGGTTTCAAAGACCCACCAAAAGGTCCATGGGTTGATTTCAAGGGGTCTGTAAACGTGGACTGGGGGAGTGGAAATTACACCTTTATTTTCACTAATTTCCAACAGAAATTCGGAAGTTCCTTCAATTATGAATTTTTTAAAAAATTTTAATAAAGTTCACCAGACTTACCAAAGGGGTCTATGACACATACAAAATTATTAAGAACCACTGAACTAAGCCAACTGCCTTATTTCATAAAAAAAGAACTTGAGACTCATGGAGTAGAAAGAACATTTCCAAGATGAGCACCAGAGCCCAAGTTCATGGCCTCCAAAGCCAGAGTGCTTTCAACCACACTACCCTAGATAAGTAAGGAAGTTTAGAACAAGAAGGGGAAAGTGAATGATACACCCCAAGCCAGTCAGCAGCATAGCCAGGGCTTCTTCAAACTTATCCTAGAATTGGATTATAGGTCTAGAGCTAGAAGAAACTTCAGCAATTGCTTGGTCCAAATCTCTCATTTTGTGGAGGTGGAAACTGAGGCTCAGAGAAACTAAGTGATGCCCACAGGCAGTAAGTGGCAGAGCCAAGATTCCTCTGATTTCTTATCTAGGTCTCATACCCTAATGCCTCTCGACCTGTGCCTTTCTATTACATCAGAATTTGTCCATCTCCGCATTCCATTCCTCTGGAGGGACCATCTATGTGCATGTCCTGACCACCTGCCTTGTCCCTCCCTGCGGTCTGGTCTCCTAGTCCAACTGTTATCTGACTGTCTCCACCCACAGCCAGCTGGGCCCCAGTGATGTCAGACATCCCCTGTAAGTGTGTCTGACACCCAGGGCTGGCCCTCAGGGATGACTCAGTACTAAGAGACTGCTTGGACTCCTGAAGCTGGATTTATAGAGACTGAGTCATCAGGAGAGGGCAAAGTAGTGCATGGGGGCTGAAATGTATGAGCAAGAACGTGGATGGTGAGCCCTAGACCCGCAGGGACCTTCAGTTTTCCCATCCTCGGCATGCAAAAAAGTCACTTGTTCTCACAGGATTCATAAAGGGCAGATCCCAGATAGAAGATCCTTTGGGGCAATGAAAATGAGTGGAAAAGGCCTGGCAAAAGCTCTGGAAATGGAAAGAACCATTAAAACCAAGCCAAATGGTATGTATAGGAGTTGTCCTGACCAATCCTAACCCAGGCAAGAGATGAGGAAAAGCACCTCTCCCCTTCTTTGCCGAGGCAAGAGTGGGCATACAATACTGCAAACCCTATCACAGGTGCTTGACACAGGCCCCAAACAAAAAGTATCAATACTATTTTAATTTTTAAAATAAAATAAATAGCTCCTCTGCAACCACGTGGTCTTATGAGGCAAGGAAACAGAGACTGACACCCTTGAGCACCCAAGAATATATTCTTTCAGGGAAGAAACTGAAGAGAGACCCTGGGAGAAGGATCTCCAAATGCTAGAGATGCTAAATTCTCTGCCTTTAACCCAGTATACTCTGGGGCCAGCCCAACTGACCTGAAGAATAAAGGCATGCCCCTAGTCAGCACCAGATATTTAACCCAATGTGGATAGTGTCCTCAGCACTGAGGGGACAGACCAAATGAAAAGACAGCCCCTGCCTTTGGGGCAGCTTAGTGGTCGAGTGGGTAGTGTCCTAAAATTGGAGTCAGGAAGGCCTGAGTTCAAATCCAGCTTCAGACACTTACTAGCTGCATGATCCTGGGCAAGTGACTTAATCTGTCTGCCTCAGTTTCTCCAACTGTAAAATGGTGGTGGTAATAGCACTGACCTCAACAACCCAGGATTGTTGTAGGGATCAAATGAGATATTTGTTAGTGCTTACATAATGCCTGGCACATGGGTGCTTAATAAATGCTTGCTTCTTCCTTTCCCTATGTATGCTGATAAGAAAAGACATTCCAAGTCCCTTCCCCTTCTCTGGGTCTCAGACTTTTCAGTATTGAGCCTTATAAGGTTCAACATTTTGTTCTATTGAACCTATGTTCTAAGGAGCTTCCCAGCTCTGAGGTTCTATATTCTAAGGATCCTCCCAATTCTAATATTCTATATTCTAAGGACCTTCCCAGTTCTGATGTTCTATGTTCTAAGGTCCCTCCCAGCTCTGACATTCTGTGTTCTAAGGTCCCCCTACTCAGCTCTGACTTCTGTGTTCTAAGGGCCCTCCTAGGTCTGATATTCTTTGTCTCGAGATACTGCAACTGAAGACGTGCTGTTGGGAGGCAGTTAGGGAAATAGAGGGGGTGGTTACTGAACTGGAAGCAAAGTCCCTGCAATGCCCTAGGGCCTGTCCAGACTTGATAGAGCCTGGGGGGAGGAATTGCTCACCAGCCAGCCTTCCCAAGAGACTATTCCTGTCATTTCAAGGAGTCTGAGTCAGTTATTCCAGGTCCCCTGGAATTGGGGGAAAGGGGGCTGGTAGTTGACTCAGCAAAGTATAGAGCAAGGCACCAGAATAAAGGGAAAATGTGGCTCTTGCCTTGGTCTGAATGGAAGACATGGCCTCTGCCTTCCCAGAGCCCTTATCTGGTGAAGGAAATATGGTCTCTGCTCTGGGGGTGTCTCTACTCTGAGACTAAAGATATGGCCCCTGTGCAGAGAGAACCCCTACTTGCTTGGAGGAGGCATGACCTGTGCTGCAGGAGGGCCCAAACTGAGGGGATAAGAAGAGACATGGTCCTTGCCTGAGGGGAGATCCCAGACCAGGAAGAGAATGGTGTTTTCTTAAAGGAGAGGCTCATTGAGCTATTGAATATCCTCTGCTAAAAAAAGAAACAAAATAAAAAACAGTTGGCAATGATTAGAGTGGCCAGAACTAGGTTGGACTAGTAGAAAATGTGTAGAAAATGAAGGTAGGTCACTATTTGGCAAGAGAGGTGGGATAGGCCTCATAGGAACATGGGCATCAGAGGTATATGGAATCTTTCCATAGCACCTCTCATTGGGTGGCTAATACCCAGTGATTTCCTGTAATGCTTTACCCAGTACTCTGCCTTTATCCAATCTAGCTGGGCTCTTTCCCACTTCCCAGTCCTCCATGCCAGATACATTACCCTTTATAGTTTGGAAAGCTTTTTCCTCACAATAACCCTGTGAGAAAGGTAGTACTGGCATTTATCATCCCCAATTTCATATGGGAAAAGTGAAAATCAAGAGAAATTATGTGCTTTATCCAAGGTCACGTAGCTAGCTACCAGAGCCAGAAGCAGGCTTCTTAGAGGTCTTCCAACTCCAAATCAGGCACATTCTTTCCATTCCATCCTGCCCAAACTCAGGCTTCTTCTCTGCCCCTGAGCTTGTCCCTCATCTTCATCATCCTTTAGAGTCCAGCTCAAATCCTGCCTCCTCCAGCAAACCTTCTCTGACCAATTCCCCAACCCCAGCCTGCAGGGATCTCTAACCCTTCTCAGAGCCCCCATGATTTTTACTTGACACACCACTCGACTGAATTTCTCTAGTCCTGTTCTCTGATCACTTTCAATGAATCTCCTCCCCGTTGACATCTGGACCTAGGTGTCCTCCTTCTATAAGAATCTTAGGTCAAAGTCTGAAGAAGGAGCTCCCTTTATTTTACAGAAGAGGAAACTGAGGTCCAAAGAGGAAAGACTTGCCCAGGATCACAAATTAAGACATTGATAGAGCCAGCATTAGAACCCATGTCTTTTCCTCCTCCTCTTCCTTCCTCTTTCACTTTGTGGCCAAGCTGGGCTGACAGTAAAGATTTGATACACACTTGTTGATGAATTGATTTAAGTGGTTCAGTGGCAGAGGCAGCCCTGCAGGGTTGGGAGATGCAGAATTCCATCTCTAAGGCGCTGTCTCCATGGCAGCCAGGTGCTGCAAGTCCAGCGTCCTAGCAACAGGAGAGGGGTGGAGGGATGCAGTATCCAGAGCTTCCTGGGCAGGGCCAGGGTCGGGGCCAATGGGCAGGAGAGGGCATGAAGGGGAAGGGTGTGACCAGCCTACAGGGCTCTAGACACATTCCCCACAACTAATCAGCACCAGCTGGACAGCTGTTCCTGTTAGTCCAGGAAAAAAAAAATTAGAGATAGGCCCCAAGGGAAAATGCAGACTGAGAGACAAGCACAGAGACCGAGAGACAAAGAGGGACAGAATGACAAAGCAGAAGACAGCTACTGAACAAGAGAAAGACAGAGAACAGATATTGAGAAAAAAAGGAGCTATCATAGGAGAAAGACTTTAGACTGACCCTGAAAGAAAAGACTAAGAGAGAGAGACAGAATGAGAAAACACCAGAGAGACTGAGTGTGATAGGAACAGAGACTGAGAAATAAAAAGAACCAGTGAGAGATGGATGGAGACAGAGATGCAAAAGGACAAAGCATAACATAAAGACACAATGTGATAAAGACAGATATATGGAGAGACCAGAACAAACAAAGAAGGCCACAGAGAAATAGTCAGACACAGAAAGTCAAAGCCTGAGACTGAAAAAAGCAGAAGATAGGCAGAGAGACCCAGAGAATGACGAGCTAAGGCCTGAGACCCGAAGGGGTAGGCAGGAGGGCAGGTTGCAGCTGGAGATGGAGAGCTATGTGACAGCAGCAGTATAGGGCCAGAGGGACAGCAGTACAGAGGCAGCTAATACAGGAACTGATGATGGGATGATAGAGAGGCAGGGAAGGAGGAAGGCAAGCTCCGAGAGGCAGGCAACCAGCAAAGACCAGACAATGGAGAGATGGTGGTGATATCTCTGGGGCAGCTCAGGCTGCATGTTTAAGCCACAGCCTGGAAGTAAGAATACTGGGTCCTAGTCCAGATGCTCTGTGTGACTTTGAGTCTCACTCTGATACTTCAGTCTTCCCATCCATGATATGGGAAGATCCCAACAAGAGATCTTGGAGCATCAGATCTTGAAGCAATCTTAGAACATAGAACATGGGATGTAAGAGCTGAGAGACCAGAAAGATCATTCTTACACCCTCATTCTACAGAAAAGGCAGCTAGGTAGTGCAGTAGATAGAGCACCAGTGCAGGAGACAGGAGGACCTGAGTTCAAATCTCACCTCAGACATTTGACACTCACTAGCTATGTGACTTTGGGCAGGTCACTTAGCCCCAACAGCCTCATCCTGGGTCATCTCCAGTCATCCTGAGGAATATCTGATCACTGGATTCAGATGGCTCTGGAGAAGTGAGGCTAGTGAACTACACAGCCTTCCCTCACTCAAAACAAAGTCAAGTGCAAGTCATGTCATTATTTCTCTAATGGCATGGTCTTCTTCGGCAGTGAAGGAGGAACACACACACAGACAAGGAAACTGAGACCCAGAGAGAAGTAATGTATACAGAAGCCTATGTATGTCCCTTGGTTCTGGGAACCCCTCTCTGTCCTTTCTCTGCATCTTCTGTGTATGAAGGGGGAGAAACCGGAGACAAGGAGGCTGTCAAGGAAGCCACTCCAATCATCTGGAGAGACCAAGGTCTGCACTCAAGGGAAAGCCATGGAGATGGAGAGAAGGGGATAGATGAAGAGACTTTGGGGCAGTAGAAAAGACAGAATTCCAGGACTGACTGGATGTAAGGATGGGGATAGGAGAAATAGCCCTGAAAGTCAGGGAAGTCTGTTGGGTTAGTGACAGAGATAAGTGAATCAGAAGAGAGAAAGATTTAGAGTGTGTATGGGGTATAGAGAAAGCAGGAGATGGTTGGGAGGATAGTGGGTTTATCAGTAACGTGGTGAAGGGACTGAACACAACACCATACCAGCAGGAGCAGCTAAAGGAACCAGGAATGTCTAGCTTGGATAAGAAGAAGACATAACTGTTCTGTTTGAGTATTTAAAGCACTATCATGGCTAAGACAAGGTCAGAAGTGTTCTCTGTGGCCCTAGAGGGCGGAATGGGGAGCAAATTGGTGGGGAAAGAAGGGTGTTGCAGAGAGACAGATTAAGGCTAAATATAAGGGAAAACATTCTAACCATATGAGCCATCCCAAAGTGGAATATACTGCCTCTGTGAGGTCCACCCACTGGGAGTTGGATGGTGCTTGTCAAGGATGTTGCAGGGGGGATTTCCTCTGTTGTAGAGGTTAGACATAAGCCATCTGAGGTTCCTTCCAGCTGAGAGATTCTGGGATTCTGGGATCCCACTTAGTCTTCCCATTTCTGGCTCCAGTTGGTGCTGGATAGAGTGTAAGTGTAGTGGGAAGACTGATCTACCCTTCTCTCTTCACCCCCCCACCCTCCATGGGGTTTATTTTTAGCTTCCCTCCCCCTCTCTGCCATGCACACCTTCCCTGAGAGGTCACAATAGTCACAAAGCTCTTGTTGTGATGGTTACAGGACACAGTGGGGAGCTGGAAACCAACTAACATGTCAGCTGAGCTCATTATGAAGATCGTGTTAATTATTCCCTATTATTGTTAATAATGCCAAGAGCACCTGTCATCAGCTCAGCCAAGGTGCCCCCCTCCAAGGAGGTGGAGTTGCACGCTCCTCAAAGGCTCAGGAACTTAAACCTTCCCGTTAGCCTGCTTCCTCCAGGAGACTTCTTGGATTCTAAATCTGAAAACCTCTTAATGTCCCATAAAAGTCGCTGGTCATGGCAATAGGGGGCAAAGGGGAAAGGGAGGAGAAAACGGAAGAGGATCCTGTCCTAGAGATGAGAGAGATGTTATAAGAGAATGTTCTACCATCATCAAAAGAACCTAGACCATCATGGCTCTTGAGGCTACAGGACAGATGAACTTGAGGGAAATCCAGAGGGCCTATTTGGATGAGGGGGACCTGAGGGGAGGAAAGGTCTACTTTATTTCTATAGTCCTTTAATGTTCACAAAGCCCTTTGTTCCTGATACTAAGAGTCAAGTAAGAAATATTTTTATTGCAGTCCTATAGGAACTGAGGCTAAGAGAAATTACTGACCCCAGGGCCACACAAGTCAAAAATGTCACAATGAAGATTCAAACCCAGGTCTCATGACTCTTGAGATGAGTGTTCTTTCCACTGCCACAACTTCTTCCCTTGTGATTTTCCTTTGTCACCTGGACCCAAAAGAATCCCCAGCATTTAATCGAGGCAAGTCAAAGCAGGGGTTTCTTAGAGAGCCAGGAGAGGAAGGGGAAGAGCTAGTAGGACGATGAGGAGCCTCCAAACCTCCTTGTAGGGGGATCCTAAACTCCTTGGCAAGGGGAGGGTCGGATTTGAGGGTCTGGCTAGGAGGTATATTCCTGGCTGCCAGGATGACATTGCAGAATAGACTTTATGGGGTCTATATGTGACTTTCCAGGGTCTTTGACCCAGTGAGACCTCCCTCCTTTTCTCTCCTCTTCATCCTGGGTGGTCATTTAAGGTCTGTCTGATCTCTGCAAATTGGAGTTAATCTAGGAAGATTCCCTGGAGGAGGAAGGGAGGAAAGAGAAAGGAAGGAAGAGGAGGAGGAGTAAATGACTATGATGAATATATGGAGGAGAAGAAAGGGAAGAGAAAATGAAGGGGGAAAGGAGAAAAAGAATGAGAAAGAGGGGATGACAAAGAAGGAGATGGATTAAGGATAATATGTGAATATTGGACAAAGCATGACTATAAATCCAAGGTATTCCAAAAGGAATAAGAGGCATGAGGGGCTTTAGGGGTGTATCCATAGATTGGAGGAAGGGCCACCCTGAGCTAGGAGAGAGAAGTAAGAGGGTCCTAACATTGGCAGCTCCCCACACCAACTCCTCCCCACCCCCAAAGTTGTCCTGCTCAGCTCAGGGAAATCGACCCGGCTGTTCCCTGGTCTCCCCAGAGGCTGAGTTCCTGGAAGGCAAAGGAAGGATCGATGGCTGCTCCCCCCATCAAGCCCCGCCCTACAGTTCTTTTTCTACCTCAGCCTCCACTCTCTACTCTAAGTAGCATCCCTGACAGAGATATTGCAGAGCAAGCCTAGACAAAGGTCGGAGTTGATCTGGGCTCTGATAGGCTGGGCTGGGCTAAATCAGGTTAGACCCGACCAAACTGGCATGATCTAGCTTATTGAAGCCGGTGCACTCTACAAAGAATTGAGTTTATCTGAGCAAGATTAAGTAGGGTAGAAGCTGCAGGGGAGGAATGGGTTGAGCGGAGCTGAGTAAGGATGAGTTAAGGAAGCTAGGTTGAGGTACCTGAGCACTGATGAGAAGCCTGGGCTTTCTTCCTCTTCTTACACGTCAGGAACTTCTCCCATTCAAGCTCCTTCTCTCCAGTAGCGCCAACCCTAGCACAAGTCCAAAGACAGGTCTGTGGCAGGCTCTTATTGGTACGTATGCTCCCTCCCATTGCCTTCAGCTCTCTTTCATGACATTCAAGTACTGACTGATACCTACTGTGTACCCTGTGTTGAGTTCTACTGTTGGGGAAGTAAACGGAAGATCAAAACCTATGACCCTGCCCTCAGGGAGCTCACAGTATGGGTAGCAGATGAGACATGATCTCATGAAAAGAGTGCTGGATTTAGTGTCAACCTTAGGCAAGTTATTTAACCTGTTCTGGGATTCAGTTTCCTTGTCTATAAAATGGACTAGATGACCTCAAAAGTTCCCTTTCAGCTCTAAATCTATTATAATGTCCTATAATATCAGGCAGGGCTTGAGTGGGGCCAGAAGAGGAAGAAGACCAGACAGGCCTGTCACAGATTGGAGGATGGGGAGAACTCTGAGGGCTGGAAAAACTGGCTGAGATCCTCTCATGACTAAACTTCAGTGGGAATGAAGAGCTGAGGAGGAACCTTTGACAGAAGGGTGTCCTGAAAATGTATCTGTATGTCTGGGACCCCGTCTGTGTCTATAATGCTACATGCAAAGTCTGCTCAGTGCTGAGTTTTTGCCTTTCTTTCCCCACTCCGCACTGCCCCAAAACATAGCACAGGGCCTGGCACAAAGCAGATGCTTAATGTTTAATAAATGCTTATTTACAGACAAAAGGGAAAGAAAGTGCAACTACCTCTGTCACATGTTCCACCTCCTCCTGCCTCTTAGCCTTAAATTTTACCCTCGTCCTGTTGAATTCCAATTCATTTTTGTAAAGCCCAAATGCAAATGCCACCTCCTCTAGGAAGCCTGCTCTAATTCCTCCTCATTGAAAAATCCCCTAGCATTTTGCTTCCACATATACCTTCCCATAATCCTGAGGGTCTTCCTCTCCCAGATTGATTTTTTGTACTAGGTAAAGAGGCCATTCTCTGCCTCATTTCTTATTAAAAGCTTTAGTCACTGAATGGGCATTGCCCAGTCAAACTAAAATCTGTTAAAGACCTTAGCTTTAAAAGGCCAAGGTCCCTCACTGCATCCTGGGCCATCTCCAGTTGATCCAATCTATATCTGGCCACTGGACCCAGATGGCTCCGGAGGTGAAAGTGAGGCTGGTAACTGCACAACCCTCTCTCATTTAAATCCAATTCACTTGCATGTCATGGCATCACCTCCTTGATTTTGGAGAACAAAAGATGGCAAACTACAAGAACCTACCCATATATGCTAAGGATAAAGCCTGGACCTCTGATCTCTTACCAGTGCAGGTCAGCACCTTCTCTCCAGTTTACAGTCAGTGTTGCCCAGAGCACTCAGAAGTTAAGTGATATATCCAGAATCACACAGACACTATATGTCAGTTCTTCTGGGCTCAAAAAATAGCAACTTATCCACTACTCCACATTATCTCTTTTTTACATATATAGTGTTATGCATTCAAGTTCTCTATCTGTGTATCAACTCTCCAAATGGATAGGTCATTGGTAAGTGAGGATGGAATCAACAGAGAAGATGTACCATGGGATGGAAAACTCAGAGACAAAGGCTCCTTTGAGCTGAATATCTATTCCTATTCCCATTACTGACCACTCCTAAAATCTCTCAGACTTCAATTGCTTCCATCTCACCTGTCCTTTCCTAAGACCCTGCCTAGATGTGTAGGAGAACAGACCTCACATATATGGCCTGGGAATCTCAGATTCTTAAATTCATAAGCAATTAGAACTGGGAGATCATTAGAATATGTCATGTAAGCTCCAGAAAGGACCTTAGAGCATAAGATATTAGACCTTGGAAAACTCTTCGAACATAGGTTATAGCTGGGAAGGTCCTTGAAACATAGAATGTCAGAGCTCAGAAGGCTCTTAGAACAAAATGTTAGAGGTGGGAAGGACCTTAGATCAACTCCTGAAGCTCAGAATAAGGGACTTGTTTTATTCATCAACATCCATGAAGCACCCACAACTTAATAATACACTAGCTTTGTAAACATTTAAACATAAGTTTATAAAGATTTAAAGGCTTGCAACGTGTTTTCCTAACAACAGTCTGTTGTGGTGGAGATGGAATTGTAAATATTATTATTTCCATTTTACAAATGAGGAAACTGAGTGAGACTGAGAGATTAAGTGCCTTGCCCCTGGTGATACAGCTAAGAAGCCTGGGAGACAAGATTCAAATCCAGGTCTCCTCATTCCTTGCCCAGCATGCATTCTACTCTACTAGGTTGCCTTTAGAAAGAAACATCTCTCATTGTACTCAGAAGAGAAGGAGGTTGCTTCAGGGAGAGATGGATTGGTTCAGCTCTTGAGCCTCCATGGTAATTAGGAGGCTAACAAGGCTGGCATCTGGGCTTCTAAGGAAAGCTATACAGCTCCCAGAAGTCTATTCATCACTAGGACAGCTGGAAAAGCATGGGTGTGTGTCAGGAGACTAGGGAGAAGGGGGAGCTGTGCCTGGGGAAGAGCCTAGGCATGCAAGGTAGGAAGGGCTTTGGGCTAAAAGTTAGGAGACCTGTAGAACCACAGCCCAGGTTTTAATACCTACTCCTCATGGAATATGATATTTCTTCTCTCTGTACCTGTTTCCTCTTCTGTCAAACTACAATTCAGCCAATGAACCTGACAAACTACAAAGTTATACAGAGATTTAGCCCTGATGCCAGCTTGAGCTGACCTCAAACCCAGACTGAGTTCATAACCAACCAGAAAATACTCTAAGCCTCAACCCCATCCCTATCCAATTAATTAAGCCCTGCCCCCAGACTAAACCCTGACTCTAATTTCAATCTGGGGTTTAAATTCCAGTCTACGTCCTAGCCCCAACCTCAAACTCAGCTCTTGATTGGCCATTGTCTCACACCCTGAGACTGCAGGTCACAAGAGGTACTGGGGGAGGGAATGGAGGATTCAGAGGATTCAGGATTCAGATGAGGCAAAGCAGTCCATCTCCATTGCTGGAGACACAGTTATAAGCTCTAATCACCTTGGCTTGAGGGGATGGAGGGACAGTTAGAGATGACTGAGAAAACTACTTGTTTCTTTGCCATCTTCCTCCCTTCATTTCCCCAGATGAATGTAGAGATAGGTCATTTCAGTGAAGCTGAAACCATTGGAGAAGATGAACTAAGATCCCAGGATTCAAGTCAGTCTGGACACCAGACACCAGCCTGTGCAAATCAAATGCAATCACATCCAGAGGCTCTCTCAACACCCACTACTTCTTTCCCAAAGGAAAATGTCTCTCTCTAGGCAAAGGCCTAGCCAGGGGAGCTCTCACTCTCCCTAGCTGCCCCCTGTGCCCAGGGCCAACCCCGTTAGCTATCACCATAGTGATGCCCAGACTTGTCATTACTAATTCATCACTGGAGCCCAGGGAGCTGGGTGAGGTGTGAGGAGATACTCAGCAGGAGCTGCAGAAAGCACCAGCCACTGGAGTTGTGTGTGGGGGCAGGGGAACCAGGGGAAAGTCTAGCTGAGGGAGGTCCTCTGGTATTGAAGTAGGGTATTATATAACTTGCCCACCTCAACTAGACCCAATGGCTTTCCATTCACCCTCCTCCTAGCTCTCACCCTCTTGGGGAGAGGAAGAAGAGATAAACATAACAAGTCTGTTTCCAGCATCTCCTATGAGATCAGTCATGTGCTAAATACTGTAACAGAGACAGACTCTTAGAATCATACAATGTAGAATTCTCAAATCCAAGAATTTAGCATCTCAGAATCATAGAATTTGGAATCTCAGAATTTAGTCTTAGAATCTCAGAATCACAAAATTCACAGAAACAGAGAATTTCAACGTTTGAAGAAACCTTGGTGTCCACATAATCCAGTTCATATATATAAAAGAGATCCCCACTATAACATAATCTGACAAGTGGTCATCTAGCCTCTGTTAAGAACTTCACAAAGAAGGAATCATCCTCTCTCAAAACAGCCCCTTCCACTTTGGGGCAGCTAATAGTTAAGAAGTTGTTGGTTTGCTGTGATCATTTTCTCCCTAACATCAAGACTAAATCTGCCTCCTTATAATTTCCACCCACTACTTCTGGACCTGCCCTATGCTTTTTACGTTGTAGGCACTTCATAAATACCTGGTTAATTGATTTAGTAGAATCTGTAATTTTAGAACCATAGAATAAGAGATTAGAAGCTCAAAATCCTGGAGGAGACTCAAGAACAGATGTGAAGATGGAGGTCATCCAGATTGTGTTCCTCAGTCACCATTGGTAGGAAGCATCTTTGCATGGATGTCTAGGGATTGCTAGACATCACAGATTAATCTGACATCATCTCCACAAACTATGTGGAAGATGTCATGTATAATTCAAAAAGTACTAGATTGACAATCAGAAAAACCTGGTTCTAATCCTGGCTCTGTTACTAATTTTCTGTGTGACTTTGGGCAAGTCCTTTCCTCTTCTCTGGGTCTCAGAACTTTATCCATAAAATCCCTACCCTACCTCCAGCAGATACCTGCTGTAAGGTTCTAATGGCAAAGTGGATAGAGGGCTGGGCCTGACCTGAGTTCAGATCCAGCCTCAGATACTTAATAGATGTATGACCCTGGGCAAGTCACTTAATTTCTATTTCCTTTAGTTTCCTCAAATGTAAAATGTGATAATAATGGTACCTACCTTAAAGGGTTGTCGAGAGGATCAAGTGAGATAATATTTGTAAAATGCTTATACACAATACTTAACTATTATTATTATTATCATGAGAAGGGTTTTGAATCATAAAGAGAGGTTTAGTCTGAGGAATTTCTTACAGGAGAAAATCCAACCTCCTTAACCTAAGATTTGAGACTAGTCTGACCCTAAACTCCCAGATTTTTTCAGGTTTATCTCTCTGTTTTCCTGTCGCAACAATGTACATGTCAGGCCCATTCCAACTTCAAGCCTTTACTCAAACCCCTGTCCTGGAAGGCCCACTCTTTCCAAATCCTCCCCTTTCCACCACCTCCAAGACGCCTGTTCTGACCAATGAGCTCCTTTGAGTTGCCATGGTCTGTCACTTGAGACCACACAGTCTGGCATTGGATTCTTTGCTGTTATGTCTTACTCTCTCTGACTGTTCCCTAAGTGTGACTCCTACATTCTAGGTGTCCCAGGAGGGCAGGATCTTGATCTTCTATTCCTCCTTTTGTCTCCCTCGGAAACTATATCCCAGCACAGGTTGTGTCTACAGAAATCACCAACCTTTTCTTGTAGGAAAGATGGTCCAGAGCTCTCCGTGGTGCTGAAAAATGCTATGGCAGCTTCCTAAAAAAGTAAAGTCTCTGGAGAGGGTAGAGAGACCCAGAAGAAAAGAAATGCCAGAACTGTCCTCCAGAAAGGACCTGCAGAGATTACCTTATCCATTTCCTTCCCCGGCCCATTCATTCATTCAACAAAAATTTAATGTCATCCTACCTCCACAATTCAGCTCACATTCGGCCCCTTCTCTCTATTCACAGTCACCACCTTGGTTTATACATTCACCACTTTTTTTCTATAATGGCCTCCGAATTGGTCTCCCAGCCTCAAGTCTCTCCCAGCTCTAATCTATATCCTCCATAGCAGCTATCAAGGTGATTTTCCTTATGTGTAGAAGTGACTGTGTCACTCCCCTTTTCAATAAATTCTAGTGGCTATAGCCTCGAGAAAAAAAAACATAAACTATTCTGTTTGCCTTTTAAAGTGCTTCATAACTTGGTTCCAATCTATGCTTCTAGCCTCCCTATATATTATTCTCCTTCCTGCACTCTATGGTCCAGTAAAACTGGCTTTCTCTCTGCTGTTCACACATAGCATTCCTCCTATCTCTATGCTTCTGCAATGAAATTCACTACTGTCTTACATCTGCCTCAGAGAATCTCTCTCTTCACTTATGATACAGTTCAAGCACCACCTTCTATACAAAGCCCTCTATGAGCTTTCCCCTGCCACCTTTCACCTCTAATAGGTGAACTTTTGCCTTATTTTGCTCCATTCCAGGCCTCTTCATTACTTCCCAGACAGCAACATGACATGCTGCTGTCCATACACTCCCCATCCTTTCCAGTTCCTCTTTATATGTTCTCTTTCCCATTGTAATGTATATGCATGTTGAATGATATGTCTTGCTCCACTGTAAGGGAGGCTGAGATGGATTAGGCCTACCCTCAAGCAGTTTATAATCTTGTCCTACTGTTTCATTACCATACTGGGTAGGCAGTTCTTCTTAGCGTTTAACTTCAACATCTTCCACTGTAGATTAAATGCACTCCATTAGTGGGATGGTAGGACTATCAGGTAAGAATTCTATTACTGAAAGGCAGCCCAATGTGAATGAAAGATTCTTAGATCTGCATTTCAGAACAGTCAAGGACCTTACATCATATAGGACAACTTTCTCATTGTGCAAGCAAGGAAACTAAAGCTCATAAATTTGAAGTCAGGGGTCCTGATTTTGAATATTAACCTGTATGACCTTGAAAAAATCACTTAGCCCCTCTAAGCCTCAGTTTCCTCATCTGTAAAATGAGATGGTTGGATTAGATGGTCTCTAAGATTACTTCCAGCTCAAAATCTGTGACTCAATAGATGAGTCACAAGGTCACAGAAGTTATAGAGCTTGGATTTAAAACACAGACATTCATACACCAAATCCAGTGACCTTTCCAATACACCACCATACTCTCTCTGGGCTCTAGTCTGGATTTTGTTCCTTACTAGCTTTTTTCCTTAGGAAAGTTATTCATCTCAATGAGCTTCAACTTCTTTATCTGTAAATTTTTTTTGAATTTTCATTGAATTATGATTTTTGTATTTTTGCATTAATATTCACATTATCTTGAGGGAGAGTGATATATGAGAAATGCTTTCAAAACCATAAAGCACTGGGCAAATGTGAGTTATAATGGTGTTCCAGGAGCCTGTGGGTGAACAGTTAGGTCCCATCCTCATCTTTCTTCACTGGAAAATGAAGGAGCCACAAGCTGAGGGGTGAAAGAGGTGCATGCTCTAAAAATACCTTAATCTTCTCCCTGCCTTGCTCTAATTAAGCCATGTGAGTCACTCCCTTAAGTAATTTATTGCTAGTTACATAATTGCTTTAATATTTGGTTATGGAACTGGGTAGAGAGATACCTATCATGGGGGGGGGTGAGTTATCCAGGAGGCTGGGGTCTATGGTCCACAGGTGGCTAAAGGAACAAGTAAGAAAGAGGAGTTATTTTGGCTATACCCTTCTTCCAGGTAGGCATGGTATAACGAAAAGGATAGTGCACTAGGAACCATGACATTTGTCATGGACAAATTGTCTGGACATTTCTGTCCAGATTTGCCCTGTACAACTTTTGGCAATACTTCTTTCTAAAAGCCCCAGTTTCCAGCTCAGTCAAACAAGGAGTTTGTTACTAGATGGTCTGCAAGATTACTTCCAGCTCTGACATTCTATGTTCTATATTCCAATGTCTCTCCCAGTTCTGACAGTCTATTCTACTTCTCTATCAATTATCCACTTTGTGGATTATTCATGCTGAGACTTCTACCTCTTTTCCCTGTGCACTCCAGGAAGAAAGAAAATGCATTTTTCTTAGCCTGAGACCAACATGGAAAGGAAAATTGCAGAACAAATCCTAGAGTGCCTACCCAAACCAAAGGATAAAGTTTTCTGGATTATCTCTTGATTTTTTTTATTGTACTAGGGATTTATTATTACCATTTGTTCTTATTACTCATGCATCCATTTGTATGGAGTATGAAAAAGTGAATGAAGGCTGATTTTGGCTGCAATACTTACATTCAACAGGATCATTCTCCTTTCTGCTCTGCCAACCTGAACTCATCCCCTCTGGATTGTGTGAGGAACATAAGGCAGCTCTGCCCTAGGGAACCCAATCTGACACAATCACATAGATATGACCCTGGGGGCCCCTTGCCTGACATACAAACACAGACCCTGCCCAGGGATCCCTAGACTGACAGAGACACACAGATTCTGCCCAGGGGACCCCCATGTGACACACAGACCCTGCCCTCAGAGGTCCCCAATCTGATGCAGGTACTCAGAGTCTCCAGTATGATACACACAAACTCTGACTTAAAGGGCCCAGTCTGACATAGATACTCAGGGGCCCCTGTCTGACACAGACCATTACTCAACCCAGGGGGACCCCTTCTGACACACAGAGCCCTACTCTCAGGCCCACATTCTGACAGATTCACAATCTTAAGACTCTCCCTCCCTCTTTCCCTCCTCTCTCTCTCTCTTTCTCTCTCTCTCTCTCTCCTATTCTCTCCTATTTATCTATCTATCCAAAAGTGCCTAAACAAACATCCTCCAAGACAAGAAGGCTCACTTTCTCTGGAGGTACTCTGTTCTGTTTCTAATTCTGATTACTAAGATTATCAACTGAAAGCTGGAAAGGGACCTTAGAGGTCATCTAGTACAATAAATTCATTTTACAGATAATGAAACTGAGTCCCAGAGATTGTGGCCAAGGTCACAGAGGCACTGAGAGGCACAGCCAGGATTCATACCTAGGTCTTCTGATTCAGATTTAGCAGTCTTTCCAATGAACCACACTGTTAATGCAAGGAAAAGGGAGAAAAGGGAGTTGAATTTCTGCTGACACTGAGGGTCAACTTTGTATTGGAATTAATTATTCTGATTTTCGCAATGATGAGAAATTATCCTTTTTTCCTCCTTTATTCATGTTTTCTCCCTTTGGGAAGTGGTAAAGAGACATCAATAAGCTAAATAAATATAGAGTAATAGGTAAAATGCTATGGTGCTATGGAGGATTTCTGATTGGCTGAGAACAATCCTGGGATTATAGAATAAACCAATAAACATGCATGAGCATTTAGGTAAGCAAATCAGAATCATCCTGGAGATATTCGGGGTCAAAAAATCACATTCTCTTTGGAAGCCTTGAGGTAGTCTGATGCTTAAGTGAGATCAAATTTCTAAAAAGAGTCTGATGACCTTTACTTAAGAATTATGCTAGAAAGCTTAAACAGAGCCATAACTTGTAACTTTGACACCTCTGACAACTACCACGATATGAGCAAAATGATCTCAGCCTTTAGGACAAAAGGCTCCATAAGAAAGAAAACTGTTCATTCAATCTTCACTTTCATGTAGAGGGATCAGAGAAGGCTTTATGGAGAAGATGACACTTGAACTAGATCTTGAAGGAAGAAAAAAGCTTTCAGTGCATGGAGATGAGGAAGTGGGGAAAGGGCCCTGTTTCACATCTTGGGAATAGTGTGAACAAATGCAGGCAACCAGGATAGGCCAAAAGACCAAGTGATGGCAAGTCACCCATACTGAATGGAATATAGAAGTAGACAATCCCAATAAAGGGCCATTAGAAGCCTTTGTGCAGGAAAGTAACCTATTTAGATCTGTACATTAGAAAGACCATATAGGTCATGTGTGAAAGATGGTGGAAGGGGAGAGACTAGAGGCAGGGGTACAAGTTATCATGATGGCCCAGATGGCATTGGTATGGGAGTAAGGAGGGAAGCATGAATCCTTGTGAAGGTTGACGTAGAAATGAGAGAACTTGGCAAAGTTACTGACTATGGGAAGGGGGCACTGACTGAGAGAGGAGTCAAATATGATTTCTAAGTTTCTAGCCTTTGTGACCCAGCAGATAACTGTGCTGTCAACAAAAATAGGGAAGTGAAGAGAAAGGTGGGTTTGGCATGGAAGATAATGAGTTTAGTTTTAGACATGCTGAGTTTGAGGTGACAACAGGACACCAGAGTAATGTCCTACAGGAAATTGCAGATATAGAGCTGGGCTTCAGAGAAAAGGCTAGGGACAAATATATTGATTTTGTAGTCATCCAAATAGAGGTGATAATTGAAGCCATGGGATTGAATAAGTTGACCAGGGTGAGAGTCTAGACAGAGAAGTTAAGGAAGTCTAGATCTGAGTCTTAGAGGACATTCACAACCAGGGGGTAAGAAGAGGAAAGTGAATCAACAAAGGATACTGAGGAGTTATCAAATGGCTAAGAGGATCATGGGATAATGGATAGAGTTGGAAGGATCCTTAGAGACCATCTGGATCTAGGATCTAATGCTATACTCCAACCTTCACATTTTAACAGGTGAGGAAACCAAGACGCAGAATCCCAGAGGGGTTAAATGAGACATCATGACACAGTGGATAATGTCCATAGTGCCTAACATAACCAACAATGAATAAATGTTTATGAGTTGGTTAAATCACTTGGATTCTGGAAAACCAGGGCTCAGGTCCTGCTTCTAACACCTAATACTGGTGTGACCATGGGTAAGTCACTTACCTACTCTAAACCTCAGTTTCCTCATCTATAAAATAGGGACAATAATAGCTGTAGTACCTACCTCATAGGGATGTGGTGAGGTTCAAATGAAATAAGGTACATAAAGGGTTTGCAAACTTAAAAGTACCAAATAACGTCAAATGTTGTTGTCGTCATATCCAAGGTCACATGAGTAGTAATTATCAAAACCAAGAGAAAATAGTGACACAGAGACTGAGGGTTTCTAACAGTGCTAAATAATGAGAAGTAAAGGAGAATGGGGACTGAGAAAAGGCTTTTGCATTGGTGACTTTGGAGTGAGCTGTTCTAGCGGAGTGCTAGGGACAGAAGGCAGATTACAGGGGGCTGATGATTGAGTGGGTGGCAAAATTAAGTGGAAGCAAAGAACATAAACTCTTTGCAGAGGTTTGGCTGAGCAGGGGAGGTGAATCGGTCATTTTCCCAACTACTGTAGGCATCAAGGCCTTTCCTAGTCATTGTTTCATTTGATTCCCTCCTGATAGCCCTCCAAGGGAGCCAGATTAGGAACGATTATCCCTATTTTATCAAGAAAGAAATTAAAGGCCAGTGGTGAGGGGTAATTTTCCTGAAGTCACATGTTGATTAGTGGAATGGCTGGGATGAAGACACCCCTCTGTCCCCCGTTTCAGTAACTCTCCCAACACAAACCCAGAGGGTTTGAGCATACAGCCATCCTATATTCCAAGTCCTGTTAGAAAGCTCTGTGAAGTCCAACCTCCACAGCTTCTCTAAAATATTTTCCCTCTTCTCTATTCCTACTGCCATTACATTGACACCCACTCAGACTACGCACTACCTTCCTGTTGGATCTTTCCACCTCCACTCTCCAAACCCTGCTAGTCCACTCTTCTAATGTATCCAGTCTAACCTTGTACATAAATCATGCCTGCACTACCCTACTCATAATCCTTATTGCCTCCCTATTAAAAATCAAACTCCTTAGCTTGTAAGTCAAGTCGTTCTATGACCTGGTGCCTCCCTCCTTTCCTGCCCTATTTCATATTATTCCCCTACACATTCTCAAGTCTGAGAATTGGACAATTCTCCACTTTGTCAAAGTCCTCACCCAGAATATTTGTTCTTCAAGCCTCCACTTTTATGCCTTTGCTCATACTCTTCCTTATCCCTGCAATCCCCTCCCTCCCTTTCTTCATTTAAGTTTTCTCGGATCTCTCCAGTCAGTAACAACTTCCTATCTCAGACTTCATATGGTACTTTTCTCAAACTTTTCTGACATACCTATCATATAACATTATACATATATATGTATATATATATATATATATATATATATATATATATATATACATAGTATAATTATCTTTGTTTGTATCTTCACTCCTTCTTGGGCTGTGAGCTCCTTGAGGGCAGAGCCTTGACTATATCTTATCTGAATATTGACCAGTGCCAAGTGAACGGCTCTGCACCCTGTTGGAACATAACAAACATTTACTGACGTACACAAAGTAGGTGCTCAATGTCTATCTGTTGATTATTACTGTATTAGAAAGGCCCCACCACCAGTCTCAACCAAGAGGCTGCAGTGCTGAGCTGGTACCCCACCCTGGGCCTTGACACTGTCTATGGTGCTGACTCAGCCCTTGATTCCCTGCAACACTTTTCCCTTCCTTCCAATTCATCTCTACCCATTGTAGAGTAAATACAAATGTTTATTGACATCCTTGTGTGTGATTATACTTGTTTCTGTAATGTATGTGTATTTATATGTTCTTTGTGCCTGTGCATGTGTGTCTTACAGAGATATTGGCTAATGGGTCTGCATGTTTCTGTGTATGCCTATGTGTGATCAGCAGTATGTGTCTGTATCTGTGTTGGCTTGTGCCAGCTTATGTGTGTTTATATGAGCTTATGTGTCCATCTTCATTATGAGTTTTTATATGTTGGTTTTGTCTGTCAGCATCTTTCTATGAGCATGTGTTGCCGTGAGGAGGAATTGAGAGTCGAGGAATGGGGGAGGAGCAGCAGCTCTTGTTTCTCTAATTCAGTTTCACACAGTAACACCTAATGTTAGTCAAGAACCAGAACCCTCTCTGAGACCTGGGGATGATAATTAAGTCACTTAATAAGTTAGCGTCTCAGAGCACAACCCAGAACAGAAGCTGAGAGTCAGAAGCAAAATGTGGATTTCTCCCAAACAGCTGGTAAAAGCCTGGGCCCCTGACTTCCCCTGACCATCCTCAGAACTACAAGGCTTCAGACCCTTGGTTTCAAACCCAACTCACATTAAACGTCCAGATCCCTCTCTCAGCCAGTAGCGCCATGAGAGTCAACCTCAAAGACACAGTCATAGCCACAATTTTGGTGAAAGAGACTAAGGTTAAATGAGTGAAGAATTTCCTAAGAGAAGAAGCTGTGATTATATTTAGTCTGGGAGGGAGATTTTGCTCTCTACCAGGAGGAAAGACGAGATATATCTTTCAGTCTAATGGAAAAGTAACTGTCTTCATACTCAAAGAGACTCCAGTCTGAGAGGAAAACAGCAGAGAAAGACCTCAGAATGTAAACACGTCCCTCCTTTCTGTTTTTGACCTTTTTCCACCGTCCCCCATGTTGAACATTACCAAGTTCTAAACTCTATGGTACTGGACTCAACTGTTCACTCTATACTTCATCAAATCTGCCCACCTCCACTCCCCCACTCCCTTCTATGACTAATCTCACCCCAACCTAGTTAAATCACCCTGTACAGACCTGCCTTATTGAGATTTACAGCACATTTAAATAAGAAGGGACCTTAAAATGTCAGTCAAAAGTGGCCTTAAAATAAAGAATGTTTGATATAGAAGCCAGTACATTGACAACAGAACATAAGAACTAGACAAAAAGATTAGAACATACAATATAGATGATAACTGGATGGAGCCTTAGAGAAGATCTAAGATGATCTACAAAACCCTCATTTTACAGAGAAGGAAAATGAGGCCGAAAGACAAGGGCCCAAGATCGTGTAGCTCCTAAACAGCAAAACTGGAATTAAAATCCAGGTTTTCTTACTCCTAGTCCGGTGCCATTTCTTCTATGCCAAGGATAGGGAATCTTCGACCTTGAGACCACATGAGGCCTTCTAGGTCCTTTTAACTGAGTCCAAGTTTTATAAAACAAATCCTTTTATTAAGGGGATTTGCTCTGGGAAGTTTGGATTCAGTCAAAGGGCTGCACTTGAGGACCTAGAAGGCCACATGTGGCCTCGAGGCCACACGTTTCCCACCCCTGAATTTCTCTGCTATATTACTTCCTTTCTCCTGACTCCATTCATGAACACACACGTTGGCCCTGACCACAGACAGAAGAGGATCTCTCTTCCAAATCGAGACCCCCCCCCCCCCTCCCTACTCTCAGGAGGTATTGCTTTAATCCTATTACCATCACTCCTGCTCTTTCCTCATTTTCCTCCTCTCAAAATCCTGTCTCTGGAATTAACCAGTTCAGCTTTACACTGGCTTCTACCCTGGAGGTCATTGCTTCATCATCTGATCCCTGATCATCCCTTCTCAAACCACAGCCTTGCATCCCTCCCACCAGCCACCTCCATGCCACTAGAGGAAGTTATTCAAGTCATGCTGAGTGGGTCCATTACCAATTTCTTTTATCTGCTGCCTACTGGGTCCTCACTGCTGCAAACCTGTCCTTTTAATGTTCCCTGATTGACTCTCTGTGCATTCCTGACTGCATCTGATCCAAACTTTCTCTTTTCTCCCCTAGTCATGAGCACGCACAAGCACGCACACACATACACACACACACACACACACACACACACACACCCCCTCCCTTTCTCTCCCTCTCAGCAGGTCTCATACTTCACTGAAAAATTGGGTCCAATACATCTAGTGCTCTTTTTCCTCCTAAATTCTAAGTTCCAATTCCAAATTCATTATCATCCTCCACTCTCTCCTTATTTGTTCCTAAGAAGATGAATCTTCTCTTTTTCAAAACCAACTTCTCCACTTGTGCCCTTGACTCCCCTTGACTTCTATTTCCTCTGAGAACTTGCCCTTTCAATCATCCCCTTTCTCTCCCTAATTTTCAACCTCTCTTTACCCACTGGCTCATTCCCTGATGCCCACAAACATGTCTAGATTTTTGATCCCCAACCCTTCAAAAACCTTCACTTGACTTTCCCCTCCCCTCTTCTGCCTTACCCTCCCCTTCCCTCTCCTCCAGTTTGGTGTTTAAAGCCTTTCACAATCTGTCTCCAGTCTACCTTTCCAGGCTTGGTACATATTACTTCCCTCCATGCACTCCACAGACCAACCAGCCAACCTGTTCATACTTGTCCCTGAATAAGCATTCCACCTCTTATCTCTACATCTTTGCATAAGCTCTCCCCATGACTAGAAAGCTCGCCCTCCTTACCTCAACCTCTTGGAACCCCTAGTCCCTTCAAAGCTCAACCCAAGAGCCATCTCCTTCAAATGATTCTACCACTTGTTAATGACCCCCACACAGCAAAACTACTTCATACTGATTTGGGATACAAGGTATCCCAAAAGTCTAAGCGCAATTTTAAGCTTATAAAGCTGCACTAAAACTCCTGAGACACCCTGTATTTTGTATTTATTTATCTGAATGTGTTGTATTTCTCCCTTCTTCCATAAGAGCATGAGTTCCTTAAGGGAATAAATTATCTCAGTTTCATATTTATATCATCTATGCCAAATATAGTGTCTAGAACATAATGGGTGCTCAATAATTGCTTGCTGATTGATTGGCCAATTACAGCCTAAACCCCCAGTGCCTCACTTTGGGGTGAGAGAACAATGGATTTCCTTCCTTGTGGCAACAAGCACCTACATTAGAAGCTCAAAGAAAGGCTTTCACCATGATAGGAAAGGCTGAAGAAAAACATAACAGCTTTCTTCCGAAGGTAGGGCAGCCCCACTTTCCAGTCCCTTCCCCAACCTGTTTCCAAAATCACATCCTCCATTCCAGTCAAACTGTGTGACTAAATGTCCTTTGAACATCCTTGAACATGACCTGAAGTTTCCCAACTTCATTTTAGGGAATCTTTCCTTTCTTCCCTCTCCCTTCTACCCACCTCTGCCAATTCAAATTCTATTCATTAAGACAATTAAAATAACAGCTCCTAGTTCTAAAGTCTCAGAGTTTGCAAGGTGCTTTTCTCACAACCCTGTAAAGAAGATGGTATATGGTTTATTATTTCCATATTACAGATAAGGAAACTGCGTGACAAAGCTAGGACTCAAAGCCATTTCTCCTGACTCCCAGCCCAGTGTTTCTTTCATTGTAACTGTTCTGTCTACTCTTCAACCATCTAAGCCCTAATACAATGGTAACATCTCCAAGGCATCTTCCCCAGTCCCCCAGATCCAGGAGCCTTTCTACCTCTCTTTAGAGATATATCTGTCTTCCCCCTATAACTCTGACCTCATCCTGCATGCTGTTGTAAGGAGGTATGTCCCTGTCTGATCACTTAGTCCTAATAACTCTGAATTCCCTGAGACCAAGGCCATGTCTCCAATTCAATCCATTTCAATTCAACAAAATTGTATTAAGGAGTTACTGTGTCCAGAGTCTTGCACAGGGCACTGGAAAAACCTCAAACTTTAGATAAGATATTCTCCTTTCTCTCACAGACAAGGAAAAGGATAAGACAGGACCACAGATAACTATAATACACATATATTACATGTTAAGTAAATCAGAGAGCCTTAAAGTGCCAAAAGCTTAGCAACTGATAAGTGTGTGACTTGCCTTTATAATAAGCTCATTCCTTAAAAGGAGAAGGAAAGTGATAAAAGGAACTGCTATTCTAGACGTGGTTCTGATGAAACAGGAAGCCACTGGTCACTGAAGCAGAGCTGATGGGAACCTTGGGTGGGGCAGGGAAGTGACCACTCAAGTTTATGATACAGGAGGGAAGAATAATCATGCTCTGTCTCACCCACTCCTTAGATTTGGAGAAAGCAGGTTTCAAAGAGTTCAGACAAGGATGGATAGAATCCTGTGCCCTCAAATTCTACGTGGGAAATTACCTCAGGAGAGATGGAAAACTCACAGGAATGTTAAATTCTGAAGCAGAAACAATTCTGATGAGGAAGAAAAGGATGAACTGTTAAAAGAGATAAGGGAAAAATCCCAAAATGTCATAGTCTCTTAATATCTTATAATATCCACAGTGTTTCAGCTGAGAAGCAGCTGAAGCTGGTGATCATTGGTAAAAACTCCAAAATGGGTAGAGGTCTCACTGTAATGAGGAACAAAAAAAGGATAGAAGGGATGAAACTATTTCTTGGTGTAGATAGGACACTGATAATGGGTGACAGAGAAAGATATTCGATATTTATTTTGCTTCTGTTTTCTGCACGGCGGAGAATGATCCTTGGATCAGAAAGGACAAAACAAAATGCTAATAGAGAGAGCTGAGACCCAAGATAAGAGCATAATAACAGAACATCAAACATCCCTAGATGAGTTCAAGTGACCAAACCTTTAAAAACTACATGCCAGGATATGAAAGAAATGGTAGATGTGATTGCTGACTCACTGCCTGTGATTGATAAGAGGTCATCAAAAAAAAAGAAAGGTGCTTCATAACTATGTATATGCACAAATTGTTTTATCTACAACCCAAGGAAAAGGGCAGTATCCAAACTAAAGGCCAGTGAATTCAACTTCAATTTCTGACAAATTTCTGCACTGTATTATTAAAGATATGGAAGAGGCACATTTAGAAAAAGAAGCAGTAATCACAAAGAACAACACATCAGATAGAATGAAATCTAACTGAGATAAATATAAATGAATTCAAGTAGTGAACTGTGTCAAAGAGAATTTTTTTTTAAATTACCTGCACAAGTACAAGATAGACAAGGCATAGTTAGATAGCTCATCTGAAAAAAAGATCATGTGAGGTTAATCAGCTCCAAAATCAATATTATTCAACAGTGCAACATGGCAACCAAAAGAAGCTCATGCAAAATGCAATCCTCGGCTGTGTGAGAGGAATAGTGTCCAGGATAACAGATCTGAGAGACCCACCATATTCTGCCCTAGTTAGGTTATATCTAGAATGTTTTCTGCAGTTCTGGGGCTACATTTTAGGAGGGATGTTAAACTCATAGGCAGGAGAGGAGTCCTTGGGAAGCACCATTGACAAGGTGGAGTGGATCAAGATGACTAGAATAGTGAGTGGATTGGAGATCGTACCACATGAGGGTCAGCTGAAGGAGCCAAGGATGTTTAGTATAGGAAAGAGAAACTATAAGAAAGACATGAAAGGTTTCCTTTCATATTTGAAAAACTGTCACGGAGAAAAGACTTATTCTGCCTAATCCCAGAGGACAGAAATATAAGAAACTGAAAGAAGCTGTAGTGATGTAGCCCCAGGCTCAATACAAAGAAACAACAGGGCAGTTAGGTAGTGCAGTGGAAAGAGAGCTGGGCTTAGAGTCAGGGGAACCTGAGTTCAAATCTGGCCTCAGATATTTGCTAGTTTATGAGTCAAGTCACTTAACTGTTTGACTCAGTTTCCTCATCTGTAAAATAAGCTGGAGAAGGAAATAGCAAACTTTTTCAGTATCTTTGCCAAGAAAATTCCCAATGGGGTCACAAAAAGTCAGACACAACTGAAATGACTGAACAAAAGAAAGAAAAGAAACATTTCCTACCAGTTCAAACTAATACGAAGCAGAAAGACAACATGTTTTTGATGTGATAGATAGCTGACTTAAAAGTCAGGAAGACTCAGATTTGGATCCAAATCCTCCTTTGGGACTGACTGTAGGATCTTGAACAGGTTACTTAACCCTCTGAGGAGCAAGGCACCTCTCTAAGACTATAAAATGCAGAGAAGGTACTGACCAGCATTATTAGAGGATGTTTCCTCACCTGGGAGTTCTCTATAGCAAGAGCTATACTCAGGGGCTAGCTCTCAGTTGAGGTCTTCTATGATGACTACTTGTTAGGAAAACTACAAAGGGGACAGATTCATGGATTACCTCCTAGGTCCCTTCTGAGCCTAAGATTCTATTTCTGCAGTGGGAAATCTGAGAGGGAAGAGAAAACGTTTAGCTAAAACACATTCCCTGCCCTTTTACAGTTCACAGTCAGACAGTTAAGGTATGTCAAACTGAAGTGAATCAGGGCAATAGGGTGACCTAGCAGAGAGAGAACCCTGAGGTCAGAAGGCAGGAGACCTAAGACCTAAGTCTGTTTCTCTTGTTGATTTGACAGGGGATGTGTGTGTGTGTGTGCATGCCTGTCTATCTGTCCATCTCTCTCTTTAGGCATATTACCTCTCAATGTCCTCTGTCAATGGAGATAATCTCAAAGGTCTCTTTCAGCTTTGACTGTGTGTTCTACATCCTCAGGTTCCTTTAAGCCCCGCCATTCAAAGCTCCTGTGATTTTATTAGCCACATGGCTCCTCTTAGACAATCGTGGCCCCAGCTCATCCAGGAAGCCCTGACTTCCAAGACTCCCCACCAAGAGGAGGAAGAAACAGGCTGGCCAGGCTGGCCCCTGCTGAGTCATCAAAGGCAGAAGAATCTAAGGACCCTGGGGTTCTGGTCCTCTCCCTACCCCACCAAAGAGAAAGAACAGATCCACAGGAAGCAGGGCTTCTCCCAGACCCCTTGGGAAAGGGAGAATAGAGGAGAAATGGAAGGAAAAACTACCTCACTGTATACAGGGAGTGGGCAGAGAAAGGGGTGCTCATTGCATTTATTATTGAAATTTGCACAAGCACCTAAGCATCATTAGATTTAGAGCTGTAAGGACCCAAGTGGTCATCCAGTCAAGTCATTTTACAGGTAGGAAAACTGAGTCCCTGTGAGAAGCAGTGACTTGCCCAAGGCTACATTAGAAGTAGACTAGTCAGGACATCTAACCTCAAATCTGGTACCTGGGAAGTGTCCTAGCTTAAGCACCATCTCCCCTAGGAAGTCTTCCCAGATTAACAGCAGCTCACCCTGATCATTCTTCTCCTCGAAGAATGAAAAACAAAAACTTGACCAAGGCTGAAAGTCAGGAGACCCCGCTTAAGGTCACTGAATCACTGTGTAGCCCCTCCTGAATAGCAGCTCCTTCATGTAGTTTGGTGTTCAAGGCTGGGAGAGGGCACTCCCCTAGGTGAAGCCTATGCTTCAGCTCAACTGGAAGATTCCCTGTCCTTGAACCTCCCACCCTCTCTTACACCTCTGCATCCTTTCTTACTCAAGCTGTTCCCTTTACCTGGCACATTCTCCCACCTACTCTTCCCCTACTGAATTCCTTCTCCACCTTTAAAGCTCCCCCAACTGCTGCATTCTCCAGGAAATCTTCCTTGACCCTCCTGTTCAGTAACAATCTTCTCCCTCACAGGCCTCACAGAGCACCAAGCATACACCCATGCATGCAGGCAGGCACACACACACACACACACACACACACACACACATACACACACACACACACATGCCCCAACCCATCCCCATTTATTTATTTATCAGGATATTTCAGCCATACCCATACTAATCTGTAAACTGCAGCTAAGCTATATATCTCCCTTCCCAATCTCTATGTCCAGAACCAAGCTATGCACTCAGTAGGCACTTAGTACTGGATCTATTTTTAGCTACATTGAATTCTGTAGAGAAGGAACCATGGGTGTATAAGTGAGGACCCAAACAGCTTTAAGCCTATTTCTCCACCCTCTAATCCATCTCCTTTGGCTAGAAACAGTCAGGGCCATGGCACACGGAGAAAGAAGAAACCCAGACAACTGGCATTACCTATCCACATGGTCACAGAAAAGAATGTGGCCACATGCAAACATGTCCACTTATACATGGATAATTCATTACTCCTTCACAAAGAACTACCCTCACACAGCTGTGCTTCATCATAACCACTGAATGCATATGTGCACGTGCATGCATGCACACACACACACAGTAACTCAAAGGCCCTACCCAGTGCACTGTTCCTACAGCCAATCTTGGATCAGATGGAAAGTCCTTCCTAGTGCCTAACGATGCAGCTTCAGCCCATTTCTTTCCTTCCTGTTGTTGATGAGTTCCTCCAAGAACTTCCACTTTAAAGAAGGACCCAGAGCAGCCGGACTGCATGATCATTCCTCAGTTATCTAAAAGAAGACCTGCAGCCCTGAGACTTGCTTCTGACACTGGTGAGTCTCATCTAGTCATGCTTCAGTCTCCAGACTACGTCATCACATGCCTGCACCTCTCCCCCATCCCCTTCTTTCAGCTCCCTTTTCTGTATTATTTTCCTCTGCTAGATTATAAACTCCTTGAGGTCAGGGAACACCTTTTTTTTTGCTTAAATGTGTATGTCCAGCGCTTAGCACAGTGTGTAGCACATCATAAGTGCTAAATAAAAGATTCTTGACTTCTGTCCTTAGCAGAGAAGAACTTTAGGTTGCTCCAAGTTCTGAAGTTGCCTCTAACCTCTTAGCTATTGTTTCAGCCTCACCCCTGCTTTTATGGGACAAGTTCTAACATGTCCCACATCATAAGGCAAAGGTCCTTGTGATGATGACCTCCAGAAATCATTTTCTACTCACTGAGGTAGTTTATCCACTCAGTTTTGGAGCTCCTGCCCTAAAGGTGAGCTGGCTTGATTAATGAGTACAAACTCACCTAGCCTGTTATGCCTGCATTGCCCCACACCGGACCACGCTTCACATCCCCCTGGGCCATCTTGACCATTTGCCATTCACCATCTATGTCATCTTCCTCCCCCATCCCTTCTCCACTTTCTCCCTCTTTCTTTGGGAACAGTAACCAAATCAACACTCTCATTGCTTCTCAAAAGGGCACGCCGATTGACTGTCTCAGGGCTCTCACTATCCCTGTGATTCTCTTCCTGGCTCACCCTATATACGTTATCCCTCTCCTGGTAGAACGTAAGGTCTTTGGCAAAGATTGCCAAACATTTGTATTTACATTCCTAGAACACAGAACAGTCTCTAGTACATAGTAAGTGCTTAATATTTTTTATTCATGATTATGCTTACTAATAACTACCATTTTGTCATGTTTTAAGGTTTACAAAATGTTTTCTTCCCAACAAGTACAAGTATTAACTCCATTTTACATGTGAGGAAACTAAGGCTTGGAGAGTTAGCCATGATTGCAATGTCAGAACTGGGACTAGAACCCAGGCGCAGCCCTCTTTACCACACTCTGACTCACTTTTAAGGAGAGGCTTTTTACAAAATTTTAAGTTCACGAGATCGACAAATCAAAGCATAGACAGACAACAGAACCATAATGGTAATCCATATTTCTTTAATGCTTTTAAGGTTTGCAAAGAATTTTCCTAACAATCCTGGAAGCAAGATATCCATATCATTGTTAATAACCTCATTTTATAAATAAGGAAATGGAGCTTTTGAGAGATGGAGCTCTCAGCTATTAAGTTTCTATAGTGGGATTCTAACCTGGATACTCTAAGCCCAGCTCTCCACATAGACTCTACCATCTTGTCTCTGAGTCAGAGGATTCAGACTTTAAAGAATATTCCCATTAAAAGAACAGTTGTGTGTGGCTATGTGGAAGTACACATGGCGATTGCAACGAGAGATGCTTTTTAATAATATTTTGTGTACTTGCACATGTTTTAAATGCCAGAAATCTCATTCTTCATAGCCCATGGAGATAGATTTTGTAATGTCAAGTCATGTGGGCTACAGAAAAGACTCCAAGCCTCCAGTGGACAATAAGCCACAGGGAGTATAATTTAAATTGCATAAGGTAAATACAGGCTTTGGCCAAGCTCTTTAAATGTCAGCACTTACTGGTGACCCATGGAAGGGACAAGGAAGGGAATAAACATTTTTATAGGATCTGCCATGCACCAAGAACTACACCAAACATTTTACAAATATTATTTCATTTTCTCCTGACAATGACCCTGCAAGATAGGTGGTATTATTATCCCCATTTTGCAGTAGAGGAAACTGAAGCAAATGGAAGTTAAGTGACCTGCCCAAGGTCATATAATTAGCGTCTGAGGTTGAAATTAGATTCAGGTCTTCCTGACTCCTATCCATCATGCCTCCCAAAAGCCTGTGATACAACGGCCCAGTTTTATTTGGTCTGTAACTCCACAGATCTAAGAAAGTAGTAGAGAGTTAACTTTCAGAAATTGTAATTATGAAGTCAGGGCATTTTTCCCAGGGATGGAAGAAATTACTATGGGGAAGAGATAAGAAGAAATAAGTATAAGCTGAAAAGTCATCTTGTAGTCTTTGAGCCATTCTACCACATGGGCCCCCGAAGCCTGTCTTCACCAAAAGTTTTCAATTCAGTCTATTAATGGATCCTAATCTGTGGAAAGGTATCTCTATCATTACAATGGACATTAAATATTGAAATCCTGTAAGAGTTGAAATACTGTAGGAGTCACCAGTTACCCAAGTCAGAAGCCCCTGAATCACCTTTGATTTCTTAGATCATAAAACCTCAGTGTTAGAAAGGACCCAAGAATACAGGACATCAGAGCCAAGAGGAACCTTAGAATTACAGAATTGGAGCTATGGAAGGAATCTTAGCCATCTAGACCAACCCAAATACAAAAAGAATCTCCACAATACTGGGGGCAAGTGGTTGTCTTGTGCCTGAAGACCTCGTTGAAGGGGGACCTATCACTTCTCCATTTTGCCTTTGGACAGCTTTGTTGGAAAGTTTTTCCTTGCTCCAAGGCTAAATTTGACTACTTGTAACTTTTACCCATGGCTCCTAATTCTGCTGTCTAGGGCCAAAATGAACAGATCCAATCCCTTTTTCACATGACAGTGGAAGACAGCTAGCCCCCTCCCATCCCACTAGTTCCTTCAAAGCATCCATAGGACATAGAAAGTCAGAGCTAGAAGAGACTCTTTCACTTCTAATATTCCATGCTTTCTAATTACAAAAGAAAACCAGAAGAACAACCTTGAACAAATCACTTAACCTCCATCAGTTTCAGTTCCTTCAACTGTAAAATGAAAGGGTTAGGACTTATAAGGTCCCTTCTTCCTCTAGATCTGACACAATGAAATGCTATGAACTCTCTTGCACACAGGGCTAAGGCAACTTCCAAAAGCCAAACTTTAGGCTATCCCACACACACACACTTAGGAATCTGCAATTGCTTTTCATAGATTCTGGGAGAAAGTCTAGATGTCTTAGCCTGGCATTTAAGACTCCCCTCACCCAACTCCTGAACCTGACCTTTTGGGATCATTTTACCTCCATCAGGATGTCCATAATCCTGCCTCCCCTTCCCAGTTCTGTTTCCTCCCTCTGAAAAGCCACAGTCCTGAGAGTCTGTACATTTAGGATATAGCCATACTGCATGACAGCCTCACCTTGCTGTCAAGAGAGCTCTCTGACAGCAGTGCATGGGACTGCTCTTCCTCTAGATCCCTCAGACTGTGAGATCCCTGAGGACTGGGTCCAGGCCTCCTCCTCTTCTTGTCTCCCCAACATTTAGCCTAGCAGGATAGAAAGCCATCTCCATATGGAGGATTGGGACAAATTATACGACTTGATTTACAGAAATTTGCTCTGTATAAAACCATTCAGGAATTCAGGAATGAGGGACACTGATATTTGTCCCCAGAACGACTCTAGGGCAGGATGTGAAAAATTCATCTTGTCCATCCTCTGTCTCTACTCCTGATCCTAACTATAACAGGTATTTGCAGTGTCTTAAATTTTTCCAAGTTATACATTTCATCTGAGCCTCAGAAAAGCTCTGTGAAGTCAAAGCTACTGGAATTATACCCATTTCACAGATGGGAAACTAGGGTTCATAGGAGTTAAATGACTCAGTCAGTCACATGGCTATTCAATATCAGAGGCAGGACCCGAACCCAGGTCTTCCTGACTCCAAGTTCAGTTCTTTATCCGCTATGACAGAGGTGGTGTATCCCCACCATGTGGGTATCTTCAGAGAAAGTATCTCCATCTTCTCTCACCAGTCTGGTTCCAATGTCTCATCATTTGGAAAATTCTCCCAGAAGTCTAATGTAGTAGAAAGAGCCCTAAACTGGGTGGGAGTCAAGAGTCTTCCAGTCATATGTTATGTGACCTTGGGTAAGTCCCTTCCCCTTTCTAGCCTCTGATTTCCATCTCTGTAACAGGCCTGGGCTAGATGACTAATGTCCCTTATGCCCTTAATACAAGGGGTTAATGAGTCTAGAGGTCTGACTTCAGTACCTCTCATTGCTACCTGAATTTTTTCTGGTATGCATCAAAGGGCAGTGAGGTGGAAGGAGTCAAGGAGGGTGCCAGGGGTGAGGCAGGGTGACCCAGGGACCTCAGGAAGTTGGTCACATCATCAGGGACATAGCCTCTCCCTGTGCCAGCCAGAGCCCTGGGCTTTGTAACAATGGAGGATGATGAATGTGTGAAAACATCCCTGATGCTAAATATACTGCTGTCCCTGAGGATGGGGGGGTGCCACAGCTGACTTGGGAGCAAGACTCCCCACACCCCCACACCCCAGAGGCTGTGTTTCATGATGGGTAAAGCTCTCAGAAGAACTCAGCTGCTACAGCTGTCCCTATGGGGGGTGGAGGCGCAAAGGGAGTCCACATTCCAGACCCAAAGGCCAGAGCCCAAGGCAGAGCTGATTTGCATCTGTTTTCCATACATCTGCATGTGTTTTCTTGAACCAGGCATGGGAGTCTGCATCCACTTACCCTCCACATCTCCTCCATGCATGCAATCAGCAGATATTACCACATTGCCTTTCTCCCCTGACCCTGCCACTATGTTCTCCACCAGGCTCCATTTCCTAAATCCCACCCCTCACTCTACTTCAATTATGTGCCCTGATGAGACAAGGGTAAAAGAGGAAAGAGACAAGCCTTTCATGAGGAGCTCTCCATCTAATTTAGGAGAGCTGAGACAGAAAGAGAAATATCTGACAGACAGTATAGTGGAGTGGACAGAGCATTAGAGTACAAACCAAAAGATGAGGTCCTTAGAAACCATTAAATCTGACCCCAAAGAGGAATATGAGGCCCAGAGAAGAAACAGAACATCTCAAAGTCACTCTAAGGACCAGATTCGTAGACTCACATAAGTCCTTAAAGACCATCATCTCTAACCCTGTTCATTTTTCAGGGAAAGAAACTCAGTGTCTGAAGAGGAGAAAGGATTTGCCCAGAGCCATACAGGCAGAACTGAGGCTTTAAGTTGGGTGTCCGGGCTCCCAGATCAAGGTTTTCTCCCACATATTACAAATTGAGAAGCCATTGGAGGCAGGCCTTGAAAGGGAAGACACCCATCCCCCAAGGATAATTGAGAGATAGCAGCCAAGGACAGCTCTCTTGGTCAAGATTCCCATGTCCAAGCATCCAGGATGGTTCCTATGCATTCCAGGTACTATTGTGGGCATAGGGAGAATTCACAGCTTCCTCCTGCCCTTACAACAGACCAGAACGGCTCCCCCATTCCTTCCTCCCCTCTTTATACTCCTTGTAAAGTCTAATGGGATGAAAAGACATAGAAACAGGACAGCAGGCAGGAACAAGGGGAAGAGAGAGTTTAACAGAGACAGAAGAAGACCCAGATAGCACAGGACAATCCATTCCATATGGATCTGGACTCAGAAGGGTGGACTACATGGCTTTGGGCAAATCATTTAACTCCTCTGGTCTGCACTTTCTTCCTCTAGAAAATGAGGGTGCTGGAGTAGGCCCCTCCTCTTTCTAAATTCTATTATCCTAGGAAGACAGAGAGAAAAAACGATTGAGACAGAAGACATCAGACAGAGAGATATGAAGAAGGACAAATACATTTAAAAAAAAATAAAAAAACCAAAAACAGAGCTGGCCAGCTAGGGAAATGCTTCAAGACAGGGAAAGGGAATGATGTAAAAAGAAGACAGACTGAAGCCCATTCAAGAGAAGTAAAAAAATTTCACCTCTCATATTATGTACTTTCTCCTTCCCCCATGAGTCCTTCTAAGGCATCTTACTCCTTCTATGTGGAGTCCCTGGGAGGTAAGGGGACCACCCAGGGAATAAGAAGGGCCCTGCCTGACCCATCAACACATTGCCTTAAGCCCAGAAAGGACTAAGAACTCCTGATGTCTGTCCTCATGCCCTCTTTGCGCTTCCTATGGGAGGACCAGTGAAAAGTTTGGCTAGGGAAGAAAAGCTAACCTCAGCTGAAAGCAGTGAGCCTTGCCTGCCTGGGGCCTTTCCCAGACTAAATGAGGCCACCAGTGCTTATCAACAGGAGAGAAGACAAAGAGACAGAAAAAAACTAAAAGAGAGAAACAAAGAAAGATAGAAAGAAACAGACATAGATGGAAAGAAAGAAACAGAGACAACAACAGACGGAGAGTCAGAGGAGGATGGAGAAATAGAGAGATGGGTACACGGACACAAATATAGCTGGACTTTGCAGCTTCCCCTGCTCTCTCTCCCCTCTCCCCACCAAAACTTGTCTTCAACCCGTTCTCCACACACTCAGATTCCCTGGCTGCGGGCAGGAACCATGCCTCTCTTCTTCTGGACCTTGGGTCCTCGTCTCCTTTCTCCCAATCTTTTTCCACTGGGGGTTCAGCTGATAGGGGTGCGGTGCAGGGAAACTCAGAAGAAAAGCCAAGAAACCAGTCTCATCCTCTGAGGACTGAGATAGTATCAGTGCAGGTGCTTAGTAAATGGTTCTTCCTTTTCCCTGTAATGGCATTTAAGCTGCTCAGTGCCTGAGGCATCAGCGCTGACCAGCTCAAGACTGGGCCTGGCCCTGGGTGAGAGAGGACACAGTGACCTGGCTTCAATGGGCAGATGCTCCTAGGCTCCTCAATTTCAGAAGGCAAACTCAGCACGCTCACATCTGAATTCATCAGCTTCTCCCTCCCCCTTTTGTTGGTCAGTGGTGACCTACTCTTCATGACCCCATTTGGGATTTTCTTGCAAAGATGCTGGAGTGGTTTGTCATTTCCTTCTCCAGATTATTTTACAGATGAGGAAAGTAAGGCAAAGAAGGTTAAGTAACCTGCCCAGGTAAGTGCCTGAGGTCAGATTTGAACTTGGGAAGATGACTCCAGGCTCAGTACTCTATCTATGGAGTCACCTAGTGGCCTCTACAGACTTGGATGGGGGTATGAGGAAGGATAGAAGTATCTTTATTTCAATATAATTGGTTTCTTTTGTATTCTTATGTATTTTATTTTATTCATCTGAAAACAGGATTCTGAGAAGGGTCCATAGGATTTCCCAGCCTGTCAAAGGGGCACAAAAAAAAATGCCCACCCCAATGTACAATTAAAAAAAATATATGAATTCTTCCACCTGGCACTCTATGCCCTCCCCAGTATAACTCCAACCTACCTTTCCCACTGTATTTCACTATACTCATTTCTGTGCCTGTTATGTTGCAGCCATGCTTTATTACCTGCCTAGTCAACTCAGGTTGCCCCTCACCAGGGATGCATTTCCATCTCTTTTTTTTTCATCTTTTTTTTTCTTTTTCTGCTCATTAAATACTTTTCTTCCTTCCAGGCCTCCCTCAGTAGGCTTCTTCTCTGAAACCAAGAACAAATTATAGGTGAGGACATGTCCAAGTCTAAATCTATTCTAGACATGCACGCACATTTATGGCATGATAAATCGGATCACAGATTCAGAACTGAACAGGACCTCTGAGGCCATCCAGTCCAATGCCCTCATTTTACAGATGAGGAAACTGAGGTCCAGAAATATTAAATGACTTAGCCAAAGTGATACAAATTATTAAGGGTCAGGATGAGTCAGGATTTGAACCCTCTAAATCCAATGCTTTTTTTTTTTTTTAACCAGTGATTGTGTCCATGCTGTAATCTCTTATTAAACTATAAACTCCAGGAAGGCAGAGACCCTTCCCTCTGGGCTCTTACTTTGAACTAGGCTGGGAAGAGAACAGATAGGTGCTTGAGTACATCAAACAGTTGCCTGAGGGCAAATGGGAGATCCAGATGAGGAGCTATAGGAAATAATCTGAATTAAAACCTCTCCTCTGATGCTGACGTCCTCCTGCGGCCCTCCAAGACAAACTTGAAGAGATTCCGCCCCACCTTGGGTCCATTGTTACAGTCAGGAAGTGCTTCCTGGTGCACAGCTACAAAAAAAATTGGGAGAGCTCCCCTGGGATACCCGGTTCCAAATTCTAGTTCTGCTGTTTACTGGCCATATGACCTTAAGCAAGTAATTTCATTTCCCAGAACCTCAGTTTTCTCACATCTCGGATTCATGTAATGCTGTGTAAAACTTTGAAAGATTTAAGAACTCAGCTCAGAACAAAGACCAGCCAGGATGTTTCCAGTGAACCAACAATGAAGCTAAATAAGTGCTAAATATGCAGGAGACACACAGTTTTGGATAAGGCTAATGGGGGGATTTGATTTACTCAACTATCCATATTTGTTGAAAGGGTTGTGGGTTTTTTTCCTTTTTGATGGGGAGGAGAAAAAATAAATGGGGGAAGAGGGAGAAAAATAAATGCTTATAACTTGAAAAAAATAAAATTTAACTTAAAAAGTTATCTCTGTGTAGATCACCCCCTATTAAACTGTAAAAGCAGGTAGGATGATGCCTCATGAGGGAGGATGCTGAACTTGAGGCCAAGACAACTTGAATGTGAATCCTGCCTTAGATACTCATGGTATGACCCAGGGCAAGCCTCAACCTTTCTCAGGAGGTTAAAAAAAATCTACCTTGATTAATGACCTAATCCTCAGTGTATTTTCTTTTTTAAATATATTTTTCTTTATTTTGTTAAATATTTCCCAATTACATGTAAAAAAGTTAACATTTATTGTTTTAAAATTTGAGTTCCAAATTGTCTCCTGCCTTCTGCCCTCCCTCACTCCTTGAGAGGATAAGCAATATATCAATTATACATGTGAAGTTATGCAAAACATATTTCCACATTAGCCATGTTGCAAAGGAAAACAACAAAAAAGCAAGAAAAATAAAGTATAAAAAGCATGCTTCAATCTGCATTCAGGGTTTATCAGTTCTCTTTCTGGAGGTGGATAGCATTTTTCATCATGGGTCCTCTGGCATTGCCTCGCTCCCCATATTTTCAAAAGCAATCCTTTGTGCAAAGAACATAGCATAGAGAGAGTGCTGGAAGGGATGTCCAAGGCCATCTATCTAGCACAAGCCACTCACTTTACAAACGGAGGCTGAGGGAGGTCACATGATTTGTGCCAAGTCCCACAGGTAAGCAGCATCAGAAGTGGAATCAGAACTGAGATGCTCAGACTCAAGTCAGTGCTGCGCAGCGTATGCACCAGGCTGCCTTCCCTCCTGGCGTCACCGTGGGGATCAAAGGAGATCATGCCCATTGCTTGGAAAATGTTCAGGAGAGAGTGCAGGGCACAGTGAAAACTGTTAGATTTGGAATCAGACCACACAGGTTCAAGCCCTGGCACTACTAATCACTACCTATGGAACCATAAGCAAGTCAGTTCAATTCCTGAGCCTCAGTTTCTAGAGATCTAGACTAGATGACCTTTGGAGTCCCTTCCAGTTCTGCATCCATGGTCCAAGAGTAGGAACTGTTTTATTCGTTGTCTCTGTATGCACAGTGCCTGGCACTAAGTAGACACAGGGAATTCTTGCTGATTGATTTGCCATTTAAAAGTCAATTCTATTTAATTTTTCTATCTTTACCGTCCTCAACACCAAGCACAGTATTGTGTACACAGCTGATGCCTAATGTTTGTTGAATGAAGGTGATTAATTAATAATCCCTCCCAAGCTCCTTTCTTTTTTGGGAGGGGAGGGATGTAAAGGAAAGGAAACAAATGAAACATCAGCCTCCTCAGTTGTGGCCAGAAGGAGACCCATAACTACCCTTGCCACATTAGGTTACATTCCCAACTAGCTGTTGGCTAGTCATGTCTGATGCTTCATGACCCTATTTGGGGTTCTCTTGGCAAAGATAATGCAGTGGTTTTCCATTTCCATCTCCAGCTCATTTTACAGACGAGCAATCTGAGGCAAAATGGATTAAGTGACTTGTTCAGGGTCACACAGCTAGTAAGAGTCTGAGGCTGGATTTGATCACAGGTCTCCCTGACTCCAGGCCTGGTGCTCTATCCACTGTACCACCTAGCAACCCAGCTGTCCTGAAGTTTGGCTCCCTACTTCCCCTTTCTATATTCTTTCTTTTCCTTCAGTTTAGGATTATAGAATTTAGAGCTGAAAGGAATCTTAGTGATTGTCTAGTTCGACCTCCTTTTACAGTTGAGGAAACTGAGGCTCAGTGAAGATGAGTGGCTTCTGGGAGCACAGAAATGGTAAGGGGCAGAGCTGAGTGTGATGTCTTAGACTACCACTGGAGACCCTGAGACTACTCTCTTGATCATTGAGAAACAGCAGGGACTGCTGGATAAAGCAATTGCCTTGGACTCAAGGAGGCCTGGATTCGAATCCCAGTTCAGACATTTACTAGCCGGGTAACCGTGAGCAAATCACTTAATCTCTGTGTCTCATTTCCCTCATATAGAGGGAAACTCTATAAAATGAAGGGTTTAGACTCAATGACTTCTAAGTTCCCTTCCACCTCTCCAATCTGATGATATCTCTCTAATGATTCCAGAAGCATGGGACAGAGGAAAGAGGAAAAGGGTCTCAGTTCAAAGCCTGGGTCTTCTCCTCTTCACGGTCCCCAATTGCCTATGTTGATATTGTGCTTACAAGGGCTGTCCTTTGTAGTAGAAAAACAACCAAGGGATGGGAATTAGATTAATTATGTGCTTAGAAATCCCCAAAGTGAGCCCTACCTCACTCCCTGCCTTCAATCTGGGTGGAGGATCCTAAGGTAAGGATTGTCCTGGGAAACAATGGTTTCTCTAAAAATCTAAGCTTCAAGAGCTACCTGTGGACCAAGCCCTCCAGACATCAATAAGGATGAAAAAGTATACAAAGCCCTGGGAGGCTTGTGAAAGAGAGGGGAGCGAACAGGAGGAAAAAGAGGTCTGGTCCTTAGCGGGTTCCCAGGCTGAGAAACCAAGGGCTGAGAAGACCCAGACTTGTGAAGAACTCATACTGACAGATGAGTGGGCCTCAAGAAAAGAGGAAATTTAGGATCATAGGATTTAGGGTTGAAAGGACCTTTGGAAATCATCTAATCTGGATCCTTTATTTTTTTCTATTTCTTTTCCATTTTTTATTAAACTTTCTTTTTTATTACAAACTTAATCATCAACAAACACAAACATCTCAAAAAACAGAAAAAGACCAAGAAGTTTATAAAAGAAACTATGAATTTTTTACATACAATTTGCTTTTAAGAAATATATATACACATACACACACACACATATAATATTGTATTGGTATTATGCATGTATATATGATATTAACAGGGTAATAATATATTTGTCTCCTACTCTTTTGTTTTTTTTTGTGTATTTTGTAAATGCTTTACTGATGTACCATAAAAGGGAAACTGAGGCGCAGAGGGACATAACTAAGATCACAGAGCAAGTCAGCCAGAGCCTGAAATGGAAGACAGGTCTCCTGGCTGTCTCCTCTAAAGGAACTGAGAAGTTCAACCTTGGGCAGGGAGGTCAGGGCAGGCTTCCTGGAGGAAGTAGGGCTTAAGGCAGGGCCTGAAAATACATGAGTTGGAGAGGCAAAAAGCAAAGGAGGGAGGGAAAAGCAGAAACAAGAACCTGAAGTCACATCGAGGTAGTGGGGACACCCAGATGAAACCCAGTAACTGACTGAAGTAAAGGGGGAGAGTGGGGGTTGAGGGGGAAAGTCCCCAGGCCATCAATGAGGGGAGGGATTTAGCTGAGATCTCCTTGTCCCTTCTTTCCTCCTATCCCTGCCCCCCCCCCCAGCCTGGCCACAGCCCAGCCAAGCCATCAGCAGGCCCACAGGGACTCAGACAGGGAGTGGGAAGGAAGGAAGAGGGGCAGAGAGGGGCTAGCAGAGGGGTGGGGAGGGGAAGGATGTAGGAGGAGGGGGGTGTGTAACCTTTGTGGTGCCGGTACAGGAGAGGGAAGCCGATATTATTGTGACACTCCCTGCTGCACCCCCATCCCACCCCCATCCTAGGGAGATGCCTTAATGCCTTTCTGCAAGGGGCCCAGCCCTGGACTCAGAGAAGGAAGGGTGTGAAAGAGGGGAGACATTACCCTTATACCAAAGGAGTGAAGGGCTCCAAGGAGGGGAGCTCACTACCTACTCTCAGAAAACATTAGCTTTTGTCTACAGGAAGTGCCCCAGCCTGAGTGGGGAAACAAGTCAGCCCTTTGCCTTATCCTGAACATCTCTCTGGCCCTGAACACCAACTGTGTCCCCCACTCCAAGACACCTCCATAGTCAGCTGCTTCTCCAACTGACTCCCCTTTCAGTGGGAAACCTGCCTGCTGTCCCTGTCCTCTTGGCATATGGACCTGGGCTTCTTCTCTGACTTCTCTCTTCTGCCCCACATCTAATTAACCCCCAGTTCTGTTCCTTATCCCTACCCAAGGTCGCTATATTCACTTTCTACCTCTCTCCATTTGCAAGGTCCAGGATGGAAACCCTCATTCTCCTGCCCGGATCACTACAACAAACGTTGCCTACCAGCCTCTCTGCCTTCAGTCTCTCCCCCCATTCCTCCTTGCTTCAGCCCAGCCTGGAACATGTCCCTCAGCAACTTTCTATGGCTCCCTATACCCCCAAGGATTTCAGATTTCATTCAAGGCTCTCCATGGTCTGCTCCTAGCTTACCTCTCAAGTCAAATCTCACTGCTCCAGCCCGCAGCCCCCTGCCCTTCACACTCCTATTGTGCAGTCATTTCATCACTACTTCGCTCACACTGCCCCCTTTTCCTGGAATGCTCTTCCTGATCCACCCTCTATCCTATCTTCCCAAAGTTTTTCCTGCTCAAAAGGGGCCACTGATTCCATGCCCCCTCCCATCAATGGGGAACTTCCATTTCCTTGAAGATATTTTTATCTTAACTCTAAAGCTTCTCTTAAATAATTTTATGCACACACACCTGTCCTCTTTCAATATGCCTTTAAGGGATGTTACCCAGTTACCCAGAAAATGGGTAACATAACAAAATTAGGTGGAGGATGGGAGGTGGAGAGAACATATATAATCATTAATTTAAAAAACCCATAGACCTAGAAGGGACCTTAGAACACAGACTGTTACATCAGGGAAGGAATCATAGGTAGACAAGTGGTACATTAGATAAAGCACTGAACCTAGAGACAGGAAGATCTGAGTCCAAATCCAACCTCAGACACTATCTGTATGATCCTGAGCAGATCATTTAATCTCAGTCTACCTCAGTCTCCTCACTGTAAAATGGGGATTATAACAGCACCTACCTACTAGGGTGATTGTGAGGACAAAGTACGGTATGTGTAAGGCTTTGCAAACCTTAAAGCCCTGTATAAATGCTGGCTATTATTATCATTAATCAAATAATAGCATATCAAAGTTGAGAGAGCCATGGAGATCATGGAGTCCAGTTCCCTCATGAAAAAAACATGAAAAAGCCAAGAGAGGAAAAATGGCTTGGCTAAAGTCATGGTGAGTGAGAGGCAGGACCAAGCCTAAAATATCAGGCTTCCTGAGTCCAAGTCCAGAGACTTTACCTCTTCACCATGATCCAGGGAGAGGATAAGCAGGCCCTCATGGTCAAACTATTCCTTACATCCCCACCCCACCCCCACACCCTCCCAAGTCTCCATTAGAGTCTGTCGGGCCTTGGTTAAGCACTTTCCTCTGTCCACCACATTCTGAAAGGTCCATAGCACTTAGAATTGGAATAGACTTTACAGGTCATCTAATCCACTCACCTCATTTTGCAGATAAGGAAACTGAGCCCCAGAGAATTAAAGTAGCTCAAAAGGGCACAAAATGTAATACTAGAATTCAAAATCCATGATCCTTTTCCAGTACATTTCCTAGTATGCCCACACTGAGTGTGTCTATTGTGGGGAGATGGGTGCATGGCTACCAAAGAATGGAAGGCATCCAGAAAGGCAAGATACCAGGGGTAGGAAACCTGAGGCCTTCAGGCCACATGTGACCCACTAAATCCTCAAGTGTGGCCCTTTGACTGAATCCAAACTTCACAGAATATAATCCCCTTAATAAAAGGATCTGTTCTGCAAAAACTTGGACTCAGTCAAAAGGCCACACCCAAAGAAGGCCCCATGTGACCTGGAGGGCCACCCACTCCCCCATACGGACAGAAAAAGGATCTGGGAGCCCCAGTGGACTTAAAAGTTTTGCCCGAAATCAACTAAAGGGACATCATACCTCTGAGAAACAAAACACTTCAAATATAAAGATATGCATTCATACACACGGACATATACAGCCCCAGGCACGCACACACATACGTACACATTTATTCAGACAAATTCACTTGTCTGTGATCAAATGAGTTAATATGTGAAGTGCTTTGCAAACCCTAAAACACTGTAAAAATGCTAGCAATAGAAATGCTAGCTATGTCTACATAAAAACCTCTAATTCACACACAGATACAGGCATAGTCATACAAAGAAGTTATCCAGTCTGTTAAGACCCAGAAAGGGCATTGCTGGAGAGTTCCTAATTTATGGAGAGACATCTCTTCTACCCATATAATGCTCCACTCCCCTCCCCCCTTCCATTATCTATAGATTTACTCATCTTACTTGGGTTGATAATGTGTGTGTATATATATAAAATATGCGCACATTCATATGTGTGTATTTTTTGTACCATTAAGTACGTATAAGGATATCTGATCTAACTATCTCTGACTTGCTATATGACCTTAGACGATCCCTTCCTCTGGCCTGCCCTCAGTTTCACCATCTGTAAAATTGAGAACACTGAATTAGGTGATCTCTAAGGTCTGACTTGGTTCTAACAGCATACATTCTAGGATGTCTCTCTCACTCATATAGTGGGTGTGGGGAATGGGAGCTGGAGATGTACTTGTGGAAGGGAAGGTCCTCCATCAGTCAGGAGATCTCCAGTAAGCTAACAAAGCGAAGGAACAATCATTCACTCCGTGTGCAGGACTGCATATGTCTATGAACTATGGGTGTGCATAGACATGTGAATTTCTTGTATGTACCTATTGTGTGTACATGTCTCTGTCTACATAGATACATTCATACACACAGAGACACGCATGAAATCCTATGGAAATAACTTCCCCTCCCAAATTCATACACAGACCTAAACAACATAGATGCACAGGTCCATACACACAATCATGCAGGAGTACATTCCTTTCCCGGAGGGGTCAGCGCACACATAGAGACACACACCATCTACAAACACTCAGTCGCATGCGGACGAACTGTCACACATCCAGACATCCAAAATCACAAAACCACGCATGCACAGCCTTGCACGCACACATACACACAAAGGAGCTCCGGGCACACACACCTACACACGGGAACAGTCTCCTAGCTCACACGTGGCCGCCCCCACCACCACAAGCTCCGATCTCAGCCACCCACCAGCCCCCTCGCAGGCACAGGCAGACTCTGCTGAGATCCCACCTGCGGGGCGCCGCCTTCCTCCCTCAATCCTTGCCTTCCCTCTCTAGCTCCTAGCCCCCCGCACGTGCCCGGCCCCCTCACACACGTGCGTGAGCACCCACGTGCACACACCGGGCTCTTCTCGCTCCCCACCCCCAGCCCCAGCCCCAGCCCCCTACTTGGCTCCATCAAGAATCCGCCAGGAAAGGCCGAGATACCCAGAGCGCCTGAAGGGACAGCCCTGATCACCTGCACCCCTTCCCTTCCCACACAGCCGCTGACCCAGGCCCCCCGCCCCCGGCCTGGTTACTCTGATCCCCCTCTTTCGAAACCCTACGCGTCCCCGCGAATGGTCCACAGGAAGGAGGATTCACAGTTATCCGTGGTTTGGGATTATCTGGCCCCAGGAGGAGGGGACAGAATCTTCGCACTGCCCTCCTCCCTCCCTTTCTCCAGGACTACCCAGGAAAGTTGGCCAAAGTGGCCACGGGCGCCCACGTCCCTCTCCCGCGCTGTCCCTCTGCACTCCGGCCCCGGGCCGCGCTGTCCCCCAGCCCACTAGGCTGCCCGCTGCCCCGTCCCTCCTCGGCTTCTCTGCCGACCCATTCTCCTTCCCGCTCAACCCGCACCCTATCCCCCAGGGCTGGGAGTCCCCCTGCCGACCCCCGCTGACACTCCTGGATCAGGAGCCCCCCCTAGTCTCTCTGGGCTCGGCCCCTGGCCCCTCCAACACCCTGGTTCAGCCCCCCGCCCCCTCGGCGGACCCCCCTACACCCACTCTGGACTCGGCTCGGACCCCGGACACTCGCAGGTCTGATCCCCCTACACGTACCACCTCCCGCACCCCGGATCCCCGGACCCTCCCCTCCCCCCCGCCCCCGGCCCGGCCCGACACTCGTGGCTCCCCGCACCGCTGCCCGCCCTGGCTACCCCGGTGCAGCCCCGGGCCGCGGACACTCACGGCTCGGGCTCTCCGGGCCGCGCCGGGCACTGCTGGCTCCGGCACAGGATGGAGTGGCCGCACGCCTGCCCCATCGCTCCTCATCCTCCGGCGCCCGGCCCGGCCCGGGCGGGGCCACTCAGCCCCAGGGGGGAGGGGCGGGGCCCGGAGGGGAAGGCAGGGGCGGGGCTGAAGAGGGGAGGGGAGGGGAGAGGAGGAGAGGGGAGGGGAGAGGAGAGGAGGGGAGGGGAGAGGAGGGGGGGGAGGGGAGGGGAGGAGGGGAGGGAGGGGAGAGGAGGGGAGGGAGAGGGGAGAGGAGGGGAGGAGAGGGGAGGGAAGGCTCCCGGAGAGAAGAGAGGAAGGGAAGGGAGAGGAGGGGGCTCCCCGAGCCCCTCCCTTCCCCAAGCGCGGGTCGCTCTGGCCCTCTTCTCCCGGCCTCTCCCGGACAGCGCTCGCTCGCTGGCTGCTCTGTGCTCCCTCGGCCTCCTTCCTCTGCTGCTTGCTCCGCTCTGCTCCCTGAGGGGAGTCGGCTTAGCGAGGAGACGGATGCCCGAACAGGGCTGATAATGCAGAGGGAGGAAAAAAGGGAGGGAGGAAAGACCGGGAGAGAGGGAGGACAGAGAGAGGAGACAGGATGGGGAGGAGAGAGGAGAAAGAGACAGAGACAGAGACAGAGAGAGAGCTGATATAGACACTTAGAAAACTCCCCCATGGTAGGGTCCTAGGGCTGCTTGGCGAACTGGGAAGATTGGGAGATTGGGAACTGGGGGAATGATGATGGTTGGAAACAAGGAGTCAGGGACTTTTCCTGGATCCCAAGAGAGAGCCAGCCTAAGAGGGCAAAACCACACACACACACACACACACACACACACACCACACACACCTCGCCATGTGGAGTCTACAGCAGCCCAGGCCTAGGAGGGGGGCTGGGCTCCTCTCAGGGAGCCTCACGAGGCGCAGGCATACAGAACAATAACTGTGGCACAAAAACACAGGCAGGGTAAGTCAGAGGTTGGCAGCCTTTCAGAAGTAGCCAAGCAAATTGGCTGACCTATGTTCTTCTGGTAGGGGGGAGGGTGAGGAATGACGCCAAGAGTAGAGAAGGATGCTGGGGAAGTGGTACATACAGGAAGGCTTCTCTCTGCTCCAAATGTGCTCCAAGGATCATCACTTTCCCATTCCAGTAGACTTTCATTCGGGTTCAGAGACTCCACTTTCAAAATGCAGATACCCTAAAGGCAGGTACTGCTTCAATTGGACAGGTCTGAGGGCTGTTTGGGACCCTTGGGAGGTGGGGCAAGTGCGAGGATTGGTGACTTGGATCAATGCCACTGAGGTGGCAGGGACACAAATTTAGGCCCAAAATAAGGAGAAATTTCCTTACAATCAAAGTTGTCCAAATGCAGAAGGGACCAAATCAAGAGTTGGGTGAGTTTTCTGGCACTGGAAATTTTTAAGTGAAAGCAGAATATCCACTTGTTGGGCATTGTAGTTAATAGGGATTTCTGCTCAGGAACAGGATGGAATAGCTAGTGGCTCAAAGGGTAGAGCCCTGGAACCAGGAAGACCTGAGTTCAAATCTGGCCTCAAACAAAACAAGTCACTTAACCTCTATTTGCCCTAATCCACTGGAGAAGGAAATGGCAAACCACTCTAGTATTCTTGCCAAGAAAACTCGATGGACAGTATTGTTATGCTATGACCCAAGGGGTCACAAAGAGTCAGACACGACTGAACAACAACAGGATGGGATAACTGTTCTCTGGGGTCCTATCCAGCTCTGAGATTCTTTGATTCTAATATTTTCTACCTTGCAACTGCATGATCCCAAATCTCCCCTCTCCACTCCCGTCTCATAGGTCTTCCTGTTCCATAACCACAATTTCAATGCTAGAGGGGACCTTAGAAATGACCTAGTCCAACCCTCTTCTCTCCATGTGCATCTCTTTGTCCTTTTTCAGTCATCATGTCAGTCTTGTTCTGTCTCTGTCTCAGTCTTATAGAATTGAACCACCCTGAGTCCCAGACCTAGCCACAGAGATATCCCAGGTCTGTAGTGAACTCTGTCCCCTATTACTGGCCTTATCCTGGGTTGAACCCTTGACTCCAGTCCCAGATACACCTGAAGTCACAGACAGGTACACATACACACACACACACATACACACACAAACACAGACACACACACACTTGAACACCTACACCCTCTCCTTGAAGGTCCCTCTTTTCTTCTTGGTTTTATATACTGAACATGTAGTGGGGGCTAGCAGTCTTCAGGAAGAAAATAAATGCCATCCAGTAGCACGTAAGGTCCTTATATTTCATCCTCCTCTCTAAATCAATGGCACCTACACAGTTTCTTGTTGATCTAAACCACTGAAGATATCATTAAGGGGATTTTTATTCAGGTGCAGGTTGGGTTAGATAGCCTCTGAGGTCTCTTCCTGGTTAGATATTCCATGAAGTCACTTCGTGTTTCTGGACCTCAGTTTTCATCTCTAAGAAAAGGGGGTAATTATCCTTGCACTCCCACCCACACGGAAAAAGGATATGCTTTGTTGTATTTATCTCTTCACAAAATCTACCAAATCTCTTCTCCCCAATTTTGTAGCTCTTAACAATGGATACTCAATCCAAAAGGATTTTTTCCTTCTGACTCAGGGACTCTCCACCTGGTAGTGGGGAAGCCTGGGTTTATGTTGAAAGAGAATTCTAAAGATGGACTTCATAAAATCACAAGTCTTCAAGCTGAAGATAGTATTTAGGGTACAATAGAAAGACTGCTGGATATGAAGTCAGGAGAAACATGAGTTCAAATCTTACCTTTGATACTAGCTGTGTAACCCTGGGCAAATCTCTCTGAATTTGAGTTTTCTTACCTACAAAATGAGGGTGATAATGAAACCTCTGTGTTGTGAAGCTCAAATGAATACAGTCCTATTTAAAGTCTTTTTCAGACCTTAAAGCCTTATAAAAATAACTTTTATTGTTATCATCTAGTCCAACTCCATCCCTGATCAAGAATCCTCTCACAGCAGATTTTTAGTAATGGAGATCTCACTGCCTTCCAAAGCAGCCCATTAAGACTTTGAGCAAGGGGCAGCTAGGTGGCCCAGTGGATAGTGCACTAACCCCAGAGACAGGAGAACCTGAATTCAAATCTGGATTCAGACACTTGACACTAGCTGTGTGACCCTGGTACAATCACTTAAACCCCGACTGCCAAAAAAAAAACAAACCCAAAAAACTAAAAGACTTTGGGAAAGCTCTGTTAACAAAAATTGTCCTTATATTGAGTATAAATCAACCTCTCTGCCTGTCTCACCCCTCGTTCTGACCTCTAAGTTCAATCAGAAGAAGCTTAATCCCTTTACCACATGGTAATCTTCAAACTCTTGAAGATAGTTCTTTTGTCCAAATTAAATAGTCCCAGTATTTACAATGAATCCTCTCAGAGCTTGATTTCAAGTCCCTTACCATTCTGGTGATTTCCCACTAAATGAGCTCCACCTTATTAATGTCATTTCTCAAATGTGGTGCCCAGAACTGAACTCCCAATGCAGTCTGACCAGAGCAGATGTCAGGGGTACGGTACAAAAACCCAGAATTTTGCTTCTGTAAATGCAGACTGAGGTTTGGAAGAAAGGGTTTTATTCCTTCCGGTCACACCTTGGAACACTAAAGCACTTTTGTCACACAGGGAAGAAGATCTGGGAACTGGAGGAAATGAAAAGACAAAAAGTGCTTGTCAGTGCCAAGTGAGAGGGATAAAAGCTAAACTTCCTTGTTATTGCTGTTCAGTTGTGTCCAGCTCTCCATGACCCCATTTGGGGTTTTCTTGGTAAAGATACTGGAGTGGTTTGCCATTTCCTTCTCCAGCTCATTTTACAGATGAGGCAACTGAGTAAAGTGACTTGTCTAGGGTCACACACTAGTTAAGTGTCTAAGGCTGGATTTGAACTCATGAAGATGAGTCTTCCTGATTCCAAGCCCAATTCTCCATCCATTTTGCCACCAAGCTGCCCAGAACTGCCCCAGGCTATAATAATAAAGTGAATCACTCCCAGGTCCCTTCTTCAACCCTAGGACTGCCAGATTTCTGGGTTTTGCAGAATCAGAGTGTGGATTGGAGTCCCAGTAGTTCTGAGATGAGGGACAGCTGGGACCAGTCCCAACCTTCATTAACTTCTTAACCTTAGAAAAGTCTTCTCCTATCTGCCTTTTTTCTGGCTTATGTAATAATGCAAATATCATACCTTTCATCCCTACTGAGTTACAGGCACACACACACACACACACACACACACACACACACACACACACACACACACACACACACACACCACCTTGGGGGGGAGAATGAGAACTGGGACAGAGAGCCCTCTGAATTGGTGACACCAGGAGACTGGATGAGTCAGCCCTGGATGGTGGAACAAGCACTGAACTGGGAGACAGTGATCTGGGTTCTGGTCAAGCTTTGTCCCTTCCCTCCTTTCTGGTCTTAAAGTTTCCTCTTTCTAAAATGAGGGGTTTGGAAAAGATAGGCACTATTGCTTCTTGGCTTGTTGAAACTGAGATGAAATGTGAGAATATTCCCAGATCCTATTACCAGCTATACTAAATGGGACCAGCCAGGGCCAGATGAAACTTTATTGGAGGTATTTGAGGCAGAGTGGACCACTTTCCCTGTAAGTCTGCCTGCTTGCTCCAGCAGCCCACTCACCACCCCCATCCCAAGCCCTGGGGAAGACAGAAAGTGAAAGTTTGTCCTAAACTCACTGGATCTCTTCTCCTAGTGTCGCCCCCTCCCCAGAACCCAGGAATCTTTCATTCCTATGCAGAGGTAGATAGATGGGGAGGTAGAGGAATCAATAGAGAAGTTGGAAAGGTGTTAGTGAGAGGAATGAACATAGAGGTTATACCCTGAGCACAAGACCTATCTGAAAATAAAGCCATCCCTCACCATGCCCTAGAAATAGACTTGGAAGGAATCGTTTGGGGGACTCATCTTGTCCATATGAGCAGGGTAATCTCTGGCCCTAGATTTGCTTTTTACTCTTACTCATTCCCTTTCAGGGTCTGACAACCTTTCTTGCTACTAAAGTCTATTCTATCCAACTTCAGTCCCCCATGATGCATTGAAGTCAATCTTCTGCTCTACCTTCTGATAAGGGATTAATTTGAAAATATCTGAAGTTTCTCAAACCTGCTTACTGAGTCACTCTGTAGTCTCCCCTTTCTAGACTGGTCTGGGTCTGGACAGGGTCCTGAAGTCTTTCAGAAAGGAACCCCAGAGCCCATATAGTCCAACCCTCTCATTTTACAAATGAGGAAACTGATCTAGTCTCAGCTATATGACCCTAGACAAGTCAAAATCTCTATCTGCTTCAGTTTCCTCATCTATAAAATGGGTATAATTATAGCATCAGGATTGTTATGAAGATCAAATGAGATATTTGCAAAGCACGCAGCACAGGCCTGGCACATAGTAGGCATTTAATAAATGCTTGTTTCTTTCCTTCTTTCTTTTCCAAAGAGGTTAAACAATTTGCTTATGATTCTGTAAATATAAGTATAGGAGGTAGGATTTGAACCTGAATCTTCTGATTGCAGAGGGAAGGCTCTTCTCTCTGTACTACACTACCTCCTTCACCTGAGCAGGAATTCCTTTTATGACATATGGCCCTCTATGTCACATGGCCTTTGTATAAAGACCTCCAGTAAGGAGGAACCTACCACCTCCATTGTATCTATAAACGGCTCTCATTATTAGGACATTTTCCCTAACATCAAGCTTAAATTCATTTCTTTGCCATTTCCATCCATTGCTGCCCCCTGGGGCCAAGCAGAACAAGTCTAATCCCTCTTCACCATGACAGTCCTTCAAATACTTGAAGACAGCTATGGTGTTCCCCCATCTTTAATTCTACAGAAGAAACATCACTTGTTCCTTTGCATGGAGAAATCTTGCTTCCTAGGACTCCAGTCTAACTGGGTCTCCCCTCAAGCCCTAGGTCTTTCTGAGAACAGGGGCCATGCATCCCCCTCCCTCAAAGTAAGGGTTCCCTCCAAGCTAGAGCTAGGTCTCCTGCCCCCTCCCCCTCTCCCCTTAAAAACAATGCCCAGTCAAGGAACCTCACTCCTCTTTCTTCCCCTCCCACACTAGCCTCTCAGGTCAAGATTACAGCTGGGGCCTTGGGCAGCATGGGAATGTCACAGCTGTTCCAGATCATTAGTTCTGCCTCATTCATCCTCTTGCCCACATTGGGACTGTTCCCGCCGTGGCCTCAGAATCAATGTTTTGCCAATTACCTGGCCTTGGCCCCTGGGGAGCTCTGGCCCTGCTCAACTCTCACAGCCACAGCCCAGCCACTGATACTGGGAATAATAAAGAGTTCCCAATGTGAAACATTGCCAACTGTCATCTCCGTCTTCATCAAGGGGCCACCATCATCTTCCAATTTCTCTAGGATTTTCTTAGGGGAGAGGAAGCATACTTCTTCTAAATCCAAGAGGGCAAAATAAGGCAAAATGAGGGTAAGGGACAGACCTCAGACAGATGTATTTGGGCTTAATATAAGGAAGAACTGACTTCATAAAATTACAGAGTTAGAAAGGACCTTGGTGGTGGTGCTAGTGGCACCACATTTTGGAGTTGTTTCAGTCATGTCTGATTCTCCATGACTCCATTTGGAGTTTTCTAACCAAAGATGTTGGACTGGTTTGCCATTTCCTTTTCCAGCTCATTTTACAGATAAGAAAACTGAGGCAAATAGGGTTAAGTAACTTGCTGAGCATCACACAGCTAGTAAATTTCTAGCTGGACCCTTATCCAAAAAAGAATTATAGCTACAATACAATACAATACAATACAATATAATACAAAAGGTGATCATTGCCTTTGCTTGAAGCTGTCCAGGGAGGAGGAGCTTACCACCGCCTCGAGCAACCCATCCCACTTTGACACAGCCTTAATCATAAGAAAGTTTTCCTTATACCAAGCCCAAATTTACTTTTTGGTCAACTTTTACCCATTATTCCTACTGCTGTCCTCTTTGGGACAGTCTAATAATCCCTTTCCCAGAGAACAGCCTTCACACTTGAAGCCAGTCATCATACCCCACCTCCAGCCTTCTTTTCTTCAAAATACAGTGACTCCCTCAATTCTTTCTGCTGATTCCCATATAGTGTAGACTTTAGGACCGTCACTATACAGGCTGCCTTCCTCTGCATGATTTTCAACTTATCAATATCCTTCCTTAAATGGGGTGTCCAGACTTCCTAACAAATGTAACTAGCATTTAGTTATGTCACTTATCGCTCCCCATCACCCTGTCCCCAAAAGAGTCCTCCCAGTGTCTGGTGTGGTGGTTGTTTGGGGAACAAAAGAAGGAATAATAGGAATGTTGATGACTATTATCATGCTTTTCCCAGTCCCTGGGAATAAACTGAGAGGATAGAACTGTGATGAAATCCATACATGGGCATGATTCTGGGTCAGATGTTTGGTTTTTTCTGGTGATTGTCCTTGAGATTGGAACTTAATTAGAAACAGTTAATTTGAGGAAGGAATTCAGGAATGGACTGAAAAACTAGTCTGAAAAACTGAAAAAATAGTCAGAGCCAGGGATGTCTGAATCCAGAGATGCTCTAGAAACAAACACAATGCAATGGACTGACTCTAATGGTAGTGAGCTCTCCATCTCTGAAAGGGTTCAAGGAGAGGCTGGTTGACCACCTTGGGTAAGGTTATAAAGCAGATATAATTCAGATAGGGGTTGGGCTAGTTGCCCTAAAGCCCACTTCAGCTCAGATATTCTATGACTATAGTCCATAAAGCGGGTTCCATTTTGAGTGAGGAGACCAGAGTCCCAGTCATTTGGGCAAAATGTGTCCCTATTGCCTTTAAATAAAGTTCAGTGTGCAAAACCCTTCATAATCCAGTCTCATCCTATTCCTGATCTCTCTGTTATTTACTGGGTGGGGAATCTTGGGCAGTCACTTCATTTCACTGAAGTCTTTATTTTTCCATCTGTAAAATGGTGTAGAGGCAAGTAAGACCCTCCAACTCTCTTGTCTAGGCTTTGAGTCAGGAAAGAGAAAAGCTATTTGTGACTGCTTAAAAATTAGATAACTAAGGCTTCCTCATGAGATATGTTATTGCACCTACTAGTTCCCCTTCTCTGTAAGCAGCTAGTGTTGAAATATATAACCAAAGTATCTTAAGAAAGTGTGTTTTTGTCAAAAATCTTGCCTTATGTGAAATATTGAGTGTATCATCCTTTTCTGTCCAATCATTCTTAGTTGATTTCTTTCTTTTTATATATATTACATTATATTACTTTGCATCATATTATATTGCATTATAATATATTGTCTTGTATTGTATATCATATCATGTCATGTCATATGTTATATCATATTATATGTTGTATCATATTATATTATGTTATATAAATTATATTATGCCATATCATACCATATGATATTATATCATATCATATCATAATCAGCCAGATGGGAGAGTTGAATAGAGCACCTGGCCTGGAGTCTGAAAGACCTGGGTTCAAGTCCTGCCTTAGATACTTCCTAGCTGTGTGACCCTAGGCAAGTCACTTTACCTCTGCTTCAATTTCCTCAACTATAAAATGGGGATTATAACAGCACATATCTTCCAGAGTTGTGAGTATTAAATGAGATAATATTTATAAAGGGGTTGGCTTAGTCTCTGGCACATAATAGGCAGCAAATAAATGTTTGTTTCCTTCCTTCCTCATGTTATACAACATGTCCCAAAAGTCTTAGTACATTTTAAGTTTCAATTCTAGCCATGAAACATCTACACACTTCCAGAAAACACTTGAAAACTTGACTATTAAAATTTTACACTTATATTTGTGAATTTTTAGTAATTTAAAAAATTTTTTTAGCAAGACCAGAGTGACATATAAGATGATAGCAATGTTGAATTGTAATCACAAACATCAATGTTTTAAAATTTCAAATAATTGACCTTTCAAATGTTGCTTTTTAAAAAATCTTTAGCATTTATATTTCTAATGTTATTAAAATTTAAAAGTCTATGAAGACTTTTGGGACACACTAAGTAATTTGAATGCAGACTTTTCTGTACTTTCCAAACTCTTTGAAAAAGAAGATTTAGTATCACTGGCCAAACCAGTTCCCTTTGCAATGACTTGTACCTTATCAATGCAATGACTGTCAAATCCTAAGAAACTTTCAGAGTGAGGCTATGTTCCTTCCACAATAGTGATGATGATACTTAACACTATTCACTATATAAGTTGCTGAGAGGGAATTGCTTTGTAAACTTTAAAGCACTTTATAGAAATGAATTGTTACTGTCCTCATCATCGTCACTATTATCACCATGTTCAATTTCAGCATCTTCACCTGCCCAATAAAGTTCAAACTCCTGATCCTGACTCCGTGGGGATTACCTTCCTCATATATAAATTTGCTCATGTTTCTCTTCTGCTTAGAGACCTTCCATGGCTCCCTATTGCCCATGCAAGTACAACTGTGGCTCCTTTGACTGATATTCAAAGTGCTTCACAAACTAAGATTGTCCTACCTTTTCAGCCTTATGTCCCATTACTCCCCTCCTTGCAATATCTCTTCCAGCCAAATTGAACATCTCTCTACTCTCTGGGCACTCCCTGTGCTCTTCCATTCCAGTACCTTTGCCCCTGTAATGTCCTCTAATCTTTCTGCCCTTGTGTCTTTCTGACATCACAGAGAACTTTACCCTGTTATTGTAATGATTAGTACCTGTCTTACTACATTCCTGCTATGTGAAATGAGTTATGATAGATATTGGAGTTACAAAGACAAAGATGAAATAATTGCTTCCTTTAAGGAGCTTGCATTAAACTCTTTTTCTATCTCTTCCATTGATTTGATATAGTCTTTCTACTTCTTCATGTGTTTCCCTCGAAATTCTGCCTTAAGTCTTTTCTTCTCTACACTCTCTCCCTTATTCATTAGACCAAGGCTTTCATAGCTCTAGCCTCTTTACAATGAAGCCCAAATACATTTCCAAACTCAATCTTTGCCCTTAGCTTTAGATCTATAACTCAATGCTAGATGGATATCTTTGCCTGGAAATCTTACTAGCACTTCAAACTTTTCATGTCCAAAACTGAGCTCATCATCCTCCATGTGAAGCTTATCCCACCTCCCAACTTCCCTATTTCTATTGATGGCACTGCCATCTTCCCCATAATCCAAGCAAAGTATCTCAGCATCCTTTTTTACTCTTCCCTGTTCCTCACCCTATTGATTCAATATAGTTCATCCATCTAGTCCCACTTTCTACTTACACCATCACCATAGAAGTTGTCTTATCCAGACTGTAGTAATGTCTCCTAATTGTCCTCCCTGTCTCTAGTCTTTCCCCATCCCAATATATCCTTCACATTACTGCCAAAATAATCTTCTATGTCATTTCTCAAACTGATATATAAACTTATAGCTCTGGCATTCAAGACTTTCCAAAAATGAGTTCCAATCCTTCAAGCTTTCTCTCATACTATATTCCACATTCATTCAAGCAAACTGAAGTATTATTTCTTTATTCTCATCCATGCCCTTTCCTGCTTCTGTTTAATCACACAGGTATTCAATCCTGGCTAGAGTTTACTCCCTTTATATAACTGCTGGTTGAAATCTCTCTCTCCTTTTAAGGTCAAATTCAAATGCTACTTTTTCAGAAAACCTTTCCTGATCTCCATAGCTCTCTCCCCAGCAGAAAGCATGCTTTTTTTCTGCAAATTTTCTTAGATCATTTTGTCTGAATTTCTCCCTTGAATCCTACCATGTTTCAATTATTTGTGTATCTATTTATACTGTGTATATATTACTATAAGATTATAAACTCCATGAGGTCAGTGACTGTGCTCTGTCTTTGTATCTGCCTTGCACAGATAGTCTCCTAATGAATGTGTGTTGAACTTAATTGAATGTATAAAACCTGGAACCTGCCTTAAAGAGGACTGACAGTGTGATTAGGTAAACAAGATCCTCCCCTTCCCTGCTGACCATGTGGCATCTGAAGCCTAATAGGTTATTTACAGAACGTTAGTGACAAAGGAGGGTTCAGAACCCTGGAGAGCACCCCAAGCCCCCAGGCTAGGAAAGGACTGTAGGTGGAGAGATTTCTTAGAACTCTTCCTGGGGATCTGGGTAATGGCTGTTCTCCTAGCCTAGATAGGAGAGAAAGTGAGCCTTTTGTCCCCATGATTCATGGGCAAAGTAAAGTTAAAACTTTTTAAGGAAATTGTGTGGTATAGTGACTTGGAATCAAAAGAGACCTGGGCTACTAGCCACCTCTCACAGACCCAGATAGCCTAAGTCTTAGAGCTGAAAGGCATCTCAGAGACTATCTAGTCCAATACCCTTATTTTAAGATGAGCCAACTGAAGCTCAAACTTGTCCAGAGTCATCACAGCATGACTCTGGTCAAACTCAGGTCCTTAGACACCTATCCATATCCAGGCATCTTCTCACCATACTCAGTTGTTCCATCTGTCCTTTGGGACCTGGCCAACCCAGTGAAGTCTAGCCCCCTCTACCCAAAATTATCCATACCAGAAAGGGGAAGCAAAAGTGGACCACATAATAACCACTTCTGAGTTCATTTTTCTGACCTGAGACAGTGGGTGGGCAATTCAATTCAAATTGCACTTAGAGTTCCCAGTCTAGGAGTGGGAAGACACATATAGAGATAACTAAATGATACACTGTTGGAAGGCAACATGGTGAAATAAATAAAGAACACACCTTGAAACAAGAAAGACATGGGTTCAAGTCCCACCTATGACATACAGTAGCTGTGTGCCTCTAGACAAGTCACTTCACTCTTCAGTATTAAGACTGTAAGTTACAAAGAAGGTGCCAATCTGCATTGGTAGAGGGAGTTTCCTCATCAAGGAATTTCCTAAATTAATGAAACCACAAGTCTAGTCCTATCCTTATCCTCACATCAGAGAGGAGCAGGCAAAGTAGTCTTTGAGATCCAAACAGAAAAGTCATCACTCACAAGGGCATCAGGGAAGGCTCTCTGGTGAAGATGACATTTGTGTCGGACGGGGTGGATAGGAATTCAAGAGATGAAAAGGGAAGATATAGGAAACCATACCATAGGCTTACCGGGCCATCACTCCTGAATGACTGATACATAGTAAGCTTGAAATGGGAAAAATCAGCCTATGTTCTGGAGATCTCAGTTAAGCAAATCCTAAATTTGACCCTTTAGGAAGACACCATCTTTGGCTGGGGCCATTTCCTGCATAGGGGAAGTCAGAATGGTCCTGTTAGGCCAAGTCTAAAGGAACTTGAGCCTAGAAGTAATTAGCAGTTTACAGAAGGCCCATCCAATTTGGGGCTGGGTAGCTTTCTCTGAGGCATTATGGTCTAGTGAATGAAGTGCTAGACTTGGAATGAAGAGATCTGAATACACATCCCCCTTCAGACATTAATGGTGTGACCATGGGTAAATTGTATTTCTTCATTCTTAAAATGAGGATAATCTTATAGACCCTGGTTTCCTCACAGACTTGTTGTGAGGAAAGTGCTCTGCAAACAAACGTTGGTTATTGTATTGTAATGACCTTCCCTTGGTGTGTTATTTCTGACTTTCTATACTAATAGTCATCTCTATTATGTTTCTAGTCCTGGAGCACAGGGACTGGGAAGGTCCAAGGCACTCAGAGGCCTCTGGGTTCAGAGAAGTTGAGAAAATAATGAAAGTTTGGAGCCCTGGGGCTAAAAGCAAATGTCCCTTGGATTAGCAACAAGAAGAAATTGGTGCCCCTGGAAGATGATGTGAGTAAATGAGGTGTGAAGCTCATCAGGACAGGATCTTGGCATGTTTTATGTAGATAGCTGCACAAAACTAACCAGGTAGAGACATAGTAGAAAGGAAAAAACACAAAAGAAACTAGATAGTTCCTTATAGACACCTCCCTGGAAGAGCCCCCACCAAAGAGGTGATGCCCATATTGTCTGCCCCCTCTTCATTTTTCTATTCCCCACACCACCAGCCCCTTTCACAGGCACAGAGTCTCAGAGCCTTAAACCATTTGAATAATAGGTAGAGATGCTCATAGCTGGAAAGGTCCTCAGAGGGCATCCAGCTGATCTTTTTCCCTGAAAGGGTACCACCTGTAATCTTCTTGATGAGGATAGGAGGGAGCCAATCACTCTTTATTTAGATACTTTTCCTGAGGTGGGGAGGTGGGCGAGGAAAGGTGGCTAACTATATACCAAAGTAATCCATTCCACTGTGGCACAGTCAAAAGATCTTTTCTTACGTTGAGCCTGGTCCCTCATACCATCAGATACATAGAATTTCAAATCTGAGTGGGACCTTGAAAGGTCTCCATCACTGGCTTCCAGTGTAAGGACCCTATATGACCACCCTGATAAGGGGGCTTGCAGCCTCTGCTTGGATCCTTCATTGACAGGAGTACCTTCCCAAGACAGCCCATTCTGTGGTGGGATGTAGGCTTTTATTGTCAGAAAAGCCTTCCTTATTTCCAGCCTGGTTCCCCAGAGGATCATGGACAAGTAAAATCTCCAAGATGGCAGGGTCCTCAGAGGGCATCTAGTCTGGCCTCACTCCTGGATCAGGGATCTTCTCTAAAGAATCCCTGGCTCATAAGGGAGGGGGAGGTCATACAGCTTCTATTTGCTCCCTTCTGGAGCTGACTGATGTGGAGGTTACTGGCCTACTCTCTCCCTCCCTGCCTCTGGCACCTGCACCATCACTTCTCAGCTATGGCAGTTGCCAGCTTATCAGAGATGCCTGTCATATTTCCTTAAGAACAGCAGGGAAGAGAGGGAGGAGAAGGGAGGAAGAGAGGGAAGATGGGGGGGGTCCCTGAGGCTTTGCAGAGCTGACAAAGACAAGGTTTCCTTAAAACTGGAAGAACCTGAGGGATAGGAAACAACAGGAATAAACACCCCCTCTCTTCTGTGTAGTGACTTAGAGCAATTTCACACCCAATATTGGTAAAGGGGGAAAAACTCTGGCCTAAGAACCAGGAGAGCTAGGTTCTGGCCCTGGGTGACACAATAATTCTATTTGAACTTGGAAAAGTTTCTCTCTCTCTCTCTCTCTCTCTCTCTCTCTCTCTCTCTCTCTCTCTCTCTCTCCCTTCTCCTTTCCTCGATTTTTTCCTCAATAAAATTAAGAATTCTCTGACTCCAAATCAAGTGCTCATTCCAACTACCTCATTTCCCCTTTTTCTCCTCCTCCTCCTCCCAGTGGAACAGACAGAATCTGTCCCTAGAATTTTAGGCTCCAATAGGGCTTTCACCTAATTTTTCCCAGAACTAAACCAATGCCACCTCACTTTCCAGCCATTCTCAAACGATTTTGTTGGTGTTCAGTCATTTCCAGTTTTGTCTGATTCTCCCTGACCCTATTTGGGGTTTTCTTGTCAAAGATCATGGAGTGGTTTCTCATTTGCTTCTCCAGCTCATTTTACATATAAGGAAACTGAGGTAACCAGAGTTAAGTGACTTGCCCAGGGTCACATGGTTAATGAGTGTCTGAGGCCAGATTTGAACTTAGGAAGATTAGTCTTTCTGACTTCAGGAAGGTCACTCTATCTATTGCACCACCTAGTTTCCCTATGGCATATTAATAAATATTCATTTATAGACAATGTGAAGGATAGTTCAGGTAGCCCTGGGAAAGGACAGTGAACATTCATTAAACTCCTTCCCAGGTTAATCAGATTGTTCCTGATAGTCTTGGGCACAGGAATAGATTACAAGCATTGGGGAAGTCAATAGAACCCTGGGTCTGATCCTGGGTCAGGGTCACTTATCAGGAGCAACTATGATGATGGTCATGTTGACTTTGTTCTTACGGGAGTGGTTTGCCATTTCCTTCTTCAGCTCATTTGAGGAAACTGAGACAAATAGGGTTCAGTGACTTGCCCAGGGTCACATAGCTAGTAAGTGTCTGAGACTGGATTTGAACCCGTAAAGATGAGTCATCCTGATTCCTGATCTAGTGCTCTGTGCACTATGGCACCACCTAGCTGCCACAAACCTTCCACCTCATAGATATTCACACCCACTCCTTTCCCATCCTCAATCCCTTTTACATGTAGCCTTCTTTTAGAATATGAACTCCTTGAGGGCAGGTCCTTATTTATTTATATTTGCTACTGTAGCAGATAACACAGTGTCTGGAATATAGTAAATATTTGGTAAATGTTTTTTGTTCATTCGTTTGTACAGTATAGTGCTGACTTATCACAATTACCTATGTATGTTTCATATCCCTCTAATAGGTTCTAAACTCCATGAAATCAGGGACTAGATTTTTTTCCTAAACTTTGTATCCTTCTAAAAACCTAATATATGATTCTGTGATAGCTAATAAATTATTCAACATTTACTAAGCTCCTACTATATGTCAGGTACTTACTGTGACAAGTGCCTGTGTTACAGAGACAAAAAAAATCAAAGCTTCTTCCCTCAAGGAGTTTGCACTTCTCAGGGGATAGCCATTTAATACATGTTGGATGAATTTGAATTTGTATACAACCTGTATCTGTAGGAGTGATACGGTTATAAGAAAACCCACCTCTACCTCCTCTTGCCCCCTCTCCCCACAAGCCCTGGAACATCTTTGTACCAGACAGGCAGAAGATCACCGTTAGCCCTTTGATCTGTTACCCATTCCTTTGGGTTATAGAGCAGATCTCACCAGCCTACCCTTTCAATACAAAAATTAGCTTATTTTGGGAAAACCAAATCACAGAATCTGAGTCTAGGGAGTCAGTTCCAGAGTCAGAGGCCCTAGGTTCAAATCCAACTTTTGACACCATGGACAAATCATTTAACTTCATTTGAATTCAGTGTCTATATCTATAAAATTAAGGGGGACAACAAGGTATAATAGATAGAGGTCTAAGGAACTGAGTTCAACACCTGGTTATGTGACCCTGGAAATGTCACTTAACCTCTTAGTTTTCTACCCCCATACCCCACCCATAAGAAACTCTCAGACTATAAAGTTGCAGAACAGGGGCTTATCTGCATTGGTAGAAAGGGTTTTCTCCCTGGGAGTTTTCTCTACAAACTTATGAGAGGCTCTTTTCTTCCAAATCAGAAATTTGAGATGGTTTGATGTTGATAATGCTACAATTTTTTTGATATTTTGTGTAATAGCACAGAGTACAGTGAACAGGGGGCCGCTAAACTCCATATTGAGGGGAGGGAGCCCTGAGACAGGACTTGTAATATGTAAAGTTGCACCACCAACCACAGACATTTCCCTGTAATATCATGCTAAACATTATATCATTCTATGTTTATATTCTCAGGACCACTCCAGCTCTCACCTCCTGTGTTGTGTATTCCTGTTGAGGCAATTGGGGTTAAGTGACTTGCGTAGGGTCATACAGCCAGTGGGGGTCTGAGGCCAGATTTGAACTCAGGGCCTCTTGATTCTAGGGCTGGTGCTCTATCCACTGCACCACCTAGTTGCCCTGAGGTTCTTTATTCAGAAGGTATCTCCATTTCTGATGTACAGTGAGTCCCATATTCTCTAGAGGACCATTCTAGCTCTGACATTCTGTTCCACATTCAATTCTGTAGACTGAAGAGTTAGGTGAGGTGGGCTTTGTCTTGCATAGAGACCTGGTGCTGGGGGTGGGGAAGGGTACCATAAAGAGGAAATAGACTTTTGGAGAGCTCAAGGAAGAAAAGTCAGCATAGAAGCATCTCCGGATGGAGTATATTGTGTGGGATCTCTGAGTGAGATATAATGCCTGACCAAGACAAAAAGAAGAGTAATTATTTCCCTTCTCTGTGCTGGTAGCTTTAATGGAAAAAACAGTGTGGTATGGAGAAAGGGGGTGGTGAGAAAGAGACCTCTACTGGGAGTCAAGACCTGGATTCAAATTCCAAATCTGCTACTGATGTTATATAATCTCAGGCAAGTTCATTTTCTTCTCTGGACTTTAATTTCCTCACATGTAAAATGAGAATGCTAATCCTTGCACTATCTATAAGGCATAGGTCTGGGGCTACTGATATTATTAGTAGTATTATTATAAAAGGGGTAAGATTAGGTCACTGGACACCTGTTGGAAGGGCTGTAGAATTAGAGACAGACTACTATTACAGGCTTGCTCATTCCAAGGAAAGGCATGTGTGAAGAGCTAGGGGGTGGGGCTGGTTGATGCTCCTAATGAGGATGGTGAGGATGAAGAGGATGAGGGGGAGGATGTGCTCCCCTCCCAGCTGTGTTGCCATGACGCTGGTCGTCATAGTGCTAAGACACATGTAGCATTTACCTCCTAGACACAGTGGAAAGGGCTGAGAGGAACTGAAGGGTATGTCTGTATTCTTACAGGATAGTGAGGCTGTGCCCATTAGAAGCGAGTCCATCCATCTGTTGCCCTCTCTTCCAGGCATAAGTCTTCCAGGAGTCCCTGGTCTGAGGGAGAGAATGGCCCCTCCTGGTGTATCTCAAAGGAAGGACAGAGAACCCAAGTGCCAGAAGTACAGGGTCAGACACACAGAAATATACACACACACAAAACCAGAAAATGAGACAGAAACAGAGACACATGGAAAAGAATGAATACATGAGAGACAAAATTAGAGAGACAAAGGCAGAGACAGGGACAGAAATAGAGATAGAGACAGAAATAGAGAGACAGACATAGGGACAAGGACAGAAATAGAGACAGATGCAAAGATAGACATAGAGACAGAAATAGAGACAGAGATAAAGACAGAGACCAAAACAGCCACAAACATGGAAACAGAGACAGAGACAGGCAGAAATAGAGACAGACACAGACCTAAAATGAGACGGGATTGAAGTAGAGGTAACACACAGCAGAGAAAGTTAGAGGAAGATATAAGGACAAAAGACTGGAGAAACCAAGACCCCAACACAGACACATGGACCAAGAGAGACAAAGACAGAGATGTTATGAAAGAAGCAGACAAAAGCCCCTGGCAGTCAGTGGTAGAATTATCAAGACACCCTCTCATCTGTCTTCTTGTCTCTAGGAGAGAGAGAAGGAGGAGGAGGAGGAGGAGAACGGGAGGGGGAGGAGGAGGAAGAGAAAGAGAAGATGGCTGTAGAGGGGGAAGGAACAGGATTCCTGGATCTCTTTGTACAGTTCTTTGTGGGGCGTTTGTGTGTGTGTGAGAGAGAGAGACAGACAGACAGACAGATAGAGACAGAGAGAGAGAGAGAGAGAGAGAGAGAGAGAGAGAGAGAGAGAGAGAGAGAAAGGAAGAGGGAGAGAGAGAGAGAGGGAGAGGGAAAGAACTCCAGTCCATCTGTGTCTCCAGGGTGATAAGTACAACGGCAGAACTGTAGCTAGAACAGAGAAAGTACGGAAATTTCCATGGCCCAGGACATACCAGAGGAAGGAAGGGGTGGGAGTGGGGGTTTGGGAAATAATGTCCAGTGCTTAGGCATTATAATAGTGTTCATAGCTAAAAGAGGCCTAAGAGATAAAGCTCTTTGTGCACTCTTGTTCTGCGAAACAGTGGGGGACACTATTTTGTCTGGGGTGGGAGGAGACAGAAACCTGAAAACCTTCTTTATCTTGGACTCCTTGACAATCTAATGAAGCCTATGGACCCCTTGTCAGAATACTGTTTTTACATGACTGAAACAAAATGCAGAGAATGACAAAGAAAACCAATTACATTGAAATATGGTTATCAAAATATATTTTTAAAAAACCAAGTTCATAGACCCCAAGTTAAAAATCTCTTTGGTCATCAGGAAAAGGGTGAATAGGGTACTGCTATGGTATGAAGGGAGCTGGGGGAAGATGGGAATGGGAGCTTCCTATTTTCACTAGTTATTCTGGCTAAGTAGGTGCCAAGTTTTGTTGTTTCTACTTATTAAAGAACTTCCAGTATTGTTTGCACTCTCTAAATTCAGAGGCTTGGAGGATAGCCTGACTGCCCCGCCTTAGGTATGTCCTCACCTACTGCCATGGTCTTCTAAAGAGTAAAGACTGGAGTTGTGCCTTCTCCTCAGCTGAGGCTGGTCTTCATGCTGCTTATATTGAGTGTGATTTGGGGTCCTGGACTCAGGTACATAAAGTTCCTAGTTACAGCCCAGAGGATAGTGTGTGTGTGTGTGTGTGTGTGTGTGTGTCTGTGTGTCTGTGTCTGTGTGTCTGTGTGTGTAGTTGAGTATCTTGGTAGACTCGAGGGAAAAGATCAAGAGAATAGTCTCTGAGTCACTAAGACCCTTAGGCCCAGAGAGTCCCTAGGACAGGATCTCTGTCAGTGAGTCTACATCAGGCTTGGATCCATCTCTGGGGCCAAGGCCTGATCCAAGAGCAGCCAAAAACTTTCTATTAGATTCAGTAGGAGAGGCATCTGGTGTGGAGGAAAGCATGTTTGACCTGGCATTAGGAGAGTCCTGGATTCAGATCTCATCTCAGACAGTTACTTAGCTATGTGACCATGGGCAGGTCCCTTAACCACCTCAGTTTTCTTAATTATAACAAATAACAACACTAATTACTGACTTCTGGGAATTGTCGACAAGAATGTGATGATGTGTTAGCAATTATTAAAGTGTTATTTATTACTGATCTTATGGCAGAGGGGGCAGATGCCCATGAGCCTGCCCCCTTGGTTGGATCCCCCAATCTACATAGTAAATGCATTATAAATAATAGCCTTTCATTGTGTGTGTATGGGGAGGGGAGGGTTGATGCTGTTGCCCCAGGGACCCACTGCTCTTTTATGGTCCCATCCTAGGTTTGGTCTTCAGTTGTAGGAGATTACTCCAGACACTAGATTCACACCAGAAGAGTCATACAGGGACAGGCTCAGGGCTGGCAGCCAGTGCTGTGGGTGCCATCTCCAGGGAGGAGGAAGTCAACTGAGGAAGCTGTCAGCTGGAAGGAGTAGGGGGTGGGGGAGAGGCATGATTGATCAATGGGATATTTGTTGAGCAACCACCTGGAATATGCTCATTTCCCAACCAGAGATATGAGTTACGCTCTGCAATAAAGGTTCATATTCCCTCCATCAGTCAAAGTGGTCATTCTGGGAGCAGTAACTTGGTGCAGCAGTGTACCCTAACCTCATTTGGGTCCTGGGCCCTAAGTCTTATCTCCTCTATGGCCCTACACAATGTCTCTGCATCTGGCCCCTTCTCATTCCTACAGCCCCTAATTCAGCCCAGGCTTCTGCCCTTCCTGCCTGGACACCTGCAGCAGTCACCAGCCTCCCTGCCTCTGGGGTTACCATCCCTCTCGAATACAGGAAGCCGAGATTTACCCCTCTGCAACCTCCACCAATCATTCCCAATTCTGCCCTCTGGGACCAAACGAAAAAGTCTGATTCCTTTTCCATATGGAAGTCTTCCCAGCAAACATGTTCCCCTTTAATTTTCTCTTCTTCTGACTAAACATCTCCAGTTCTATCAATGACCCTTACAGGGCATGGACTCACAGCCTAGTTGCCATCCTCTGGATTATATTGCTTGTTCAATCATATCAGTCATGCCAAATTCTGCATGACCCCACTGGTATATTCTTGACAAAGATACTGGAGTGGTTTGCCATTTCCTTCTCTAGCTCATTTTACAGATAAGGAAACTGAGCAAAGAAGAGTTAAGTGACTTTCCCAGGGTCACATAGCTAGTAAGAGTTTGAGGTCACATTTGAACTCAGGTCTTCCTAATTTCAATGCTCTTTCCACTGTGCCACCTAGCTGCTCTCAAGAACTACATCTGACCATGCATGCATCCCCAGTCTTGTCAGCTATAAAGTTGATTTTTCTGAACTCAGGAATAAAGCTTTACATTGATTCCAAGTTCACCATATTGGATTTAGCTCAATAGCCTAGTCAGGCAAGATCTGTTTGACTCTTGACTCTTTCCTGCAGAGGGTTAAGTATCCCTCCCAGCTTGGAGTCATCTCCGGATCTGCTAAGCAAAGCATCTTTGTATGCCTTCCTCTGTTGATGATAACAATGTCCAACAGCTCAGCTCCCTAGGACATCCCTCTTAGGATCCTAGGTAGAGAACTAAAAGGGGTCATCTTGACCAGTCCCCTCACTTTAAAGATGAGAAAATGGAGGACCAGGAAAGGTAAGAGACTTGCCCAAGGTCACACAGGTAGTAAGGGGAAGAGTCAGCATTCTAAGTCAGGTCCACAGATGAAAAGGTCAGTGTTTTTTCCAGTGCCTGATACTGCCTCCTCTGGACACTTCCAAATTTAAATCAAACCAATCATCACTTCACTTTGGGTCCATTCAACTAGTTCAATTATGTATCTATTTGGACTACTGTCCAGTTGCCAGAACAATGAGATAATTCATAACCTAGACATTTTCTCTCTCTTTTCAGTCTTTTAACACATTACTCTCCTGCTTGTTCAGCTGTTTCAGTAATGTTTGACTCATGAACCCATATGGGGTTTTCTTGGAAAAAATACTAGAATGGTTTACCTTCTCCAGCTCATTTTACCAATGAGGAAAGGAGGCAAACAAGGTTAAATGACTTGCCCAGGCTCACACAGCTAGCGTCTAAGGTCAAATATGAACTCAGGTCTTCCTGACTCTGGTAGCACAACCCCATCCGCTAGCTGCCCAATTACTCTCCTACACTCCTTCTGTAGTCTACTATTCTATACCATACCATTGTACTTGGTGTTCCTCACACTATACTCCGTGCCTTTGCTCCGGCTGTTCCCTGTACCTGGAATATTCTCCCTCCTCCACTGTATGTCTTGGAATATCAAATGCCATCTGCTGCAGGGCCTTTTCCTGGTCCTTCCCAAAAGCTAGTACCATCCTCTCTAAGGCTACCTCCCATCTATTCTGTATTTACTTTGTACATACCGATTTGTACATGGTGACTCTCCCTTTGGGATGTGAGTTCCTTGAAGACAGGGACTGTTTTCTTGTTCTTTGTAACATTTAGTACAGTGCCTGGCATGGAGTCAGTCAATGATTATCCTAATTGATAAAATCTTGGTAACACTTCTATGCTATACCCTGCCTCTGGTAACTAACCCTCTTTAAAAAAAAAGGAATCAAGGTTGTAACCTGCTCTGAAGTCACGATGCTCGCTGGGATCATTGCTTCGTTTTTCAGAGTTTCACAGACCATCTTGCTAATGATCTGTTCCAGAATCTTCCCAGGAACTGAAGACAAGCTTACTAGTTGAAACATTGCAAATTCCCTTCTCTTCCCATTTTAAAAAATTGGGATACTTCCTTTTTTTGGCTCTGGGGTACCTCTCCTCTTTTTAATGACCTTTCACATATCATTGATAAGGCTCAGCAGTTATTCATACTTCCTAGGTCTTTATGTGCCTAAGAGTGTAGTTTTTCCAGGGCAGGTAAATTTGAATGTTTTACTCCTACCTGTATCCCACCCCAGCGTCCATTTCCTACCTCTGTAAATTCCATCTATCTTGCACACCACCTTTTCCAGGAAGCCCTCCTTGAACCTTTAGTTGACAATGCTTTCTTCTTCCTCTGAGCTCCCACAGCCTTGCATCTGGCCTCCTCCTATGACCCTGGTGCCAAAGTATATGGTAATATTGCTATGTCTCTATTTCAAGTATCAGTCTTAGGGCAGGGCCTGGGTTTCCTCTGCTAGGTCTCCTTGCTGGTAGGACATGTCTGTTTCTCTAATCCTAGCCTAGTCCCTGCACATAACAGGTATATTATCAAATATTTGTTGAACCAATGTTTAGGCAGAAAGGGATTATGAGAACTGTGAGACCTCTACCTGGTCAATTTAAGAAATCTCCCTGGAAGAGAAAGAATTTTAAGAGTTGTTTGAATATATGCAGGGACAGAGCTGAGAAAAAGAAAGAAATAACACACCAGTCCAGTATCTTTGCCAAGAAAACTCCAAATGGGGTCATGAGGAGTCAGACATGACCAAAACAACTGAGTAAAAACATGAGATGAGGAGATCTAGTGCTTGGCCCTCTCCCTTCCTCCCCAACAGTGATAATCTCCCAGGCTCTACGAAGTCTGAGAGGGGAGGGAGGTTAAAGACCAGTCATTCACTTGGTCTCTTCCTCCGACCCCTTGATCCACTTCCTGACACACCCGGAGCAAACCCATTGGGAGCAATCTATAGTTTGTCATGAACAGAGGGGAGGAGAAAGAAACAAAGAGACAGGATGATATGGAGAAATAGAGACAGACACAGAATGAGACAAGAAATAGAGTCATAGAAAAAAGACAGAGAGGGTGAAAAAGAGGCATTGAGAGATGGAGAGACGATGCAGAGATAAAGGCAGAGAGACAGAATGAGAGAAACTGAGACAAAGGCACGCAGAGAGGAAGAAAGGTATGTGTCCCTTTCTTTCCATCTCCATAGCCCACACCCAGCCTAGACCCCCTCTTTTCCTACCTAAGAACTGGAGCCATTTTATTGCCTCTTCCTCCTTCCATCTTTCCTGCACTTGGGGCCAGAATTACCTTTCCACATTCCAGCTCTTTCTTCATCCTTCCCTTGCCCAGGAAGGGTTCCCTAGAGTCTCCATGACCAAGTCTAGATTGCCTCAGCTTGGCATTCGAGTATCTCTTTTGTATGATTCCATCCTCCCTTTCCAGACTCCCCATTTTCAAACACCATCTCCATGAATCCAGCTAAACTAATGATTTTCCATCCATCCATCCATCCATCCATCCATCCATCCATCCATCCATCCATCCGTCTACTCATTCTCCCATGTCTAAGATTCTTAGGTCACATTTTGCCTAAAATGTCCTTCATATCACCCCTCATCTCCAGCTCCTGAGGTTCTCCCACTTATCCTTCAGGGCCCTCATCACATGCTACCTCTGATCCTCCCCCACCCCTTAGAAATGCACTTTCCTATGAGACAATCTTGTCTCCTTGCAGCCCTTTTCACTATCAAATGTGTAATGACAACCCTTTCTAGTTCCCTAATTGAACTGAGTGCCATCTGAGGACAGGTTCCTGGTCAGCTCCTAACACACCTTCCAAGGTCTGGAGCTCAGGTGCCCGGGGCCCCCCTGTCTCCCCCACCCAGCCCCCGCAAAAGAACTCAGGGTGAAAACTGTAGGTGAGCAAATAGGTACTTGGTGTGCTGTCCCACACTGCCACCTAGTGGGCAGCTGTGCTCAGTTCGGCGAGCTTAGCTTCCCTAAGGCTAAAGGGAGTATTACCCAGGGGACTGTTGGCAGGGCCTGAGATGGGGTCCCCCAGATTGAGTGTGTCCACTATTGTTCTGTCTCCTTCAGAGGTGAAGAGGAGGGGGGACAGAGCAAAATGCTAAGGACTTCCATTCCTTCTAGGATCTACTGGACACTAGAAAGGAAGCTGCCCACCTTCTGATCAAATCAAGGTATGTCTGAGTTGGAAAGGACCTTCGGGGGCCTTTGAGTTCAACCCTGGCAGGGAACAAAAATCTCCCTCACTACATATCCAACAAAAAGTCAATCCAGTCTTCATTTGGTGACCTGCAGGGAAGAGAACCCACCAGCTCTAGAAGCAGCCACCTTGGGAGAGCCCTAATACTCCAGCTTTTCTGCAAATCTGCCTTCCTGCCATCTCCACCCATTATTCCTGATCTGCCCTCTGGGGCCAATCCCTCTTCTGGGTGACAGTCTTCAAAAATACTTGACAGCTATGGTGTTTCACTTCTCTCCTCCAAGCTAACTGTCCCCAGTTGGTCCTGGCATTAGGGATAGGGAAGGCACTCTGTGAGTCTAGAAGGGGTCAATCATACCCCCTAGAGAGCTTCTAGTCTTAGGGGCTGGCATAAATCAAGGAACATGGCAAGTTGGATTCTGCTGATGCGCTCCTGACCTCAACATCCATTGTTTCTGGTGAGGTAAGAACAGACACCCCAGCCTCTCAGCCTTTGCCCAGGATATGCTAGGCAACACCAACCCAAGGTCATCACACACCACCGGATCTCACTCTTAAAGGTCATGAATCCCTGAAAGGTCAGGTAATCTTCCAAAGAGGGAGACCCATCACAAGGAGAAAACAGAACAGAATGGGGCAGGGAGGGTACAATCCTGAACTGGATTCCTGGGTCCAGACTTGATTGGCTAGAAGCCCAGAAGTAGGCAGGATTTGACTGCCCCATAGCAGTCAGGGAAGGCTTCCTGGAAGAGAAGGGCCTTAGCAGATAGAGCCACACTGTGACTTAAATTGAATTGTTCATTATAGCGGGCTGAAAAACAAGGTAAGTTGCTCCTGATCATCTCCAAGGCTCTCCATAAATGCTGAATCAAGACTCCATCAGGCAGCATGGAGTGACAGAGGGGGCACTAGAGTCTTGGGACCTGGGTTCACATCCTACCTGTAATTTACTACCTATGTGATCTTGGGCAAATCACTTAGCTTCCCTGATCCTAATTTCTTCAGTTTTAAAATGAGATTAGATGGGCTCTGACATCACTTTCTGCTCTAGATTTAAGACCTAAATACTCCACTGCTTCTAGATCCCAGGTTTTAATGACTTTAAGGACCTATGACTCTTAAGGCTCAAAATACTCAATGGCTCAAGGATCACATGGCTCCAAAGTAATCACAGTGGACACAGGACTGGTCTTGGAGTTAGAAGACCTAGGTTTAAGGTCTGCCTCTGACATAGATTGGATGTGTGACCCTGGGCAAGTCTCTTAACTTATCAATACCCTAAGTAATCAATTCTCTTAGAGTTATTAAGTTATTGACAAGGGGCTGATCCAAATTGGTGGTGGGAATTTTCACAATGGAAGTTCCCCGGAGGGATGAAATAACAAGTCCAGACCATAAATGAATGAATGAATCGATCCATTAATAAGATTCTCTCAGATTCTACAGTCTTGAGGTTCTGGGATACTGAGGTTCTTGCCTCTATAGTTCTAACATTTCTAGTTTTAGGAATTCTAAGATTCCCAGGTTTACTGCGGTCCTCTCGGAGCTGTAGGACCAGCTCTATGGGGAGAAAATGATGAAGCTCTGGGCCCAGGCAGGCAGGTGGGCGTCTGACACCTTCCCAAGGAATTTCAGGGGCTTCTCAGAAAGGCTTATCCTGCCCGTCTCCTGGAAAACACTGAGTTGTACTGACTCAGGGAGTATAAGGTCCCTGCCACTCTCTGGCAATTCACTCATAGACTATTAGACCTTGGGCATATCCCTTCCTCATCCTGAGCTTCAGCTTCCCCTTCTAGAAAAATAAGGGGTTGGACCAGATGATCCTCCATTCTGTGGAAGTTGTGGGTGTTCAGTTGTGGGGATGAATAGGGCTAAGTGTGTTGGCGTCAGTGTGGTGTCCCTGGTGTCCAGAGGAATTCAATTCATGATTTGTTTCACTGTTCTCTGACCACTGAACCCCCTGGCATCCTCTAGACTAGGGGAGGAGCCTGCGGTCTCAAGGCCACATGTTACCTTCTAGGTCCTTGGGTGTGGTCTTTTGACTGAGCCCAAGTTTTTTTACAACAAATTCTTTTCTTAAGGGGATTTGTTCTGTGAAGTTTGGTTTCAAAGGGCTGCACTTGAAGACCTAGAAGGCCACATGTGTCCTCAAGGCTAAAGGTTCCCCACCCCTGCTCTAGACTATGTGTGAATCCCCTCCTCTTCCAGGTACTCCATGGTCCCCAAAACACAAATCATATCATACCTTGCCAAACACAAACCTCCCAGTCGTGGTGTAAAATATACAGATATATTTATATTATTTTTTTTTTTAAAAAAAGGTCCCAGATGAAGGGAGAAGGTAGGTGGAGGGTAAAGTGGGAGAAATAGGAGAGTCTGCCCTCACCCACTGCAATGCTCCATAGCTAACTCTGCCCCAGACCCCTAAGGGGTGGAGCCTCTTATGCCACAACACACACAAAGTCCAGGATGAAGAGTCTTGATGGGATGAACAGCTGGAACCAGGCTTCCTTCCCCATGAGGCCTTCACCTCTCTCTTGTGGAGACTGAGAATATCTGGACCCCTCTCATCTCAGAGGTCCTGGGGGGCAGCACCTGGTCACGGTGGACTTTGACCCTGTCAGAAAGAAGAGCAAACAGGTTATGCGTGGGGAAGGAAGTGGGGGTGAGATGCTATGGCACAAAGGCCCTGAACACTTAGGAAGAGTCAGACAACATGGCCTCTGCGGGCTTGCCCAGCTCTGAGAGTCTGGAATAACAGGAGAATGGAAGACCCGGAGGGGCCAAGAAACTAGAACATGAGAGTAGGATCGGGGTGACTGGGTGTGACTCCCTGCTCTCACCCTCTTTTCACAGGGTTCTGTTCTGGTCTAAGTATTCACTCTGTGATCTTAGCCAAGACCTCTGGGCCTAGGCAAAATGGGGGATTGGGGCGGGGGGGGACGACGACACTGAGGGTTAGAGAGAGTAAGGGTCAAAAGCCAGTAAATGGCAAAGCCCATTTCTTCTAGCTCCTGCCTCTGATTTCCATCGTACCAGCAGCAATAGAGACTTGGAATCTGTAGGTAGATAGAGAGCCATAAGACTGAGGGATAACGTAATCCAAACCTCTAAGTCCGTGGAGTTTAAGTGGCTTACCCAAGGTCACATACTGCCAGAACTGGGAGTAGGGGTGGTCTCACTGGTCTCGTGGACAGGTAGCAGGGGATAGGGCGTGAGAGAGGAAGGGAAGTGTGAGACCTGAGGAATGGCTCCTTGGGCTCATGATAGGGATGGGGACAAAAGACACCTGCAGGGTTTGAAAGGGACACACTTCTTTTGGATCAAGCCCTTACCTCCCATCCAATTTGTTTTAGGCATCTTGCCTGACTTGTGCCAGGCCTGATGCCTGATTTGGTTTAAGCTTACTGCCTGACTCTTTTTAGGCCTTTAGCATGAAGAGGACCTTCACTGGTTTCAGATATTAGTGAGGGAAGAGAAAAGGAACAGGTCAGACCAGGTGGGGATGCCATCCTCCCTAGTCTTCTGCCTCCAAGGCAACCTCCCCTGGGAAAGGTAGAAAGGAGGCAAGGGGGAATGGGGTTTGACTTACAGACAGGGGATCAGAAGTGAAGGCAGCTACACTCCTCCTCATCTCATTCTCACTGCCCCTGAGAGGGATGAGTGACACACTGCCCAGCCTCGACTCAGGTACAGGCCGAACCACCTTTGAGGGCTCAGAAGGCCAGACGGTCCCTCCATGCTGGGGGAACAGGAAAGCAGGCAGGAGAGCTGGTAGTTAGATCAGTGGGTGATATGACCCAACCATCAAACCCCTAGTGCCCACCAACCTTCTCCTTGGGCTTCCTTCCTTCCCTGCCCAGACCTTTATACTAGACCCACCCACCACCAGATTATTTCCCTTCCCCAGTCTTTCCAAGTTTCTTCCCTCCTGGCTTCCCACCAGCCTCAGTTCTCCTGATCCAATACCTGCACAAGGAAGAAGGTGGCAAACCACTCTCTGAGCTCCATCTGGGTGTCACAGCAAAGGTACCTAAAGCAAGAGGGATCTGAGTGGTTCATGAACACATCTTACTGAAGCCTGGAAAATGGACAAGCTGGGCTCCCCATCTGGGACCTTAGAAATCATCAGGTCCAATGCTCTGCCTTTACAGATAACAGAGACCCATAAAGGGGAAAGGAATTGCCCAGAGTTACACAGATAGTCCAGTAGAAGGGCCAGGATGTGACCTTGGGCTCTCTTATTCCAAATCTTAGGTTGAAAAGATCATGGTTTTGGAGCTAGAAGGGGCCTTAGAAACCATCTAATTCAATCCCTTCATTTTACAGATGAAGAAACTGAGGTAGACAGAAATTCTGTGACTCCCACAGATACACAGTTAGTAAGCATCTGAAATTTGGTGAGATATGAATCCAGGCCCTTGGGCTCCTTTCATTTTATTTTGCCAGTCTCTTCTTCTCCCTGTAACACATCTTCCTCCTTAAATAGACTCCATCCTTTACCCACCTCTCAGACTATGGCTCTGATCATATCTATTCTGTGTGTTCCATCCCCATTATTCAGCCCCAGGGTCACATCTACCACCTCGGTCTGGAGCCTACTCATACCCCCTACTCACCACTGCTGCCTCTCATGTTTCTCTGTCTCGTGCACCACAGTTAGACCCCAGCTACAGGGGAGAGAAAAGAGGTGATGGATTTGGGCCAGGGGCAGGTCTCCCCCACCCTGCCTTCATCACTTAGCAACAGGCAGCATCATTGGGTTACCATGGAGATCTCTGGGGAACCCACAGGGAAGCAGATGGGGAAGTGCATGCCTTCTCTTCCCTCCATCTGCCACATGTCGAGGGCTGGGAGCCAGGGGACCCATGAGCTAAAAGCCCAGAGCTCGGTCCTCCTTGCTGAGGGACACCCCCTACCCACCCAGACCCTTACTCACCATGTTTCAAACTGAGCTCATCCTCTCATTCTTGCTTCTGTGATTTTTGCCAAGGCATTCACTGCCTGCCTAGAATGGGCCCCTTGCCTTCACTGCACCTCTCCAAATCTCATCTTTTAAGATCTACCCTCCACTCTCACCATCTTCCAGAAGTCTTTCTCCACTGTCAGCAGCCAACATAGATCTCTCCTTTCCTCTCCTTCCTCCCTGACATCTTAAAGTACTTAAGAGCCTGACCCTCAACCCATCACCCCAGGGGCTCCCTGAGGACTGGGCCCTGTCTCCTTCCTGTACCAGGAGCCTCCAAATTGCCATGTCTCCCTGGTGAGATCTGTCCCAGGGTGGGGCCAAGTCTACCTTTTCTACCTTCACAGTATCTCTCCACTCACACTGGCCACCCTCCCTAGTACAGTCCTCCTCACCTTGTTCCTGGACGTACATGGCAAGGTGCCTGGTACATAGTAAGCTCTTGTTAATGTTTATGAACAGACTGACATGGAGTATTCAAATAGCTTCCAAATTGCTCTCACTGCCTCAAGTCTCTCCCCACTCCAATGCACCCTCTATTCAGCTACCAAAGTGATTTTCCTAAAGTACAGGTCTGTCCATGTCATCTCCTTGGCCCCAAACACTCAATAAACTCCACCAGCTCTCTATTGCCTCCAGGATCAAAGACAAAGCCCACCCTCTGGGGGCGAAAGCTCTTCAGAATCGGCCCCTTTTCGACGGGTCCCATTTCCTTATACTGCATTCCACTCTCCACCCACTTTATCAGCTAGACAAGTGTGACCCTCCACCTCATGTTCACAGAAGCTTCTCTATCATTTCAGGTAACACTCCCTCTCTCCCTCCTTCCTCGCCCACATGCTCATATCCCCAGGCTCCTTTCAAAACAGCCAAAAGCAGGAGGCCTTTCCCAGTTCCTTCAGCTGGTCGTGTCTTTTAGGGTTAGAGATGACTTATTTCCACATTGTTTTCCCAACTGGAATATAAGCTCCTTGAAGTCAGGGATTGCTTTTGCTTTCTTTCACAGCCCTAGAGCAGGCGTGGGGAACCTGCAACCTCGAGGCCACATGTGACCCACTAGGTCCTTGGATTCAGCCTTTTGACCCAATCCAAATTTTACAGAATATTTTTATTAATATTAATTTTATTTTTATTAATGGGATTTGTTCTGTGAAGTTTGGATTCAAAGGGCTGCACTTGAAGACCTAGAGGGCCACAAGTGGCCTCCAGGCCACCACCCCTGCCTTAACGCTTAGCACAATGTCCTGGCACAAATGTTCAGTGTTTAAATGCTGGTTGGTTGGTTAATCAATCGACACTTTCCTGGACTTACCAGGTAGGTGGTCGTAATTTCTTCTTCACCCCCAGGTAGATTTTGAGGCTCTTTATGGGCCATTCCTTTTCTGGCTTGTGACTCTAAGAGCAGGGAAGCCAGATAGGGATAGAAGAGGGAAGGGAGGAGAAAAGACAAGAGTGAGAGGGTCGCCTCAGGCTGGGTCTGGGAGGGTGGACAACATAAAGCATGCTCCCACTGGCCTCTGAGTGAAGTTCAGTCTCCTGTCACTCTAAGCAGGTTCCCACCTCCTTGTCCTACTTCTCCTTAAATCTGACCTGTACCTATACCCAAACAGGGGGTCGAAACTGAAAAGGTCTTTAGAACAGTCAGAGCTGGGAGGGACCTTATTATAAGGGAATATCCGAGATGGAAGGGACCAGAGAACATCAAAGCTGGAAGGGTCCTTGGAATAAGGGAATGTCAACGCTGGGAGGGACCTTCGAACAGAGAACAGAGAATGTCAGAGCTGGAAGATCACCTAGAGACCATAAAGCCCAGCTCCCTTATTTGTCACAACGAGGGATAAATTAAGGACCAAAAAAGGGGGAAGTGTTATATTCAAAATCAAACAGGAAGCTGGGAGAAACCCAGGTCACCTCGCCTAGTCCCTGCTAGTCCTCTTATTACTTCACTATCTTTCCCAGCGTCTCCTTCACCATGACTCCCAATACTATCCCCTCTGCCCTTCAAAACATTAGGTTACCTCCTGCATGAAACCTTCTCAGAGGAAACTCTGCTCTCCATCCAACTGAACCCAGCTTCCCCAATCAGCATGTGCTCTTCTTATCTGGGTCCCCATAGTGTTCCCTCCTTTCCTCCTCCCTCCCTTACCTCCCCTAAGGTGGGGGGGGCTCCCCACACTTGGCACCATCAGACAGTCAACTCTCAGTGATCTGCAGCCTGACATTCACAACCCAAATGGTCATGCTGTTGGCTGAACCATACAGACAGCGCTCATCCAAGATGGAGGGCTACCTACTCAACGTGGCAACTGCAGCAGTCAATTGTCATGGTAGCTGATGTTCCTATAACATTTTACGGTTATTTTTAAAATGTTACCTGATTTGATTTTTATAGTCACCCTGTGAGGTAGGCAGGGTATATTACAGATGGGAACTATGAGGCCCAGAAGGTTGAAACAACTTTAAAAGCCATTAGGTAGATGAGCCCTAAATGGGATTCAGGTCTCTGAACTCCAAATCTGGGAACATGTCCCTTTATCTACTATTTGGCCCCTTCCTTGCCCCACTTGGTCATCGTGGAGAACAAATAATAATGATGATCATGCATTTGTAAAATCGCTTTATAAATATAATTTCATTTGATTCTCATGACAACCCTGCAGATGAGGAAACTGAGGCAAACAGAAGTTAAGTGACTTGCCCAGCATCACATGGCTATTAAGTATCTGAGGCAGGATGTGGGCCCTAGCTGTCCTGACTCCAGGTCCAATGTTCTATCTACTAACCATTTCAGCTGCCTAGAATTGAGAGCTGACTGTGTAAGGGCAAAGGCCCAGCTCTGGGCCTGTGAGCAGGGCCCCCAGCTCTTCTTCAGCTCTGCTGGGAACCCGTAACAAAATGGGGAGACACATCAAAGCTGCAGCAAGCCAGGCAAGGTCAGGACTTCCTGATGGACAGGGTAGGCGGTTATAGGCTGACTGATGGAGGTTGGGGGAATCGGAGCCCCGGTCTTTGTGATTCAGAGTGGGAAGGGCATCCCCCAGCCTCCCCACCTCAGTCAGCACTCTCCCAAAGGTCGGCTGGCCCCCTCCCTTCAGGCACCCTGTGAAATAGCAGAGACACTGAGGTGGGGCAAGGGGAGATTAAAACCACTTACAACCAGAAACTGGGGTCAGAGGCCGAGTCTGTTCCTCCCCCCACCCAGCATGAACCCTTGGGTATGGCTCCTCTGAAGAAAGGGAGACAAGAAACAGGAAGGGAAGGAAAGGGAATAAGCATTTATACAGAGCCTACTATGTGCCAGGAACTATGTGCAAGAACTTTACAAACATTTCATTTAACCCTCACTACAACCCTATGAGGAACGTAGTATTATAATCCCCATTTTAAAGTTGAGGAAACTGAGGCAAAGAGGTTAAGTGACTTGCCCAGGGTCACACAGCTAGTAAATGTCTAAGACTGAATGCGAACTCAAGTCTTCTTAACTCCAAGGCCACCCAGGGCTCTAACCATTTTGGCCGCTAGCTACACAGGAACAAAAATTCTCAGTTCTCTGGCAATGGACAGTTTACAGAACACTTTCAAGAGCCCTATGAGAAAAGGAGGATATGATTTTATTATTCATTTTACAAAGTAGGCATGATTCAGAAGGTGGCATGATTTACCCTGGGTAAACACAGATAGTCAAAAACAACAGTGTTAATAGCTCCCATTTCTCTAAGTGTGTTCAGGTTGGCAAAGTCCTTCCTTAGCACATACATAGTAAGTACACTTAATAAACACTGCTTGAGTGATTAACTCTGCAAGGTAGATTGTGGAAGGGTCACAAAGCTGTAGAATCTTAGTTGTAAAGAGTCCTAGAAGGACCAACCTGCATCTGAACAAGTCTCCTTTCTAACACAATACTTGACCAAAGGCCTCTAGAAGCCATGGGGAAACCTAGTTACTGCCTGTGACTCTTGTGGGCAGCTCAAGATGTTAGGCAGTTTTTCTCAATGTCCCGCCTGCCTAAACTGGCTTCTTTGGAATTTCCACCTCATATTCCCAGGGCCCAACAGAATATGTCTACAGTCTTGTCTGGGGAACAGCTGCCTAGGCACATGTTCCACCTGAGCCTTCTCTTTTCCAGGATAAACATCTCATTCCTTCCACTGACTCTCAGAGGACGTGGCCTCAAGACTCCTCTCCATTTGACAGCACCCCTCACCAGACACTGTCTAGCACAGCCATGTCCTTTATCCATTGTAATGCCCAGAACTGAACTCCATATTCCAAATACAAGGGCAGAGTCCTATCCTCAGCCTTACAGCTGAGGAAACTGAATCTCTGACAGGGTCATCCAACTAAAATATACTTTGGGGTAGGGGTGGGTTTGGGGGTCGGAGAAGAGGTTGACAAGACAAGGGTTTCCAGGGATTGCTAGGCCCCCTTTGTGATGTCACTATGGTATATAGGAAGAGCTTTATACAGGGGAGGAGCTGGACCTTCTTCACTGCCTTCTTTCATACTTTCTACCACAAAAGGAGATATTTTCTACCCTGTCATCCAGAGCTTCCCCCAGCCCTGAAAATGGGCTGGTCTCTAACGAAACCTATGTGAGCTCAAGCAGCAAGCATGGAAGAAATTAGGCTGTAGGCCATGTATCCAGGCCAAGCTGGGCTGAGGGTACAGGCTGAAGCCAGACTCTGACCCTGGAAGAAGCTGCTCTGCACACTGCAAACAAACTGATCTGTAGACATGGAGGACACAGGGGAGAAGGTATGGAAGAAACTAAGCGTTGACTTCAATACATATTGGACTACAAACATGAAGGGAGTCAGGGGGCTGGGTAGTAAGAAACCATGCTTTGGTCATGGAAGAAGCTTTCTCTCAATCCCGGAAGAAACCCCATCTGAGGAGGAGGCCAAAACCAACTGCGGCCATGGGAAACTTCTGATTTTAGTAAAGAAGAAACCAGGCAATATTCAGTCGGACCTCCAACGGATCATGAATCTCTAAGGCCCCTCTGCCTTCACTCCCCAGCCCAGCCCTGGCCTAATCTGTCTGAAGGCACCTAACGTTCCTGGCCAGACATAAGATGGAGGTGATCCTTATTGCTAGGGAAAATAAAAAACCCATAAATAAACAGCCCCATGCAAGGAGCTGAAGTGTATATAAATCTGGATGTCCAAATGTCATCATGTAAATGAGGAGTTAGGATGTTTGAGTTGGAAGGGAAGGGGGGTGGGAAGGAGATAGAAAGAGAGAGAAGACAGAAAGAGAAACAGAAGTGGAGAGAGAAAGAATAGAAGGAGAAAGAGAGAGGGAAGTGGAAAGAGAGAGAGGGGAGGGGGAAGGAGAGAGGACAGAGAAACAGAAACATAGAGAAGTGGAAAGAAAGAGAGAAGACAGAGAAGTGGAAAGAGAGAGAGAGAAGATAGAGAAGTGGAAAGAGAAAGAGAGAAGATAGAGAAACAGAGAGAGACAGAGAAAACAGAAAAACAGAAAGATGGTGCCTAATTTCCAAATCCCCTGTTATTCAGAGAAGGAAGGCAAGGCCTAGTGGACGTAGAAGATATTTGCTTAAAGGGACACACTTAGTCAGGGACAGAGCTGGATTTTGATTCCCAGTCCAGGACTCTTGCTTAGCCCCAGAGGGCAGACCTCAGAACCACTGAGGCAAGGTGGCTGTTGCAGGGAGAGCTCTATGTATAGAAAAGGTAATTGAGAACTCTCCTAGACTGGGAAAGACTGGGGAACATCAACGCCACAGAATAACTTCAGAAATTCAAGGGTCCCCTAGTCTAGAGATGGTTTACTTTTTACAGGTATCTCAGTCCCCTTCCCTGGTGCCTAATGTCTTCTCTCATGTGGGAAAAAACCACCAAGGAAAGCCATATGATGGAAGAATGGGAAGAAAGAGAAGAGGGGACCGAGCAGGCACTCAGTCTTATTGGTAGAAGAAGGAGGGAAAGATCACTGGGGATCAGAGTGACAGGTTAGTCTTGAGCATGGGAATCAGGAAAACCCTGGGGAGCTTGGCTCAGGCCCTTGATTGGGGGCAAGTTTGGAAAACACCAAAAATAAGGAAGTTTACAAAACCTTGTGCCACAGTCTGACAGCTAGTTCACTCATTTTACAGAGAATGGGGAGGACGTTTACCCAAGGGGACATGGTGAGGCAGCGGCACAGCCTATGAATCAAACCCAAATTTCCTGACTCTTATTTAGGGATTTACTTAGACCCAGACTTAAGCAGAACCCAGAGCACTTTGGTAGATACTACCGAGACAGATAGCTCTATGTTTAAAAAAAGTTTTCTAAGAACATAGATGAAAGACGTTGGAGAACCCACCAACCAATCAGCCAGCTAACTCTGGCTTTGGCCCTGGGGCCCAACATCAAGGTCCAGTGGAGAAAGGGAGGCTGGTGATGCAGGGAAGCTAACTTGTGAGGTCTGAGAGGGGGGTTAGAGGATGGGGGTGAAGGGGTGGAAGATGGCAGGCCAGAGAGTCCTCCCCAGCAGCAACTCAGGGCTGAGCCCCAATGCTAGTTCACTGGGACCCAGAAAAGGAAGGAGAGATCAGTAGGGAATCAAGGGGAACCAGGTAAAGAGGGAAGCTGTGTAGATCCTTCAAGAAGCAAGAAAACTTCTTTTTCTTTCTATGTTTGGACTTTGCCCAAACCTGGGTTCATGAATCTGGAGTTAGAAAGGACTTCAGAGGCCAAGAAGTCTAATCCCATCATGCTATAGGCAGATGAGGAAACTCAGGCTCAGAGAGGTTAAAGGATCAGCTCAAGGTCATACAGCAGTAAATGGAAGAGGCAGGATTCTCACTCAGGTCTTCCTCACTCATAACTCAGAATTGTGCTAGAGCTGGCTTAATATTCAATTGTTAAATTTTAAAATACTGAGTGTGAGCACTTACACCTTGGAAATGTACAAATGCTATAAATCAGGGCTTCATTTATTGTTTTGTTGATTTCTAGACTTGAGAAAGTCATAAATATTAATATTAATAATCTGCATATTAATCATACAGATTAAACTTTAAAAGTACATCATACATGTGGAAAGCCAGTTGTTAAATTTTAAAATATTCAGCGTGAGCATATTTACACCTTGGAAATGTGCAAATGCTAAAAAGCAGGGTTTGATATAATATTCTGTGATTTCTAGACTTGAGAAAGTCATGGGCAAAATATCAATAATGTGGATCAAACTATAAAAGTGTGTCATGCATGTAGAGAGCCTGTTGTTAAATATTTACCAGCACAGTCTTCCTCTAATTCTGATGCTCTTTCCCCTGTACCTGAGCAAGCCTGCAATCCATAACCCCTGCCTTCTTCCCAATTCCCAGCCCTGACTTGACCTGTCTTCAGGGCACCTTGACTACTGCTGGCCAGACATTAGAGGGAGGTGAGCCTTACTGCTGAGGGGCAGCTGGGCCCATAAATGAATCAGCACACGCTGCTCATGGGCCACCTCTCTCCCCCACTCCCGGGTCTCATCCCCTGGCTCCTCCAGAGTTCCTAGAATCTTAGGGTCCAGGACTCAGAATCATCCCTCTGGAGTGGGAAGGTAACCTCAGATCCTCTTCTAATCTCTTCATTTTACAGATGAGGAAAGAGAGGTCTAGGAAGAAATGACTTGTTCAAGGTCACAAAGGAGTAAAAGTCAAGAGTCAGGATTTTCTAAGCCATGTCCTCTGACTCTAAAAGCCCAGCATTCCTGAAGTGATAGTAATAATAGCAACCCACATTTCTACAGCTTTGCCAAAACCCTCTGCAGAGCTTATCTGAACCTCACAATGGCTCTATGAAGTAGGCAGTACAGGGATTACGACCCTCTCTTGCAAGCATGAGAAAATGAAGGCTCAGAAAGGAACTTAGCAGTGCCCAGAGAAGTATCATGGAGGTTTTGAGCTCTGGTTGACTCCAAGTTCAACCTTCACTCCACTTCCTCCAATCTACCTCTCAGAACTGTTAAATCAGAGACCCACAGAATTCTAGCTTTGGATCAAAAGATGAGGGGAAAATGCAAGCCTCTGTCTTGTTTGGACAACAAGGTGGCCGAGCACTGGGTCTAGAATCTGGAAGACTTATCTTCCAGAGTTCAAATCTGGCCTCAGACACTTACTAGCTGTGTGACTCCAGGCAAATCACTTAACCCTATTTGCCTCAGTTTCCTCATCTGTAAAATGAGCTAGAGAAGGAAATGGCAGACCAGTTTGTTTGCCAAGAAAACTTCAAATGGGGTCACAAAGAGTCAGACAAAACTGAAAAGTGACTTCTTTGAAGAAGTGAAGAACTCTGGGTCTGGAACATGGGAGACACTATCAGACCTTACGGATGTGTTGGATCGTTTTTCTTGTACTGGCCAAAAGAAAAATGTTTTTTGCTTTGTTCCAAGGGATGAACAGAGAAAGGGGAGGGATATATTCAGAAGGGAAAAGGGTGATATAAAAACAAAAGGTAGAAATAAAAATCAATAATTTGAAAAACTAGTCATCCTAGGCTTTGAGAAGCTTAGACTTGCAGAATCCTGGGCTGATAGACTCTTGGATTCTTGGCTCTCAGAAGCAGAAGGGAGCTAGGAGGTCATCTCCGGCCCGGCTTCCCACATACTGTAGGAATGCCCCAGACATGAGCACTCACAGACGTAGTTAAGAGGAATAAACATTCTTCAAAAACTGAAAAGGACTGTGTGCATTCTTAAGGGGCTACTATATACAAAAGGGGGGAAGAAGCAGCACTGGTCCAAATGTGTTGTTTGAAGTGGTCTACCTGGAAATACTAAATTGAGCCGAGGACAACTCGTCCTTTGTGAAGAAGAAGCTGCAGGGGAGGACAGGGCAGGGGGCAGGGAGAGACACTCACACTTTGACCTTTTCTTGAAGTTGGAGACAAATATGACTCTGGGACTCTGGGACCCTGGAGACTCAACATTAGCAGCTGTGTATTTTTGTACAGGGTTCATGCTTGAAAGAAGGAAGCGAAAGTGAGTCAGGATGAGAACTATCCTTAGGAAAAGGGAGGACAGGAGGAGATCCAGGAACAGCAGCCCCCAGGATAAGCAATACCCAGCTTGACTATCAACAGAAGAGGACTGGGACAGCCCTGAAGACCTGGAAGTGTTGCTTCAGGGCCACAGTAAATGACCCAGCTGACTGCCACTACATCAGATGGAAGTTGATTAAAAAGGAATAAAAAGGTAAGGTTGATCAGAGGTTCTGAGTGCCAGGCCCAAGGCAGATGGCTTAGCAAGATGAGCTGATGTTGCTCCCTGGGGCCAGGAGGTCCTAAGAGGCAGAAGCCAGGGCTACCAGGGCCAAGAAGTTCAGATGCCTTGGTCAGGGGAAGAGCAGACAGACCTCTCTTTAAGTCTCAAGAGAAAATAATCTTGGGACAATGGGACAAGAGACTCTGAACTCTAATTACACAGAGAAGTCACACAGAGGCAAAGAATAACTTCCTTGGGGCCAGGAGACTGGAAACCAGGAAAGGCGAGGGAGCCTCCCATCTCTGAAGTCCAGCAAGAATGAGGGGAGGCAATAGAATAAGAAAGCACCAGGCAGGAACCCAGGAGGGCTGTGCCTCAGAGACACTGAGGTGTCATGGAGAGGAGGTGGGACACAGCTTCAAGAAGACTCAGGTGTCCTGAGAACTAACTGAAAGGACTGGCTTAGTCCTCTAAACCACAAGTAGCTGAAGGCAAGGGCCAGGGACAGTTGCCTGCTGCTCCAAGAGGTACCAGAGGCCAAAAGAGATGTGGCCAGGACAGATGCTGGAAGGAGGATGCAGGAAGGAAACAGAGGCAGCTGTGTGTGGAGCAGAACTTGGCAGATATCCCTGACAGAAGCCCAACTTCCAACGGAGCCGAGCATCATGTCCCTGTGAGGCTGTGGAAATGGAAAGGAGGTGTGGGGAGAAGCAAGAGGATGGAGAAGGAAGAGGAGCCATGCCCATCATGCCTCACCCAGACCCATCCCTGGCCCGACTCTTCCCCACGGTGTGTAAGGCAGCAATGCCACAGCAGCCGCCAGCCAGCCACTGGAGCTGGCCTGAGGCTCGGGTACTACTCACGTTCTCAAGGCCCCCACTGTGCTGCTTCAGGTTCTGTTTGACAGAGGATTGGGGGGGTTATGGGAGCCAGGATGGGGGGGTGTATCCCTGATGAGGCTGAGACAGAATGAGTAGCAGGGCTATGTGTAGATGGAGGAAGCCAATGGCTGTTGGTGCTAGAATGAGTCAGGTGTATGCGACTGGATGCAGGGCAGGGATAAGTGTCCTGCCAGTATGGATCACCATGAAAAATGTGCCCACCAGCCCACAGCATATATGAGTTGTATACAGATATGTACATAGGATGACACAGGTACATGCCATGACCAAGCACACACAGTACATACATGTACATACTGTGATGAGCACACCATGATCTGAGGTCTGAGAAAGCACAGATACATGTCACGGGGAGGGGGCATGGCCCATGCCCACAGGAGGATGTCTGCCTCCAGAGAGGTCTCAGAGATCCATATTACCTTCAATAACACAGAGGAGTCAAAGGTAGCCTAGGAATAACCTACAGAACAGTAGCCTGACTGACCGAGAAGGAACTGATTCTGTGTGTGGGAGTCTGAGTGCACAGGCTACTGGGGATGGGAGAAGAGCTGACCAATCACTCACTCTGATTTCCTTGAAGAGCCTTAGATAGCTGCCATTGAGCATGAAGTAACGGTCATGGAAGCTGCCTGTGGAAAGGCCTAGGCCCAGGAGGCTTCGATCCTCACGGAACTTCATCATGCCATGCTTGGTATCCCCCACCTTGCTGGCTGGGGAGGGAGAGGAGAAGGGGATGAGAGGTGAAGCTGTGTATCCCCCTTCTCCCGAGACCAGGGGCTCCCTAAGGACAAAGGTATGATCCCACCCCCACCAAGAGCTGGGAGTGCCTAAGGGCAGGAACACATCTCCCTCAGACTAGGAGCTCCCTGAGGGTAAGGCTATGTCTGTCCCATAAACATGGTCATCACTGAGGATAGGAGCTGTATCTCTCCCTAAGACAGGAATTGGAAGACACAGAAGGTATGGAATCTGGCCAATGCCTGAGAGTGGAAGGGATAGGACCCTGGAGTGGGGAAAGGGAGAGGGTAAGTCAATAAAAAGCTTCTTACCTAGGTACATGAGCATGGCCTCCATGGACAGGTACTTCTTTACCACCAGATGACTGTCAGTCCCCAGGCTGTGCAAGATCGGGAGGACCTTCTCAGTGTAGTGCAGTGGCCTCTCTGTGGACAACAATGTTATCAATGCCAACACCACCAACATGGTACCAGTCTAGCTATTATCATCTCCACAGTCACCACTGGCATAACCACTATCACCTCTATCCTTATTATGGTGGTCATCACTATTATCACCACATTCTTGATCATCACTATCGCCTTCATCTTCTCTATATAAATCACTGGCACCATCATCATCTTCTTGTCATTTCCATCACCACCACCATCACAGTAGTTATCATTATTGTAACCATATATTTGGTTACCAATTTGTAACCATCACTGTTCCCTTCATCATCTCCAACCAATCACCAGCAACAGCATCTTCATCACCAATATCACTATTACTATCTTTATCAAGGCAATCACCACTTGTATTCACTCTTACAATCATTAATCAACATCAGAATCATCATCACCTTCCTCATGTGAGGAAACCTAGGAACCACAGGAGGAAAGCCATAGTGGAAAGCATCTGGACGAAGGTCAAAGGAAACACAAGAAGTACTATCATCATGGGAGTGTACTAAAGACCACCCAGACAGAAGGAGAGAAGAGATGTGGAGAGGGAAACAGATAACAGATCTGACATGGAGGGTATGATGTGGTGCCGGGGAACTCTGACTACCCAGACCTGCTGGAGTGAACTGTCTTCCAAAAAGCAGAGAAGCTAATGAATTCTTGGCTTGCCTTAATGATAGTTTTATCCTTTGGAAGGTAGAGAAGGTAGGAGAAGGGGACCTGTTATTTGGGATTTAATTATAACCAAGTAGGATGTTCTGGTTGCTGAAGAAGAAACCACAGGAACTTCGGGAGGGAGTGACCACTTTGTGGAAGAGCTCATGATAAAGAAGAGACAAACTTGGTGCAGTTGTACATTCACCCTAGATTTTGGGAGAGCAGATTTTAAAAATCAGAAAAAAAAGAGTTAAAATCCCTTGGTCTAACATCCTCTAAAGAAAGTTGGTCTAGAAGAGAAAAGAATTTAAAAATTCTAAGTCTAACAAAAAGAGATAGAAAATAGGAAGTCATGTAAACAATAATACAAATTGTTCCCATTTAAATTGCTGATGTAGGCATTTTTCTTACAACAATGCTGGGATGTAGTGAGACTGATTTGGGCTGATGGTGCCAACCCCCGGAACACAGAAGGGATTCCTAAATGAGATTTACAATCACTCAAAAGAGTTCACACTAACAATCTTCAGGGGAAAGATCAAGTGAATGCAGGAGCTGGATGAATAACCCCAAAAGCGGATCCATCTATAAGGAGGATGAGAAGAGGAAGAATGGTATTTTGGAAACTGCATAATTCTTCCCACAATCTCAAGCTATCCCCTGAAACAAAAAAAAAAAACAACATCTTTTTAACACCAGTTTTAATCCTCTCCTGGGTGATGCCATATGGCTTCAAGTCATGGTACACCACAAGCTACAAAGACTTAAAATCACAAGACAATCAAGGGGCAATGGGAGGATGCATGGCAGATGTAAAGAGGCTGGCAACACATTTCCAATAATAACTTGTGCATGCAAAATGTTGTGTAAGAGATATCCAGGAAACTGATGCACAGTGAAGTCAGCAGAGTCAGGAAAACAATATCCAAAATGACTATAACAACATAAACGGAAAGAACCACCACCACAAAGCAATCAAAACTGAATGTTGTGAAACTAAACACGTTTAGTTAGCCCCAGTGAAGAAACACGAGAAGGTCCCTTCCCCCGCTCCTCTGCAGTGGCACACGAGGTTGGAACGAGGCACATGCTGGAGGGTTTTGATGGGTTGGTTTTTGTTGAGTTTTTTTTTCCTTCCTCATTTTTTTTTTAATTTTAAAGAGTTTTTTTTTAATTCTTTAATTATAGAAGATAGCTCAATGAGAGGTAGGAGGAGGGATACAGGGAGAAATCTAGGTGATGTACAAACAAGAGATACTCAGGAGATGCATGATAAGAAAGAAAAGTAAGCTAGTCACCTAGCAAAAGCAAGAGAAATGGCCCAACCCTGATCAGGTATCCTTGCAAAGTTAAAAAGACCTAGAGTACGAGTTCTTAATGTATTTTTTGTGTTGTAGATCCTTTTGGCAGTCTAGTGACCCCTTCTCAGAATAATGTTTTTAATTACACAAAACAAAATATGTAGGATTACAAAGAAAACCAATTATATTGAAATAAAGATGTAATTTTTTTCCCACCCAAGTTCACAGCCTCCAGAAAGCTATCCTGAATGCTTTAGGGAATCTCTGACCTAGAGAGAAAAGCCTCTAACACATCATGGGAGTCCTGTTAACAAAATTTATGGGAAACACAGAAAAGAGCTGCACAGGGTAAGCTATGGCTTTTGATGTGCAGCATGTAAAAGGTGCATGGAAACAGAATAGGTATCCCTAAAAGGTGGTAGATCCCTATGGAAGTGTGCAAGCAGAGAATGAATGGCATCTTGGGGAGAAACTGTAGGAAGGATTTCTATTCAGGTATAGATCAGACAGTTTCACCTTTGAAGTCCCTTGCAAGTCAGACATCTGTGATAACCACCATCATGTATCATCACCACTTTCCTCTCCTTCATCATCAACCCCAGCCACCATGGTCACTACCATGTACACCATCATCACTAATGCTGTAACTACCCTAAGACACAGTGATAATCTCCCAGGTACCTACAACCCTCATCCCATCACCATCATGATGCTATAGAGCCTCTTAAGTTATATTTGCCATGATGCTTTTTATAGTGTCTACTTTGTCATGTCTATGACCGCTCTTAAGATTTGTACAAGGATATGATGGCTTTTTGGAATTTCTTCTAGGGAATGTACATGAATTGACATTGCTTACCAGAGAACAAATACACATATACACACATTTATATGCAGCTATATTAATAACTGAGGCCTCCCCTACCCCTTGGGGATCCTTATGTTTTCTTCTCCTCCTCTATACAATCTGAGTTAACATCCATACAGAGAGTCCCCAGGGGAAAAAACTATAAGCATCTCCATCAAAGGGCCTTTGATCCTCACTTGAAAGAATGACCTGAGGCCATCATCCTGGCAACAGCTAAGCAATTTTGAGACAGAATTCCCTGGAGAAGCTTCATGCCCATATTAATGGATTAATCTCCTGTATACCTATGTAACTGTAATTGCTTCTGACTTTCTTTTGCTGTAAATAAGATGAGAAGGTCTTCTTGTCCCCCCAAATATAACTCTGTATAAGAACTGAATTCAGCCCAGTTGGTCTGTCTCATAGTATATGAGATCATAAATAAAGCACTCTATTTCTGCCTCCTTTGTTAGCCAACTCTGAGTAGAATGGGGAAAATTCCAATTTCATATTGTCATCTCTCTCAACCACTTACTAAGCTCAGTGATCCCAAAGTTCAGATATGGAAACAGACAGATAAATAAAATCTTGTCACCAGACATCCTACTGAATCTCCTGAAGAGAGGGGGAAGAGAGGCATGAGATGCACCTTTTTGTACAAAAGGGGAAAAATTTAGAGATCTGCCAATCACCCCCCAACCTAGAAGAAGATCTGGAAGATTGTAGGACCCACCCTGCTCCTGTCTCTAGACATCTGGAGGCCTCAGTGCAGGACATTATTTAATAAATCTCATTTGGATATATAAGACTTATGTGTGAGTTTTCTCCTTTTCACTCTCATAGTACAGATGTAGAGTTACCACATTCCTTTAGAGAAGCCTTTGCTGTGAAATGTAGGAACTGAAATGGATGGGAGAAATTAATCAAGTCTTCTCATTTTACAACCCCCAGTACTCACACAGAGAGACCTCATTCAGATTGCTATAGTGAGTGGCCCTAGTTCACATGACCATGAAGTAACAGAATCTAGCACAAATCTCTGTGCATGCTAGTCTACTCCATCCATATTCCCAAGGCCACTTACCTGCCTCTTCCCTCTCACTGACTTCAAAACAGGTCCAATAGTCCTTTTCCTTTATCCTCACATTCCTACGATCCAGGATCTCCATGGTGAGCTCCTGGGCTGTCATGGAAGCTGGGATCTGAAGGGAAGAGGCATAAAGAGATATGACCATCCTTTGCTAACCCCAGAAGACTACTGTCCCCAAAAGCTTAAGTCATGAAGGAAAGCCTGAGTTCACCAGGAATTCAGACTTCGGTCCAGCTACCACCTCATGCACCCCCGCCTCCCCACCCAGCAAGGTAGCATGGAAAGAACATAGATTTGTAGTCCAAAGTCTTGGGTTCAAATCCTGCCTCAGAAATTTTCCAGTTGCGTGACCTCTGGGTCTTAGTTTCTTCATTCTAAAATGAGGGAGCTGGCCAACTAGATGACTTATAAAGCTCTTTCCTGCTCTAAATTATGAACCTATCATTGTAGGAGCTCTGAATTTGACTGGGTTAGCTATGGCCACTGTACTCCATCCTTACAGGACCAACCTCTCCAAGCTCCCTTCAAATATCAATTATGTATGAGGCCTAGGAGTCAGAAAGCTAGGATTTGGGCTTTTTCACATTAGCTTCTGGTTGATTTGAAGTAAGTCATTTTACTTTTCTGAGCCTCATTTCTCCATTTCTAAAATGATAATAACATTTTTGCCACCTACTACATACATAAGGTAGTTATATATTTTGAACCTTAAAGAGCCACAAAAATGGAAATCACTGTTGTAGTTAGCTGTGTGACTGGAGCAAGCTCACTCAGCAAGCCTCAGTTACTTCACACCAAAAAATGGAAATGCTCAACCTTGAACTATCTACTACCTCACAGATCTATTTTGAGGAAAATGCTTTGTAAACAGACTTATTACTATGATCATCTCTTTAATTCCATCCAGATACTGTTTCTATGGATGGCTTGGATTAGTTCTGAACTCCATTCAGATCAGCTCCAGAAAACCCCAGTGTTCAGTTCCCTGGAAGACAGACCTAAAAGGGAGGCACCAAGTGTCCTGTTTGATAGGCTTGGGGGTGGATGGGCTATAGCACCAAGGACAGCTCCATGAGCAGAAGCCAGGACTGGTACTGGGGTCCTGAGTCACTGAGACCTCACCTTAACATGCTGCTCGGTCTCTGTTGCCTTCTTTTCCAGGTATACAGTGCAGATGAAATCTCCAGCATGCTGTGGAGGGGAGAAGAGAGGGAGTCAGAGAGGTGAAAGGGGAAGAACAGGGATAGAAGCCTCACCTAAAGAACATTGTGCTCTGGCAACTTCCTTCTACCCTCTGAAACATGTAGAGCAAGAGAAGGCTGAGGACAGTATAATGCATGGGATAGAGCACTAGATTTGAATAGAGCAGGCTCAAATCCTGCCTAAGAGACTGAGCAAGTCCCTCCATGTCTCTGTGCTTCAGTTCCCTCATTTATAAAATAATGGAGGCTGAACTCAGTGACCTCAAAGGTTCTTTCTTGCTCAAAAATCTATGATCTTATGACCTCTAGGACTCCTCTCATATCTCTCATCCCCTGAATGATCCCTTCTAGGAATTGCTCTGCCTAGAGTTGGGCAGGTAGGGGAGAGGGGGAGCAGGAGAGGGAGGAGTTAGAAAAGTTAAGCACAGGGAGGTTGGGCAATATGAGAAGAAATGGAAGACATGGTCAAGGAGGGCAATAGGAGAGTCTAACTGAAGGGACATGAGAGAAGGGGGTCAGACCAAGGTGAACTTAAGTAGAAGGGGTCTGGTGGAGGTGAACTGGCAGGCACTAGGCTGGCAAAGGGCAAAGGAATTAGGGACAGTGGAATAAACAGGACCAGTTTGTTGCCAAGTAGACAGAATGTAAACATAGATCCTTCTTGTTGGTGTGAGTTAGCCATTGTAAGACTGGGATTAGATCCCCTCTGAGGGCCCACTCTGGCTCTGTTGGGGAGTCTATAACACCATCCAGAGAAGAGGAATTCACTTGCCTAAGTTTTTGGGATCACTGAATGAGAAGTTGTCGTGAATCTGTCCCCTGGGGATGATAAGATGAATCCAGTTCAGTGGGGGAACAAATGGAACCCCAAAGTAGCTTCATGTTAGAGGAAAAGAACACTAGACATGGAGTCAGGTAGCCTAAGTTTGAGTCTATCCTCTGCCAGTAATTAAGTCTTAGGAAGGTCACAAATTCTCTAAGTTTCAGTTTCCTTGTCTGTAAATAGGGATGGTTATTCTTGTTCTGGAGCAATTACATGGCACAGTGCATAGAGTGCTGGGCCTGGAGTCAGGAAGACTCATCATTCTGAATTCAAATCTGGCCTCAAACATTTACAAGTTGTGTGACTCTGAGCAAGTCACTTAACCCTGTTTGCCTCAGTTTCCTCATCTATAAAATGAGCTGGAGTAGGAAATGGCAAACTATTCCAGTATCTCTGCCAAGAAAACCCCAAATGGCGTCACGAAGAGTAGGACGTGACTAAAAATGATTGAATGAGAAAATTCTCATACTATCTACCACCCAGGGCTGTTGTTAGAAAAGGATTTTATTAGCAAAGAACCGGAAACAAAGGAGATGTCCATTGACTGGGGGAATAGTCCTATACTATAAGAAACAATGGATAGGAAAAATATAGAGGAGCATGAAAAGACTTCCATGAACTTATACAAAGCAAAGTAAGCAGAGTCAGGAAAATAGGGGAGAACAAACAGCAAAGCCACAATAGCTAACATTTCCATAAGAACTATATGCTGTGTGCCAGGCACTGTGTAAGCACTTTTATAGACATCATTGGATCCTCACAACAACTCTGCGAGGTAGGTACTGTTACTACACCCATTTCATGGATGAAGACACTGAGGCAGGCAGCCAGTGGTTAAGTGACTTGTCCAGGATCACACAGCTTCTAAGTGTCTGAGGCTAGATTTGAACTCGGGTATTTCTGACTCCAGGCCCAGAGTTCTTTAAACTACACCACACAGCTGCCCCAAACACACGGAAAAATAAAAAACCAACAACCCCTGAACGCCATACATCTCAAGAGGTTTTTAAAATGCACTTCCCTTCCTTCTTTGGAGAGGGGGTACTGTGGGTGTCAAATCTCATATACACTATCAGAAATGCACAGAGCTTTGCTGAATTGCTCAGTTTTTCTCCTTATTCTCTGTTACAAGTGATAGCTTTTGGGACACAGGAGTGGGAATAGAAACAGAGGGACAGAGAGACAGACAGACAGGCTAAGGTGATGCTAATAACAAAAGACATCAAGAATGTTTTAGAAGAAAATGAGCATTTATTAAGTGCCTACTATGTGCTTAGTACTTTAGAAATATTATCTCATTCGCTCTTCATAACCCTGGGAGGAAGGTGCTATTATTATCCCCATTTTACAGTTGAGGAAACTGAGGCAGAGAGAAGTGAGGTGATTTGCCAGATCCAGCTAGTGAGTGTCTGAGGTCTTCCTGACTCCAGGTTCAACCCTCTACCTACTGTGACCCCTTAAAGCCTTAAAGAAGAGGGGCTATCATCCTTGCTGCTGCTATTGTCATCATCATCGTTATCATTTATAGCCTCCATTCCGAATCACTCATTCTATCTCCTGGACTACAGTGCAGGGTTGAACCCCTATGCCTGGAGTAAGGAAGACCTGAGTTCAAATATGGCCTCAGATACTTCCTAGCTGTGGGACCCTGGACAAGTCACTTAACCTTTAACTGCCACAGTGTTCTCAATTGTAAAATGGGGCTAACAATGGCATCTATCTGCCAGGGTTGTTGTGAGAATCAAATGTATTTATATTTTCAAAGTCCTTGGCACAGTGCTTGGCACACAGTACTTGCTACAGAAATGCTACTGCTGTTACTATTACTATTAGTTATTCTGGCCTCTCTTTTCCTCATGTATCAGTAACTGAATAGAATCCCTCTCTCATCTCTACCCACTGATATCTGTCCTCTTCACAGCATGGCCCAGGTGCCAGACTCCTCCCAGCTGGAAGTCTCTTCTCCTGCCACAGGACTTCCGAAAGTCCTCTTTGGTTTCGCACTGACCTTTCCATGCCTCCTCAGCACTTAGCCCAGAGCCAGGCTTGCAGACTTACAGAACACTTAGCAAACGCTTGCAAGCTGACTCACTGACGCTCATTACGCTCTTCCATGCGTCATGGTTACATCGCATGTGTCCATGTCCTACCTACCCCCTCCCAAGTTCCCTTAGGGCAGCACTTGAGTCACTTTTCAGCCTTCTGGCTCTAAAATCTATGATCTTCCATATCACTTACCCTCCGAACTATCCCTCTCCTAAGAGAGGTTTGCCTGGGGTTGGGCAGGGTTAGAGGAAGGAGGAATCCAGAAAAGTGGAGTACCAACGTTAGTAAGCATGAAAGGAAACAGGAGCCTGGTTGTGGAGGGAAACTCTGAGGTGAGGTGAGAAAAGGGGTCTGGCCAATGTGAACTTAAGTAGGAAGCTCGTGGAGGTGAGCTGGGGGGCACGGGGCTGAGCAAGGGAAAAGCAACGGCGGTGTACATCCTCAGCGAGAGAGCAGAAGGGCGCTTCCCCAGGGCAGGAGCAGGTTGCCTGATGCTCTTCCCTACCCAGCTGCTGCTAAGCCTTCCCCTCTCCCTATTCCCTAGCAGGCACTCAGCTTGGATTCGGAGGGCTGCCATGTGGGAGGGCCATCAGACTTGTCCTACTTGGCTGCAGAAATCACAACTAAGGAGCCACAATTAGGGAAAGGTGCAGAGGCAGGTGTAAGGCACAGAGCATCCAAGTCACGAACTCTCCTAATAATCAAAACTATCCCAAAGTGGAAGGGTCTAGGGACAGGCAGTAAGCTCCCCATCCCTACAAGTCTCCATGACCACTTGGAGATGGAAAACACACAAATCTTGAGTTCAAATCCTGTGACAATAACTATCTGTGTGACCAAGGGCTGATAACAACTTCTACTAAGCCCATTTCCTCCTCTACTGTATCGCCCATCTTATAGCATTGTTGGGAAGAATGGACGGTGTCATTCCTAAGGCACCACCACCAAGATGTGAGTTGTTATTACTGTGATGTTGCTTCAAGCAGAGAGGCTAGAATGGATGCCTTCTTGGGTTCCTTAGAATTCTGAGATTCTGTGACCCCTGAGGTCCCTGATAGATCTGAGGCTCTATGACATCTGGGAGCCCTCCTTCCAACTCCACACCCCTGTGGCCTCTCTGTGGAACCAGAGGACAAATCCCAGGCTCTGCTCTAGCCCGTCTGCATCTCTGCTTCTGAAAATGTGCCCAATCCACCCCAGGAGCAGCATAGGTGCTGGACTCCCAGGCAGGAGAGGGGAGAGTATGCTCCCTTCACACTGCCCAATTCCCATACCACCTTCTGCAAAAAGTCTTTCCAGGTTGCCCATGCTCCACCCCACCCCCCAGTGCAGTCCCTCTGAGACTACTCTCCTTCTGTTTATCTTGTTTGTACGTAGTTTTTGGCATGTGGTCTCCCCTGCTTAACTGGGAGTTCCTTGAAAGCAGAGACCCATTTTTGTCTTTCTTTGTATCACCAGCTAGGTGGTGTGGTAGATAGACAGAGTACTGGGCCTGGAGTCTGGAAGGCTCATCTTCGTGAATTCAAATCTGGCCTCAGACACTTACAAGTTGTGTGTCCCTGGGCAAGTCACTTAGCCCTGGTTGCCTCAGTTTCCTGATCTTAAAATCAGCCAGAGAAGGGAATGGCAGGCCACTCCAGTATCTTTACCAAGAAAATCCCAAATGGGGTCACAAAGAGTCAAACAGGACTGAAAACAAAAAATGGAACAAAAGCATTCCCAGCCCTTAGCCCAGTGCCTGGCCCAGGTAAGCACTTAATAAATGATGGCTGACTCTCAATTGACTGGCTGACTTGAAGACAGGGTCTGCTTTTTGTTCTGGTCTTTATACAGCTCCGATCCCTAGCAAAGCACAGTGCCTAGCAAGCAGTAAACACTTAAGAAATGCTTGTCAACCACGTGAAGGAATGAAAGAAGTTGAGGAATTGAAGGGGCAGGGCAAGGACAGGCAGGGAGCAGCTGCCTAGAGATGGAGGGGGTCTCTTTCCCTAGTCATTTGGAGGGTCCATGAAGAAAGGCCAGGAAAGGGAGAAAGAGAAGGAAGCAAAAACCAGGGCAAGCTAGAGCGTGGTTGGAGCCGCGGGGCCGCCCAGGGCTCTAGCCGCCTTACCTGTGTTCCACTGGCCGAGCCTGCCACCCTCATCTTGACGATGGCTGTGATCTCCTCTCGTTGCTTCCTCAGCTCCTCCTCATCCACCTGTAGGGAGAAGGGCGAGGATAAAGAATTGAGGGGGATGATGGGGACGTTGCCTGTGATGGGGACAGGTGGTTGGTCTAGTTACCCTCTCCCGAATTCCCCACCAGAGTCCCATAGGAGGTCACTGGATGTGAGGGCTCCCCATGTGACCTTGGGAAAATCCCTTCTCTTTGTGGACTTCAGTTTCCCCAACCATAAAATTAGGAATCTGCACTAGATTCTCTCTCTTTTTAAGCCTTTATGTGTGTATAATGTAAGTGGAGCTAGCCTTTCTTCATCAAGTCATACAATCTCAGTTAGAAAACTAAAGTGAGCTCGAGTCCCTGCCAGGGATGACACTCCATATTCTATCTTGTAGATCATAGATTTAGAGGTAAGGGAGGCCTCAAAGGCCATCTCATCCAAGCCTCTCATTCTAGAGGTAAGGAAACAGGTCACAGGGCAGAAGATGCTCCAACTTCCCCGAAGCAAACAACACTGGGACTTGCCCAAGGTCAGAGTTACTGAGAGGCACAGCCAAGATCTCTGACTCCAAAACCTTCATCCTCTCCACTGATCCACGCATGTTGTCTCCTCTTCTGTTCTAAGGTCTCTTCCAGCTTTGACATTTTTTGTTCTATGTTCTAAGGGACTTAAGACAGCATCTAGTCTGATTCCCTCTTTTTATAAAAAGGAATACCAAAGACAAGAGAAGTGGCTTATTCAAGAACATGCAGCAAATTAGAGATAGAACCAGCATTAGAAAACCAGGTGTCCTAATTCCCACTCCAGGGCAGCCTCCATTAGACAGAGCTGCTTCCCTCCTGGTCCTGGGTTTGGGACCTATTGGGAGAAGAGACCCAAGGCTCCCAAATTTTTCTACTGCCATCACCACTCCCTGAGACGTACACTGAACACTCGGACGTAGCGATCGATGAGGTCCTCCACTACCCGGCCAGCCTTGTAGTCCTGACCATCTGTCTGGAAAAGCGTGGGCCCAAAGACAATGGCCAAGTTGTGGGTGTTCATCTGATTGGTCTCCGAGAAGCACTGTACACTATGAAGAGTAAGAAGACCTTGACTCAGAGTCCTATTCTGATAAATCCCTCAAATTCCCTTCCCCTGGAATGCTCAGAGACATCAGAAAAAGACTCCAGGACAGAAAGAACCACAAAATGACTATAGTCACAAAGCCCAGATGGTTCTGGGTCTGGGGGAGAAAAGAGAGAGAAATTTTTCCCAGAGGGAGGGCAAAGATCTTTTTCCTTGTGGCTTCAAGGTTCATGGATAGGATGGGCCAGCTTGGGGCTTTGGGAGGAGGGGAGGGAGAGAAGATGTGAAGAAACTGTCTTCTCTGGCTCTCACCAGTACAGGTGGCTGATGAGGGCCTTCACTGTGGCCCGGTTGACAGGGGGCAAGAGCCCCAAGAGTTCCTGGTACCTAGAAATCTTCTCTTCCTCATTCTCGATTGCTGGGGACAGGAGACAGAAGCGTGTGAGGTTTGGGCCCTGTGGGTCCTAGGACCCCTCTGGTTTCCCTCCCAGTCCTCGCCAGCTTTTCCCAGGCCAGATTCCCCCAGCATCCACCCTGGGCCTGGGAACACACACACAAGAAACCCCAGAGGCTGGTAGATGATGAGGACAGAAGTCATTCTGTCCAGTGCCATACAGTACTGGGAATCTAGCAGGAGAGAGAGGAAAGGGAAAGGGCTGGGGAGTCAGGGGAGGGGGAGGTCAACTAGAGAAGTTGGTCATTTGGTCGAACAATCTGTCAGGTTGTTTTGTCAGACAGGCAGGAAAGTAGCTGGACAATCATTTGATCAGTCCTTCCATCAGTCAATTCATTTATTAATTAGAAAATCCATCCATCCATCAGTCACAAAATCAAAGTGAGAGTGGATCACAGCAGCCGCCTAGTCAACCTATAGCTGAAAAGGAATCCTGTCCACCACACATTGGAAGTGGTTATTCAGCCTTTGTTTGAAGACCTTCAGTTAGGAGGCTGCCACTGCCGTGGGAGCAGCCCCTTCCACATCAGAACAGCCCAATCTTTAACAAGTTTTTCTTTACCTCAAGCCTCAGCTTATCATTTGGAGACTCCATCCTACCCACCCCACACTTGGTTCTGTCTTCTGAGGCCAAGCAGTACAAGTTTTCCCAGGACAGCCCTTCTGCATGGGGAGAGAGCTCTCAGGTCACCGTTAAGGCCTCTCTCCCAAGCCAAACATCCAGTCCCTTCGGCATGATATCTCAGGGCTCTTCACCATCCTGGCTTGTCTGCAGGCCCATCTGTCCAACAGAGTTAGTCAGTCTGTCCATCGATCTGCTGTTGGCTCCGTCTTTCTGTTGGCTACTGTCAGTCAGTCCATCTGTCTTTCAGTCAGTCAGCCCACACGTCCACTTGGCACCAGCACCTGCTGTATCAAGCCAAGCACTGCGCTGAGTCCGGGTGAAGAGCCCATCAGGAAGGTCCCGCAGGAAGCGCTTGAGAGCAGAGGAAACATCATCCACGTGGTGCTCCCCCTCTTTGAGACGCACAGAGCGGGCATCCCGACGCAGGTTGTCCAGCACCCGCTGTGTCTTTGACGTCTGCCCACACTTACGGTAGATGCCCTCTGAGGTCAATCCTAGATAACCAGGGAGAAAAGGAGGAGGCAAGGGGGAGAATTGGTCCTTTGAGAAGAGGAGGGGTAGCCCACCCATGGTCCTGGCCCCAGACCCTCCACTCACCACACTGTGTGATGTAGTCTATGCATCGGTAGACAATGACAGGGATATCAGAGTCCCCCAGTTGCTGCTCAGACAGAGTGTCCCCAGAGCTTGCTGCTGCCTTCTGGATGGCCCCTAGCCATCCGGTGAAGTCCAGCTTCCTTTCCCCCTGGATATACAGGGTCCTGGGCCCAGTGCCCAGTCAATGTCACCTCCAGGAAATCCAGTGGGATTTACCCTCCCTATCCCATCCACAGGGCTCCCTTATGAATTCTCATATTGTCAGAAAGAAGGATCCTGAGGGATCACCCCATCTGAACCCATCCTTTTAGAGACATTAAAACCGGGGTCTAGGGATGAGGTCACAGGAGTCATTGGCAACATTGGGAAGAACCCAGTGCTCTCAATTCCAGGCTCAGGGACCAGAAACACAGAGTCTCAGGGCAGGAAGGAACCTCAAGGAGCAGCCAGTCTACCCTGCATCTACACAGGATTTAACAAGTACTTCTCCAGCCTCTGTTTAGGCAGCCTGCTGTCTTCTGGGACAGGGAGGTTTTCCTGTCATCAAAAACTCCCTGTGACTTCCTCTCCTCGCCTTTTGCCATCTCCCCATTGCTCCTGATTCTGGCCTCTGTAGCCATGTGCAGTGCTACACTCTGCTTTAGGAAATCTTTGTAACTCTGTGGATTATCTGGAGCTCTGCTTCCTTCCCCCTCCCTGCTCCAAGGGTCCTCAAGATTAAAGAAATGTCCCATGCCAAGGTGCCCCCAGGGACCAATGGAAGCAGCTGATGTCTTCCCTCTCCCCCTGGGGCCCCCATTCTCACCTCCCCCTCTCCACCAGTACGAGGACTTCCTTATCCCCTTCGATCGCTGGGGAAGGAGAGGATAGGTTCAGACACATACACACACATCTGTGCCCCTCTCCCCTCCCCTGTCCTTAGTGGTCGGTCCCAGTACAGCAGGTGTGGGGCACATGCACAATCCATCACCCCATGTGAGGACTCATGTGTGGTCCTATGCACAGGGAAGAGAAGATACAGCAGGGCCTGGGGAGCCATCAATCTGTCCCACCCAGGACTGGAGGAAAGGAGGGGTGGAAGGAGCGGGGCAATGTGTAGATCTAACCTCCAAGGAGAGGATCTGACTGGATCCAGGGTCAAAGGTCAAAGCTAGAAGGAACCTTAGAGGTCATCCAGGCCACATCTCTCAGTTTAGAAGAGAGTGGACAGAACCCTAAGCAGGGTTATGCCTTGAGTTGGTGGGAAAGCTGGGATGGGCACCACAGGCCTCTGAACATCAGTAAGACCAAAATCTTTGTGGCAACTCAAAGATCATCCAGTTCACCCTCCCCCTTCCTTTATTTTACAAATGAGGAAATGGGCCAGGGAGGGGGAAGTGACTTATCCAGAGTCACACAGTAAGTGAGCAACCTTCAGGGGAAGGGGAGCAGAAGGGTCCTGCCTACACAGCTCTTGCAGCTTTCTGAGATGTAGGGCCTCCTCGCTGGGGCTCTCCTTGAATACCACTCGGAGCTCGGAGCCAGTCAGTGCAAACCAGCCTTCCTGGGTCCGCTGCAGGCTGAGGCCGGCCTTATATGAAAGGCGGCCCAGGCGCTCAAAGTCCCTGCACAGCAGCTCCTCTGCGTGGGCAGGCACAAAGGCCTATAGGAAGGAAGGAGTGGGAGGATAGTAGGGTCACCGCAGGCAAACCCTTATCTCCAGACCCTGGGAACCTGACTTATTCTAGGCCTTCCTCCAGCATCCCTCATCAGGTGGAGGCCTCAGTGTTAGGAAAAGCCCCTCCACTGTCATCTTCCCTGTTCCTGTGCCCCATTCTCTCCACCAGTTTCTCTGCCAGGTTTTCTCCTGGATGCTCAGTCCAAGCTCAGTCTCCCACATTCATAGATGGTGTGGAAAAGGAGAGAATTAATGTAACAGAGACCTAACAAAAGTCAAGGCTGTAGGATGTCTGGAATGAAAATGAAAGCCAACAGCTGGATCAGAGCCCTTCCCCCACTCACCCCCCCTTCAATTCATATAGAGCCAAGTCCTGCCTTCTCTAGGAAGCCCTCCCTGACTGCTTCAGCAATAAGGATGTGGCCTTTCTTTGTGCTTCTCTGGTCATCCCTTAGAGTGTGAAGACTTGTAAACAGACAGATCTAGAAAGGCTCCATCCTGGCTCTGCCACACCTCCCTATACCCACTAAGCACACCCACCTTAGCAATACACTTGACCCATTCTCGGGCCAGGTCTGGGCTTTCCGATCCAAACAGGTACATCCTCTCAGTCTCTGTGTACACTTCGAAGGTACTGTCAAAGCTGGAGAGAGAAAGGGACAAAGGAATGGGAGAGAAGAAAGGCTTAGGGCTGGGCCCCTTGCCTGCACCCACCTCATAGCTCACCCCTCTCTGCTTCCCTCTCTGTCTCCCATCCACCTCAATACCCTCTCCTCACCTTCTCTTCTGTCAATCCCTATCACCCCAATCTCTGTCTTCTCTCCAAATCTGTCTCTCAAATTTTCTTTTTTAATTCAACCCACCCAGGCTTTCCTCAGCACTGAGGATTCAGTCTATAAACGGTTGTCTTGTTCTCATGCCTTGGCAGAGATGGGGGAGCTATGGAGATTGTTTTGGGGTGGGGGGCAGGGTTGGGGAAGTGAGGAGCAGTGACACCTTGAAGAATGTTCATCATAAGGCAGAGTTCTAGATCACAGAACACATAAGCTTAAAACAGAATTTGAGAATCCTAGAAACATAAAATACAGGATGCTAGAATATTGTAATACAGAACATGGACTTCTAGAACCTCAGAACAGAGAATTTGATACACAAAACACAGAACCCCAGCTCAGTGAATTTCAGAATCACACAACTATTGGAGATCAGAATTAAAAAGAGCGGAAAATTTGCCCAAGGTCATGAGGAGTTGGGACTAGGAACCAGGGCTCCTAATTGCTCTGCCTAGCTAGGGTTCCATGTTTGAGAGGATGAATGGGGAGAGGCTCTGAGATAAAGAGGCAGGAGACAAGTGCAAAGATTTTTCAAGGGAAAGGATAGAACTTGGCAGAAGCCCTGTGCAAGAGAGAAAGTGCAGAGGCTGGGCTGGGCAGGGCAGGGCTGCGCTGGGAAGGGGGTTAGAAGGGGGCTCACCCGTGGGTGTCAGATGGGGGTACAGCCAGGCAAACGATCTCACTAGCTCGGATTTCTCCATTAGGCATGACAGCTCGCTCATTTTCATAGTAACTCAGGACCCCATCACTGAGAACACACCAGCGTCGACTGAATTCTGCTCAAGGCAAAGGGGAGGAGGAGGGAGAGAATTTGAGGTCCCCCAGGGCCTGCCCTTTGTACATCCAGACCCCATTCTAGGTCTCCCGCCTCTTTTCCCACCCAACGCCCCACCCTGGGGAGACCCCTGTACCCTCCTGTACCCTGGAGAATGTGGGGAGAACTGGTTTCTTCCAAGAAATCATCCATCACTGACCCTATAGGATTGTATTAGAAGCCCCTAAACTTCACCAGTTACAATACTCTACAGGGGTGGTCATAGTCAGCTTCCCAGGTTAGGACTGTAGTGACCCCTGAGGGTAGGGATCTGGTTCTCTCTTTTTTCTATGTCCACCCACCAACCCACCTGCTCCCAGCCAATGGCAGGGGGAGGGTTCTGCATACAGCAGATACCTAGTAAAAGTTGGTTGTTTCACCCATCACCTAAGGATGAGCCTGATCAGTAGAAGTTCAGGTTTCCTTCTCCAAAAACTCATGAAGGTTTTATAACAGGGACGAAAGAATAACTCATGATCCTCTTGATATGCCGTGTATTATAGTTAGCCCTGGGCAAAGTTCATACTGAGTTGCGTTCAGAATGATCAGGCTAGAATTCAGAGCCACCCACTAACTGATGCCCTTTCCAGTGGCATCGCCGACTCTATTTTCCTTCCGGAACCTTCTAACTGACATTCTAGTTAAATTGGATAACCTTGACCCCAAACAGTCATTCATTCACTAAAGAAACATTTATTAAGCACTTGATATGTGCCAGGCCTTGAAGATGCTAAGAGGGATCTCACAATTCTATTGGGGGAAAAACCTGCATATAATTATTTATACATAAAACAAAGTCGGTTTATTTGGGGGAGGGGGGACAAAACTAACAACTAAGAGAATGTGTAGGAGCTGGAACTCCAGCTTAGCTCTCCAACCCCCATACCTTTGCCCAAGACCATCTCCCATGCCTGGTATGCCCTCCCTCCTTTTCACTGACCAAATCCTTCCCTATCCTCCGCAACTCAACTCAGACTTCACCTCCTCCAAAAAGCCCCTCTGATCTCTCCTGCCTACAACATTATGCCCTCTCAGGCCTCACTCAACCTTTCCTGTGCCCCTCGCAATGACCCTTCTTATGTCACACTGTGCATGAGGTTCTCAATTCTACTGGATTGTAAGCTTTGTCAGGGCAGAAGCCATGTATCTCCTCTCACCAATATATTCTCTTATGGGCCTGTCATTCAGGAAATGAAGTGTGAGATGCCTAAGCTAGGAAAAGGAGGCAGATGGTTGGGATGAGGGAGGAGTGGCACTCACCTTCTCGGGCACGGCGCTCCTGTAAGTGCTTGGCCACAGAGGCTGTCTTGAAGAGGAAGCCACTGTGGCTCACGGTGGGCTGAATGACAGAGTAATGTTTCTCCACAATGCTGACTGGGTCCAGTCGGGGCATCTCTGGGAAAGGCAAGGAAAGGGACAAAAGGGTTCCTTGGTCAAGGATGGAATTCTGCAAGGAGGGTCAGGGTCTCCCTATCTCTTTCCACCCACTCACCTACTCCAAACACCGACAAAGCAACTGTTCAGTTCCAACCCCTCAAATATCAAGCACACTGACACTGCAATCAGACAACTGGGTTAAAATCTGGGCTCTGCTGCTCATGAGCCAAGGAGACCTTGGGCAGACTTCTCTGGGCCTCCCTCTCCTCTTACATGAGGAGGGTTGGATGAGATGATCCCCAGAAGTCCTTAGAGCCCGGATGTTCCAAGACTGTGAGTCGAAGGAAGGGCTCAGAAGGGGCAAACTGAGACCCTCAGAAGTCTCCCACATCCCACATCCTCTATGCCCTGATGGGATCCTCTCCTATGAACCTCACATAGCACCTCTCTGATGCACTAAGCATGCAACATGCATGTGTGTGTGTGTACATATGGGGAGTATATTGTGTGTCTGTGTTTATTGAGTGCATGTTGTTTTATGTACATGTGTGTTATGCACAGTGTACATGTGCATTGTGTACTTGTATTGTATATATATATGTGAATATGTGTCTGTGAGGCATGCATGCGTGGGGGGGCGGGCAGGGAGGGGGAGGAGGAGGAGGGGTCTTCTCCTTTACCCAGAATGCATGCTCCATAAAGCTAGGAACTACATCTGAGCCAAACAGCTCATCTCCTCTGGTGCCAAGTGCAGTGTGCAGTCTCAGCAGACACTTCATCAGCTCTGACTGCCTGACTGATGCTCCCTGGCCCTGAGAGACCCCATGCCTCAGCCCGGGTGGGCCAGCCAGCTGGCTGAGCCCACCCTCCTCTGTGGTCCTACCAGCTGGTCGGTCATGCTCCAAGCCTCCCAAGGGAAGGCACACATGATTTAGGCTGCGCCTGCCATGGCTCCTGGGTGGGTGGTGGCTGCTTGTGGCTCCTGGTCTTTCCTCTGCCCTAGACAAAGGCTCCAGGAAGTCACTAGCCCAGACATCTACTGACCAAGGTCCCTGACCCTGATAGCCTCACAATCCTTAATATACTTTCACAAGGTCCTGTCAGTCCAAGCTTGGAGAGCTCAACCCCCAAACTGTGGCCCAGGTATAATCTTCTAAGTGACACAGTGGATAGAGAGCTGGACCCTGAGTTAGAAAGACCTGAATTCAAATCCAGCCTCAGACACTTACTAGCTGGGTGACCCTGGGTAAGTCACTTTAACTTCTGCTTACCTCAGTTTCCTCGGTAATGAAAATGGGGACAGTAATAGTGCTTACATAACAGGGTTGTTGTGAGGCTCAGATGAGATAATATTTGTAAAGCACTTAGCACAGGACTTGGCACATAGTAGGTGCCTAATAAACACTTATTCCATCCTTCTAGGCAGACAGTTTCTCTGAGGGCAGGGGTTATACCTCTCCTCTCAGACCTGGAGCTCCCCGAGGTCTCACTCCACTCCTGGGGTCCCTGAGCCTAGGGAATGACCAGGACTCAAACCCCTAAGTTCCCCCCAACCCCTGCAGGACAAGTGAGGGGAGGCCAGGACTGTTGCTGGAGTAAGATCGATGACTCTTGAACAAGAATCCCAGACACTCTGTGACTCACCCTGGGGGGACGCAGCTCAGATTTACAAGGGTACTCTAGCTTTTCTGTTCCTGACTCCATATCTCATTCTTACATACATATAACAGCACACAAATACAATCATACACAAACACACTGAGAACAAGAGACCCACAAATGCTGACCTGCAGAGCCACACACACTGCAGACTGGCACATGTACACATACCATCCCCAACACACACAGACGGATGTGTGTGGCTAGTCCCTTCCCCCTTACCAGAGGTCTGGTTGTTCCTGAGAAACTCCATCTGCAGCCTCTGGCCAGCCTGCCTGGCCACGGCCAAGGGCGTGGGGGCTGCAGGGTCCCCTGAGAAGCAGCTGATGGCCGCCCCACAGCCCAGCAGGGCCTGTGTCTCCTCGAGGTCGGTGGTGGTGACAGCCACACAAAGGGCCTGGGGGGGCAGGGGAGAAGGTAAAGCTGGCTCAAGCCCAGGACAGAGGAGAGATGCTGCTCTTCTGTTTCTCCCCAAACCTCCCCGCTTCCATAGCAACGGTAGCCAGTCCCAGGCACAGGGGATACCTGACAGCGAAACTAGGGGGAACAGGAAAGGGGGTCGTGGTGGGGCAGGAGAAGCAGGGGAGGAAGGAGAGACACAGAGAACAGTCAGTCAGTCAACACGCATACACCAAGAGCCGTGCCAGGCTTTGTGCTAAGTGCTGAGGGCACCAAAAATGACTGAAAAATGGGGAGCCAGGGGGCCAGGGAAAGAAGGGCAGAAAGAGAAATCTCAAGGTGGGGAGGGACAGGGGAAAAGAGCACCCGGGGAGAGGGTAAGGAAGGAGAGAGGAACAGAGCAGGAGACACAAAGGGACAGTCCTGCAGATGGAGGAAGGCGGAAGGGGCAAAGGGAGAAAAAGAAAAGGGGACAGAAGCAAAGGGAAGCAGACAGAGAAGCAGAGAGGCGGACTGAGGAAGAGAGAAGACCAGATAACTGCAGAGGGAGAGACAGTGGAAGGAGACAGGTCCGAAGCCAGGAGACTGGGGCAAAGGGAAGGGGAGAGAGACAGACACACGGATGGGGAAGAAGGGAAGTCTCAGAGAAGGAGAAAAGGGATAAGACAGAAAGAAAGGAAGGCAAAGGGAGAAAGAGAGGGAGGGAAGGAAAGAAGGAGAGTGACCAGAGAAGGAGGGGCAGGAGAGAAAGGAGACAAGAGTAGGGGGAGAGATGAAGGGGAGGGAATCAGGCCAGGTCAGGGTCACAGCTCAGACTCTGGCTTCACCCTGAAGCTGAGTACCCCCCAGGGCAGCTGTTTCCTGGGTCTGGGTCCCGATCTGCGGCCGAATCCAGCGTAAGCTCAGCCTCTCTCAATCTCTCCGGGGCTTTGGGGAGGGGAGGGAAGGATAGGGTTGAAGAAGGCGGGATGATTCTACAGTAAAGTCCTCCCACATGTGAATTCCTCACCCCCCGCCTGCTGGCCCCTCCAATGGGAGCCGCCTGGCCCTGCCCAGGCTCCCTGAACCCAGCCAATTCCTTCATCCTGGCTAGGCCTGGCTAGGGAGCCAGACTCTTGGGTCCCAGCAGCTCAGAGGTAGTTCAGCCTTGCTTTAGGACTGGTCTGGGTGGGGCTGCTCAGGAGGCCAAGAGGGAGGTTTTGACCAGGGCTCATCTTGTCCACAACCCTACACACACACACACACACACACACACGGCCTAGGAAGTGAGCATGTGTACTGAGGGAGGGAAGGAGTTAGAACCCAATGTGCAGCCTCCTATTCTGAAGCAGAGACTGATAGAAAGTTCATCTTAGGTCCCAAAGGGCCCAAAGAAGTCTCCAAAAGCACTCATGCCCTGGACCTACCATGGTGCAGGGCTGGAGCCCCTGAGGCCTTCATGGAGCCTCGCTACACCTTGGAGGGGTATGGGGCCTAGGGGAACTGGTTCGGAGCAGCCCAGCTGGTTTCCATGAGCCCAGCAGGAAATAGCACTGGGCGTCAGGCCTGCTCCCTTTGGCAGGACATAGCAGCAAGAAGGGAGGGTGCAAGACAGGAGGGAAAAAGGAGGGGAGCAGTAGTGTGGAGTATGGGATAGAAAACTTGGGTTAGAACAGAAGCATCGGCTCAGAAAACACAAATCACAAAACATCAGAGCTGGGAGAACCCTTAGAACACAGAATTAGAGCTGGAAAGGTCCTTAGAACACAGAACATCAGAGATGGGAGGGGCCCTAGAACACACAGTGTCAGAGCTAAGAGGGCCTTAGAACACAGAATGTCAGAGCTTGAAGGGCCCCTAGAACACATGGTGTCAGAGCTGGGAGGGCCTTAGAACACAGAAAGTCAGAGTTAACAGGGCCCTTAGAACACAGAATGTCAGAGCTGGGAGGGGCCCTAGAACACACGGTGTCAGAGCTGGGAGGGCCTTAGAACACAGAAAGTCAGAGTTAACAGGGCCCTTAGAACACAAAATGTCAGAGCTGGGAGGGGCCCTAGAACACACGGTGTCAGAGCTGGGAGGGCCTTAGAACACAGAAAGTCAAAGTTAACAGGGCCCTTAGAACACAGAATGTCAGAGCTGGAGCGCCCACATGTAAAATGAAGGGAACAGATTAAACTAAGAGCTCCTTAGATTCAGACATCCAATGTACTATGTACTAAGGCCCCTGCTTAGAATCCTGGCTAAACTGTGACTTTGGGCCAGTGACTCCTCCTCTCTGTTCTCATGTCTTCCTCTGTAACGCATTCTCATTGACCCAAAGATCTAGGATGTCCTCAAGTACTTTGTGAGAGTGGGGAAAGTACTGGCCTTGAAGAAATCAGGACACTTGGGTTCAAATCCCACCTCTGGGAGGTTCAATAGGAACTGTGTGACCTTCACCTCTTAGGGTCTTATGTTTTGCACCATCAGCAGAATAGGGGAGGGCACTGGAGTAGGGGCACCCAAGGTCCCTCCCAACTCTTCTCCTAGTATGCAAAAATGGGGTGAATAGTGGATCTACTGATACTGACCTTCCAAGCTCATTAAGAAATGCAAAGGAGATAACAAAGGCAAAGCACTCTTTAGACCTTCAACCATGACAGAGGGCATCCCAAAAGTCTTGTGTTATTAAAGCTTAAAACCAAATAAAGACTTTTGGGACACCCCGCATCAGTGTCTTTTATCATCATCATCATCACTAGTATTTATTCTAGGAGAAGGAAAGGATGAGACTAGGGAGAAGCATATCAGGGTAGGCAGGGTAGAGAGAGAAGGGGGTGAGGGGTGGAAAACAGGGTACCCCATCCAGACAGAAAAAAGGATTTAAGGAAAGGGGGTAGGGGATGTCAGATGATCATGAGGACATCCATGCTAATAACTTGGAGCATGGTCACTTTCTGAGGTTCCTTTATGCTCTGGGACCTCTAATCCCAAACCCTAGACTACAAGCAGGGTACCCAGCAGTCTCCAGCACTTCCAACAGTCCAGGGGTGACACAGCTGGTGGTCACAGGGATAGCCCCAAAGTACACGGCAGCCAGTTCAGCTGTCTTACAGATGCTACCCCCTAGAGCACACATTCAGGCTGACCTTATCAAGCTCTTCTTGCTTGCCGAAGAAACGGTGATACCGGCGGTACTTGCCCTCACGGTACTTGGCCTCCAGGTGGTGCCGCCGGTCCTCAGGGCTGCTGCTAGGGTGCAAGGCTTCACTAGGGGGAACATTGGCTGCCCAGAACCGCTTCCCAGCCTCATTCCCCAGATGATGGAAGAGCTGAGAATACAGAATTTGGAGTAGGGAAGGTCAGGAACTAGCACTGACAGCAATAGTGCTCCTTCCTGACATTCCATGTCCCTCTCTCCATAAAGAAAAACTGAGGCAAAGAGCCTGGGAAGGGTCTAGCTTAAGTCAGTACTTAAACTTCCTTCTGTTCCAGCCTGGGCCCTGGGCTCAGCCCTTTGGGCAAAAACAGATCAATATTTAAGAAGTGGACAGATGGGAAGACATTTATAAAGCAAATAACCAGACACAGGTGTTTAAACAAAAGACAGATATTTAGAGAGGATAGATGGACATCTATTTAGAAAACAGATTTTTAGGAAGGGAACAGACAGATAAATGCACAGACACTTAGGGAGTAAACAGAATGGAGAAAGGAGTATTTAGGGAGTGGAGAGACATCAAGAGAACAGATAGACATTTATCGGGGAAGGGAGGGATAAAGGAGCTTCCAGCTGCCAGTTCCGCCCCACCCAACATCTGGAACATTACATTCCTGAGGTTCTCAAAGCTTGGGTGGGGGGTGGGGAGCATCTGTCTGTCTCCTGATGAGGAGGGCGGGCTTTTGGAAACAAGCCCTCTACCCCAACTCCCCAACCCAAGATACACACACCCCAGTGATTTCTGGCCAAATATTCTTGTCTGGGCCCAGGAGGATCACTTTCAGAGGCTGGGTCAGGGAGGGAGTTTCCTCTGTTGTTGGAGTCTTCCAGGCTCAGCTGCCTCTTGGGTTGGATTTTCTTTGATCTTTGGGCAAGGGGAGGTGGGGTTGGGAGGGTTGTAGAATTGAGGGTAATCAAGAGTCCATCCCTCTGCTGCAAAAACAGAAAGTTCTGGGAAAAGGAAAGGGAGAATAGGACATCCTCACCTCAATCAGATCCTCTGTCCACACCTTCCGGTCCATCTTCAAGCTCCGAACCTTGGAGACTGAAGGCCCCAGCCATCGGTGCTCCCCTGGGGACAGAGAGGTACAGGGATGCCAAGTGTCACAGCTGACCAGGTAGGGAGCCTTACCCTTTCTCACACTTTCCTTCCCTAAGGAGCCCGCTTTCTCACATCCTGCCTCTGACCCCTGGGGATGGACACATACATGGGCAAGAGGTAAATCGGGGGATGAGGGTTATCAGGGCAGAGAAATAGGGGAAGAAAGAAGATGGGAAGGGAAGATGAGAAAGGGAGAAAAGCAGTGTGATCCAATGGAGTGAGCTCTGAACTAGAAGTCAACATACCTGGATTTGAGTCAAGAAAGGCCATTTTCAACTGGACAGGAGGAAAAACTTCCCAACAATCAGACAATACTTTTTGCTCCTGCAGCATCCCTTCCCTCACCTCCCTATTTCTACGCAGAGCACCATCATTCTTCTGGTCACAACTATGTCCACAAATTTTACTTTCCACTCTTTGCCAAATCTCATAGATTCCAAATTAACCCGTCTCACATCTGTCCTCTTCTCTCCATTCACAAGACCATGACCCTAAGGGCCTCATCACCCCTCACCCATATTCTTTCTCCCATTTTCATATTTTTGCATAGGATGCGTCACGCCTGATCTTTCTCCCTATCACCTCCAACTTTTGGAATCCCTAACTCCCTTCAAGGCCCAGTCCAAGTGCTGATGCTAAGATTTCCTGATTACCCCTATGGTTCATGCCTTGCCCTCCCAAGACCATGTCTTTATCTTGTACATATTTTACATTTACCTATTTGGGTGGAGTCATGTCACTGAGTCTCCACACTTACTTAAGTGCTAGCAGAGTGACTACCACAGAGATCACAGTTTTTGAGCTAGAAGAGACCTTAGAGGTAATGAGTCTAACACCCTCATACGGAGAAACTCAAGCACAGAGAGGTTAAGTGATCTACTCAGGTGGGATCTGAGTCCAGGACTTCCTCACTCTAACCCCAGGGCCCCATCCTCACTTAGGATCCCAGGATCCTTCAGGGAGCTCTGTTCACGGGCACCTCCCACAAAAAGCCATGTGGGGTTTTTCCAATGAGAAGCACCTGGTCACAGGCAGCTTTACCTCAGTCCCTGCACTGAAATCACTTTACACTTAATTGCGGATATAATCTCTTAGTAGATCGCAAGCACATCGTGGGCAATGACATGCTTTACCCTGTATCCCCAGTGTCCAGAATAGCCCCTGGCGCAGAGGTAATACTTAAGAAATGCTTGATAAATTGATAGAAGATTGTAGAGGGAAAATCCTGCTCACATAGGGATTGGACCAAGCAACCACTGAGCTAGCCACTGGGAATGCAAAGACTGGCCTCTGAGCTTTCTTCCAGCCCTAAGACTAGGACTTGGGCGGGGGGAGGGGACACTTGTGGTCCATTAAGACCTCCTGGTCTTTTTCACAAGTCCTGCCATCTAGCCACATCTCTTTGTCCAAACTCAGCCTAGCATCTGAGGCTCTATTATATCATTTGGCACTTTTCTTTCACAGAACTCTCCTTTATAAAGTCTATATTCCAACCAAACTGAAGGGTATGTCCTCTCCCCTACTCAGTATCATGCATTCTCTTAGCATTTCCTCTTTCTTCTAACTCACTGAATCATATAAGAATCTTGTTGTCATTCCCAGAATGATGGGCACTTAACAAAACCCTCACAACCTTCAGTGACAGATATTGTGCTATCATTTTTCCCATTTAATGATAAAGAAACTGAGGTCCAGAACAGGATAGCAAATTGCCCAAGATCACACTGCTCGTAAGCATCAGACTCCCAGGTCTCTTGACTACAGAAATCCAGAGCTCTGCACCCTGAATTCTTCCACCTTCTCAAGGCTGCCCCTCTCCAGGAAGCTGCCCCAAGAGCACAGCAGCTTCCATGTTTATAGTGGGATGGCTAAGAGTCATGTACCTGCACATCTCTTGCAAATCACAAGGCAGAGATTGATGGAGGCCCAGTCTGGATAGGGGGCCCCACAGTCTGCACAGAGTCGGTTAGGGGCATCAGCCCAGATCTGCTCAGCTACATCCATGGTAGACAGGGCCTCTGCAATGGCACCCTGCATGGCCTCCAGCCACTCTGTCTTCTCCGACTCTGACTCAGCCGAGAAACTAGGGGAATATGAGTGATGAGCAAGGCTTGAGGGAGACAATGGGGGACAAAGGGGGATGGTGCCAATAGGACGGCCCATGGTGAGGAAAGGTAAGCAGCCCAAAGGCTGTGGAAGATAGAGGCAAAGGGGAGGAAGTTGTCTGGTATGCAAAGAGCTTGCAGCTGGAAGAAGTGACAAAGGATGGAGAAAGTAAGACACCTTATTCAACATCAGAATGGACAGAGGTGGGATAGCTGAATGGTCTGATGACAATGGCATTGGAAGAGTTAGTTTTTCGAGGTGGGAGAGGAGCTAAGTAACCAATCATGGGCAGAGCAGGTGAGATGGTTAAAGTGTCCAAAATGGGGATAAAATTGAAGGAGACAAATGACTTGAGAAAGGAGGATGTGGAAGGTAGGGTTGTCCAAAGTCTAAGGGACTGGACTTGAGTAGAGGAGTCACCTGAGGACTGAGGTGGTAAGAGGGACTAGAGTGGAAGAGGTGAGAGGAGCCTAAGACTGGGTGAGAAGAGAAGCCTAAAAATGGGGGTGGTTAGTTATCTGAAGGGGGTGAGATAGCTGAACCATGAAGGACAGGAATGAGAAAAGCAAGTGGCTTGGGCACAGCAGAGCTGGGAGTCAGAGGAGCTCACCTGAAGATCCGATAAGGAGTGGTGAGATCAAAGCTTCTCCGATCACAGTCTTTTACATTGCCCACGCTCATATCAATGAAAGTGATACCTATACCCATCTGGTATTCCTGGGAAAAAGATGAGGCTAGAATTGGAGTTCCAAAACAGCATATGGAGGTAAGGGGGTAGGGGTGGGGTTGGGATGGGAAAAGGAGGGGATAGGGATGAGAGTGCAGGGGGGATGATGGTATTGGAGAGGATAAGGATGCTGGGGGGATGGGAGGAGGGGATAAAGGTATAGGAGGGGATGAGGGCAAAGTGGGGATTCTGGCCCCCATCCCTCTACTCCTCTGGCTCCCCTGGGCTCTTCTCAGGACTCATGCCCACCTCCAAGTTCTTATACAGCAGCACTTTGTCTCCAGCCACCACCACGTAGAGCTTGCTCTTTACCCCTCGAAGCTCCAGGCTGCCAGCTTGGTCAGGGATCCCAGAATAGTGGGGCTCCAGGGGACTAGCCTTTGAGAGCCGGGCCCGGGCCCGTTGCTCCTCCACTGCCTGCTGAAGGGCCTGCATCCAGTCCTTCCGCTCAGCTACAAGGGGAAGATTCAGGTCTGAGATCCCATCCTCTCCATCTCCCTCAGCTCTTTCCTTGCCTAATCAACGACCACTTCTTGCCAAGAACCCCTACTCAGTTAACCCCCAGCTCTAATCAGGTCTTCATTCTCCAACCCCTAAATTCCCCATGCTTGTCAGGTCAGCTCCAATGCCCATGTTGTGAATGCAGAGGTCTGTCCCCTTTAGCTTAGGGTAGAAAGACAGGGAGACAGTGCTAGGAACAGGGCTCTGCCTCCTTCAATTGGAGAGAATGCTTTTCCTGACTCTCAATGCCCCTTCCTCAGCCCTCTTTTATACCCCCTCACCATCACTCTCCGCCCGGAAGACAAAGGTCCGGTTGTGTGTGATGACTTCAAACTTCTGGTCGCTGATGCCAGAAACTCGAGAGATGGAGGAGACAGGGATGAAACGCTTGGAATAAGCATCCTGGAGCATGAGAGGGGAGGGAGGAGGAAGAGGATGAGAGCCACTCAAGGGGTGAGTTACTCAGAGAGCTAGCTCCCCAAGGCCCAACCCTCCAGAGCTCCCTCAAAATGGCTTCTCTTTCCTTATCCTTTCCTTCTCTATAGGGTTAACGAAGGAATTGGGCTCTGGTACAAGACAGGCTCAATCTGGAGGGTAGGTTAGGCCTTATTCCAGGGTCAAGATCAGGTTTCTATGAGTGACCAGAAGACAATGGGATAGGGTTGCACCTACTACGTGCTGGGCACTAGACCAAGTGCTTTTTACAAGTATTATCTCATTTGATCCTTACAACAGACAGGAAGTAAGGTAGGATGGGGTAGTATTATCCCCATTTTACAGCTGAGGAAACTAAGGCAGACAGAAGTGTAGTGACTTGCCCAGGGTCACAGAGCTAGGAAATGTTTGAGGCTGGATCTAGGCTCAGAATATCCTGCCTCCAGTTCAGCACACTCTACTGAGCCATCAGCTTAGGATCAATGTTCTTTTAGGGGCCAAGATTAGGGCTCAGTCTGGGGATAGAATTGGATCTCAGTCTAGTGCTTGGGTCAAGACTCTGTGTGGGGTCAAGGTTGTCAGGGGCCAGGGTCAGGGCTCAGTTCAGAATCTCCTGGAGTCTCACCTTGTCACTGTCAAAGTACCGTAGGTAATCAGAGTCCAGCCTGACCCATCGCTTCTGATAGATGTAAGATCTAGCGCTGTAGGATGTGTGGGGCCTTAGGAAAAGATAGTCATAGGCAGTCAGGCTTCCAGGGTCCACCACTCCATGGTCACGGACCCACAAACAGGTTTCATGGGATAGAGACTGAGACTGGACTGAGAGGACTTAGGAGGCCTGATTGTCATCCACCTGGAGAGGTGGGTGGGTGGCCTTCAACTGAAGAAGGGAGCCCAAGGTTGCAAGGGGCAAGGAGAATGACAAGAGACAGGATGAGACAGCACCTCTAGAATCTGAGGTCCATGGAAGGCCAGGACAGTGGAGATTGCAGGGAATGGCAGAGAGATCTTCCTGGAGGCAAGAGACTAGGCCAGATGACCTCAAAGTCCTTCCCTGCTATATGCCCCAAACTGCATGAGAGATCTCTAAGTACCATCCATAGGAAATTTCTCAGCCCTACTGATGGAAGATCTTAAAAGCCAGAATTAATTGACAGAGCTACATTTTCCAAACACTATGAAGAAGGAGATTATGGGTGGGGCATGGGGAAGCAGGAGAGACTATAGGGTCATCACTCACCCCTGAGGTGGGTTCTTGTTCAGCCAGCCAACTTTGATGACAGGTGTGGAGGAAGCTGAAGTCCAGGGCGGCCCCTCCATAGGATTCAGGGGGAGCTCTGGGGTTGGGGTGTTGCTGAGACTTGGGGATCTCAGACCAACATCATCCCATATGCCGCTGAGGAAAGCATAGGGACAGGGTAGGTAAGGAGCAATTGAAAGAGGGGACTCTCGGGAAGAGGGGGAGGGAAGGGGAGGTGGGCATTTGGAGCCCCTGATGGACACTTGAGGGAGGACACTGGAGAAGGCAGCCAGGAGGAGGTCACTCCCCTGGGGGAACAGAAAGAACCAGGGGAAGGGAGATCTTGGCTCCTACTTGGGGACGTCCTCATAGTAGTGGGAATCCTCCGAAAGCTCGTCACCTTCACTCAGCAGACTGCCCACGCTCACAGTCCTCGGGACATCTTTCAGGGATGGCTCCTCCTGCCCCCCACCAGAGACCCCTGATCAGACTCTTCCCCTCTCAGGCTTTCCCCACCCCTCTACCTAGCCCCCTGGCTCCTCCCTTCCTGGCCCCCAACCCCAAAAGAGACAAGGCCAGTTTCATACTTTCTCTGCATTACCTTGCCCGTTCCCACCTACCTAGCCACACAGACACAGATACAAACTGGCACACCCACCGAGTCCAGTCTCACTGGCCCTCCTCCCCAACCCCACTGGCAGCTGAGCTTAGGTAGGAATTGTAAAGCCCTGGTTAATCCTTTCTGCTGATCAACAGTGTCCCCTGCCCTCCCCCATCTATACCCAAGGGATCCAAGAAGAGGAAAGCCCTGTCATGCTCAGACTGTCAAGTGGCCTTGGGTTGATCAGGACAGGTTCCTTCAGGCTTCCTGGCCTCTGTCCCAATGATGAGAGGGGGTAAGTGAAGAGGTCCGAGGCATAGTCTAATTTAGTTTTTGATCAGCACCCTCCAGCTTCCACATCTCCCACATTTACTGTGCTCCATGATCCCCTTCCCCCAATCAGACTGTGAATTCCAAGATGGCAGGGATTGTGTCTTATATCTGAATTTTGGATCTTCCCCAGATCCTGGTAGAAGGCTGGCTCTACATATGGCAAGTGAATCTTAGATGTTTGCTGTATACTGTCCTGTGATTACCTGCCCTGTGGACCCAGTGGCCCCTCTTCTATACCACCCTCCATTCTCTGCTACCTAACATCATGCTGGAGATACTCGACCCTCCCACCTTTTCCCCAGGGTTCCCACCCTGTGAGTTGGACAAATAGATAAGATGTGGAGATGGATAAACAAGCAAACACGTGGCCTCATACAGACACAAAAGACAGAAAGACAGCCTCATGAGAACACAGTCAGCCTTCATGATGACAGACGCCCGCTACCCACCCAAGCCCACTCCACCGTCCCCACCTTGTTGACCATCACTGGGGCGGGGCTTGGGGGTGGTGACCCTTCTTTAGGAGGCTCATCATAGTCCGAATCATCTGTGAAAGAGGCCCAAGAGTTAAGCCTGGAGGGCAGGGGGACCTAGCACATAGCAACAGGCTCCCCTCCTCCAGGTCTGGCTGCATTAGCTCTCTCACTCAGGGAACAAATGCCTCAGCAAGTTCAAGGAACTTCTAAATGGTCTGGGAAATTCAGGGCTGAGCTAAACACTGCCTTGGGGAGTAGCAGGGGAAGGGGCAGAATTATTGTGGCCAGAAAGAGCAGCTCCACACCAGGGAAAGGGTCACAGGACCTCGGTTTAAATTCAGACTCTGCTACTTCTTAGCTCTGACTTTAAGAAAAGTCATTTGTCTTTGGGCCTAGGTTCCTCCTCTGTAAAATGAGGGAGCTGGACGAGGTGCTATTGAAAATCCTCTCCCCACTCTAGATCCTTGATGCTAGGAAATGTCTCCGTTGCCCTAAGCTGTCCTCATCCTGCCCTTTTAGCATGAAGGTGGAGTGGGGCAGGAAATGCTATTTATAACAGGCAGTGTGAGAGAAAAAGAGGGTGTTCAGCCCACTCCTGGCGTCGCCACAGCCAGCAACATCCTGTTGGGAGTGAGGGAGGGAAGGAGGGAGAAGGCCATGAGCTCAAGGAGAGAAGGACACCCCATCACAGTAGAATAGTCAGGGCCACTGGAATGAGGACACCATGGGTGGGGCCATCTGGTGACCACTAGTGGAAGAACTGATGAGAACATTTACAAGGACAAGAGCTTGTCCAGACATGAAACAGTCTAGAAGGAGCGAGAACTCAGGCCAGATGAGGTATGGATAAAAGAAATTGAAGGGTTTTTAGTCTGGAGAGGAGAAGACTTGAAATGGAACCATGGAGCCATTCGAAGGACTAGTCCATAGAAAGAGACACAGGCAAGCTCTATTTGTCCCTAGAGGATACTCAGAACAATGTGGGGAAATCACAGGGAGGGAAATTCGGCTAAATAGAAGGAAAACTCCTTAATATCAGCTTGTCCTACAATGGAATGGGCTGGCCTAGGACAGTATATGATCCCTATCACTGAAAAGGTTTGGAGGGTGGGGTGGGGTGGGAGAGTTTACAGGGGGATAGGTTTCTGCTCCCAGGCCTGACAGGTGATCTGGAACAGAGGAACCCCTTTTAATTGGTCAGTCGAAGAAGATACATCTTTCAGCTAGAACTCGGGAAATGGCAGAAGGCAGGCTGTGGGCCCAATGGAAACCAGGTAAGGCAACTAACGGAAAATAAGCTTTTGGCTAGTGAAACCAAACAGGCAGCCATATGGAAACCAGGCAGTGAGCCGAAAAGAAATCTGACTGCAGGTCTAGAGTTGCAACATTCATGTAAATTGCAAAGCTAAGGGAGAGGCAATGTTGAGCTTTGGTACCAACTTTCTATCCTTGGTGTCTTCTCAAAGTTCAAGAAGAACTATGAGCTCCACGCTAAGTTTGCCCCCCACAAACCCACAAGAAAACTGCAAAGAAGCAATTTGGGGACAATCACCCAAATACACATTTCCTTAAAGTTCATCCAGCTCATTCCTTGGGCTCCACACAATACTAGTGGAAAGCAGTCAAGGACAATCACTGAACCCTAAGAAACAGTGATTATTAGGAATTCAGAGAAACAGAAGACTCACCAAACTCAGGCAGTGGGCGGGAGGGCTTCGGGGGGATTTCTGGGGCGCTGAGGGGAAGTGGAGGGGGCTGGGAGGGAATCTGGGAGAGGGGGGATGAAGGTGCATCAAGCTCGGGCTCCGGTGACTTCTCTTCTTCTGTGGGGAGGCTACAGGAGAGAAAGATACGGTGGGCCAAATGGACTCATGATGATTCCTCTTTGTACTGACCCTTGAGCCTACAAGGATGTCTCAGATAACAGGACAGTGCCAGAAGGTCATCCTGCCCATCTGCCTATCCCCATGGGAATCTCCTTGCTGTCCCCACATCACCATCTCCGCCATGTAGTCTCCTGCTTAGTCTCTGCCTCCATCCCCTTAGCTCTGATCCAAGCCTCCGTCTCCTGTCCTCCTGCCTGCACCACTGTAGCAACTCCCCACACAGAGATTGGGGACACTAAGGAAGATAGAGATATGTAGTAACTGGAAGATACAGACATAGATTTGGAACTGGAAGGAAACTTGGTTGCTATTCAGTTGTTTCAGTCGTGTTTGACTCTTCGTGACCCCATTTGGGGTTTTCTTGGCCAAAATACTTCAGTGATTTGCCATTTCCTTCTCCAGTTCATTTTACAGATGAGGAAACTGAGGCAGATAGGGTGAAGTGATTTGCCCAGGGTCACATTGCTAGTGTCTGAGCAACATCTGAACTCAGTACAGCAAGTATTTCTGACTCACAACCCACACTCTATCCACCATGCTACCTGTTGCCCCCAGGAAGGAAATCTAGAGACTATTCTGATCCCCTCATTCATTTATTGAATGCCTACTCTGTGCCAGGCACCGTGCTAGGCAAAGACAAAAATAAAACAGTCCCTGCCCTCAAGGAGTTTATACCCTATGGAAGGAGAATAATGTGTAAATGGAAAAGCAATGCAAGTCATACATGAAATAGACACAAAGTGATACGATACAAAGTAATCTCTAAGTGGGATAGCATGATCAACTGGGGAGATCAAAACTGGCTTCCTGTAGGCAGTGACTCCTCAGCTAAATTTTGAAGACAGCCAGGGGAGTCTACAAGGAAGAGGCAAGGAGGAAGTATTAAGCCTTAGCACAGAGCCTCAGCTGGTGCCTAATCAATGCAGAAGCTAGGTGGTACAGTGGATAGAGTGCTGGTCCTGGAGTCGGGGAAAAACATGAGTTCATATCTGGCCTCAGACATTTAGAACTATATGACCCTGGGCAAGTCACTTAACCCTGCCTATCTCAATTCCTATCTGGGCTCTTAAGTGATGCTCATATTTCCAGTGTTTCTCCCTTCTCCAATCCATACTCCACACAATTGCCAAAATAATCTTTCTACGATATAAGCCTGACCTCATTTGACCCTCATCAAAAAGTCTTTGGCAGATTCCTACTACCAAGGATAAAATACAAAATCCTTAGCTTCCAGTCTCACCAGAAAACATCTCTGGTCACCCTGCCTCTAGTCCTACCCTCCTTGGGGAAGCTTTGGCCAACAGCCTTCCCGTCAGCAAAAACTTGCTGACTGAGAAGGGGAGAAAGGGGAAACAGAGACAGCTCAGCACTCGGCGTTATTTCCTCAAGGGAAAAATACAGATATGAAACCTATCTATAATCACAGCCCATCTTGGCTTGTTTCTGCCTCCTATCTGCCATCTATCTCCCTGGGGCCCAGAAATAACGTGGTCATTGAGCCTCTCCCTCATTGGTCTCTTGGGGGCTTTCCTGGGCTCAGGGTGAAAGGTGTGAGGGAGGTGGATGACAAAGTCCAGTCTCCATTCAATGGAGTTTTCAAAAGCAACTTTTAGCAGGAAGTTGGGAGGAAGGAAGCACAGAATGCCCTAGTAGGAGGGACCTGGAGACCTCATGGTCCAGTCTTCCTGAGGGAGAAACTGAGGTTCAGAGTGGGAGAGGGCACTACCAAAGACCCCACATGGAACTAAGTAGCTAAGGAAGAACTAGTCCAACACTACCACCCTAGACAAGTCCCCATCCGCCCACTGCTTGAAGACTTTTGATGACAGAGAATTACTTTCCCCAAAAGTCTTATTCCTCTTTGTACTGACCCTGAACTTTAAAACAGTTATCATTTTTAAGAGGTTCTACTTATATTGAACAAAGATCTCCTCCTACAACTTCCTCCCATTAGTGACTTGTAGCTCTGTCTTCTGGGGTCAAGTAGAATAACGCCCTTCCATGTGACAGACTGACAGATACTTCATGATTGCTATCATAACCCCCCCCAAAGGATTCTCTGTAACACGCCAGACATCCACCATTCCTTCAGTTGATCTTGGGCACAGTGTCTCATTTCCTTCTTGTGGCTGCCCCACTCTGGAAATGATCCAACAGCCAAATATAGAGGCCACCACTGGACCAGTCAAGTCCTGTACCCAAGCCAGCCTTGCCTGGGATGGATGTGAGCTGATCTTTCTGGCTCAGTCTGAGGGAGGCTGGGGCTAATCGCATAATAAAGTGAATAATAAATATCAGAGAGGTAGCATGTCATAGGGAAGAGAAAGCCAATCTCAGAGCCAGGAAAACCTGGGTTCAAGTCCCACTTCTGACACAAGTTGGTCATGTGACCCTCAGTCACTTAACCTCGCTGTGTTCTAGGCAACTCTTTGAGACTATAAGTTACCGAGAACATGATCATCTACGATGGTAGAGGAAGTTTCCATGCTAGGAACTTTCTATAACAATGACATAATAGGTCTAGTTCTTTCCCCTAACTGAGCTCTCATCTCTGGGGTACTTTCTGGAAAAGAAGGATGACTGGCTGAATTTTACAAAAGAGGAAACTGAAGCATAGAAGGGGACATAGGATCATGAATCTAGAGCTCTTTCAGCTCTCAGGGGTCTCAGACATCATCTGATCCAACCTCCTCATCTGTAGATATTCTGTAAATAATCTCCTTTGTGCTCAGGGAGATCAAGGAGCTTCCCCAGTCACAAAGGGATCAGAAGTGAGATTCAAACCCAGGTCCTGTGATTTCTGAGCCAGGGCTCTTTTTCTTGCACCAAGATCATACAGTTTGGAAAGGTTAGAACTCAGGTCTCTTCTTGTGACATGCACTAAAGAATCTGCTGTCCCTCTGACAAGTGACTTTCTGGCCTCCATTAGGATGGTCCCTGTAGCCCCAGCTGGTCTGTTTGAGGTGGTGTCATCAGCCCATCACTACGACCCAGAAGCCCTGCAGAATCCTACACTTGCTGTGTACAAGGCTCTACTACTTGGTGGCACCACTTTGCCCCAAATGTAGTCTTGGCTTGTATTGGCCCCTTTCTCAGAAAACTCTCCTTTCTTTTTTCAAAAGTTGTTCACCCCATTGGGGCCCTTGCCTTCCCACCTTGGAAGGCAGGTTCTGGCTTTCTGATGGGCAGGTACTCTGCTCAATGAGTGACCCAGTCTTTCTTGGCTCAGGCAAACACCTCTTCCTACCTACCCGGAGTTTATGGTACAGCTTACACCTCAGGAACTCTGGGGAAATGACCTTCCCAAATCCTGGAAGCTCCCAAGGTTTTCTAGCAGGTCTTCTTCCCTCCTATAACCACTCTCCACTTCAACCCATCTTTTAAACACTATCAGAATTGCGTTCCTAACATACAGGCATGACCACATCACTCTTACCTTCAAAAACCTCCAGTTGTTCCCTAATAACTAATGAATTAAGTTCAAATACTTCTACTTGGCATTCAAGTGTCTCTACAACATGGTATCCCCTGACCACTGCAATATCCATGCTCCTTTCTTTAACCTTTACACTCCTCTCAAATTAGACCCTTTGCCCCCTGAACCTGCATGCTAAACAACCCCTACGCATTTGCTCAGGCTGTTCCCTAGACCAGGAATGCCTTCCCTTCCCCTCTTCACCAAGTGAATTCTTATCCAACATTTAAATTTTACCTAAAAGCCATCTCCTCCAGGCAGCCTGACCCCTCAGGCTGGACATAGCAATTATCTGAACTTCTCTAATACAATTATTTAATGGTATATATCAAAGCTATTTGTGTCTTTATTTTCTCCCCATCCAAGACTTGCACTCCCTAAAGACAAAATGCATACCTCATCAAGACTCAGTATTTCTCCCAAGGCCCACCACTTGAGCCCTGCAAGCAGAGGGAGTATGTTAAGTGATCGTTTGTCTTCCCTCCTCACCACTCAACAGAAACTGTTCTTTCCAAAGTCACCAATGACATCTCCATCATCAAATCGAATGGACTTTTCCCATTTTTAATTTTCTTGACTTTTTTATGCCATCTGATCCTCCACTCTTACAAGACAGACGTTCATTCCTTTCCAGCCTTTCCAGCTCATTGCTCTTTACTCTTTGCCACCTTCTGCAGGATCATCCAATCAGACTAGATATTCCATCCCCCATCTTCATGCCTTTGCATCGGCTGTCCCCCATACTTGGAATGCTTTCCCTCTTCACCTCTTGAGAATCGCTTGTTTCCCTCAAAACTCAAGGATAACCATCTACATGAAGTTTTTCCCATTTTTTAACTGGTTCCCCTTCAGTCTCCCTATTATTCTCCCATTCATCCTTCACAGGGCTGCCAAACAATCTCCTTATGGCATAAGCAGAGGCATGAGGTCTGCCCATGTCACCACTGCTTCAGACTCCTTTATTACCTACATGATAAAATACCAACTCATCAGCCTGGCATTCATGGTCCTCCCTGATCTGATTCCACTTTCCCTTTCCAGCCTCATTTCACACTGACCTGGATGAGGAGACTACACCGGCCATCTACCTCGTCCAGGTGGTCACCTCCACCCTGGAGGATGCCTGAAATGCACTCCTTCCTCATCTCCACTAGTTGAAGTCTCTCTTCCTTCAGGACTTCCCCCAAGAACCTTCCTAATCTGCCCCACCCTCTTCACTTTTCCTCCAGGCACAGATGAAAATGGTCTCTTATCTCCTCAAATTTTCCTAGGCCATTCTGCCCAGATTTCTCCTTTACACTCATCACATATGACACCTTGTACACCATAGCTATCTTTGAAATCTCTTTGCCAAGCAGAGGACCTTATATGTAACAAGTACCTTTATCTGATACACATCTTTACTCTAAAATATCTCCATATGGGTTTGTAACATGAGACCTGTTAGTTCCCACACAAGCCTGCAGCAGGACAACATGCAGTGTGCCAATTCTCTGGCAGCAGAGAGATCAGACTGGGGGAGCTGTCCCCACCCTCTAGGATAGTCCCTATGGTAATTCATTGGCCTTAGCAAGCAGAAAGACTCATAGAGTCAAGTCTTCATTCCTGAAGCCAGATGTCTTCAGTTCAGGACCCAGGGCAGAACTTCCTTTCTGGGAAGTACCATGATTCATAGGTGGCTGGTCAAAGGTCCCATCATTCATTCATTCATCTAGAACTCATGACAATGATGTTCTAACTCTTGGACTTTAGACAAACCCTGACCTGCATGGCCCTAGTGGCTACAGTCAGGAGCTGAGATGATAAAGGGAGACAGCATTATATGAGAATGCTTTAAGATTTACAAAGCACTTTACATATGTTATCATATTTGATCCTTACAACCAAGTGAAGCAGATGTTATTATTGGAATTTTACAGATGAGAAAACTGAGGCTGAGAGAGGTTATATAACAAGGTCACAAGTAAGTACTTGAGACAGAATCTGAACTCACTCCAAGTCCAGTACTCTTCCTATTACAACGAATAGCTTTTGCTGAGGACAGGAAGCCCCAAATGTCTGACAGGTTTTTCTTGGGGTCTGTCCCACAGGTCTCATTTATCCCCTAGCCCAGGGCACCCTACTTCCTCAATCCTATTCTCCCTCCTCCACTGTCTTTACTTTTCTCTCTGAGCCCTAGCCTGCTTCCTCTGAACTTGGTCTGAACCAACCCCAGCCCTTCCCCAAGTATCACAAGACCCAAGAGGTCATTAGGCTCATGCCCCAGGCTAGGCCTCTCAGGGACCTCCTATGGGAACCAAGCTCCCTCTTGGTGCCCAGGCCCCAGCTCCTTCCTCAGTCTCTCATGCCTGTCTTGCTGCCTTAAAGCAAAGTTTCAGGGAAGCCCTGCTCTCTACTTGAGACACTTTCAAGTCACTTCATCTTGCTCTGGAAAATAGGAGCTGGGAACAATAGCTGTACCACCCAATGTGCAGGGTTGCTGTGAGCCTCAAATGAAAGTCATTTCATTTAGATAAACATTTATTAAGCCCCTACTGCACATAAAGCAGACAATGTATGTAAGGTATTTTGTAAACTTCAACACATCGAAGAAATGCCAAGAAATGTCAGACAATTGTATCAGCATCCTCCTATCTCTCCTCTGTCATATGCAGAGAAAAAGAGGCAGAAAGATAGAACAAGATATTGATGCTCTAAGACAAAGAGAAAGGGGAGAAAAAACAGAAGTAAAAAAAGATAGAGACATTAGCATCCTCCTCTCCAGATACTCTGGGCCCCACTCCATCCTTATCTCAGCTCAGACCTCTGTCTCTCTTCTCTGGAAGACAGGAGTAGCCTCCTCAATGACCTTTCTCTATGTGAAGTCATTTCTGACCACATCAGGAACCTGCTCAGGAACCTGCTATGGCTCCCCTCTGATTCGTAGAATCCAAATTCCTCAGTGTTGTCATTGGAATCTGCCTTCAATGTCCCTTCTCTCCCAGCTACCAGATGCACGCACTCATTTCAGCTAGGCCAGGCACCTCACTATCCTCTCCCAATATAAGCCAGGCTCATTCTAGCAACTGCGTCATTTGCTCACTTGATCGTCATATGTAGGAAGCTCTCTGGACTTTTATCCACATCATCCTCATTCTTCAAGGTGCAGCTCAAGCTACTTTGTCCTCCAGAAGCCTTACCAGCACAGCCAACCTCTAGGGATCACTCCCAAGTGATCTTGGGGGAGAGGGAGGGTGGAGCTTCTGTGGAGATTCCCTTAGGAGTCTGAACCCCTTACACTGGACACTTTCATCAACCAATCCACACCACCCATCTCCTCATCCCAAGAACCAGAGCTATCCCAGAGTGGGATGGGTTGCTCCAGGATGGTCACTGGAGGTCTCCAAAAAGAGTCCGAATGAGCTCCTGTCAGAGGTATTTGAAAAAAGATTTCTGACCAGTTACAGATTACCTCCAAGGTCCCTTCCAGGCCTAAGTCTACATACGAAAAGTGTGGAAAAAAGTTTAGCCTTGGGCCCCATCAGGACAAACTCTGGCACTCGCATATCTAACTCCCCCTTTGTTATTTTCTAACCCAGGTATTTCTAGTACCCCAAGACACTGAATTAATCAGTTACAAAGTCCTAGCCTGGGGGGAACAAAAATCCAGCCATAGTTTGTAAAGGTCATCCTAGCTACCAATCCCTGAGAAAGGTCATGGGGGAAGGAGGCAGCTGCAAAGAGCCACATCCCCAAACCAGGCCTGCCCTGATAAAGCTACATACAGCCTCTGGGGTTCAGGAGGTGAGATTCCCAAGCAATTCTGGGGGGCAAGCATCTCAGGAGCTCAGGAACTACAACCTGGGTCCATCTTCCTGGCTGAGGACAGGGTAGGGAATGAGGGGAAGGGAAAAGAGAAAGACTATATTCTTCCCTTCCTATGCTGGCTGCTTCCATGTTAAACAGCATTTCCCAGAGGATGAGGAGAGGAGAAACACTACCAGAGATAGTCTTATAGAGACAAAGAACTATTGAGACCTGGGGGGGGGGGGGGGCGCAGGGAAGGGGGAAGGAAAGTGAGGGATGAAAGAGAGAGCAAAAAAACAAGAGGAGGAAAGAAAAGAGGGGAAAGGGAAGAAGGGAGAGGGGGGAGAAGAAGAAAGGGAGGAAACAGGGACAGAGAAAGGGAGACAAAGTAGAGGGAAGAAAGAATAGAGATAGACAGACAGACCAATGGAGAAGTAGAAGGAAAGAGAAATTAAGAAGGAATCAACTCAATGAGAGGGGCAAAGACTTGAAGAAAGTCAGAAGGAAATATGCAAAGAAAAGGGAAAATAACAGTGAGGAAGGCAGAACGAAAAGTGAGAGTACAAGAGATGGAGAGAAGGACAAGAGACAAACAAGGGAGAAGACAATTCTGAGATCAAGAAAGAAGTGACTAGGGGAAGAGAATGCAAGTGAAATAAGAGGCTCCGGGAGGCGAGCGGGGAGTCAGGAACAAGAGCCACGCTGAGCCGTGGCGGCCGATACCTCCCCAGACTCCCCGGATCGCTCGGTCAGGGGGCTTTGCCCCAACTGACCATCTGACACCACACCCGCTCACCCTCAAGTCGTAGCCTCTTCGTCCTCCTCTGTCTTTCTCTGGCCAGCTGTCTCATAGAATGTGTGATACGTGCATGTGTCTGCTTTTTTGCAGCGTGCTGTCTATCTGTGTGTCCGTGGGCTTGTTCCGCGTGTCTACGTGTTTCTCTCAGTGGGTGCTCAAGGCTGAGGTTTCAAGTATGTAACTGTGGATGTCCATCTGTTTTCTGCGTGCGTATAGGTACCCCTGTGTTTGTGTGTCTCTATGCCCGGCCAATGCTCCGCCTGCTTCCTGCTCCCCGCCTCTCCCCCTCCACCACTTGATACTTCCTGAAAACATGATCCCACAAAGAGAAAATGAAAAAAACCACCCAGAATTCCCTGGGGCAGATACTTCCTCCCCAGATCCCCCAGACTGCATGCCCCCCAAAATCCTTCATTCCCTCACCATCCTCCCCAATCACGTGCTGTCCTTTATTGGCACTGCTGGCCAGAAGAGGAGGCGAGAGGTTGGGGATGTCCCCTTCCCCCAGCTCAGTTCTGAGACACCAAGAGGGACTCCCCCTTCAAGAGACCCAAAACCTCCGGAGCTTCCCTAGCAACAAGTGACCATCTACTTGGGGACCTAGGATTGGCTACGGAAGGACGAGGTTTTCCAAAGGGACTGGGAGGACATGCTTTGAGAGCATCTAGGCTAATTCCCTATCTTTTTAGACGGGGAAAACGAAACCCAGAGTAGGAAGTGACTAAGTAAAAGCAGAAGCCAGTTCTCAGAGCTCCCCAGACCAGGAGCTCTCCACCATGTCACAAAATGCTGTGTCCCCATCTCACCTTTGCCACCCTCCCAGAACGGTCCTGGCAGAGCAGGATGGAGACCTGGGATTGGCCAGACCAAGGGTAGTCCCAGGAAAGGAGGAGCAGCTTTCCAGGATCTGCATGGAGAGTCTCCATCGGGTGGAAAGAGCATCCCAGCTCTCCCCAGACATATTATAAGATCTTGGGCTAGACCTTTCCATGTCTAAGCCTCAGTTTCCCCCTTTGTAAAAATGAGGGACTTAGACTAGAAGGTCTCCAAGGCCATGATTAGTTCAATCACTCTGTATGAATATATAGTTCTATATCCCTAGAAATACATCCTCACACACACACCGAACAGACAGGAATACCCTAAGTTAGATAGGTCCCTGACCCCAAGTCACTCTCAGGCTCTGTTCTGAGCCTGGGGATCTCTGAGGCTCCTGCCCCAAGGTGTTAGCCCAAGTTTACTTCAGCACTTATTGTCAAAACAAACACACACAGATGGACACATATGCAAGCACAGATGGGCAAACAGTGAAACACAGATGGAGAACGACCCTCCCCTTCTCCACGCCTCCCCCCCACAGAGAACAGGCAGATACACAGACACACACACACACACACACACACACACACACACACACACAGAGAGATTTTCATAAGCTGCCTTAGCAGTGACCTCACAGTTAATGAAGTCAGAGTTGGCAGGAACTTCAGAGGGCATCTCAACCAGCCTTTACTGAGATCATCAGTCCCAGCTATAACCCACCCCACCCCCCACAAGTGGCCCCCAACCCTCTGCATGAAGACATCTGGGGACAGAAGACTCTCTTCCTACTTATGTAGCCCACTATAGTATTGGATGGTCCTGAGTGTTGGGAAGAGGAAGGAAGGAAGGAAGGAAGGAAGGAAGGAAGGAAGGAAGGAAGGAAGGAAGGAAGGAAGGAAGGAAGGAAGGAAGGAAGGAAGGAAGGAAGGAAGGAAGGAAGGAAGGAAGGAAGGAGGGAAAGAGGGAAGGAGGGAGGGAAGAGGAAAGGAGGGAGGCAGGGAGGGAGGGAAGGAGGATGTACTTATTTAAACAATTATTATATGCCAGGTAATATGCTAAACACCTTACAAATATTATCTCACATGATCTTGCCAACAACCCAGGAAGACTGATTATCCCCATTTTACAGTTAAGGAAACTGAAACTGAAGTAGATAGAAGGGTCAGACAGCTAGTGTCACCTGAGGCCCAATTTGAACTCAAGTCTTTCTCACTCCAGGCCCGAAGCTCTATCCATTGTGTCACCTGGCTATCTCAAGTTCAAGATAACACTGTGGGCTCAGGACTGTACCTTTTGCCCTCCCCTTCTTCTGAGCTCCACACCTGCATGTCCAGCTCCACATGGATGTCTCAGTGGCACCTTAAATTCAACACATCCAAAGCTGAGCCCATTAACTTCCTCCCTAAACCTGGATCCCCTTCTGACCATTCATCTAGGCTTTCTGGTTTGCAACCCTGTGGTTAAAATATGGTGGATAAAGAAAGAAAAGCCTGAGTTCTAATCCTGTCTCAAGTACTTATCACCTGTGTAACTCTGGGCAAGGCAGCCAGGTGGAGCAGTAGATAGACAGCCCAGCCTAAAGTCAGGAACACTCATCTTTCTTAGTTTGAATCTGGCCTCAGACACTTACTAGGTGTGTGAACCTGGGCAAATCACTTTACCCTGTTTGCCTCCATGTCCTCATCTGCAAAATGAGCTGGAGAAGGCAATGGCCAATCCCTCCAGTATCTTTAACAAGAAAACCCTAAATGGGCCCTGGAGAGTGAGATCTGACTGAAAACAACCAAACCACAACAAACCCTGGGCAAGTCACCAAACCTTCTGAGACTCAATGTGTTCTTCTGTAAAATGGGAAAAATAATGGGAGTAGCCTTGACTTCATAGAGTTCTCATGAGGATCAAATGGGACAAAGTATATTGAGAATTTTGAAGACCTTAATGTGAGCTGGATGGAGAGAGATGGCTAGGTGATAGAACAGCTAGAGGTGATGCATTTCTGCAATGGCCAGGCTTAGATCCTAGAATCATAGCACTGGGACCAGAATGGACCAGCTCCCTCACTTTACAGATGAGGAACCTTGGGAGGAGGTCTTCAGTGGAGTGCCTCAGGGGTCTGCATTTTGCCCTGCTTATTTTAATATTTGTATCTGCAATTGGGAGGAAGGCACTGAATGACATGCTCATCAAACCTTCAGCTGACACAAAGCTGTGACCGTATAACACACTGCATAAAAGAATCAGTATCCAAAAAAGACCATGACAGTTGAAAATGACAGGCTGAAAGAGAGAAGATGCCTCTACGTGGCATGGTGGAGAGAGTGTTGTACACGGTTAGAAACCTGATTTCAAATTCAGTTTCAGACACTGAAAAGCCTGTGACCCAGGACAAATCACTTCCTCGCTATCTGCCTCAGTTTCCTCAGCTATAAAATAGGAATAACAATAGCACCTACTTCCAAAGGTGGTTGTGAAAATCAAATGACATTTTTATAAATTAATATTTGTAAATTGTTTTGCAAATTTTATAAATTATTATGGGATAAATTTAATAGAATAAATACAAAGTCCTGCACAAGGGCTCAAAAATCAACTCTAGTACATTTCATGTGGACACAGATATGTAGAACTGGAAGGGACCTCTGAGGTCGTGCAGCCCAATCCTCTCATTTTACAGATGAGGAAACCAAAGCAGGAAAGTGGAGGTCACACAGTTATAAAGCAATCAGTGGTGTGGCCTTGAGCCCAGTCCTCTGACTCCAGGGCCAAAGTCTTTCACAAAAATGGACTAAGAGTATGGTTAACAACAGAATGTGTGAAAAGCTCTGGGGGTTGGGGGTGTCACCAGTGGACCTTAGCAGCTAAAAAAGGTAATTCAATTTGGCTGAATTAGGAAAGGCAGCATGTCCAGGAGGAAGTGATAGGTCCACTGTTCTCCCCACTAAAGAACACCATCTCAACAAATGATCCTCTCACTCTATCCTAGGCCAATTATGGACACCTCTAATTGCTGGCAGAGTTTTCTTACATTCCTACCTCTCTGCTCCTAGTTTCGCCCTCTGGGGTCACTCTGAGCCAATCTACTCCCTCTTCTAACATGGAGGCCTTTCAAGAACTTTGAGGCCAGCTCTCACAACTCCCCCAAAGTTTTATTTATTTATTTTTTTATTCAAGCTAGACATCCCCAATGCTCTCCAATGCCATGGCTTTCAATTCCCTTCCTATTGTGGTCTGCCTCCTTTGGGCCCACAACAGTCTGTCAATGTCCGTGTCAAAATGGGGCAACCACAACTGAACATTATCTTCCCAAAACAGAAGGACAATCACTTGCCATCCTCCCTTCATGTCTGCTTAACTGAACTGACCACAAATGCCCACTTCTGTGCCACAATGTAGCCTACATTTCTCTGCCTAATCCATAGGACTAGGATATAGGCATAGGATTTAAAGCTCAAAAAAGAACCTGGAGATCATTCAATTCAATGTTCTCTTTTTACAAATGAAGAAATGGAGGCCCTGCCCCCAAAAAAGGAAGTGACCTGCCCAAGATCACACAGATGATAAGTGGCAGGACCAGGATTTCTGGTCAGACCATACTGGCAGCATTGTGCTTTGTTCTAGGAGGAACAACTTAAGGACGTTGACAGGTTGGAACGGGTCCAGAGGAGGGAACTGGAGATTACATATGGGGAGGCTGGTCTGATTTAAAGAAGTGGGCACATTTAGCCTGGAGAAGCAAGAACATGGTGGGGAGGGGGAAGACAGAGTTGGCAAGGCACTCAGGGTCTATCATGTGGAAGAGGGATCTGGCTTGTTGTACTTGGTCTTAGAAGGCAGAAATAGAAGCAATGAGGGGGAAGCAAAAAGGAGGAAACTTAAGGCTTCCTACAAAGCAGAGTCATCCAAGGTGGGAATGGGTGGCCTTGTGAGATAGTGGCTCTCTCCTTTCCAGGCCTTTGAGAGAAGCTGGAAAGCCCAGGTACCAGGGATGTCATCAGGGGATTCCTTATGAGGTCAGGCTAGACAAGGGAACCTCTCAAGTCCCCCCGCAGGCACAGAGTTGCCAAATCTTCCCTCTCTTCCACTGTTCACAGTCAATCAGTTTCTAATTCCAATGAGTCTCTTCCCTCTCTTGGGATCATGGAGCTAGAGTTGGAGGGGACCTGAGAGTCAAATCAAGTCAAGGCAACAAGCATTTATAAAGTGCCTACTATATTCCAGGCATTATAAATATTCTCATCTGATCCTTACACTGACTTTGGGAGGTAGGTGTTATTATCTCCATTTTACAGCTCAGGAAACTGAGGTAGACAGAGGTGAAGTAACTTTCTTAGGGTCACACGGCTAATAAATATCTAAGGCTGAATTTGAACTCAGGTGTTCTGACTTCAGGTCCAGTGTTCTTACCCTTGTACCACCAGCTGCTTTATTAAAGAATTCCTTTGACTACACCCCTCAGTGTCTCCCTAATGAGCCATGCCTTCCTTGAAGTTCTTTTCAGCTGCTGAATGAATCTATTTCCTTTAAAGTTCAACCCTTTATGGCACACTCTCCATGAAACTTCTTAATGCCCTTCCCCCCACTGTAAGCGTCAGTAGTAATCAGTCTGTACCTCTGTGCTGCTGCACTGACCTAATATAAAACTAGGTATTGTAGGTATCTGTGTCCTACCAGTCCTCAAGCTCCATGAGGATAGGAACTAAGCCTCACCCAACCCTTCACCTTCCCCAGCACAGGACTCTTCAAAGAGTAGGTGCTTCATTTGAATTGAATTGTCATAATCTAACATAGTCTATTTCTCTCTCCTTTTTTTTATCCTTACTACTAGGTTATACATTCTCCAAACCAGGACTGGGCCTAATTTTATCCAAATTTTATTCTAAATTTTATCTTCCCTACTATCAAGCACAAAGTTTAGCACATAGTAGATGATCATTAAATGTTAGTTCTTATAGTCTTCTTTATGTTGATCCAAACTTTACGTCTTCGTGATTTCTTCCCCCTGCTCAGGCAGCTAGGTGGTACAGTGGATAGCATTCTGGATCTGGAGTCAGGAAGACCTGAGTTCAAGTTTGGCCTCAGATCCTTACTAGCTGTGTGACCTTGGACAAGTCATTCAACCTCCATTTACCTCATCTGAAATGATGATGATAATAACACCTACCTCCCAGGGCTGCTGCAAGGATCAAATGAGATCATATTTATAAAGCACTTAGCAGAGTGCCTAGCACAGAGTAGGTGCTATATAAATACGTATTATTAGTAGTATTAGTTAAACTGCATTTGTGACTTCCACACTCTTCAATATCAGATCCGCTGTTACTATTTTCATGACATCTCTTATATATGTCCCCTTTCCCCTCCTCTGACACAGCCACCACCCCCGTACATGCTCTCATCACCTCACAGTAGGATTACTGGAATAGCTTTCCTGTTGTAGCAAGTAGCATCCTGGCCTTGTCTCTCCTCCCTCCAATCGAGTCTCAGCTCATTTGCCAAAGTGATTTTCCTAAAGCAAACTTCTGACCATGTCAGCCCCTACTCAGTAAACTCCAGGGGTTCCCTATCTCCTCCAAGAGCAAACCTCACTTACCAGAGCCCTTCCTCCCTTCCCAGGCGTCCCACACCTTTCTCCCCTCCAGAAACTCAACGATGCAGCACCGGATATTCCCTCTCCAGACTCTTCATCTGCACTGACCCCAAACTGGAGTGCTCCCCCTCCCCATCTCCTATTCCATTACAAGCTTCCTTCACTTCTGCAAGACTCAGCTCAAAGCTGATTTGTTGCAAAGGCTTCTACCAGTGCCCTCTCCCTGCCTTCCAGTGCCTTTCTGCTAAGGCTATCTACCTCCCACTTACTCTGTACATAGTGTGAGTGGACATAGTTTCTACAGATTGTCTGGCCCATTAGACTGTGAGCTCCTTGCTGGCAGGGCTCAGTTTTTCCTTTCTTTTTATTTCCACTGTTTAGTTCAGTATTTAGTAATGCTTATTCACTATGGGTGTGACAGAGATAGAGAAAGAGAGTAACAGAAAGAGAAAACAGAACAGATTCAGAAACAAACGAGGGTCAGAGACAGACAGATAAAAACAGAGATAAAGAAGTGAAAAGAGAGAAAAAGGGACAAAAAGAGAGAAAGAGGCAGGAAAACAGAAAAGACTGAAAGAGAAAAAGAGGCAGTGAAAGAAATAAAAATAAAGATGAAAAGCTAAAAAGAGTGAAAGAGGAGACTAAAAAGGCAGAGAACTAGACGAAGAAAGAATGAGTGACAGATGCAGACACACAGAGAGAAAGAAATGGAGAGAGGGAGAGAAGAGGAGAGACAAAGAAAGGAAGGGAAGAGAGACAGAGAGAAAAAAGAAAGGAAGGAGAGAAAGGGAGAGAAGAGAGGAGAGAGGAGAGAAAGGGAGAGGAGAGAGGAGAGAAAGGGAGAGGACAGAGAAGAGGAGACAGAGAGATAGAGAGGCAGAGAGTGTGTATCCTCAGAGGTCATCCTGTCCTTGCCCCTGTCTCTGAGGGGCTGGCTCCACACTCCAGGCACACATCCCTGCCCTACTGTCCATCCTGGTATCTCCCACCCTCAGTCAGGAAGCCAGCCTTGGATCCAGCCTCCATCTCTCGTGCTGTCTGCCATTCCTACCCATCTACCTCACTCCCAGCACAGATCTGGGATGGGCCTTCAGGGGTCAATGACGTAGCCCTGGAGGGACCCTGTCTCTCCTGTTTCAACCTTCCCTCTGACCCAAATCAGAGAAATTCCAAACACCTGGAGACTCTCAGTTGCAAATTATTGTCCCTCCTCCCTCCTCTCCACACATTTCTAAGTCCCCAGAGCCCAGCTCAAGCCCTGCCTCCTCCACACAATCCTCTCAGAAACAGACCACAGAGATCACCTCTTTCTTAGGGCTCCTATATGGTCAGGCTTGGTTTTCTCTGCTCCTTCCTGTTTGTCTGTTCCCTGGGTGTGAGCCCTCTCTCCTCAGCCAGATTAGAAAGTACCCCAAAACCAGGCTAGATCTCTTCCCTTGCCTATGCTGGCTCCGAGGATGGGGAAGTTCCGAGGGGAGGATGGATGGAATCTTGCAGTTGGGTAGGGAAGTGTTAGGCCAGAGATTTGCCGCTAGAGGGAGGCACGGAACTAAAGACAAGACTGGATCCTTCCTCCAAAAGCCTGGGTCCCTGCTTTTCCAGCCCTGGAAGTTAGTCCATCAACAAGCATTTATTAAGCTCTGATGGTGTGCTAGGCACTTTACTAAGTGATGGGAGTACAAAGAAAGGCAAAGGCACTGTCTCTGTCCTCAAAGAGCTGACACCCCAAGGAAGGGCAAGCATGAAAATAAATAGGTACATACACCTAAGATATGTAACTGGAGGTAAGCTTAGTGAGAAGGTGGGATCCAACTGAGTCTTGGAAAAAGCCAGGGGTAGGAGAATCTAATGCCCCACACGGACTCCAAACCTTCACTCCCACTATTCCTTCTGCCCGGCCTCAGCTGTGATCTCAGCCCAGGCACTGAAACCATCCGCTTCCCCCAAAGTTCAGTTGGCCTTCAGGTAAGCCTTGTTCCTTCTCCCTGCTCAGCTTCTCTGTAGCTTTCCCCATCTCTTCATCCTCATGGGCCTCATCCCCTGAGGAAGAAACCTCCTCACTGGCTCTCCACTTCCAATCTGACCTCCAGACACAGAGAAAGGCAAAGTCAGGGAGAAAAAGATAGGTAGATAGATAGATAGATAGATAGATAGATAGATAGATAGATAGATAGATGTAGAGAGATAAAGAGAACGATGGAAAGAGGGACAGACAGGCAGAGAGAAATGAAGAGACCCAGGGAGGAAGGTAAAGAGGGACAAACATACAAAAAGAGGAAAAAAGAGACCGAAAAATGAAGAGACAAGGGGGAAAAGAGAGAGAGAGAGACACAAAAGGGAGAGAGAGAGATTAAGAGACAGAGAGAAAAAGAGAAAATAGGGAAGACCTGACTCTACTACTTATTAGCTGTGTGACATTGGGCTAATGATTTAACCTGACTCAATTTCCTCATCTGTAAAATGGGAATATTTTTGTGAAGGTGAAATTAGTTGGTGTATGTGGAAGCACTTGCACTATAAGCACAGCTTTCTAAAAAAGAACTTAACATTAAGTCCACAGAGGAATGCTTAGATTTCTCTATGCCATTTACTTCACTTTTCTCATCTGACTAATCTTTGTTTTCTTTTGTTAAAATTAAATCTTTTGTGAAAAACATAATATTGAAAATCAATATGATTACCAAAACTTGTCTAGTCACCATTTTCAGTTAAATTAATTTCAATGAATAAACCTTTATAATTTTTTTAAAAAGAGAGAAAAATCTAAGATACATGGAAGTGATTGTAGAAAACTGAAAACAAATAAATTTTTTTTAAAAGAGAGAGAGAAATTTAGAAAGGCACAAGAAAAGAAAAATAGAGAGACAAAAATAGGAAAAAGAGACACAGAAAAAGAAATATTTGTATCTTCTCTCTCCCTAGCTGGCTGATCCCATGTCCTTACCAATCCTATCACCTCTAGCCCTGAAAGACTCACAGCACCCTCTCCCCCTCCAAACTCCTGTACACAAGGGCCATGAGCACCTTCCACAGCCCACTTCTGACCACATCCATCCCCTACTTGGAACCTGTTTTGGCTCACCACTACCCACAGAGACACAAAAGGAAATAGTAACATAAGGGAAACACTGGGTCTGCCCCATCTCCCCAAGGGAGCAGTTCCGCCAGGTTTCCAGAAGTCACACAAACCTGGCACTTTTAAAAATCAGTCATACTGCCATTGGGCTCACTTTTCCAATGCCAGTGGGTACTTCAGATATCAGCACATGACCTATGAGTCAAAAGAGGAGTCCTCTAGTCTGACTGCATTAAGAAGCCTCTCCACCTCCCACCAACAAGTGGCCATGCTGGCTCCTCCTCCCAAGGAAGCCCACTCCTCTGGATCTCTCTAACTCTTAGGAAGCATGTGGTTCCATCAAACCCCTGCCTCTGCATTTCTCTGCATCCTTTACTCCTAGTTCTCCCTCCCACCCTTGAGACCTGGCAGGCCAAGCCTACTCCCTCTTCCACAAGACACCTCTGATAGTTAAGGACAGACACAACACCTCCGCTAAATCTTCTCCTCTTGGGGTTTATGCCTCCCCAGTTTTTTCAATAAATCCACATGAGGGAGAGTCTCCAGACCCTTCACCATCCTGGCTGCCCTCCCCTGGATGTTTTCAGCTTCCCGCTGTCATTCCAAAGCTGACAACAACAGCGCAGAGGTGGTGATCCTAGGGCAGAGGACAGCAGGACCGTCCCCTCCCTAAACCTGGACCTGCTGCTCCTCTCCATAAAAGCTGGCATCATCTGAACTTTCTAGGCTGCCCTGTTCTATTGTTGACTTCAAACCCCCAGGGTGCTGTCAGAACTCTGTCTAGCCATGCCTTCCTTACCTAAGTTGGTGAGCTTCATTTTTTAAGCCAAATATAAGACTTTATTTTATTACTTTCAATTTCTTCTTATTAGGGTCATCTAAACATCCTAGCCAGTCAAGATTCTGAGGGGATCTTGACTCTTTCATCCAAAGTATTAACTAACCCTTCCTGCCTTTGGGTCATCTGCAAATCTGTTTAACCTGTCATCTGTGCCTTCTCCAAGTCGATGATAAAAATGTTCAGCAGTCCAGAGCCAAGCACAGATCCCTGGGGCACTCCACAGGAGACCTCTTGCCCGAGCCATTCACTCAATAAGGAATTCACCTACATTTCTAGCCTCCATGTCTCTGTCTTTTCACAAGGAGAACAGGAAGGTTTGTCAAATATTTGCTGAAAGCTAGGTAAATTAGATTGATGGCACCACCACCCTGACCTATCAATTCAGTGACCCTGTCCAAAAAGGTAATGAGACTCATCTAAAATGACCTATTTTTAAGAAAACACAGATTACAAGGGTCAAGGCTGTGCCCACTTTTCTCTCAAGCCACACTGGGTCCTTCTCTCCAGCTGGTAAGGCTCTAGGCCTGCCCAGAATTTCCCCATCTTGAGTTTTCGCTCCTCGCTTCCTCTCTGCCAGGAATGTTCTCCCACCCCCATTTTTACCTACTGAATTCTCCTGTAGTCCAAATTTCATTGTCCAAATTAAGATATTGCCTCCTTCAGAAAGCTACCTCTCCCTAGAATTGATTTGAGTCTCCAAAGCCTTAAGCCATGATCTCCTCTCAGTCCAGGCTACCTTCTAGCAGCCCTGAGGCCAGAGCTGTGTCCCCTGTCCCCTCCCCTACTCCAGCCCGCCTTACCTGACCAGATACTTGGGCAGGCTGCTCCGAGGTGGGATGCAGGGTGCTCTGATCTCCACCTGGTGTCGTTTGGCAGGCAGTGGAGGCAACACAGGGTCCCTAGACGCGCCAGGCTCCAGAGGAGTAAAGGGGGCAGGAGGCAGGCAACTCCTTCGGGGAGGGATAGGTGGGGCAAAAGCTGAAGGAACTAAGGTGGGAGTCTGCTCTGAGACTGGGACGGAGACTGAAACTGAGGCTGGTGGTGAGGCCATTGCTGGTACTTGGGCCATGGATAGGTCTGGGGCTGGGGCTGGGACCATGGCTGTGGCTAGTGCTGGGGCTGGGGATAGGTCTGGGGCTGGGGATGGAACAGAGGTTGGGGCCGAACGAAAGACATGGCGCTTGGCAGGCACAGGCCGGGGAGGTCCCCGAGGGGCTGGGGCAGGGGCAGGCCTACGGGGCTCCTCAGAGTTAGGGGCATAGGCCCGTTGGAGACCAGATAGGATTCGTCGGCGATGCCCAGGCATCGTGACACCCATGTGGAGGAGTTGTCCATCGCTCAGGCCCCGGCAGTCCGCTGCCCATACTAGCCCATACTGTTCAAAGTGCCCAGCATACTGCTCCAGATGCAATGCCCGCAGCCACTCAACCACAGGCAGTGCAGCCCCTACCTCCTCCGCCATGGCCTGGAGGGGCAGCAGGGGCACTGGCAGATCAACTGGAACTTCAGCTCATCCCCACCTGCACCTAGAACCAGACACATACATACAAAGAGAGAAGCCAGAACCAGGTCAGAGGGCAGAAGGGACCTCAGAAATGGGGATGAGGGACAGAGGCAGAACCAAGGCCTTGTACCCTTACTTCATGTAGGAGGAGCCCCAAACCTGGATAGGGGGAATGGTACCAAATAATCAGGTAGAGATCACAGGAGACAGAGACACCAAAAAGGAAGATATTATAATAACCCCTCGTTGCTTCTTTGTAGAAGTTTGAGGGTCATGGAACTTTGTGTGTACATATACACAACGTGTGTGTGTGTGTGTATGTGTGTATTATTCATATGTTAAGTTTGCTGATCTTTTTAATTTTTCCTTCTTTAAAAAATTCTTCGTTATAAGAGATAGCTCTCTGGAAAGAGGAGAGAGGGATACAATGGGAAATATAGTTACATGAAAACAAAAGATAAAATAAAAATTTATTTTTTAAAAAAAGAAAGACAGGCAGAGACAGAGACAGTGCAACACAGTGGAAGAGGTAAGACTCAAAGAGAGAAAAATAAGTACCAAGGGAGGGATGTCAAGAGTAAGACAGGGACAGTTAAGGCTGGATCAGTCCAGAGACATAGAGTTCAAAGGCCCCTTCCTGGAAGGCCTCCTCCCAGGAACTCCCATCCTCCCTCTGTCAACCCCTTTCCCCCCACACCCATGCAGAAGGTGATGTGTCCCTCCTACTCCCACAGCACCAACCCCCCATTCCCAGTTCCCAGAGGTCATTCCTCCCACCACTCACCTGGCTGCTGAGGATGGCTGGAGACTACGCAAGGGGATCTCCCATGGCCTCAGAGGTGGAACTGCAGGGACACTGGCCCACGGAGAAAGGCCTTTGAATCCAAAGTTTGTGGGGCAGTGGGGTGGCCCGGAAGAGGGTGGGTGAAGGATCCAGGTCTGGTCCTGGAGCTGGAGGCAGAATGGAGGGAAATTAGAAGGCCAAGAAGGTAGGTCAGACCAGAGAACTGAACTCACACAAAAAGAAGTAAGGAGAGACAGGAGAGGAAGTTTTGTCAGAGACCCTGAGAGACCCAGGAAATAATCAGTCTCTGAACAACTCATCTCTTCTGCCCTCATCTGACCACATCTGGAAGCCTGTGCTTAGGGGGAGGAATCACCATTTAAGCCAGAGGGCATCCAAGAGGGGACAAGGTCTCAAGTTCATGCCACATGAACAGAGAAGATTTAATGGGGGGAAATGATCCTGTTCTTAAGGGCTGCCACATGGGAAGGGAGTGTTTCCTGCCCTCCTTGGCCTCAGAAGGTAGAGTCTAGGGACAGTGAGGAGAGGCAAAAAAGGGAAATACAGACTCAAGGTAATGACAGACCTCCCAGTAGTGAAAGTGTCCTCAAGTGGAGCGGGCAGTGTTGAGAGGTGTGGACTTCCCTTATGCTGAAAGTCTGCAAGGCCTGGCCAGAAGACCACATGTTTAACTGAGCGATAAAGGCAATGTCAGCTCTGGGCTCACCCTGCCCTCTACCTGAGGCTTCCCGGTCAGAGCTAACCTGATGCCACTCATCCTGAACAGACCTTACAAAAAAAGAGGTCAAAGACAACAGGAATGGAGCAAGGGCTCAGCCTGGGCTGAGGGCCCAGGGTACTGGGGAATGGCAGGGGTTAAACATTAAATGCAGTTTGTGCAAAACAATATAAAAATGGACATCAACTAGAGCCACAACTAGGTGAGGCAACCAGGGCTTTGTCCCAGAAAGGCAACATCCAGGAACTGCCATTCCTTCCCTTCCTCAGGCTCTCCAAGATTGCTGGTCTTCTTGGGGTCCATGATGAACAGTATAAATCTTCCTGTTGTTCAGTTCCTGGGCTACCATGCTTGAGGTCCCATCATCATGTCACTCTTATCCTTGGGTCTGTCTGCCCCCAGCTATAACAAGGGTATGGGGCTACTGTCTCTGGGACCGAACTTACCAGGTGGGTTTTCCAGGCCCAATTACACTACTGATTGAACTGTGCTCTGCCCTGCCTACCCTACAACTGTTCTTTTTGCCCCAGGAAAAAGAACTTCTAGGTACTGCTCAATCATCAACTGTCTTAGAGAGGAACTAGGTGAGGCTATGTAAGAGCAGTGAATTTAGAGCCAGGAAACAAGGGTTCAAGTCTGGTACTATCTCTTATTGGCTGTATGAGCTTGGGCAAGTCTCTCTCCTTCTCTGGGCTTCATTTTCCCCCATCAGTAGAATGGGTAGACTCTACCTCACAGGATTGCTCTGATCAAAAAAAAACTCTTTATAAGCCTTAAAGTATGATAAGAAAAGTGTTCTTCCTGGTCCTCCATTCTGGGGAGTAACTTGGAAGCACACTCAAAGGGCTATAAAACTGAATACCCTTTGACCCAGGAATACCACTTCCTTTGACCCAGGAATACAACTTGTATCAAAAAGATAATAAAAACCGGGAAAAGACCCACATATACAAAAATACTTATGGTGGATATATAGGGTAGATGCGTATCAACCAGGGAATGACTGAACAAGTTGTGGTATATGAATGTAATGGAATACTATTGTGCCATAAGAAATGACAAGCAGGCAAAAACCTGGAAAGACTTACATGAACTGATGCTGAAGGAAGTGAACAGAACCAGGAGAACATTGTACACAGTAATAGCCACATTGTACAAAGACTGACATTGACAGACTTAGATCTCACCAATGCAAGGATCTAAGGCAACTCCAAAAGACTCACAATGGAAAATGCTACCCACATCCAGAGACAGAATTCTGGAGTCTGAATGCAGATGGAAACATACTATCTGCTCTCTTTTTTTCTGTTATTTTGTTTTGTTTCTTTTTTCTCGTGGTTCTTTCCATTAGTTCTAATTCTTCTTCACAATATGACTAATGTGAAAATGTGTTTAATGTGAATGTACAAATAAATAAAGCCTATATCAAAATGCTCACTATCTTGGGGAGGGGGAAAGAGAAAAAAGGGGATAAAATTTAAAACTCAAAAGTTTATGGAAGTGAATGTTGAAAACTAAAATAAGTTTTTTAAAGTGTTCTTCATTTTATTATTAATAATATTATTAACTATATGTTGTAGAGGCATCTAGGTGTTACAGTGGCTACAGTACTAGACCCAAGTTTAAATCCTGCCTCAGATACTTACTAGCTGTGTGACCCTGGACAAGACACTTAAACCTTTCTGCCTCAATGGATTGTTGGGAAGATAAAATAAGAAAAAAACATATGCAAAGCACTTTGCAAATCTTAAAGTACTCTATAAATGCTAAGATCAACTCAGGCATGTTAAGTCATCCTGCTATCCTCATCATCCCAAAGGCAAGGCAAGGCAGGTCAACCAGCATTTATTAAACACCTGCTGTATGCCAGGCACTGTGTTAAGGATAAATGATACAAAAGAATTTTATAAAATACCATCCCTGCCTCAGTGGAGGTGACAAGGGGCCACCAGCTCAGCACAAACAAGAGAGACAGGAAGGTGTAAAGAGGAATCATCACTAACTGTAGAACAGCTGGCATTCACGTCAAAGTGGAACCTTCCAGAGAACTTCAGAAGTATGCCACTGGATGAGGCAGGCGTTGCAGCTATTGTCATTTCACAGGACGGGACAGGAAGGGGATTGCCCCAGCTTGCACCCCCTCTCACATATCTAGTGAGTGCCAAAATTCAGACCCAGCTTTTCCTGGGTCCAAGTCCATTACGCCATTATCTTTATGGAAAAAAGACCCAAAAGGAGAGATCAAGATGCTGTCTCTCTCGCTAAGCTGCCATTCATGCATTATATACTCCATTCCCCCACCTCCACACATTTGGTCTCATGCCTGGAAGGTTCCCCCTTCTTGCCGCTGACTCTCAGCTCCTCTGGCCACCATCTGCAGGATGCCTTCTCCATCTCCCCTGATGTTAATCCCTTCTATCTGAGAATGCCTTCCATTTTAACAGCATTCTCTTTTAGGTATGTGATTATTTGCACTCTCTCGCCAGCAGACTTTAAACTCCTTGAAGGCAGGGATCTCCTTTTGCTCCTTCCGTATCCTCGACACTTAGTACATGATGCCTGACACACATGCGCTTCATAAACATTTATTGGTTGACTGATGCATCTTCTAGGTATACAGTTATTCACGCATTTACACTCCAACTTCTTGAGGGCAGGGACTGACTGCATCTTTGCCTCTCCACTTATCCTCAGCACTTAATAAAGAATAAGCCCAGGCCTTAATCAGCGTTTGTTAACACTGAGTTCCACCGCCCTCACAGAGCCCTACCCCCCTAAGGCACACTGCCCTCCTCTACCTGACACTGACAAGAGGTCCTCCTTGGCCCATATACCAGAGGCCCCACTTGTCCACTGTTGTTGCTGAGTTGTGTTGGGCTTTCTTGACAAAGATACTGGAGTGGGTTGCCATTTCCTTCTTTCTCCAACTCTTTTCTCAGGTGAGGAAATGAAGGTGAACAGGGTTAAGTGACTTGCCTAAGATCATATAAGTTAATAAGTGTCTGAGGCTGGATTTGAACTCAGGTCTTCCTGACTCCAGGCCCTGCACTCTCTCCACTATGCCACCTAGCAGCACATCTCTGCAGACACCCATTTCCACATACATACCGTCCCTCGACCAGTGACAGAAACCCTCCCTGAGGCAGTCTAACCCAACACGTTCCCCTTCCCCCTCCTTTCAAGCCCAGGAAATGTTGAAGAAACATATTTGCATAGAGCTCCGCATGTGTGACTCAGGTCTGTCACAACTTCTGAGTGTCTAGAACTTCTTCAAATTCCAAGCAGCCCCACCAGCTGATCCTCCTCTGGGCTCAGTTCACTCCCAATCAGAGTGTCCCCGCCCCACCCAGGCCCAGGGGAAGGAGCCAGGCCAACAGCAGCCAAGAGCTACAAGGATGAGGAAGGATGCATAAAGCCTCATTGGAGAAGAGGAAAAAAGGAAGTGGGTTGGAGCTCCCAGGATCACAGACTTAGACATGACAGGGACATCACAAGTCATCCGACCCCCTCATTTAAAAGATGAGAACCCTGGAACCCCACAGTTACAAAGTAGCAGAGGTAAGTAAGATTTGAACCCAGGTTTTTTGATTCCAGAGTCAGTGTCTTTTCTTGTTGCCTTTGACCTCAGACGCCTCAGAAGCTGAAGGTCTCCCAGGCCCTTGACCCCATGGGTGCCAACCTACAGCCAAACCCCAAACCATAGATCCAGGGCTTGGGAGTCAGGTCTCCCTGAGCTCAGGGCTTTGTAAGAACCAAAGTAAAGAATATAACAAGAACTGCATGTCTGCACAACAGAATTCATATAACCGAGGCCCTTGCCCTACCATGTATCTTACCATAAATACACACTCCAGGGGCCTATGATGCTCATCTACACACACACACACACACACACACACATATCCCACAGACTCACAAGATAAACAGCTCGTAGCTGATATCCCACCACACACACAGCTCTCATACCACACAAATACTCTACCACATTCAACCTGCCACAAACCCAAACCCCAGACCCGCTCCACAAGCACCTACATATACCCGGGTTGTATATCACACACAGCCCTCCCCAACATCCCACATGTTCCTAGACAAAGGCATACAGAGAAGTAAAAAATACCACAGACCCCCCCCCAAGTCCAGTATAATCACAACACACAACATAGCACAAAACATATCTCGAAATTAGTACACTAATGTACATAAACATACTATATACCATAAATATCCCCCCTTGCAACTCCCTCCCACATACTAACACAACCATAAATTCCCACAATTTGCACAGTCATTTATCCCACTCACCCCACAACTACATCATAAATCCACCTACCACACCGAGGGACGAAATACAAATACTCACAACCCACCCCCTAACAAACACCCAGGCCCCACCAACTATAACATAGAGATCACACAACTACAACACAAATTGTCACAAGACTTCCCTGCCCATCCAGAACTCCACACAACAATGCCCTTCCAGTCCCTCCTCTGCCTCCCCAGGTATTCCTCTGAGCCCTAAAAGCCATCTCCTGCCCAGGTCCCTTGTCCCCCTTGGCTACCTGTAAGGAGTGGGGTACAGTCCCAGATCAGGCCTCTCTCTACCTGCTCCTGCCCCAGATGAGGAACCAGTCTATGGGGGAGGGAGGGAAGGAGGAAGCGAAAGGCTCATTCAGCCCAGCCCAGAAAGCCTTCCCCCACCCTCAGGCCCAGCTTCCCCCTGCCAGAGTCACTGGAGAAACAGCTTTGAAGACTGGACACAAGCTGGTTTCTGGTCCTTCTGCTGAATTCCCAAATACTCTCCCATCACTTCATCCTGAAAGATCTAACTGCCCCCTCTTCTTTGTCATATCACCTAGAGATTTCTGCCCACTCCCATCACACCATCCAGAGATTTCTGTCTTCTCGTTCCTGTTCACATCATATTACCCAAAGATGTCTGTCTACTCCTGCCTGCCACATCATCTGGAGATTTATGCCTTCCCCTTCTTCTCAGTCACATTACCTGGAGACTGCTGCCTACCCCCACTCCATAACCCTGAAATTTCTGTTTCTCTCTCTCGCATACACATAACATCCAGAGATATGTCTCCACTCACACTTAAAGAGATTTTTGTCTTCCAAATCATGACACAAGAAGGCAACCATGGTAGAGAAAAAAGCCCCACACTTGGAGGAAGGAGAATGGGATTCATTAAGTCACAAACATTTATTAAGCACTTACTACATGCCAGGTATTGTGTTAAGCCCTGGGTATAGAAAGAGGCAAAAACATGGTCCCTGCCCTCAAGGAACTCCCATTCTAATAAGAAAGACAATATGCAAAACAATAAATAACTATGTACAAGATCTATACAGTCTAAGTGGAAAGTAATCTCAGAGAGAAGGCAGCATGACTTGCATGCCACTAAAATGCAGGGCAGCCTCAGGGTGTAAGGACATTGAACACCAGGGAAGAAATTTAAACTTTGGTAGGTTGGTCATGGAATCTGTCATTAAGTTAAGGGGTGATCACTGGACAGATCTATGAATAAGAAAGATTAATATGAAGGATGAATTAGGGAGGCAGTAGAGAGGGTAAGAGAAAGTGACGGTGAGAAGACCTATAAGATGGATGATGGCAGTGGAAATTGTGTTCTTCCTGCGTTGCCAAAGAAGACCATGCTGTCAGAGAAATGATGACATGACTTGCACTTGACTTTGTTTTGAGTGAGGGAGGGCTGTGCAGGTCACCAGCCTCACTTCTCCTCCAGAGCCATCTGAATCCAGTGACCATCCTCAGGATGACTGGAGATGACCCAGGATGCACTGGGAGACCTTGAGCCCTTTAGGACAAGGTCTTTGCAGGTACTCACTTAGGGTGAGGCAATGCCCATTCATTGAATACACCTGTTTAAGAAGTAGTCAGGGCACGGCCCCTTTAATGAGATCAAGAAAAATAAAGACATCAGGCTGGGTGGGAACCAGCAACAGTTACTATTGATAATCACTCTCAAGCTAGGGGGATGCAGGAGCCTTTGGCAGGGGCCCATTGGAGTCCCAGTTTCAGAGTGTAGAAGGTTAAGGCCTGGCTTCTTAAAACCTAAACCTAAGGCAAGTGGAAATAGAAGAGGGATAAAGGAATACAAAAGGGCTCAGATGGAGAAACTCTCCAAATATGTCATCATCACCTGGGCTCAGATCTACCATGACCGATATAGAAGGTGGCACAACCCAGTGGGGGCTCAAGACATACCTGAGAGACAGAGGAAACATGCATTAGGACATATCTCAGGCTAACACACATTATCCCATGGGTTCAGACACATTATTACATGCTATAATTACAGGACTGCAGATATAATCACAGAACATTCCAAGCTGAGATTACTGGTTTCTATTATACCACCCAGAAAATACAGATATCCAACAGACTAACAAGAGACTACAACTCCCATCAGGATGATACTTGATGTTAGCCAACATCACAGCCTGGTGGATTCAGGAACCAGTTGAAGAGTTAAATGGTTGAACTCAAAGAGCAGACATCAGGGAAACAGTGTGGTTGGGTCTACAGTGGAGTACCCCAGGGATCTCTGCTGGGCCCTGGGCAGTTTCACATTTTTTTCAATGACTAAGATGAAGTCATAGATGGCATGCTCATCAAATGTAGGGATGACTCAGATCCTAGAGGGAGAGCCAATATGTTGGATGAGAGTCAGAATTGAAAAAGTCTTGGGTACCCCTACCTAGTTATGGCTCTTGTCAATATCCATTGTGAAATTAGTTAATGCTGCACAATGAGAGGTAGGAACATTGGGCTGAATCTAAGAGGCTGAAATTTAACAAGCCAGGAAGGGTGAGGAACCTGCAGCCTTGAGGCCACATGTGGCCTTCTAGGTCCTCAAGTGCAGCTCTTTGACTAAATCTAAACTTCACAGAACAAATTCCCTTAATAAAAGGATGTGTTCTATAAAACTTGGACTCAGTCAAAAGGCCACACTCAAGGACCTAGAAGGCCATATGTGGCCTCAAGGCTGCAGGTTCCCCATCCCTGAGCTAGAGACTACCCAGAAGACAGCAATTAGGATGATAAAAGGTCTAAAGTTTATGCCTCTTTAAAAGGATTGGTTGAAGAAAATAAAAATGTTCAACCTGGAGAAGGAAAGACTGAAGGGGCATATGATAGCTTTCTTCAAAGATTTGAAGGGCTGTGATAAACAAAAAGGATTAGGCATACCTGAAAAAAAAAAACTGTTGGGCATTCCCTCTGATGAGAAAGGGACTATTATTATTCATTTAGCATTTATGCAGTGTTTTAACGCACTTTACATATTTCACCTAATTTAATGCTCACTACTATTTAGGCACTTAATAAATATTTATTGACTTCCTGAATGATTGATAGTCAAAGGACATGAGCAACTTTCAAAAGAGTAAACATAAAGTGTTTTTGGTCCTTTGAAAAATGCTCAACTTCATAATTAATCAAAGAGATGAAAATTAAAACAATTTTAAGGTCACATCTATCGGCTCCACAAAAATAATTAAAAGTAATGAAACTCAATGCTGGCCGGACTGTGGAGAAACAGACACACCCTGTCATTGCTGGTGGAATTTCTAACCTATGCTGACCTTTTGGGGATCAATCTGGCAGTACTCTAAAAAAGCATATACTGTATACACTTTGACCCAATAACTCCATTGTTAGAAAAACACCCTGAAAAACTTTAACAAAAACAGCACAAAGATTTTACACAGACACACTAGGGGAGAGAGAAAGAGAGAAAGGGAGAGAAGAGGGAGAGAGAGAGAGGGAGAAAGGCTAGAAACAACCTCAAAGTCCAACAATTCAGGAATAATCAAATTATGGGACATTAATGTAGTGGAATGCTATAATGTCATCAAGGCAAACAAACTATGAGAAATACAAGGTCTGGAGAGATCTTTCTAAAAGAAAGTAAAGAGAGAAGAAACTGGAGAAGAGAGTGCATATGAGGTCTTTCAATACCCAAGGAAAGAGGAATGAGCGAGTGCTAACAAGCAACAGACAAGTTGTTATATGAGACTTTATTCACTGAAATCAGTTTATTTAAATGTAAAAACAGCTACTGAACAAGTTCAGTTGGTTGTTCTCATATTCAGTAAGTTTTTAATAAAATATTTAATTATTTTTAGGAAAGATCTGCTTGGTCCCAGAAGACAGGCCTAAGAGAAATAGGTGAAAGTTATGGAGAAGCAGATTTAGGCCTGAATTCTCAAGACTATCCCAAAGTGGAATGGGATATCTCAGTGAGACATGAGTTTTTCCTCAACAGAGATCTCCAAGCTGGGGTTAGATAATCACTTGCCTACAGTTCGGCAGAAGATGCTTACTCAGGCCCCCAGCACCAAGGCTCCCACCAGCTGCGCTTCATAACGCCCATGATACCCATCATACCAAGAGCTATCATAATCACTGGAAGACCAATGATAGGCTTGCCACTGGGAGACACTTATTTCTGTTACACTACCAGGAGATGAATGTCATGCAATCAAGAGGAATTGGGCATCTGAGACAGGTTGACATAAATATGCCAAGGGTATCTTAGGCACAGCAGGTTCTTCTGAAGAATCCTGGGCCGGGGGGCCAAGGCAGAAAGAGTTGGAATTCAAGGCATTAGGGGGAGGGAGAGAAGGTATAGTTCCTTCTCCCAACCCAGTCCACAGCCAATGGAGAAACAGGGCCCAGACAAGGGATAAAGATCCCACCCCACAGAGAAACAGCCCGTTGCCTGCAGCAATGGGACCTGGGAAAGGAGGGACAAGGCCAGGTTTCTTATCTGTCTCTGTCCAAAAGGGGAACCCAATTGGGGCCAACACTAGGACCGGAAGGCAGATAGGGGGTTCTTATCTGATCCTGTGCTGAATTGTGACTGCAGAAAGTCTCTCCATCTATTAAAAGGGTAAGAGGGTGGAGGGGAAGAACATTCACGGGGACCAAGAGGTGAAAGGATATCCCAAAAAACAACCCAGGATTGCAGGATTTCTAAAGCCACAAAGTCCCCATCCAGGCACAGGCCTCAATCCCTCTGGCCTGGATGATTACTGAACAATTATATTGCCTGCTCACCAGCTTTACTGGACTCCAGTTAGCCTTGCTCTACCCTTCCTATACATGGGCCCAGTAACTTTCCTATAGCTCGGGTCTGACCACTGCCCCCACTCCCAAATCAGAAATCTACGACGGCTCCCCAATGTGGGGTGTTTTTTGTTTGTTTTGGATTTTGGGGGTTTTTTAAGGTAAGGTGGAACCTATTATAAAAACTTTATTTTTTGAAGGCAATCAGGTTAAGTGACTTGCCCAGGGTCACACAGCTAGTAAGTGTATGAGGCTGGATTTGAATTCAGGTCCTTCTGACTCCATCCCACCACCTAATTAGGAGACAGGAAAAACTCCTCCCCCTGGCATAGGAAGCTCAGCATGCTTGACCCCACCCAAGTTGGGCCCCCAACTTCTCTTCCCTGACCTTCAGTCTTTGCCCAGGTTAATCCCTTGCCATCCCACAACCTCCCTCCTTCCACCAATCTTCTCCCATCTGTCAAGGCTCAGCTCAAGCCTGGTCTCCTCCAGAGAGCCCTGTGGGATCCCTCCTTCCTCTGATCCCAAAGAGGCTGCATAAGAGCCACTCTTCATTTCTTGTGGGTTTGCTTTCTCTTCTAAACAAAGTCTGAAGGAAGTTTTGTGTTTTTTTCCCATAGTTCCCAAAGCAGCACACATGGAGGTTGCCACATAAGAAGTATGACACATGACCCCAGTAGAACCACAGCCTCTGTGAGCCACAATGAGCCACTCCATCCTTTTATGGGAATCTTTTCTACAACCTCCTGGAGACACTTTTCTTGAAGACCTCCAGTGTTCTTCAACCTCCAGCCAATTCCTTTTGTCTAGAGATAGCTCTGATTTCTCACTGATGATCTGAGCTCTAATTGATGTTAAGGGATGGTTCTCTGGGAGGGGTCAAGAGGAAGAGATTTATTTTTTTATATAAAATATAAATTATATATATAAAAACAAAAAAAAGTCAATAAAATATTTTTCTAAAGTTCTAATTGATGGGAAAGTTGCCTCCCTGAAAAGCTCCCTTCTCCCTAAACCTCCTAGTCCTGCCCAGTCTTAGCCCCTCTGCCCCTTTATCATTTCTTCTGTCATTGGACAAAAGAAACTCTCAGTGAGGCAGATCAGGAATTTCTAGGTTATTATTTTTAAGCAAAGAATGCAGATGTATGAAGAGTTAAAGTCTCTCTATGCACCATGCTGTGTTCAAATATCTAAAGGACTGCTGCCTCAGAAGGGAGGAATCAGATATGCCCTGTGTGGCCTCACAAGGAAGAACTGTGAGCAAAAGGACTCTCAGAGAAGCAGGTTTCCACTGACTGTAAGAGAAAACTTCATAACAACTAATACTGTACAAAAGTGGGTGGGATTGCCTTGGAAGCTAGTGACTCCCCATCACTAGAGGCTGGATAACTGTGTGTCCCAGATCCCTCATGACATACCTTGTAGCTTCTAAATTCTATGGTATCCTGACTCTATGCAGACTGTGACTGGCCTCACGATGGAGAGCTGATCACTTATTTCCTTCGTCTGGCTGGGTGATCTATAGTTTACTACCACAATATTGCCGCGTTTCCACCCTTCCTTTACCCTCCCTCTCTTCCTTCAACAATCATTTCTTCATCCTCATCCAGATCCTCTTCCACACTTTCCCACTGTTTGGTTCACAGATTTTATCAAATGAATTCATAACCCAAAGTCATATCCCACTCATGAATCCCATCCTACCAAGGCGGTGATTTCCTCTGAGGTCAAATTTGTAGGCTCTCCAGTTCTTCCTGTTTATAGTTTAGAGATGAAAGGGGCCCTGGAAATCATATAGTTCACAATATACAATCTCTTCACTTTATGAAGGAGAGAATAGACACCCAGAGATGGGCATATGGACTTTTCCCAAGGTTATAAAGTCGATAAAGAGTATAGCTGGATTTGAACCATGATGACCAGATCATAGATCCAGGGCTAGAAGAATCAAAGGCTCACATACCTAGATCGAAGAGGCCATCTAGTCTAACCCTCTCATTTTACAGACAAAGAAACAGAGGCACAATTAAGCAATTTGTCCAAGGACACACAACTAGTAAGAGTCGCAATCAGTTCCCCACTGCACATTAGTGTAAAGGTAACTGAAGCTATGAGTATCACTACCGCTTCCACCTGTTATGATCTCTGATAAACTTCTGATCCTAATTTTTTTTCTTTCTCATCTTTCTAGAGCACCTGAGCTAAGTTTTATCTAGGCTTCTCCTTCTATTTTCAGATTCTGTGAGTTGGGGTGGGAGCAATGAGGAAGGTTGTCCGAACTTGTGATTTTATTTGGGATGGGAGGGGGATTCCTAGTGTGGATCAGCAACTCTTTATAACTTTCTACAATCTTCAAGCTGCCTGGGGACACCAAGAGGTCACATAGCTAGTGTATTATGCCAGCAGTACGACTTGAACCGGCCTTCCTGGCTTCTTCATAACCCACTGCTGACTTTCTGATTATCATAATTAATTATCAAAATATTTAAATGTCATGGATCCATGATTTCTTAAATGTTACTGCTCAATTCAATAAATAAGAAATGTGCAAAGAAAAATAGAAACAGTCCTTATCTCACAGAGCTTATAATATACTGGGGAGAAAGAGCATGCCTGCAAAGAAGTAACTCCAAGAGATCAAGTGGGGTGGGAGAGCACTCACAAACCACTGGGAAGGTTAGAAAAGGCCTAGTGCAGAAAAGTCTTCCAGGCTTATACAAAGGCAAGGAGATGGGGAATGGAATAGCAATGTGGACAATGTGTAACATTCCATACCCATAGTCCCCCAACTCTGTAAATAAGGGACGGAGGTATATTTTTCTCCAAGGAAAAGAACAGCCAAGTTTCTTGGTCACTGTAATTACATACACTTCAGTTTCTTTTTCTGTTCTTTCCTTAACAGATGGTTCTCAACGTGGAACAGTAGTCAAAAAAAAAGTCTATCCCCTAGGGGCCAAACTTCTGGAGATGAGCATCTCAGCACTGAGCCAGGCTGGTTTCCAGATGACAGATATACTGTCCAATGCCAGTCCTGTACTTTTTTGGAAATTTAGAACCTTTGAAATTTAGACTCATAGTCAGAGAACCTCGAAGCTGGGAGCTCATAGAACGCTGGGATTACAAGAACAGGCCTCTTCTGTAGAGTCTGCCAAAGTTTGACTGTACCAACAGCACAATCTCTGAGGATGCAGGGTCATCTCCCTCTACAAGGAGACTCTTATGAAGGCCTTGAATGAAAAGTGAGCCAAAATGAGCACTAACCTATTAGAACTATTTCCAAAGGCCATGCTCTCTGAGCCTCCGTCAAGGCAGAGTAGTGTAGAAAAGGGTGTTGGACTGGGAATCTGGACACTGGCTCTACCACTGACTGTTGGGTAGCTTTGGGCCAAGTCTCCTTTCTCTCTGAACCTCAGTTTCCTCCTCCGTTAAATGAAGGGTTTGCCTTAAGAACTTGGATCACAGCAATGGCCCACCATGAGTCCAGAGGACTTTGGATGAAGCAGGCTGTCCACCTCCTGTCAGAGACGTGATGGGATAAGGGGGCACAATGAGAAGGAGATTTAGGGGCATGGACTATATGGGAATTTGTTTGGTTTGACTATGCAGACTCTACAGATTTGTTACAAGGATTTTATTCTCATTCATTTTCATTAAGGGAGAAGAGTTAGGAAGGAAAGAAAATAAATGCATGTTCATTTTTTTAAAAAAAAATTTTAAAGTTGAAACACTAAACGAAATGGGGAGTTGGCAATCTTGGCCTGAAAGGACAGATGAAGGAGCACGTTTCCTCCTGCCCAGGATCAGGATGGGGGATGACTGATGCAGAATGCTTGATACCATGTCAGAAGCACCTGACTGCCCTCTTGCTTGGTTTTGAGTAATTTTTTTTTTTGCAATTTACAAAGTCATGTTCAAGAGGGATGTATTATTTCAAGAACTATAACATAAAAAGAAAAGACAGGAAGAAAACTTCAAAAAGAACAAGGAAATTGGGCTAAGTGGCCTAAATAATAATAAATGTAATAACAATTATTATGATTATAACTATACAGTTCTACCACTTAACCAGAAAATTTTAATTCTAACAATAATTGGGCTGCCAGTCAGGACTCCTGTGGAACTCTCTGACTAAAGGGATTGGGGCAGTGTGGTACAATGGAAAGAGCCTTGGCTCTGGAGTTAAGAGAACAGGGGTTCAGTTCCTGCCTTTAATATTCACTACCTATCTGACCTAGGATGAGTCACTTCATTTTCCTGGGTCTCCGTTTCCTTTTCTGTAAAATGGATTAGATGGCCCCTCAGGTCCATTCTAGCTCTAGGTCTGTAATTCTGTGTCCTAGGAACCCCTCAAAGGAGACATGCATTTTAACAGGTCTTCATCCTAATGATCAGAGCTGCCCCCCAAGAGAAGGAAATCAGTTTCTCATCCCTGGTGGTTCTCAAGCCAAAGATGGACAGGAACTTGTAAAATGGATCTCTGCTCAGACAGATCTTCCAGTTCCAAGATTCTCTGGTTATAAACCTATAAGTTCCAAAGGTTTTACATTCTTCTTGTTTAGCTGTGTCTAACTCTTTGTGATCCCATCTGGGGTTTTCTTGTCAGCTCATTTTACAGACAAGGAACTGAGGCAGATGGAATTAAGTGACTTGCCCATGGTCACGTGGCTAGTAAGTGTCTGAGGCCATATTTGAACTTGGGTTTTCCTGACTCTATCAATTAACTACCATGTGGCAAAATTCTATGGGTCTATAATCCCAAGACTCTATAAGCTCCTAACTCCAAGATCCTCTGGCTATGAATCTAAATTCCAAAGTTTATAAATTCTGTAGTTCTATAATCCAAGGTTCTACAAGCTCCCAGCTCCAAGGTTCTCTACCAGTCTAAATTCCAAAGATTTTCAATTCTGTGCTTCTATAATCCAAGGTTCTATGAATTCTCATTCTCATCCCTCCTGTCATCCAACCCATGTAAGATGCTCTCTCTGGAGAGAAAGAGGGCTACAGCCTCCCAAGTTCACTGGAGCATGGAAACCCACAACTTTGGAGCATGGAAGTCCACAACTTCATGCTAAGCTGAGTATCCCCAATAAAGCCTTGGGAAATCCCTCCAATAAAGTGCTAGAAAGCACCCAACGGGAGTGGGGGGGCAAGAGGAAGCCTTCTTGGACACTAGATGCATCTGGAGGCAAAATCAGCTTCTTTCCCATTTGTCCTCCTAAAAGTCCAGTAAGCCAGACCAGACAAGTAGTATTGCCTCCTCTTTTGCAAATCTGGAAACTGAGGCAATGAGACCAAGGTCACATATGGCAGGGTAGGGACTAGAACCTAAAGCCTGTTTCCTAATTCAATGCACTGAACAGGAATCAAACCCTATCCTCTCAATTCAAGCCCCTGCCTCAGTTTCACCATATCCACAGCATATGGCATGTGCTGGCATATCCTTGTACTCATCCAGCCCATCTCCTTCCCTCTTTGGATCTCTCTGATTCATTGCTGAGGCCTTGGCCATTGGCAGTAATAAAGAGTTACCATTTCTTAAGATTTGCAAAGTGCCTTCCATGTAATAACCAACCAAAGAGGAAGGGTCTCTGTGCCAGTATTATCACAATTATTCCTCCCAGTTTACAAAGAAGGAAACTCAGGGTACACCCCTTCTAATCACTTGGAGCCATACTTGACTCCTCCTTCTCCCTCACCCCCACACCCAACCACTTGCCAAGTTGACCTCCATACTACCCACCACCCTAACTCAGGCCCTGATTTTTTGGATAAGATTTTGGTTCATCTCCTACTTCGAGTATCTCCCACCTCCAACCCTAAGTCTACAAAGTCCTTCCCCTTTCCTTCTACTTCTATTCTCCAGAGCCAAGTGAAACAAGTGTACTTCTTCTTGCCCACGTTAACCCTTCAAATACTTGAAGACAATATCCAAAGGTCTAGATGGGACCTCAAGAGTCATCTAGTCCCACAGCTTCATCCCACAGAAGATGAAAGTGAAATGCAGAAACATCAAGCAATTTGCCCAAGACCTTACAGGGAAGACATTAGAAGTAAGATGTGAATTCAGACCTTCTAAGTCCAAAGTCTAAAGGCACCTCTTCACCAGACACTTGTCTTCTGACTGATTCTCCATTCCTCTCCCCCTAGTAGTAATCCTCCAGAAGAATGGATTGAGGTTGTTAACGTCTTTCCTGAAAGATATTACAAGCAAATATTTATGAAGCTCCCATGCACTGAAGTGTAGTGACAAGTAGAAAGATTAGACATTTCTTGACCTCAAAGTGTTTAAATTCTACTAGAAAGGTAAAATATAATTGTAGATAAGTAAGTACATACAGGATTGGTGGGCTTTTTGTGTGTTTGGGTATTTTTTTGAGTTTGTTTTGGTTTTTTTGGCAGATCCTGTGATGTCATTGGCATGAGGACCTGCTGGTGAGGAAGTCTGATGGCATTGGCCCTGCAGCTTCAGAGTCTGAAAGAACTCGTGGGGTCCTGAGCAGTCAGGAGACTTGCCCAGAGTCACAAGAAAGGATACCTACAAAATAAAAACATGGTGATTTGGGTGTTGGGTGTAGGTGGAAGGTTCTAACAATTGAAAGAATCAGGGAAGGCCTCCTGATGGAGACAGCCCTTGGGCTGAACACTGAAGGGAACTAGAGGTTCTAACAAGCTGAGGTGACAAGAGAGAACATTCCAAATAGGGAAAACAGTCTGAACAAAGGTACAAAGGTGAGAAATGGAATCCCCAATTAATAGAACAGCAAGTAATCTAGTCTAGCTATAATATAGCTGATAGGTTTTTCAGTGAATGATATGTAGAGAGACAGGTTAGAGACAGAATGTGAAGGGCTGTAAGTGCCAAACAAAAAAGTTTGTATTTTGTCCCAGAGGCAACAGGGAGCCAATGATGTTTCTTGAGCAGGGAAATAAAGTGATCAGGTCTGTGCTTTAGGAATAACAATTTGGCAATGCTGCAGAGAATGGATTGGAGAAAGGAAAACTTAGATGCATGGATACCTATTACAATAATCCAGGTGAAAAATAAGAAGGGCCTGTTATAAGGTGAAGGCAGTTTCAGTAGAGAGAAGGGCACAGATGCAAGAGATGTTGAGGGTATAAGATTGAAAAGTTTAGCAACTGATTGGATATGGAGAATGAGGTAAGGTGTCAAGTCAAGGATACCTTCTAGTTGTGAACTTGGGCAGCTGGAAGAACGACATTGCCAAGACAAGCTCCTAAAGGATACATGACTTATAACTAAAGGAGGGCTATATAAACAAATCGGAGGAGCATAGATGAAATATGGCAGACCCATAGGGATGGAAAAAATGTGTGACCAAACTAGAAGTAGGAGGTTAAATAGTCAATTCTGATCACACAAAACCAAAACTCCTAAAGTTAGAAGAAAAGCAGGTAAATTGGGGTGGGAGAATCTTTGCAGAAAGTGTCTTTGATAAAACTCTCATTTCCAAAATATATGGGGAATTGATTCAAATTTATAAGAATAAGAGGCATTCCCCAATTAATAATTCAAAGGCTATGAATATTTAGAGAAGAAATTCAAATTATCAAGTCATGTGAAAGAATTCTCTAAATCACTAATAATTAGAGAAATGCAAATTAAAGCAATTCCAAGGCACCACTTTACACCCATCAGGTTGGCAAAGTTGACATAAAAAGGAAAATGACAAATGCCAGAGAGGAGATGAGGAAATGGGGGCATTAATTCACTGTTGATAGAACTATGAACTAGGCCAGTCATTCTGGAAAGTAATCTGTGACTATGTACAAAAAGCTATTGAATTGTGCCTACCTTTTGCCCTGACCGGGTCTATATCCACAGTGAGATCAAAGAAAGAGGAAAAAGACTGATATGTACAAACACTTTATAGGAGTTCTTTTGGTGGTTAAGGAAAGAAATGGAAATTGCAGGAGTCCCTTTTAAATGGTTACAGTATAAGAATGTGGTGGAATATTACTGTGCCATAAGAAATGATGAACAGGATGATTTTCAGAGAAACTGGAAGACATATGAATTGATACAGCATGAAGTGAGCAGAATCCAGAAAACAACTTACATGACGGCAACAGCAGTGTAAAAATAACTTTGAAACCTAAGATAATTTAGTGATCAGAGGCCTGATGAGGAAGTCTGCTCCCTATCTGGATTAATGGATTTAGGAGGCAAATTGAGACATAATTTTTTTTAGACATGATCAATGTGGAATTTTTTTTCCTGACTATGAATATTTAGTGCAAGGGTTTTATCTTTTATTTTTAAATGAGGGAAGGGTAAGGAAAGAAAAATAAATGTTTGTTCATCGAAAAAAATTTCATTAATTTTTTTTTTTAAGCTGCCTATGGAATATCAGGTTGGGGATGTCTGGCAGGCAAGTAGAGACACATAACTTGTGCTCAGAAGAAAGAGGTAAGGGGTAGATATGTGGATTTGGGAGTAATCTGTATAATGCGTGTTCATCCTTTGTTGCCGAAGAAGACCATGCCATCCAAGAAATGATGACATGACTTACACTTGACTTTGTTTTGAGTGAGGGAGGGCTGTACAAGGTGACCAGCCTCACTTCTCCTCCAGAGCCATCTGGATCCAGTGACCAGATATTCATCAGGAAGAGTGGAGATGACCCAGGATGAGGCAATTGGTGTTAAGTGACTTGCCTAAGATCACACAGCTAGTGAGTGTCAAGTGTCTGAGGTAACATTTGAACTCAGGTGTTCCTGACTCCTGTACTGGTGCTCTATCCACTGCACCACCTAGCTGCCCAATCTGTATAGACATAATCGCTAAACTCCTGAGAGCTGGTAAGATCCCTGAGAGAAGGTAGAACAGTAGTTCTTAACCTTTTATTGTACTTTTGGGCAGTCTGATGAAGCCTATGGACCCCTTCTCAGAATAATATTTTAAAATGCATAAAATACATGATAACAAAGGAAACAAACCATATTGAAACACAGTTATCAAAAAAAAAATTTAACTTCCTGGCTTCAGGTTAAGAACTTTGGTGTAGAGAGAAGAGAGAGGAGAGGGCCCAGAAAAAAGCTCTGAAGGCAACATTTGGATAGAAGAATTAGTCTAAGAGGCAGGAGAACCAGGAGACTACAGTGCCAGGAAAACCTAGGGAGGAAAGAGTATCCAGGAGGAGAGGGTGATCAAGTATCTAGAAAGAAGAGATTTTGGAGAAAAGCCCATTCATTAGATTTGGGGGAGAAAGGGAAGAAAGGGGGGAACCGGAGAGAGGGAGGAAAGGAAAAAGGGAAAGAGAGAAAAAAGGAGGGAAGAGGGGAGGGGAGAGAGGGGAGAGGAGGTAGTAGGAGAAGGGAGGGAAAGGGAGAGGGAGAGATGGGGGAGAGAGAGAGAAAGAAAAGGAGAGAGAGAAAGAGGAAAGGAAGAAGGAAAGAGAGAGAGGGGGAGGAGGAAGGTGAGAAAGGGAGGGAAAGGGAATGAGAGAGAAATGAAGGAAGGGAGAGAGGGGAGGGGAGGAAGTGGTGCCAGTGGAAAGAGCAGTTTAGGGACAGATACCAGGTTGCAAAGGGTTGAAAAGTGAGTGGGAGATGAGAAAATGGAGTCAACAACTATATACAACATTTTTTTCTAGGAGTCTGGCTGTGAAAGAGAGGAGAGATACAAGACGGGAGACTGAAGTGATGGTAGGGTCCAGTGGGTTTGCTGATTTGTTTGTTTTTAAAGGATGAAGTTCAGAGAACGTTTATAGGCATCAGATAAGGAGCCGATAAACCCAGCTAAGAGGCTGAAAATTGTGGAGAAAAAGGGAATGATGGGAAGGGAAGGGATCAAGGGCCGGCATTAGCAAGAAGACCCACTCTCTGAGACGAGCCAAGGAGGAAAGAGTAGGGGATGACGCTGCTTTCAAGTGTGCCATTGGAGAGGAGGGAGAATTCTCAATTGGCCACTTCTATTTCTTTCAGGAAAGTGTCACATGAGGTCCTCCCGCTGACCGGAGAGGATTAGGGAGTGTCAGAAGACTTGAGAAAAGAAGATCTAGGATAGACACTGGGAGGAGGGCGATGTGACAATCAAGGCAGAGCACAAGATCTCAGCTCCTCGGTACTGGGTGCCTGGATGATGGCAGTAGGGCAGGGACTGGGCTGGATCCTCCTGACAGACCCAGCCCTCTGGCTGAGGACCATAGATCAAGCCAACAAGCATTTAGTAAGCACCTACTATGTGCATGGTACTGTGCTAAGTGCTGGGAACACTAAGAAAGGCAAAAGCAAAGGACCTTCCCTCAAAGAGCTCCCAGTCTAACAAAGGAGACAAGTGAAAACTACAAAGGAGATAAACCAGAATAATCAGAGACAATCCTAGAAAGAAGGGCAGGGGGAGGATTTTAGCTGAGACTGGAGGGAAGCCAGGGAAGCCAGGAGGCAGAGATGATGGAGAGCATTCCTGGCAACGGAGACAGCCAGAGGAAATGCCTAGAGCTGAGAGACAGAGCTTCTTGTTCCAGGAACAGCCAGGAGACTGGCGTCACTGAATTGGAGAGTATGTGGGAGGGAATAAGGTGCAAAATCTAAAACCTAGGAAGGTAGAAGGGGATCAAGTTATAGAGGTTTTAAAAGCCAGAGAATTTTATAGCTAATCTTCGAGGTAACAGGAAGTCAGTGACATCAGTTAGGAGTTTAGTGAAGGTTGTTCAGTCATTTCAGTTCATCTGACTATTTGTGTGACCCAATGTGGGGATTTCTTGGCAAAGATACTGGAATGATTTGTTGTTTCCTTCTCTAGCTCCTTTTATAGTTGAGGAAACTGAGGTAAACTGGGTGAAGTGACTTATCCAGGGTCACACAGCAAAAGGTATCTGAGGCTGGATTTGAGCTTAGGAAGATGTCTTCTTGACTCAAGGCCCAGTGCTCTATCCACTGAGCCACCTAGCTGCCTTATAGCTTAGTGAATGGGGAGGAGGGCACACCCACCAGCAGGGTACTACAATAACCCAAATATGAGAGGATAAGAGCCTGCACCTGTTAGAGCTGGTAGCACTAACAGAGAAGCTGGGAGGGAAGAGGAGCTTATATAAGAGATTTTGCAAAGATAGAATCAGCATGACTTCGCAATAGATTTGGATATGAGCGGAGGGAGGTAAGAGTAAGGCGTTGAGGATGACACCTAGGTGGTGAGTCTAGGTAACAGGGAGGATGGCAGTGCCCTTGATGATAATAAGAGAAGTTAGGAAAAGAAGGTTTCAGGGGAGGGGAGTTAATGAGTTCAATTTTGTATGTGTTAAATTTGAGTTGTCTATGGGACAATGAGTTAGAGATATCCAACAGGCAGTTGGAGATGCAAGACTGGAAGTCAAGAGATAAGTTCCCCACCCCACCCTCATAAATATATGAGCAACAGCTGCGTAGGAACTGAGACGATGACCCAGTGAAACAGTACAAAGGGAAGAGAGAGCTTTGGAGGACACCATGATCAGTAGATGGGGCCTGGATGCAGATCCAGAAAAAGGGACTGGAAAGCAACAGTCAGCTAGATAGGAAGAAAACTAGGAGGAAAACTCCTAAGAAAACTTGTACACTAAAAACATAAAGGGAAGAATTCAGAAAGAAAGAGTGATCAAGTGTCGAAGGCTGCAGAGAGGCTGAGGAGAAAGAGGATTGAGAAAAGGCTGTTAGACTTGGCAACTAAGAGATTATTAGGAACTTTGGAGAGGAAAGTTTTAATGGAATGATGAGATCAGAAGCCAGGTTGCACTTAGGAAGAGAGAAAGAGGAATGGAAGTGGAGACCTCAGTTGTACATGGCCTTCTCAAAGAGTTTAGCCATAAAGGGAAAAGAGGCATGGGATTAAAGCTACTGGGGATGGACACATCCAGTGAGGGTTTTTTGAGGGTGGAGGAAACGTACGCATGTTTGTAGGTGATTGGGAAGCAGTCAGAGGAGGGGGAGAGACTGAAGATTAGAGAGAATGAGGATGATAGAGGTGACAGAATTCTAGAAGAGGCAGGATGGAATGGGATGTGCACGTAGAAGGGGCTCCCTCGGCAAGAGAAAGTCTGCCTCTTCATGGGAGACAAGGGTGAAAAGGGAGACGGTATCAGAAAGAATCCAAGTGATGTGACATAAAGAGGATGGGAGAAGAGGGAGCTCTCATCAAATGACCTCAATTTTTTTCAGGCAAAGTTTTCAGCCAAGATCCCAAATGCCCCCAAAGGCAGACAAACAGAATCTTAGAGACTTCAGAGTTTACCCAGTGTCACTACAGAAAGAGAAGTCAAGACCTTCCCAGAGTCAAACCACTGGCCAGAGGTGGAGCAGAGAGTAGAACTCAGGAGTCTGATCCCAAGCCCAGGATCCCTCACACCACCTGACTCTTGGCCCTTGTCCAGAATGGGGATGATGAGGGGACCTGGTTTGGGCTGTTCCCCACCCCCAAAACCCAAACTAAGAACATCAGCCATAACTGCTCTAGTTTTTTCCCTTCCCTCTACCACCACCAGGGACCGTGGGGATGGCAAAAGTGGGTTTTGAGGCCAATCACTGGAGCAGGTGATGGTGTCACTCCTGGGGCCCTTGTCCCCAATGAGAGGAAATCAAAGACTAAAAGAGGCCTGATTTTTTGAATCAGAGGACTTTGGCTGCTTGATTGACCTTGGGCCAGTCATTTTCCTTCTCTAAGCCTCAGTTTCCTTCTCGGTAGAATGTTTCTGCCATCTAATTTAGGGAATTAAGTAAGGACAAAATAAAGTCCTCAAAGCATTTTGTCAACCTCAGAGTAGTACATAAATGTTGGTTCTCATTCTTACTAATGATTCAGATTCTTCGAATAGAAATGGGAGCTGTCACTATTATTACTGTCCTTTCTATTATACACAAGCTCTGTCAAGACCCACCCATGCATGAATGGCTCCCTCCAACTTCACCTTCGGAGGCCATGGGAGCTGATGGGAGCTGAGTCTGACAGAATGCAAACTTCTTGACAGCAGACATCATCTCATTTCTATTTTTGTATCCCAGGAGCAAGGCATACAGCAGGGATCTAATAAATATTTGTAAGCTGGGTGGTCCTCCAAAATAAATGTGGCTCCCCAAGCTCCATAACCATGGAGCTATCAACAAGCTACTGTCTCTGGCCCTGGACAGACAAAACCTGGCTTTATCCCTAGCCTGAACCCAGATTCATCCTCCTCCCTGGCTTCCAAATGACCATACCTAAAGATGGAAAAACAAGGTAGAAGGGGGAAGAGGTAAAATTCACAAAAAGACAGATTGTAGAGCAGAAAGAGAACATGGGCCATGAGCCATCAGAACCAGAAGGGGCCTCAGAACATAAAGTGTGAGTGCTACACTGAACCTGAAATCAACCATCCAACAAGCAATGATTAAGCACCCACTGTATGCCAGGTATTGTAGTTATGTGCTAGGGAAGTACAATAAAAAAAATTGGATTAGTTCTTGCTCTCATAGAACTTATATTCTATCAAATAATGAATTTGAAACTGGAAAAAAACTCTGAAATCATTCAGTCCACCATCCCCATTGCAAAGAGGAGAAACAGGACTGGCTAAGGTCACACATCTGAGACACCAGGGTTAGAAGCTTATCCCAAGCCCCATGCTCATGCAGGTCCATCAGGCTGCCTCCTCTCCAGTCAAAAAGACCTACCATTTTTGTTTTCACTTTTATCTTAATAAAAATAATAGCTAGCATTAATAGAGCACGTTATGACTCTTAATTCGTTGGATCCTGACAATGAGTCTGGGAGGAAAGTGCTATTTGTATCCCCATTTTACAAGTGAGTAAACTGAGGCTAAGAAGAGTTCCATGACTTGCCCTGGGTAACAGAGCTATTAGGTCTCTGAGTCAGAATGTGAATTCAGACTTTCCTAACTCAAGGTCCAAAATTCTACCAACTGCCCTACCCGGCTGACCCAATACCAGAGGCACTGGAGATATCAAGACAAAAAAAAAGAAACAACACTGACTCTTTGGTGGCTTATCCTCTATCGGCAACATGTACACCTGTATGTACGTAGAGTACAAAATAAACTGAAGGCAGTAGGAGCTGGGGGGACCAGGACAGGCCTCCTACTGAAGGCGGCAGGCATGGGAACTAAATCTTGAAGGAAGCCAAGAGTCAGAGGTGACAAGGGAGAGGCTTCCAGACACAGGGGACAGCCAGTACCAAGGGCATCTCTGTTCTGTGTTTGTAGTGGGGAATCTGAGCCAGGAGGTGAATAACCATCTATAGGTCAGCGTGATAATGAGAATGATGATGACAATGATGACAGCGGTGGTGGTGGCAACAACATTTACATATCACTTTTGGGTTTGCAAAGCACATTACAGATCTTATCTCGTTTGATCTTAACAACCCTGTGAGGTAGATGCTACAATTATTCCCATTTTGCAGGTGAGGAAACTGAGAGAGACAGAGGTTAAGTGACTTGCCCAGGGTCACACAGCTAGGAAGTCTCTGAGACAGGCTTTGTTCTCACATCAGCCTGACTCTAATTCCAGCACTAGATCCCACTTGATCACCAAGCATGCCATGCCTTGGACCACCTGGCTACAATCCCCAAGATTCAAGGCATCTTCCCAGTGAAGAGCCAAGTCAGAACACTGCCTCTACACAACTGTCCACACAAACTAAACCACAGAGCAGGAGTATTGTGGAAGTCATTCTGGGATGTGGACTCCAGGCTTCTGCCAGTGAAAGGCAAAGGTCAAGAGCATAAGGCAACTGTTCAAGGTTCTGAGACACCTGACACTAGGCAGCAAGAACATCTAGACTGAGTTACAAATGAATGAACATGCATTTATGAAACATTACTTGCTATATATTGTGCTAAATCCAAGTGACACAACTACAAACAAGAAAGATAGTCCCTGCACTCAAGGGATTAATAATGTTCTGTATGAACAACTTCTGGGTGGGTCAAGGAAAAAATGAGAGATGCTATCAAGGTACAGTATAAACAGCAGTGTCTTTAGAGTTAGAGGACCTGGGTTCGAATCCTACCTCTATCACTCAGTCCCTGTATGGCCTCGGGAAAATTAACTTCCCTAGGCCTTAATTTCCTCCATTGTAAAATGAGGAAGTTTGACTACATGGTCTTAAGGTTCCTTTTGATACTAGGATCCAAAGGTGCCCCTATCTCTGAGCCAATGTTTTCTGTGAAGACAAAACAGATTCTGATAGGCAAATTTAGCTGCTCCTATCTTAACTAGTTTGATTTTTTTCCAGAAGTCTGGAGGGGCCTGAAGTATCCAGGGGTGGGGAGGGGAGAGCTGCACTTGGATTCAGAAAAACTGGGCTCAACCTTGAGCAAGACACTTAACCTCTCTGGGCCTCAGTTTTCTCTTTGTAAAACAGGGGAAAGAATTCTGTGGACAACATTAGACTCAGTCTTTGAGGTCCTTTCCAGTCCTACATCCAAGATACCTACAATGACCAACCAGAAAGAGAGAAGGAGAATGATGGAAGTCTGGTTAAAAGAGGATTTCTGGGGGATAAGAGGGTCAGGGCAGGGAGAAGCTTCCCAAGATGAAACATAGAGGGGAGAAGATAGAGCGGGTAAAAGACAACTTTGGAAAAAGAAGCATGCAAGAGTTAATTACACCAACCCATTGGCCCACCCCACCCCTTCACCCCGAGCTCCACTAGAGACTGCCCTAAGCTCAAGACTAGTCCTTATCCTATTTGTTATTCCCCAAACCTGACACTCCATCACCCACCTCCACACCTTTGCATAGGCTGTGTTCCATTCCAAGAAGGCACTCTCTCCTCAACACTGCCTTAGAATTCTTACCTTCCTTCAAAGCTTCCCAGCTGCAGGAAGCCTTCTTTGATCCTCTCACGCCCCAGTTGTCAATGTTCGCTCCCAAGATTCTTGCTCTCTCTTTTTTTAATTTCCTTATCTTGGTACATGTTTCATCCCCAAGCATAATGTATATACGCCTTGAAGGCAGGACCATTTGATTTGGACCACAGTATCCCCAGAAGCAAGCCCAGGGTCTTCTCTCAGCAGGTATCATTTAAAAGTTTGCTGAAGCATGTTCTAACATTTCATTGTCTAAAATTCCATCCTGCTTTAACAACATAGTCTATACCCTATACAGAAGTGACAGAAGGCAGAGGTAGAAGGGAGCGGGCCCTTCTTTCTTCCCCAGAAGTCCTCCTGTCCTGGAGAGCTACTCTCTCCTACAGGACTCACAGGCAATGTCTTCCTCCCGCAGAGAGATGATTTCAGCCTCTCTCCCCACCCACAATCTCACCAATCTTGTCCAACTAGTTTTCACCCACGTACCCCCTGCCAGGGTGGGCGAGCAAAGGGCTGAGGCTGGGAGAAGCCCTTGAGCCAGGACCTTAGATCACAGCCTAAAACACTGAAAGGGGCTAAAAAGACCAGTTAAAATAGCACTTTTATTTTACAGATGAAGACACCAAGGGCCAGAGAGGGAAAGGGACATAGCCAAGGCTTGGTAAGTCAGTGGCAGAGCTGAGACTCAAGTCCGGCTGCCTTCCTTCAGAGCTCAGGGACCAAGACCCAGGATGCAAATTGCTCAAAGGGAGGGAGCTTAGCTCAATAGCTCCAATTTTTTGTAGGAATTTACCATCCTTATGCCCTGTTTTAGCAGTGCAAGAACTATTATTCCCTATGAAGAATTCAAAGACTGAGGAAGACTTATATGAACAGATTCTGAGTGAAAGAAATAGAACTAGGAAAAAAATACATAGGATGACCATAACGATGCAAATGGAAGGAACAGTGAAAGAAAAGAAACTGAAAGCTAGTCAGTTATAATAACCAAGCTTCACCTTAAAGAAGATGTACCTTCCTCTGTTCTTTGCAGAAAGGGTGGAGAACTATGCAAATGGAACACTGTATACACTATCATACTCAATTGATGTGCTCGTTGGTTAATTTTATTAAACAGCTTTTTTTCCCTTCCTTTGTTTGTTCTTTGTTACAAGGGATGTCTGACTAGGTAGAGGAGGAAGGAGGGATATATTCAAAGATGATGATAAGCTGAAACAAAAAATATCAGTAACAAAAAATTAAAAAGAAATAATAAAATAGCCCAAGATAAAGATACAAGAGAAAAATTATTATTCCCATTTTCCATATTAGGAAATTAGAATCTGAAGAAGTAAAGTAGAATACAATACAATAAACATATTAAGTGCCTACTGTGTGCAATGCATTGAGCACTAGGAAGATAAAAAGTTTAGACAAGACTTGGTCCTTCTCTCCATAAAGCACAATGTCTAGGAGGGGGATAAAACAGACATAAGGAACGATGTGACCAGGAGTTTAGAGTCAGTACGTAAGCTTTTATTAACTGCATATTATGTACCAGGCCCTCTGTTAATCACTAGAGATATAAAAGAAAGGCCAAAATGGGGTCCCTGCCCTCAAGGAGCTCATATTTTTTTTTTTATGCCTTTTTTTCTTCAATTTATTTATTTTTAGTTTTCAGTATTCACTTCCATAAGTTTTAAATTTTCTCCCCCTCTCTCCCTCCTTCCTCTCCAAGACAGCATGCAATCTGATATGTGCTCTACACACACATTCCTATTAAACACATTTTCACATTAGTCATGTTGCATAGAAGAATTAGAATGAATGGAAGAAACCAGGAGAAAAAACAAAATCAAACAAAAAAGAAAATGCAGTCCACTTCGCTCTGCATTCCGACTCCATAGTTCTTTCTCTGGATGTGGATGGCATTTTCCATCATGAGTCCCAAGGAGCTCACATCCCAATGGAGGAGTCCACATATAAGCCACTATCTATAAATAAAACATTTACCAATTAATCAGTAAACATTTAAAAGAGAGGTAATCTCTGGAGGAAGACACCAGCAGTGGAAGGAAGAGAGGAAGGGCATTAAAGACCTCTTGCAAAAACTGGGATTGGAACTAGTCTTAAGGGAAGTCAGGAGACAAAGGTGACGGCTTGGGGGAAGAGCACGAGGGAGAGTTGATGAAAGGGATGGAGTCAAGAGAGAGAAGGTCACAGTGTGAGGAATGGCAAGAAGACCATGTCATTGGATCCTAGAGGACATGGAGAGGAGGAAGATGGGAAGGTAGGAAAGGACCAGCTTCTGAAGATGATCTTTAAAAGCCAAACAAAGGAATTTACACTTAATCTTAGAGGAAATTGAGAGCCACTATAAAACTGTGCATACCCTTTGACTCTCAGCAATAGGTCTGTATCCCAAAGAGACTTTAAAAAAGAAAAGGAAAAAGACCTCTATGTACAAAATATTTATAGCGGTTCTTTTTGTGGTGGCAAAAAATTGGAAGTTGAGGGGAATGACTGAACAAGCCATGGTATATGATTGTTATGTAATACCGCTGTGCCATAAGAAGTGATGAGCAGTTTCTCAGCAATAAAATGATCCAAGATAACTGGAAAAGACTTGTGATGGAAAATGCCACCCACATCCAGAGAAAGAACTATGGAGTCTGAATGCAGATCGAAGCAGAGTATTTTCACTGGTTTTTGCTTTTTGTTTTTTCTTTCTCATAGTTTTTCCCTTTTGTTTTGATTCTTCCTTCACAACATGGCTAACATGGAAGTATGTTTAATATGATTGTACATGTATAACTTATACCAAATTGCTTGCTGTCTTGAGGAGGGTAGACACAAGCGAGGGAGGAAGAAAATTCTGAAACTCAAAATTTTACAAAAATGAATGTTGAAAAGTATCTTTACTTGTAATTGAAAAAAAATAAAATACTATTAAGTGGTGAGAAAAAGAGAAATGATGGAGTAGGATGATTTCAGAAAAACCTGGAAAGACACAAACTGATGCTAAGTGAAGACAGCAGAACCAGGAAAACAAGGTACAAAGTAATAGCAACACTGTGTAATGATCAACTCTGAATGACAGCTATTCTCAGCAGTCCAAAGATCCAAGACAATTCTGAAGGACTTAGATGACAAATGCCATCCATCTTCAGAGAAAGAACTGATTGGAGTCTGAATGCAGATCAAAGCATGTTTTTTTTACTTTATTTTTCTTGGGGTTGTTTTTCATTTTTTTCTTTTTTAGCTTGTGTTTTCTTTTGCAATATGACTAATGTGGAAATATGTTTTGCACAACTGTACACGTACAACCTATAGCAAATTGCTTGCATTCTCAATGAGGGGAGAGGAGAGGGAAAGAGAAAATTTGAAACTCAAAACTTTACTAAACAAATATTCAAAATGTTTACATGTAATTGGAAAAAATATTAAAAATTAAAAAACAAAGAAACAAAGAGACACTGGAGTTTATTGAGTAGGGGGAGTGACATGGTCATACCTTCACTTGAGGGAGATAACTTTGGCAGCTGAGGGGAGGATGGGCTGGAGTGGGGAGAGACCAGAGGCAGGAAGACCAAACCAGTAGGCTATTGCAACAGCCCAGACACTAAGCAGATAAGGGCCTGGACCAGGGGAGTGGTTATGTGAGTAGAAAAGCAGATGGAGAGATTGAAGAAGAGAGAGTGGAGTGGGAAAATGATAACTAGGGGTCTATTGCAATAATCCTGGAAGGTCACAGGACCATAGTTCTAGAGTTAAAAAGGATCTCAGAAGCCACTAGACCAACTCCCCCATTTTACATGAGAAAACTAAGGTCCAAGAAAGTTGTGACCTGTCCAAGATCACACAAGGGGTCAGTGTCAGAAGCAGGATTTGAATCCATGTCCTTTGACAGAAGCCTTTCCATTGTACCATTCTGACATGCCTCTCATGGAACAAGGGCCTGAACTAGTAGTGTAGACATGGTGCAGGGGCAGAACTGTCAAGACAAAATTAACTGATTAAATACGAAACACTGAGCAAAAGGGAAGAATTCAAAATGGCCCCAAAGATATAAGCAGGGGAAGAAATCTAGGGCTAAAGATGAGTTCAGTTTGGGATCTGTTGAGGCTGAGGAGTGCAATTGTGGAGCACATGAGAGGACAGCAAGGAATGAAGAATGCCACAAGTGGGTCCAGCAACCCAGTGCAGCAGCATTCCCCAACCTTTACCTCTACCTGGAGTCAAGAAGACCTGAGTTCAAATCCCACCTCTGACAATGTGACCATGGAACATGCCATGTGACCAGGAACATGCCATTTGACCATGTCATTGCCTCAGATTCGCCATCTATAAAATCAGGGACTATCCTAAATGGCCTTTATGAACTATTCTAGCTCTAAATCTATGATCCTATGACTTTTCCCCAGCAAGTCCCAACCTCCATCCTTGCATCTTTCTCAGTAAAAGATTTCACTCCTCCTGTACAGAAAAGGCTCAGGACTCCTCAGAAAATGAGGAAGTGAAGGCTATCAGGACCAACTCTGCCTCCTGGGCCCTCCATACCTCTTCAAGGACCCCGATCCTGCAATTATCTGCGATCTCACTCTCCAGCATCATCAACCTTTTTCTACTGGAAGGCGACACAGGGCAATGGTTATATAGCATTGATCAGCAATTTACTGAACCTTTCTGAGTCTCAGTTTCCTAGTTGTCAAATGAGGATCCCAGTAGCACCTACCTCATGGGGTCGGTGGGAAGATCCAATAAATAATGTATGTAAAATGCTTCACCAGTCTTAAAGCACTATATAAATGTGAGTTATTATTAGCAGAGAGGCAGCTAGGTGGTGAAGTGGATAGAAGGCTGGGCCTGGAGTAAGGAAGACCTGAGTTCAAACCCAGCCTCAGACACTTACTAACTGTGTGACCCTGGGCAAGTCACTTAACCCTGTTTGCCTCAGTTTCCTCATCTGTAAAATGAGCTGAAGAAAGAAATGCAAACCACTCCAGGATCTTTGCAAGAAAACCCCAAACAGGGTTAGGATGAGTAGGGCACAACTGAAATGACTGAACAATGATTAGTACTGGCACCTTTTCCTTTGCCCACAAATGAGCTCTGAACTCCTTAGGTCTAACCAGTGAGGACTGGTCAGACAGGAGGACCAAAAGGGTGGTGGCTTCAACCTCCAATCTCTCCCCTGGCAACCTTTCACCCACTTCTTTCAACCCTTCTGCCCCATCTCTCTCTGGCCCTGTGTAGCCCAAGCCTCTGGAAAACAGTCTCTACTTGCTGCTTCTACTTCCGCTACTGCCTTATTTTCTACTTTTCTCACTCATTCATTCTTAAATGTCCTACAATCAGATTTTTATCCCTGACTCTATTAACACTACTTGCTCAAAGGTCACCAAAGATGTCCCCATTGCTAAACCTCATTAATAGCCTTTGCTCCATTGCTCCTCCCAGATTTCTCTGCATTATCTGGTGTTGCTGACCACCTCCTTCCCCTCGTACTCTAGCCCCATCTGGCTCTGGAGATGCTACCCTCTCTTCCAGCTGTCCTCTGAGTTGCCTAAGCACTCCTCACTGAGTCATCTTCTCCCTCTCATTGCCTCTGTGTGGGTGTCCCCAGCTCTGGCTCTGTGGTCCTCTGCTACTCTCTCTTGGTGATCTCATCCACTCCCATGTATTCAATTATCGCCACCATGCAGATGACCCATAAATTCAATCTCTGGCCCCAATCGCTCTCCCGAGCCAAGCTATAGCTCTTCATTTTCAAAAGTCCAAAAGACATCCCCCACTTCACAGGCAACATAGATCTAAAACTTACCATCACCTTTCCCTACCTCCCAATTCTTCCCCTCCCTCCCCCTTGTAAATGACTGCCCAATCTGCTGACTTTCCCTTATCAATCCTTCTCACATCTACTTCCTCTCCTCCATTCACACAGACATCAGTATGCCCCCAGTCTCTTCCCTTCTCCCATCCACCCTCCACATGCTGCTGGAGGAATCTTCCTAATACACAGATCTGACCATACCATCCGTTTTCAAAAACTTGCCAATGGCTCTCCACTGGCAAGTCTGGCCTTCAAGGCCCTCCACTAAGCTTCAACCTACCTGGCTAGACTTTCTCACACTACTCCCATTCAACTAGTCTTTGTTCTAGTCAAAGTGGGTTACTTTTGTGTTCCTAGTCCTCATCTCGTCCTGTCACATCTCCAGGCTGCTGTTCATCCCAGTTCTGGAGCCCAATTCATGCCAATAAGAGCTCACCTCCCAAAGCTGCCAAGCTCTATCACTCCCTTCCTTCAAGGTCTAGCTTAGGTGATACCTCCCTCCAAGAAGCCTTTTCTACCTTGCCTCTAGCTCCAGAGAGACTTGATCTCTTCCCAAGACTACAGTGATATAAGTAGAAAGAACCCAAAAAACTTGAAACTAGCCCAAGCTTGACCCATGAGGAAAAAAAATGACAGAGTTACACCTCTTTTCCTCTCTTTGAAGAGGTAGTGGGGTACAGGTTCAAGACACTGTATATAATCAGTGTGGTGTGTTTATTAATTTTAGTGGATTAGTTTCCTTCCTATTGCAATAGGGTGCTAAAACTCTGAAACACTGGGGAATTTCTGAGGTGTAGGACCAGAGAGGAGCCCCCTACACAAACATATATATCCATTCATTAGTCTTTGTATGGTGCTCTAAACACAGGAGGAGTTTAACAAATGTTTCTTGTTTTGTACTGAATTTATTACATGGTTCAGGGAGGGGAGAAGAATTGCAAAAATCCCTATTATTTCTGAATAGGAAATAAAATGCAATCATATCCTAAGAAAGGGATCTCTCCCACCTCACATTTCTCATAGCCCTCATCATGAACCTCTCCCCTTTGCAATGACCTCATTCTCCCTTGTAATACTGGCATATCTGTACAGAAAACAAGCATTTTTTGAACATGATGCATTCCCTGTAACTGTGTAAGCCCCCTGAAGCAAGAGACTTTGCCATTTTATCTCTGTAGATGAACACTTAACACTCAGTAGGTGCCTAAAGAATGCTTGAAGGCACATCGTCATGACCCTGAGCAGAGGAAGGAAACTGCTCTTTACACTTCACCCCCAATTCTACCTTGAGGCCTCGAGTGACATGAGTTAGGCCCAAGGAAGCCACATCACCTACAGCCCTCCCTCTGTTACTCCTCACCCTCAGGCCTGCTGGCATCTCTGGACTAAGGCCAAGGCCCCTCAGACCCTTCAAGCCCTGGTCAACCCCTATCTTCATGCCTACCCCAAATAGAGGGTAGTGTAAAGAATCCCCCCTGGGCTTTAGGGCTCAGTGGTGGGGCTCAGCCTCCAAGGGCCCCCAGTACAACTACCATAGTGGGGGTAAACCCAAAGGCCCTTGGACTGTCTCCGATGCTCTGAGGTCCCCCAGTGAAGTCAAATATGCTTCAGGTGGAACAATTCCACGAGGATCCCAGGCTGGTGAACTCAGGAAAGTACAGGTAGGGCCATGATCCATTAGGAAGTGTTAGTGATAAAAAGGCTGCCTGAAGTGGACAGTCCCTTAAGAAAGATTAGAATTGTAACTTTTGGGTCTGAGAAATGGGAACAGATCTTTGGTCAAAGTGAGGAAACCAGCTGCCCAGTGCTTAGACTCTGCCCCATCTGTGCCCACAAAGGAGGGCCCCAGAGCTCCTAAAGGTGTAGGGATGGAAACCCACAGGGCAGACAAACTCTGATCACCAGCCTTCTTCACCACCCCCAAAAAAAGACCAGTAAAAAAGACTCAGGCTCACCAAATAGTCTAGCTGGCAGGGTCCTCCCAGGGATTAGAGCTACTCTGCCTAGTAGAAGGAAAAGAAGTTACTAAGAGAAAAGTTACAAAGAGGCAATGTGAAGCTTGATATAAGGGAAAACATTGTAACTGTGATTACTATCACAAAGTGGAACAGGCTGCCTTGGTAGATGATGAGCTCCCTGTCAAAAGAGGCATTTAACCAAGACCAGTTGTTCATTTGCCACTGACACTGTAGGGGAATTCCTGCTCGGATGCAGGTCAGATAAGATGGCCTGACTCTCCTTCCTGCTTGGACATTGTGGGAGATATTCTAGTCCAATCCGACACCCTCATCATTTTACATTTGAGGGAGAATAAGGCTAAGCAGGGGAAGTGATTTGTGCAAGCCACACCCCACCCCACTCCCACACACACCCCCATGCCCACCCCAAGAAAGACTGGGACCAAGCAGAGGCAAGGTAGGACCCTGATTTCCTAGCTTAGACTTGGAAATAACCTCCCCAATTTCCTAACCTGAATAACCATCACTAATGAAGTGCTGGGTGTAGATCCTGGCTCTTTCCCTAGCCTGCAAGTCAAGTTATCAAACAAAGTACATTTATTAAACTCTTACTGTGTGCCAGGTACTATGCTAAGCAATGGAAATTCAAAGAAAGGCAAAACAATCCTGCTTTCAAGTTTGCCATCTAATCACTATGGACAAACAAGAGCTATATGGGATGTACTGAAGGTAATCTAAAAGGGAAACCCTAGCATTTTAGGGAACCAGGAAGGCTTTTTATGGAGGTTTAGCACTGCTCCAGTATGGTCTCTTCTCACCCCAAACATAAGAATCCCCAGATCTCTTGGCCCTGGAATAAGTTAGCCCTATTGCAATCTCTCCCTGCTCTCCAAGGCCTTTGAGCCTGGAGTGGGGTAGGGTAGGACCAGTCCTCTCAGACCAGGGTATCACTGAGTCCAGAGACCATGGCTTCCCTTTAGACTAGGGCCAGATGGTAGGTTTTTCCAGGGCTCCAAGGGTTAAGAGGACTGGGTGAGAGAGGAAAGCGAGTCAGCCCCCTGTGGTGATGGGCGGCTGTGTCCTGAGGTCAGCGGCTGCACGGGCCAGGAGCCCAGCTCCCCCTTTCCCCTCCCCCTCTCTCAGGAACAGAAGCCACTTGTTTCCTGGGCCTGGACAGCTTGGAGCTCTGGGTCCCCCCGGGGTGGGGGGGAGATGGAGGGGGCCTTGAACTGAGCCGAGAAACTCCCCCTCCCCTCTGGCTGGCTCTCTGAGGGCCTTCTTTTCCCTAGGGCGCTAAGCCTCCTCAGCAGAACAGAACTTGGGATCCTTGGGGTCACTGCTAGAAAGGGATAAACCACAAGTCCCAGTTATTCAGTCCCATCACGGTCTAGTCTCCTAGAGAATAGATAGCCAACTGAAGGGGATGGGGGTAGTGTCAGGGCTGGAGAGTCAAGGATGAAGTGGAGGAGGTGGCTAGGTACAAGGCAGAATATGGAGAAAGGTTCAGATCTAAATCCAGGATAGGCCACAACCTCCTCCAAGTCATGAATCTCTATGCTCCCCTCCAGCTCAACTGTCTATCCACTCTCTCCGGGATCAGGCATTGTGATCAGGAGGAAGGGTAAGCAAGTCCAGATTTTACCCTCAAGGAGATCACAGTCTATAAGGGAGACAGAATTCACATACTGGAAATGGTCAGAATAGGACAAGAAAAAACCTGGTCTCAGCAAAGGGAAGGATTAAAGTGGACTTGAGAGGTTAGGGAAGTCTTCCCAGAAGGGGTGGTGTGAGATGAGAAACGAGAAGCATACACAGAGTAGGAAAAACAGCTTAGGCAAAGGCACAGAGGGGGAAAGGGACTTGACCTTTGCCAAAGAGGGTAGCCAAAATGGACAAAGAACATGGGGGAAGAGAGGGTTGGAGAAGAAAGATTGGGGCAGACCTTTAGAAGCCTGGAACATCAGATCAAGAATTCTGGTTTAGATTCTTTCCTGGTCTTCAGGGTCCCTTAGCAAGCTTACAGAGACTCCCAATTCCTCCACATAAGAAGTCAGCTGATAATGGTACCTACTGAACCCTGAGTCCTAAGTTTGGGGCCCCATTCAGGCTTAACCAGCACTGTTCTCATTTCTATGGAACCCAAAGGCTAACATCCGATACCTATAAACTTTCCTCATAATAGCTCTAGGAGGTACAGAGTACAGGCATGATAACTCCCATTTTACAGATGATGAAACTGAGATCCGGAGACAGATAAGTGACTTGGCCATGTCACATGGCCAGGAAGGTTCAAAGCCAGGACTTTAACCCAGGTCTCCTGACTCAGGTCTGGGATCTTTCTACACAATCACATAGACTTCCAAAGTCTGCTTTCTGCCTGCAACTTTGCATTTTCTAATCACGCCAAGGTCCTGCCTGGGTCAGAGCCATACAGTGCTGAGGATTCCGATCTCCTTCGACCCCATTCTGAACTAGAGCTGCCCCAGCCTCTCGCCTACACAGAAGACTCACACTTTTCAGAGAAAAGTTCTAAGAACACCGCCATCCCTGGGACCCACGGTGCTCCCAGACACCTCTGCGGGGAGCTTCCTGGTCTAAGACCCCTCAGATCTGGGCTGCTCATTGCAGAAACAGAGCTCAGAGTCTGATGGCTGGCTCTCTCGGGCTACACTCCCACTCAGGGAGTCCAATCCCTCCAACTCAGCCCGTAAGGACTTCCATGTGTCTCTCCTTCCCTGAGGTGAGTGGGGGCCTGCAGATCTTTCTTCCCCAGGCATGGAGGGAACCACAGATCATCAGAGTTCGAAGGACACTTGGAGATCAGAGTCGAACGTATCTCATTTTACAGACGAAGAAAGTGATCCCCAAAGGGGAGAACTGATTGAATGACCCAAGCTCATACCGCGAGTAGAGTGCTAGTGGCCTGACTCCTCATTCAGGGCTCCCTGAGCCCCTCTGCCCGCAGCCCTGGGACACTACCTCCAGGAAGCCCCTCTGACCTGGGCTGGCTGGAGCCTGCTACTCTACCCTACCACTCTACCCGCCTTTAGCTCCCGAGCCCACCCCCAACCCGCCGCCTCAGAGGCTGGGGCGGGATAAAATAACCAGTGGGAGGGGGGAGGAGTGGATCAACGGTGATCTCCTAGGATCCGAGGACACCTTGAGACGGAGAAGGGACCCTCAGTTTACCAATCAGGGGAATGGGGGAGCCAGGGGTAGGGGAGAGGTACTGACCTGGCTCCCGCGCAGCTCGGACCCAGGCGTCCAAACTCTCCCGGCGCCTCCGCGGACTCGCCGCAGCCCCGGCCCCCCGAGCTTCCGCCCGCCCCACGTGACGCCCCCGGGGAGGGGCCGGGGCCGGGGCCGTGCTGGGGGTGGGAGGAGGCCGGGCCCGCCTCCTCTGGGTTCGGGCTGAGTCTCTGCTTCCCAGGCTTGTCTCTTCCTCTCCTGGCTGGCTGGCCCACGTCGCGGTGAGATGGAGAAGTTACACTGGACCCAGGGGTAGGGCTTGAGTTCCAAAGTAGCCCCGGGTGACCTTGACAGAGGCTCTACCCTACCTACTGTCTGAGCCAAAACAAGAGTTGGTCCCCAGGCTCCCTTTCTTGCTCTAAATATGTTTCCGCCTTCCACTGAGACGGCTCCTAAACCCTGAGGTTGGGGAAGATAGCAAAGTTCTTCCTGAGTTCTTACCTGTCCTTGCCCCCATCACCTTACTCTGCAACCCAGCGACGCTGGCTCCCTCTTCTGACTCCGGGAAATTTCTCCTGGCTGTCCCCCGAACCTGGAATGCGCTCCCTCCTTATCTCAGCCTCCTGACTTCCCGGGCTTCCAAGTCTCCGCTAAAATCCCACCACCCTCGTGAAAGGTGCCTTTCCCAGTGTCTTAGTACTAGTGCCTTCCTTCTGAAATTACCTCGTCTATATCGTACTGTATATGTCTTGTTAGCAGCGTTGTCTCGCCCTGTGCACTGTGAGCTCCTGGAGGACAGGAACTCTTTTTACACTTCTTTTTATCCTTAGAATTTAGCAGTTCCTGGCTTTTAGAAAAGTGATAACCCCAGGTAGACGCCTAATAAATGCATGTATTGACTAGATCAGGGTCTTCCAGGAAAGAGCGGGGCAGTGGGCATTCCTAAATCCGAGATTCCTAAGCATGCGAGGGGTGGGGGATGGGGGGGTTCATTAAGTGAAGCCCTCTGAACCAAGGAACAGGACTGGGGGAGACACCGCTCCCACTTAGTTTGCGCTGACTAGCTGGCTGCGTGACCCTGCACGTGTGTCTCTCATCAGGGGATTAGGTTTTCCTCCCCGCGCAACTAGAATTGGAGGCTTCCTGTGGGCGATGGCTCTGATTCTCACCGTGAACTGTGAGTCCTCAGACTTTTGGGTGACTGGTGTTGGGAGGAGGATGCCCCCTAGAGGGCTTCCAGAATTGGAGGGGCAGGGTGGAGTTAGTCCTTGAACTCTTTAACAAGACCCTGGTGTTACGGGATCAGAGGACTGAGAGGTTATGGAGTCATAGATGTACAATCTGAAGGGACCTGAGAAGCTGTCTGGTCATATAGATGAAGTTACTAAGTTCTGCGGTGAGGAAGTCATACTGGAATCAGGATTTGAACCCCCAATCCTGTGTGCTTTCCACTACATATTATATAGGCTCCCATTTCTAAGGCATTTAAAAGTACACAAGGTACTTTCCTCACAACTCTGTGTCATAGGAATGAAATATTCTAATTTTACAGGCAGGGAAATTGAGCCCCAGTGAAGGGAAGTGATTTACTTAAGGTCATTCGGCTTAGTGTCTCAGCCAGGGATACCAGTATTCTTTCCATTATACTGTCCTGGCCCTCCTCCTCCAAATTTTCCTTCTACCACCAATTCCAAAGTTTTCCTTGACCAGCCCAGCCCACCGTGCTAGCCATCTCTATCTTGCCTTGGGCCCTAAGCACATCCAGGCTTCCCTAAAGAATGGCGATTGCTGTATAAACTCCTGGGATAATATGGGAGACAAGCTAAAGATGCCATGAAGTCTGTCTGCTTTTCCCTTGGTGGAGTAGTAGGTGATTTGGCCACAAAATACAAATACTGCCATGGACTTGGGAGTCAAGAGACTTGATCTCTGGCCCAACCTCCAGCACTGTAGCCCTATAATCAAGGACAAGTGGCTTAATCTCTCGAGGCCTGTTTCCTCATTTGTAAAAGGGGGATAACATCTGTGGTAGTTGCTATTTAAGGTTGTTGGGAGACTTAAGATAATGGGTGTAAGGCAAGCACTTTGCAAACCCCATAGAAACAGTAGACGCTTAGAACCCCTTTTCTGCCACTGATCAGATGCGTGACCCTAAGCAAGTCACATCCCTCTCTGAACTGGTTTCTTCCTTTGTAAAATGGAAATAATAATCCTCATACTATCTTCCTCAGAGGGTTGTAATCAAGACACTATAGAAATGTTAGTTTATTAGTAAAGAATACAGATTTTCCATTGACACCCTTTTCTGCCTCATAATAAGAACGAGCATGTCTATAGTTGCCTAGACACCAGTCAGGGAGAGCCCCTGGGGTTCTCATAGGCTATGCAGGAAATGAAAAGTTCTGGGCAGCAAGCTGTATTCAAGGTCAGAAGAGTTACATGTGTAAGAGAGCAACAGGGGGTGGGTGGATATTTAGATCTCACTTCTGATACTTTCAAACTATATGACTCCAGAGAAGCGACCACCCCCTGAGACTCAGTTTTCTGATGTGTGACATGAGGGGTTTGGACTCAACAATCCCTCAATAATTCCTTTCAGGTCTAAATCTAGGAATCTATAACTGGGTCTGTCAACCCAAGGACACCCCAGGAGGGATGAGTCCAGGAGGTCCCTTCATCCACAAAAACCATTTACTCAAGCTGGGGTGGGTTGGGGGAGTGCTGAATGACGTCCTTGACAAGAAGGTATCCCACACTATAACCAGAGATCTTTAAAGGTAAAATATAAATTTTTTTTTTCCATAATGGTCGAGCTCTGCAAACCCTCTCTGGCCTGGCTGAGAGGATGCTTAAAATGTAAAAAAGGATCAAGGAGCTCTCAGTCTGGTGCACTCAGGTGAACAAGTCCTAAATGGATGCCCAGGTGCATGATGGGATGGAACACTCCATTCCCCTTCAGGGCCATGAAGCTGTCATCAGCACAGGGCAGAAGATATAGGTCCCTTTGGCGGATGTAATTCCTGCATCTGGCTATACATACTCAGAGGATTTGGAATGTCTAGAAGCCAGAAAGAAGTGTAAGTGGGTACTAAACCTGGATACCACCAAGAGACAGAGAGGAGAGAGGCAGCGAGGGAGCAGAGTAGCAGCTGTCCTAAGCCAAGAAGCAAAGGTAAGCTCAGGACCACAAAGGTCTGGGAGGCTTTGGGTGGGGGACAAGGGAGCAGAGATTTGGGAAACAGTGAAAACCCTAAAGCCTCAAAAAACTGCCCCACAAAGTGGATGGGCCAATGGGTCCTGAGGCTCAACACAGGTTCCATCACAACCTCTGGTAAGGCTTGCTTGCTCCATGCACATGAACCTTATCTCCTCCAACCACATAGAGAGCTCCCCAGGACTCTGGATTCAGGAGGGCCTGGGTTCAAATAGGACCCCTCCATTATATGCATTCATCCCATTATATAACAACTGATTAATGACCATAGCCATATAGCTAGGGTGGGGAAACAAGGGAAGGAGGATCTGTACTTAGTAAAGACTCATAGAATAAAAGAATGGACAATTGATTAGATGAATCAATGAACAAATGAATGAGTCAAAGATTAAAAGGATAGGAGGATAAATGAAGACTGGACAATTTTAAAAAGTTGGGTGATAACAAATGAGTGAATGATTTAACAGGAAAAAGCTGAAAAGGCAGGTACCCCCAGTGAAAGAACAGAGAAAAATCAGGGCCCTGACCATAGGCTGTGGCTGTTGTATCAGTTTAATGGGGGTTATTTCTATACAAAATCTGCCTCCTCCATTTCCCACCCCTGCCCTGGGAGAAGGGGTCCAGCCTGGGTTGGGGGAGGGAGGTATTCCCCAGGGTTTGTCATCACCCCCCCAAGGCAGAGGGCCAACTCACCAGCTGCCCTATTCCCTTCCTGGGGGAAGGAGGACATAAAGTAGCTTGGGCCAGGTGCCAGCAATCTCCTCTCCTCTCCTCCCCTCCCCTCCAGCAGCAGGGCAGGAAGAGACTGGCCTGGGCTTTGCCAGGGTTCTGAGGGGTCCCTCAGTTGATGGAGGAGTCATCATCGCTGCCTTCACCCCCCGCCCCCCGCTCGTCCCGGCTCTCAGCCACAGTGCTCTCATCGATATTCTCCAGGGAGTCAGCATGCTGGACAGACAATTCTGACAGCGCCACGCTGGGCAGGGGGCTCTGCTCTGGGTGCAGCCATGGCTTGAAGTGGGGCCGATGCTTCTGTTTCCATTCTGGATACTTCATGCACGCCTTGTACATCTTCTTCATTGCCTGTGCCACCGGGACCAGTGCAGGCAGGGTAGAGAAAAGAAGAGAGGGCACCAACATCAGGGGCCTCCTACACACCCACACTGCCTACGCATCCCTGGCTCCCCTGCCCCCCACATCCATGACCTGGCCTCCCACCGCTTCCAGGCCCACTCTCAAGCCCCTTTCCCACCCTCCTCCCCACTCTCCATGGCTACTCACCTTGGGAGCCAAGAACTGAGATGATTTATTCACTACCCACTTGGGTAAGGATCCTGTGAAGAGAGAAGAGTGACTGAAAACAGTGAACTCTGCTCTGGGAGTTGGACAGCACCTCAGAGAGCATCTCTCCTACATTTACCTGAGCAGGAGTCTCCAACATTCCTGACAAGTGGCTCATCCAGTCTCTGCCCAAGATCCTCCAAATGATGAGAAACTCACTACCACCTAAGACAGGTCATTATCCTTTTGTGTGGCTCTGAACTTGGAAAGCTTTTCCTAAACTCAGTAACTTTGTCCTATTTGGGTCTGGATGACCAACAGTCAGGGAGAAAGAAAAGCTTCCTGCTCAGGATGGGGTGAGGTGAGATGCTCCCTAAAGTCTTAACATCACCAAAGGAGGAACTATAGAAATGGGCATGCGGACCAGCTGACAAATCGTGATGCCATATTTTTTTAAGCTGACCATGTGACAGGGAATAGATTGTCTGAAAAATCAGCACTTTGGACTCTGTAGTCTATGAGGTCTTTTCAAACTCTACCGTTCTGTCAGCAAGTCTCGCTTTCTGCCTACAGATGACTAGAAAAGTGGCTTTTGAAATTGCCCTCAAGGTCCTCTACACTGGCACCTCAAAATTCAACATATCTAAAGCTACCCTGGTTCTTCACCCATGTGCTTCTGATATCACACTCTCCATGGGGGATACCACCATTCACATGCCTACCACATTCATAATTTACTACTGAATAAAGTTCAAATCCTTGTGCCTGGCACTCAAGGCTCCAACTTTTCTAATGCTCCTCCATTCTAGACACACTGGACTCCAAATATCCAACTTACTCTCCATTTCTTGTGCCCCTAGGCTATCTAATTTCATGCCTTTGCCCACACTGCTCCCTGCTCCTCAGATGAGCGCCCTCCCTTGATGCTCCTTAAAGCCCAATTTACAAGCTGCCTCCTCCTCCAGGAAGCCTTCCTGGATGTTCTCCTTGTCAGTAACACCCTTTCCCCTCAGAGTTCACAGGGCATTCTGTTTCTCAGTGCCATGTGGATTGAGTTTTCACAAGACTGTGAGCTTTAATATCTAGATTATTTGTCCAGTACCAACATTCAACGTGGGTATTTAATACACGCTGAATCGTCCATGAAGTGATAAATAACAGTAACAAAAAAAGGGCCTCTCCCATGATGAAGGACAACCACAGGTGCTGTCCTCTTCAAACCTTTTCTCACATAGTGAGAGAAGATGAGCTTCTCTTATACTGTAAACTTAGTACCCCAGAGTGGCTAATTCTCTGGCTGAGTGTGTATTGGGGGAGGGGGAAGAAAGGGAGCTACTATGACAAATAGATGTTTTGCCCAGTAGAAGGTAGAGATTGCTTCCTTTCTGTCTCTGTATTGTCCAGCCTCTAGTGTCTGGAACAAAGCAATGGTTGGCTGACTGATCAACTGACTGGTCTTAATCTCAGAGTGGATGAGGAGAGACTATCCCTGTGCCAGGGCTCACATCAGGTCCTAGGCTTGGGCCCTTATGGAATCTAAGTTGATCTGATCTCCAACCCTCATCTCGAGGTCCAGAGGCTTTCTTGGCCAGACTCGGACCGGTGACCACCTTTCCCTCCCTCCTTAGAGAAGCAGTGGAACACAGTGGCAGAGAGAGCCCTAGACTTGGATCCAGAGCTAGATCTGGGTCCCAGCTCTGACACTTACGAGCTGTGTGACCGTAGGTAGGTTACATCTTTCTGAGCCTTATTTCTTCATCTGCAGATTCTCTCTTTCATGTGGAAAGGGGATTCTATTTGTTCTGCCTGACCTCAAAGGGCAGCACATGTGAACACAGGGAAACTGTGAAGAGGCAGACCAGTTCACAACAAATTTTCTAACCACCAGTTACTGCCAAACGAGACAGACTTCCTCCTCCAGATGAGGTTCACTCTCCCTGAGGTCACCTGCAGGAGGCCCCTTCTGGCTCCCCGCATTTCTGATGCCTTCTACAGCTACATTTATCCAGATCCTGTATGCATATTGCTACTTTATGTTGTTTCCCCTTTAAGACTGGGAGCCCTTGGAGAGCTGGGACTGCTTATAGCCTTTTTTTGTATCCCCAGTGTTTAGCACAGTGTCTTGTATAGGGTTTAATTAAGGCTTGCTGACCGACTGAGGTGGAGGCTGAGACAGCGGCTTGTTGGGGAACAACAGAAGGGATTCCTGTTCAGATATAGGTTGATCTTAAGGTGAACACCATAATTCTGGAGTCAGGGAGATCCAGAAATAAAGACCATGCTGGAATTGAGTTGTGAGAAGCTAGGGAGACGCCAGTGATGGGTCCTCTTCAGAGGCAGTGAGGTTCCCACTCAGTTCAATTAGTCATGAGAGTCACTATGGTCACATCTGGGCCCCTTTTGCAAGCACCTTCTTGTGATCAGTTCTTAACTCTAGATCTGCTGGACTTCATCATTTTGCCTAGTTCCCCACTGGTGTGCTTCTAAAAAGCCCAACCCGTGTCTCTGGTGACTAAAGGGGAAAGTGCATATCTAGAAGGGGGCTGCGCCCCAAGGCTTTTTTTTTTAATGGAAAAGGGTGCCTAGCAAAAATCAAGCCAGAAAAGGATGATAATGCCAGGTGCACGCAGCCCTCAGACTTTGAACCACATGCCCTTCCTCTCTCACATGGAGAAATTAGAACAACAAATGATACTGCCTAGCTCCCCCTGGAGAAAAGCACTTCCCAAGGAGCCTTCTGCTTGCACCCCTGAGGTACCCTTATCTTGTCACTGAGGGTTCTAGCTATGTTTGTGGTTATGAGTTAAATGGGGACATGCAACACCTGGCTCCACATATATAGGGACTTATTTTTAAAATATCTGGAGACTGAATAATAACAGGTCACACTTATAAAGTGATATAAGGTTTGCAAAGTGGATTAATACATACACATGTATATGTAACATGTAAATGTATTATATATAAAAATAGAAATTATATATTATATTATTTTATGTGTGTATGTATACATATATATACATACATACATATATATATATAAAATGTGTCTCTATTTATCTATCTAAAATAGAAAGAGAAACTACAGAGAGTCATCTTTCCAGTTCAAGATCACAAATCTGACCATGCCTGAGTGCCCAGAACAGGAATTATGAAATAAGGGTAGGCCAAGATCACAGACTTGGTGGTCAGAGCTCTAAGCTAGGACTGCAACACAGGGCACAGGATGCCCAGTCTGATCACTGACTTAACCCTGTCCCCAGGCACAAGAGGAGATGCAGTGAGAGGTTGTGTGCCCAAAGGGATAACCAACTCTTTTCAACATAATGCTATGCAGTAATTCCAAAGGACTCATGATGAAAAGTGCTATCGACCTCCAGAGAGAACTGGTGTTCTCTAAATGTACAGAACTGAAGAATTTTTTTCTTCTTTACCTTTCTTGCTTTTTTTACTCCATAATTTGTCTAATGTGGAAATATATTTTGCATAATTTCATCTATATAATTGCACTTCTTGCTTTTTGAATGAGTGGGAGAGGGTTCTTTTGAAACTGAAAGTAAACATTAAAAATTAAAGGATTCTCAGACCTTCAAGCTCAACCAATAGATCTGATTTGACTCATACCCTGTCCTAGGCCAGTACTCAGAGCAGATTGTGAACTCAGCCCCCTGACAGGACAATAGCTTGGGATTGGGGGTGCAAGTGAGTGTTGAGTGGAGAGGTTCTACCAGAAGGGGCAGGATTTCAGATTCTGCCCCCGGAGCTTTCAACTAGACCAGCCACATTACGTTGCTATCCAAGACAGATCACTGTCTGGAAGAATAAGTAAACCAAAAAAAGAGAAAAAAAGAAAAAGAGCTTTTTTGAGACTCAAGATATTCAATATAGAAACTCAGAAAAGCACCAACACACCTACAAGAAAAACCTCAAGAAATATAAATAAACCACACACAGCTTGCCTACAAGACCAATTAGAATTCCCAGAAGAAATAATGCAAGAGTTTAAAAACAGTACTATAAATGGAAGAACAATGATAGAGGAAAGAATTGGAAAAGAAATGAGAACTATATAGGAAAGATTTAGAAAGAGAATTAATAGCCTGACACAAGAATACAAAATCATACCCAAGTAACTGAAAATAAGAATGAACCAAACAAATTAATGGCTCCATGAAAAAAACAAGAAATATTAAAACAAAGTCAAAAGACTGAAAAAAATAGAAGAAAATGTAAGGAGTTGTCTCATGTCAAAAACAACTGACCTGGATAACAGATCAAGGAAAGAAAACTCAAGGCTCATTCAAGTACCTGAAAGCCATAACCATCACAAACAAATCAAATGCCATATTTCAAGAAATCATGAATGGATACTGTTCAGATCTCTTTGAACCAGAAGGCAAAATAAAAACAGAAAGAATCCACCGTTACCTCCTGAAAAAAAAAAAACTCCAAAATGAAATTTTTAGGAACATCACAATGAAAAGTCAAAGCTACTATGTTAGAGGAAAAATACTGCACGCAACCAGGAAGAAAGAATTCAAGTCCTAAGGAACCACAGTCAGGGTCACACAGAAATTTAGTAGCTGTCACTATAAAGAAGCAGAGAGCATAGGAAATGAAATTCTCAAAGACAATAGATAAAGGCTAACAGTGAAAAATAACATATCCAGTAAAACACAGTATAATCCTACAAGAGGGGGGGGAAATGGACCTTTAATGTGGTAGAACACTTGTAAGCATTCCTGGTGAAAAGACCTGAGCAAAATCTTAAACTTGAGTGGGGGAAGATGGATATTTTTTGGGGGGGGAAGGGAGGCAGGTGAGATACAAGCATCCCTAATATGACTTGCGCTGTGCTCTGATGATCTTAAAAGGAAGGGGAAGAATACAGCAGGGAAGAGAATGGGAGTAATGGAGGTTGGGGGAACTTAGTAAATCATATCATCAGGGGGTACAAAAGAGGACAGGGTAGGAGAGCAGGCATTAGTTGAACTTCATTTTGAACTGATGAACAGAGAAGTGAGCAGGGCCAGGAGAATAACGAGGAGATAAAAACAACACTGCAAAAAAATCATTTTGAAAGACTTAAGATCTCTGATTAATCAATCACTGACCACAGATCCGAAAGATTGATTGGAGAAGCCTAACAGCCACACCTCCGGACTGAGAGGAAAATGTTACCCAAAGAACAAGACACCACATGGTCAGTGGGCAGTTTGCTTTGACTGCACATCTATGATGCATAAGTTTTGTTTTTCTTTTTCTTTTCAATGGGGGATTGAAAGGAAGAAGGAAATTTATTGGATAATGTAAGGGGAAAAAAGAAAATTTAATTCTAAAAAATCTATTATCTCACAACCACCTTAGGATCATAATTTCACAGGTTTAGAGCTAAAAAAGACTGTGGTGGGTGAAAAATGAATGACTGAGGAAACGAAGCTTCACTCTTCCAAGAATATTGATTTATTAAACAGTACAGCCCCAGTGCCCAACACACTGGGCCCATTCACTCTTCTGAGCACATCCATTTATTAAGCACTGTATGCCAAGTGTCCAACCAACTACGACCAGATCACCTCAGTTTAGACCTGACCTCAAATACAGGAAGAGACAGACTTATACATTAAAAACAATGAACCAAATAAGGCCAATGAATTAAAAGGAAATAATACATTAGGTAATCTGATTTCTAATTGGAGGAAAGGCTGGGGCCTTCCAAATTGTGAGAGGGAGAATGAACAGGTGCAGTGCCCTGAAATCAGAAAAAAGTACCCCACTTCCACCCAAATGTCTGCAAACAATCCAAGGAATGTAGAAACAATAAGTAGTTGATCAGTATGGGGCCAGTTTTCACATATGACACGTGGACTGCCTGAGATGTACAATTATGAGGAAATTCCTTGCATCAATCTTTGGATCTCACTGGATTTCTAGTTGTCACAATCTAAGGGTTTCTAAGCAGTAGATTACCTAATGTGGCATTGTTTCTTTTTAATTAACTGGCGTTATTTGATTAATTGTTTTTAATGTATAAAAGTCTGTCTCCCCCTGTATTTGGTGTCCAGGCCTAAGCTGAGATGGGGTCCTAGTCCTGGCATTCATTGATTAATAAATCAATTTCCTCAGAAGATCAAACCTTTGTTTCCTCAGTCATTTCATCTTCCACCTGCCACAGGGCCACGGAGGCTATCTCGTCCAACCTACTCATTTTGCAGATGAGAAAGCTGAGGCCCAGAAAGCTCACATCACCTGCCCCAGATCAGGCAGGTAGTAAGTGGCAAAGCTGGGATTTGTGCACAGGGTCTTTGACCCTCGAATCCAGTGCTCTCTCCGATACACTGTGATGTGTCCTTAGGGCATGATGTGGGACAGAGGATGAACCTGAGATTTCACTGGGATAGGGAAATCCTTCTACAGGTTAGGAGGAATTAACTGAGTCTCCTAGAGCACTAAGAGGGAAGGCAGGTGACTTGCCTAAAGTCACCCAGACAGAGACAACAACCCCAGGTCTTCCTGGTTGGGGAGCTGGCTTTGCCCACGATGCCACACTGCCTCCCACTAAGAGGTAGGAGTTGTTTTCGTTTGAACTTGAGGCTGAGAAGTCAAGTGACCTGTCCAACCTGCTAAGCAGGATTTAAACCCAGGCCTTTTTCACTCCAAGTCCAATCAGTGCTCTATTTGCTAAGCCATAATTCCTCTGACTCAAAGGGGCTTTCATCAAGTCCTCCCCACCTATCCCAGGCTCTACCCTCCTGTTCTTTGTTTAAACCCTCAATCAAGGCAGCATGTATTAAGCACACATTGTGATAGCCATCAGAGATACAATGATAAACTGTGAGACAGTCTTTACCCTCAGGAACTTAATTAAGTCCTATGAGGGGGGATATATTGTCACAGATGAGCATATAGAAAACATTTACTAAATAAATACACTGACTTGGGAGGAGAGGAGACCCAGAAGTGGTTTCTTGAAAAAAGTCATACTTGAGCTGGGGCTTGGAAGGAGTCAGTGGTTCCAAGTAGCAGAAGAGAGCAGGGAAAGTATTTTGGGCAGGAGAACAATCTGACTCCTTCCTCTCCCTTGCTTTCCTGTGACTCCCCCAATCAAATCCAAACAGTCCCCATGCCATCTATTTTGTGGAAAGCCATTCAAGTATAATTATCCCCATTTTAAGGTAAAAAAACTGATATTCCGAGAGAAAGTCACAGGTCAGTAGGCTTTGTAGCTGAGATTCGGGCTCCAAAGCAGGATTCCTTTTCCACACTACCATAGCTGCCTCCCAAGAATTCAGGAGTTCCTCTCTTCTTAGTACCCTGTTCCTTCCCCTTGTCCCTGACCCCAAAGACAATACGTTACAATTTTTCATGGAGAAAAATGTCAACAAATCAGTTAGTGGCTTGGAGTCTAATGGCATTTGTCTGTTGCTAGAAGGATAGAGGAATAGAATGAAGAGAATTTACAGGATTTTTTAAAGTTGAAAAAGTCCTTAGAAGTATCAAGTCAAACTATGCCCATTTAACAGAAAAAAAAAACTGAGGTTAGACAAAGGAAATGGACTTGTCCAACGGCACAAAGTTGACAAGGTCTGGAGCCCAGAGCACCTGAGTCCTGCCACCCAGGCTTCTGTCCACCATGATGACAGTCTAGGGTGTGTCTCACACCCTAAAAAGTATAGATTAAGCCCGACTCCTAAAACAAACACAGCAGACTATAAAAAGGGATGGCCACAGACCGCACTTCCTCCCAGTTCTTCCTGTGCACAGGAAGGTCCAGAGTCACTTTTGAGTCTTCATCCTTTCCCCATCTTGTATCATCCTCACCAATCACAAATGACTTGAGATAGCCTTCAAATCCGAAGGTTTTCCCCCAGGCTTCATCCCCCAGGCTTTCTGAGTATATAACACTTCACCAAACACAGGATCTCTGTTTAACTCCTGGCAACCTTCTAAAGCACTTACATGTACTGTTCTGAATTGCAGTTACCTGTTCCTTCTGGGCCCCCTACCAGAGGGCAAGCTCCCTGAAGGCCCTTCTCTCATATCAAGAGCTCTATTTGTAACTTGTATTTCCTGCTCATCTGCTACCATTTCACCTGGCACAAGGCAGGGCACACAGCAGGGCACTGAGGGTGTAGAAGGAGGGTGGGGATAGATATGTTGCCCTGTCTTGTGGTGGGGTGGGGCTCTCAGAAGGGAAAGGAACAGGAGGGGGGGGGTGGACCAGGTACAGTGTCTCACCTTTGGGGTCTACCTGGGCCAGGTAGGTGATGACAGAGCTCTTGGGGCCTGTGCTCTGGATGAGGTAGCCGGTCTGGATGGACACAGCTCGGACCAGGTCTTTTCGGGGTGGGTATTTCTACGAAGGGAAGGATAAGGCATGAGGTAGAGGGGTAGCTAATATCTGAGACAGGAAGGAAAGGTAGCAGAGACCTTCCTGGCACTTAGGACATTGGAAGTGGGGAAGACTCCCTTCTCTGGGCTACACTGAGCATACTGCCCCACCCTGCCCTTTTTACGCCTCTAGTGACATCTGAGGCCCACCCTGGATCTTGACCTCTCTCCTATCCTCTGGCTCTGGCCTTTGCAAGCCCTCTCCCACCTCAAGGCTTCAAATAATCAAACAATCAATGCCAGTGTTATAAAATTATCCTTTTTATCCCCCTACTAAACTTGGAGTTTCTGAGTTTCTTCTCCATGACTCTCAGCTTTCTTGTGTTTTTAAACATATCTGTATTTTTATTTGAACAGTCTTTTCCTGTGGTCATGATCCTCAGGTTTCAAACAATCACCTCAGAGAGATCATCTAGTCTAACCTCCTCAATTTAAAAAATGAGAAAACTGAAGCCCAGAGGAGGGCAGGTGCTGCCCCATACCACACAGTGAGCATCTGGGATTTGAACTCAGGTTTCCTGACTCCCACTGCAGGGTTCTGAATATAGAAAGAATAATTCTTGCCATTTCTCTAGAGCTCTGAGGTACACTAAGGACTCTCCCTCACATAAGGTGGTTAAGTTGTGGGTTACGATTCCTCTTTAACAAATGAGGAAACTGAGGTCAGGAAAAGTGAAATGAACTCTCCAAATAGCATGTGTCAGAGCCAGAAGACCACCGGTCAGCCCTCAAGATGTGACCTCAGAGACTGAAGGACCTAAGGGCAGAGAGACTAGAGAGACTAGAGACTGGGAAGTGAGGGCAGAGAGAGGAGGCCAGGATGCAGAGCATGGTAGAAGACGACAACAGGCCACCATAAAAGAAAGGGGTTGGAGTAAATGATTTTTAGAGCCCCTTGTAGCTCTCAACACTGAGATCCAGGAGGACCAGGTCTTAGGACATAATCATATTTTTGGAGCACTTTAACACTAACCAAAGTGGTTTTCCTCCCTCAAAGGTGTATTGTTGTACCTATCTTATAGGTGAGGAAACTAGGGTTGGCACTGTTAATTAGAGGGCTGAAACTCAAACTCTAATATCTGGGTTCTATCCACTGAACTGCACTGCCACTTGGCCTATGCCACATGCCCAGACCCCAGTACACAGTTGGTGTCTATTTGGTGCACTCGACTCGATTTGTACAGGACTTCAGACTTCCCAAAGCACTTTCCTATCTAGTCCCTTCACTAGATCTTCAGTCTGAGGAAGAAGATAGGGGAGGAACTATCACCCCCATTTCGGAAATGGAAAAACTGAACCTCAGAGAAGGGAAGAAATTTGCCCAAAACAGCATATTATCATGGTCCCAAGCCAGGTCTAGAACTGTGCACTCTAAGGCTCTTCTGCCATCAGTGGATGCCTGCAGCACTCACTGGGTGCTTGACTGAGTAGTTCATGATGATGTAATCAGCTCCCATGGGCAGCCAGGATCGGAGGGTGATGACATCACGGTTCTTCAGGGGTTTCGGACACCTCCCTACATGGAAGAAAAAGGACATTAGGCTGGAGGCCACACACCATAATGCCATACCCCTCCCATGGCTTCAGGCTCCCTCCCAAAGACTCAAGAGAACAAGCAAACCAGGACCCCGAGAGTTACTGGCCGTGGCCCAGGAAGGGGCAGTGGTGGTCCAAGTGTGCAGCCATCCCAGCAGCAGCCACAGACTCCCAGCAACTCTCTCCCTGCCCCAGGTGGCCTGTCTGACTCCTCTAGCCCTGTGCCCTTCTCTGTCCTGAGATGGCAGAGTCACATGCAGGAACACTAGCTTCTGTATTTTCTCTACTTCCTGGCAAGGATCATCACTTCCCCTACATGGCTGGGAGCTCCCTGAGGACAGAGGAGGATCTCCTCCTTCTCCTGTCACTCTGTGCCTGACACCATCCTGAGGAGGAGAAGCTCCTAGGGAGACTTTGGTTAACACAGGCTGGGCGAGTAAAGGGGAAATACTAGGAAAAGAGGGAGAAGTGAGAGTGGGGAAGGGAAGAGGGGGTTGACAGGATCATGGTTTTCCCATCCATCAAGGGCTAACCTGGAGCAGGGAGGACAGACTTATTCCGTCTGGTCCCAGAGGACAAAGCTAAGACCAGTGGAAGGGAATTTATAAAGAGAAAGATTTCACATCAGCATAAGCAAGGATTCTTAACAACTGGGACCATCTGAGCCAAAACACCAACAAGACAGACAAAGAGGGAGTCATCTTATATGTATAAAAACTGTGTTTGTGGTGGCAAGAAACTGGAAACCAAGGAGGTGCCCATCAGTTGGAGGATGATCATACCAACTATGGTACAGGAGTGTAACAAAATCTGATTGTGCTGTAAGAAACAATGAAAGGGATGTTCTCAAAGAAACTTGGAAAGACTTAAATGAACTGATGCAGAATGAACTGAGCAGAACCAGGAGAACAACTGGTAACAACAACAATTTTATAAAAACAATTTTCAGTGACTTAAGAACTCTTGATCAAAGTAATGATCAATCATGATTCCAAAGGATCGATGACGGTGCGTGCTACCTATCTCCAGAAGTAGAGGTGACTAAATATAATGAATGAGATATATTTTTGGATCATGGCCAATATGGGAGTTTGTCTTGTCTGACTACACATATACATCATAAGTGTTTTTTGTTTGGGGTGGAAGGCCCTCGAGGTGATGGGGAGGGAGTAGGAAGGGAGGCCGAAGGTTGGGAGGAAAAAAAATGTTTAATCATTTTAATAATTAAAAATTTTAAAAGTCAAATGAGACTATCCCAAGTGAAGAAGCAAATTGCCTTGCGTCAGGCAGTTAGCCTTGGGAAGGCAGTTGGCCAACACTGAGGCTTTTGGTGTCAGGGAGGCAGCAGAGGATTTCTGAATAGGAAAGGATATTAAGACTACACAACCTCTCAAATCCCTTTCAGTTCTAAATGCCTAAGATTCTAATCTTTAGGAGGCTTCCTGGCATAAAGGATAGAGTATTGGACTTGGGAGGAGGTGTAGACTCTGACCCATCTCTGACACTCTCTAGCTATGTAACCCTGGGCTTTAAATTCTCGAAGTCTCAGTTTTTTCATCTATAAAATGGGGATAATGTCTCTAGACATACCTCACTGTCTTTCTGGGAGGCTCTAATGAGAAAATGTATAGAGAAGTACTTTGCAAACATTAAAATGCTGTCTTCTCATGCTAAAATTTCATGATTCCAAGATGCTGTGAGTCTTAAGCCTAGAATTCTGAGATACTTATGGTTTTGAGATTCCATATTCTCAAGTTCTATGAGTATGTGAGTCTGTTATTCTATAGGGGCAAAGAAAAGGAAAGGGACTGCAGAAGAGAGGGATACAGGTGAGAAAGGAAGAGACTGGAGATGGAGGATGAGTCCCCCGGTGCTCACAGGAGTAGTAGCCCACATCGGCATTCACGGTAAGGCGGGCAATGTCAAAGGTCTCAATCACATTGCTGTCCCACTTCTTACGGTACTCAATGTCGTGCAGCACATCATAGAGTGTCTCAGCCGGCACATCTCGGCACTCCATCCGACACTGCAGGTAGACAGACAGATGGACAATAGTCAGTGCCCAGGTTGGAGGAGCCCCAGGAGGCCAGACATGGAGAGGAGAGGCTGGGCCAGCCCAATGGAGGATGGTCCACAGACACCACACCCAATAGGGGACCCTGGACAGGAAGCTGGGTAAATGTAAGACCAAGGACAAGGACCAAAAACTCATCATCAAAATAATTCTAGAAATGACCAACAATTTGTAATAAGGTTAATGAAGGAACCACAAACCTCTATGACCCACATACTTCAAGAGTCAAGATCTCCTCTGCCTCCCATAAGACCTCTCTCTACCAATGCAGATCGTGGTCCCTCTACAAGGCAGCTAGGTGGTACAATGGATAGAGTGCTGACCCTGGAGTCAAGATCTCCATTCAAATCCAGCCTCAAGAATGTGTGACCTGAGCAAGTCATTTAAGTTCTACTGACCTCAGTTTCCCTATATGTAAAATGAGAATAATAGCACCAACCTCCCAGGTTTGTTGTGTGGACAAAATGAGATCATTATTTGCAAAGCATGTCAAAAGCTTTAAAGCGCTATGTAAAGGCTAGCTATTACTACATTATCATTATCACTATTAGAGTAAAAACATCATCCCCAGGTAGCTAATCTTTGAGTGATGGATTTGCAGTGGTGAGTTGCTGTTCAGTTGTTTCAGTAGTGTCCAACTTTCCATGACCCCATTTGGGGTTTTCTTGGCAAAGATACTGGGGTGGTTTGCCATTTCCTTTTCCAGATCATTCCGCAGGTGAGGAAAACAAGGTAACCAGGGGTAAGAGACTTGCCTAGGGTCACACAGCCAGCAAGTGTCTGAGGTCCCATTTGAACTCATGAAGGTGAGTCTTCCTGGCACTCTTATCTACTGAGCCATCTACTTGCCCCTCCTGATATTATCATACATTGGTTCAGGTTTTCATCACCTCCTGCTTGGACCATTGCAATAGTCTTCCAGTTGGTGTCCTTACTTCCAGTCTCCCGCCACTTCAATCACATCTTCTACCTAATAAATGCTTGTCTTTTTTTCCTTCCTTTATCTCAGCTGCCAAAGTGATCTTCCAAAAGCATAACTATGTTAAACATCTTTTCAGTGGCTCCCTATCACCTTCATCACCTTCAAGATAAAAAATTAAAATCCATCCAAGGGATGCCCATCTGTTGGGGAATGACTAAACAAGTTGTGATATATTAATGTAATGAAATACTAGTGTGCTATAAGAAATGAGGAGCAGGCAAACCAGAAAAACCTGGAAAGACTTCTATGAATTGATGCTGAGTGAGAGGAACAGAACCAGGAGAACATTGTACACAATCACAGCAACACTGTTCATTGACTATATTTGATAGACTTAGCTCTTCTCAGCAATGCAAGCACCTACAACAATTTCAAAAGACTCCGATGGAAAATGCCATTCACATCCAGAGAAAGACCTATGGAGTCTGAATGCAGATCAGAGTTGACTATTTGCTCTTTTTTTGTTTTCTTCTGTTTTTTCTTTCTCATGTTTCCTCCCATTCATTCTAATTCTTCTATACAACATGACTAATGTGAAAATAAAAACAAAAAACAAAAAAATTAAAATCCATCGTTTGGTTTTTTAAAAACCTGTCTTCACAAAGTGCTTGGGTTCAAATTTTGCCTTACACATATACTAACTGTGTGACCCTGGGAAAGTCACCTTTTAGACTTTTAAGATGCTATGATTCTGTAAGCCTACAATTTACCAGCAGAACAGGAAAGAAAGGATATGGCTGAACCTGTCTTCTCAACTATAAGATGGTAATAATGTTACATTACCACCTCCCTCTCATAAGATTGTGAAGAAAGTAATGTACAAAGCTGAGACCATAACAGAAATGTGAACTAATGAGGCTGGTCTTTGGACAACAGGTACAACTTTCCATTGGAACCATTCAGGAAGCCTTGGTGCCTTAGCTGGACCCAAGAGACTGACTTTGGACTGAACTGGGAGGGTCTTGGAAAGCCTAGGCCTCCATCCACACCAAGAGGAGACAAAAGAGGATGACTCAAGCTGTGGGCTAGTTCTTCTAAAATGGTCCTGAGGTGGATGGCCAAACTAATTATAGTATGTGAATGCAATGGAAATAATGAACATGAAGAATTCAGAGAAGCCTGGGAAAGCAAATATAAGCTGATGAAGAATTAAATGGTACCAAGAAAATCATATACACAAGAGCTACACTAATGTAAACAAAAACATCCCTAGAACAAAGTCAAACATGGTGTGTACCTGAAATAGCCAATCTTGGACTAGGGAAGAGATTCTAAGATACATCACCCTCTTTCACACAAGGGATTGTGGGTGTGAAATGCCACCTACAGTCCAATGAGGTCACTGGGTGGGTTTGGCTTAACCGGTTTTTTTGGGTGACAAAAGAAAGGCTCCCTGGGGCATGGGAGGGAGGTTGGTATGGCAGGTATAGAGAGAAACGATTGCTCTCAAACCAAAAGCTCCACTTCCAACCGACTCCACAACTTGTGGACTCTCTGCAAGTCTCCATCATACCTTTCTTCCCCAGAAAATTCATCTTTAGGAAATCTCATTATGCTGCCAGATTGAATCTGCCTGGTCCTCACATCTCATCAATGCCCTTCTGATTGGCTCCTCTGACTGGAGGGCAGGGCCAGGGGTGCCAGAGCTTCTCTATAGGAAGGGGATCAGCCACAATCTTCTCCCCATTTCCCACTAGCTACTCTGCTTCTCCATCACATCCCCATGCGAGGTACCTCCCCCAATCCTTCTCAACTGCCTTTTGTTAACGATCTTCCCCTCACTACAGTGTAAGTTTTTTAACTTATGTTTGTATCCCACAATGTCTGACACATAATAGGCACTTGATAAATGTTTATTAACTGACTGACTGATAAGGCAGCAATAAAACTTTTATCTCAAAAAAAAAAAAGATCATGATTGCACATACTGTCAGATCCAGCTGATGCGTTGGCTAGTTTTGTTGAACTGCTTTGTTCCCCTTCCTTTTTTTTTTTTTTAAATTTTTCTAAGAGATAGCTCACTGGCTAGTGAAAGGAGAAGGATTATGGAGGTGTGGGGAGTGTGGGTCTGTGTGTACACACACACGTAAGTCATAAAATTTTAAAAAATAAAAACACTGTGTGGCAAACCTAATAAATAAATACAATGAAAAAATAAAACAGACGTGAATGAGCTGCATGCACAGATTCCAAAGGGGACCCTGTGTGCCAGAGAACACACACACACACACCCACCACAAAGGCACAACTTGCTGCCAGCATACACTGGACATCTTAAAATGAATGTGCTGCCAGGATAAACATTAACCAGACATTTAATTGAGCATCATTTCCCTGCTGCCTTGGAGTTTTTAGGAGGGCCTTGTGGGATAACTTAGATGGCTTACTTCTTTAAAAACACACACACAAAACACAAAAACACAAAAACTCAAGCTGTTCAAAAAGGTCTGCGTCTGGATAAATTTCCCTGCAGCAAAGCAGCAGTGGGGATTGAGCTGCTGAATCATTAAGCTGCACTCAAGGCTGGGTTAGGGTTTTGGTTGGGTGTTTTTTCGCAAAGAGAGCTACTGCAGAATGGAAGAAGTGTTAAGAGCAACACTGACTGAGCTCACATTTCTTCCATCGCTCCATGATCTACCGAACTGCTCAGACCCCCCCATAACAGGCCTGCAGGAGAGGGAGCGCAGGGATGATTAGCCCTCTTTGATAGATGGGCAAAGTAAGGTTCAGAGAAAGAAATGACACACCCAGGGTCAACTGGCTGGTGAAGTGGAAATGTCCGGACAAGAACCACAGAATTCAGAGGAGGAAGAAGACCTTAAGAGGACTGGACATTTCAAACCCTCAGTTGTTACAGGGCCGTAGGATCTGGAACTGGAAAAGATTTTTAGAGATCATCTAATCCTAGAGTTTAATCTTAACCTGGGCTCTATGAACTATTTTTAAAAACTATTTTGCAAACTGTATTTCATAGTACCTGACTTCCTTGCACTCCTGTGTATTTTATTTTTTGATTTTAATGATAGTGGGCTCCCTTCCTAGAAGTCTGGTCACTCACAGGCCACTACAACTGCCTGGCATAGCAACTCTGACATGCTGGGCAGGCAGGTTTGCCCCTCCTCAGGCAGCCTGGTAGTGTTCTTCACATCCCCTCCTTTAAACTTTCCAAGCCTTCTTTCCGACAACTCCATGGGTCTGCCCCATTGCCCTTCAGAGTGTCTGTGCTCATGGGACCCACTGGCCTCAGCATCTCCAGGGGGGATCACAGGCACCCCAACTCCCAGCTCAAAGGCATCATTCTGAGAAAAGGTCCATAGGTTTCTCCAGACTGACTGCCCAAGGGGCTCAGGACACAGAAAAGGGCAAGGATTCCCCATTCTCATCCAAAACTTTATTTTGTAGAGAAACAGCTGAGTATGGTAGAAAGTACTGGATTTAAAGTATGAGAACTTGGGTTCAAATCTTGGCTGCACCACCATTTACTGATTTCTGTACCTTTGATCAAGTCACTTAACCTCTCTGGTTTTCAGTTTGCTCAACTGTAAAGATGAGTATACAAATTGGGGGTGGGCGGGGTAGTTGGACTAGGGAGTGGCTGATACCTGAATCTCACTGCCCTTCTTTAGGTAACAAGGTGAGGACTGGAGGTTCAGAATGTTTCACACAATGTCAAACACAGTCATTCTCATAGTTGGCTTAAGGTGAAGCACTTTTTGGGGTAGTAGGTATGTCTGGAAATGACTGATATTTAAAAATGACCCCACGATCCCCCAAAACTGTGGCCTGGAGAGGTTAAGCAACTTGTCCAGAGTCCAGAGACTCAGGATTCAAACAGGTCCTATAACTTCAAATCTAGAGTTTTTTCCATCATAAATTATTTTACTAAGAAAACTGACACACAGGTAAATAATAATAGCTGCTCTTCCATTTCTCTAGCTTACTAAGGTTTCAAAGTGTTTCACCCCTCTGTGAAGGAGTTAGTATATTATAGACCCTAAGGAAAACTGAGGCTGAGAGTGCAATGATTTACCCAAAGTCAGAGACATAATAAATGTTAGAGCTGAACTCAAACTCAGGTCTTCTGCCTCCAAGATTGTGGCTCCTTCTACTATATCAAGCTGGTTCTATGTATAATGATCGAAAGAGGCAAGAAGGTATTTTCTGATCTGTGGCTATCTTAACTTCCTATTGTCCTGCTGGGTAAGAAAGATGCTTGGAGAGGAGGCGGGATGGTGCGATTCCACTGGACTGAGTTTTCAGCCTGGCTTTGTCCTACAAAGGCAGCTTAGTACAACAGGAAGAGCTTTTGGACCTCTGCTAGATCAGGAGCTGAGTGAGCTATGTTGCTATCTCTTCCCTCTCCCCTCTCTGCCAGTGATTCAACCTCACTGCTCTCTCTAGCCCTGTTTCCCTGGACACCCTTCTCCCTGGGGGATTCTAGGATCAGTACTATAGTCTCCAGACCATCAGACACATCCTCACCCTGAATCCAACATGAATCCCCCTCCTCCCCTGACTTTTTTCTAGGCCACCACCAACCTGTCCCTTCCCACCCCAAGGGACAGAGTAGTCAAGAGTAAGAAAGGAAAAGGGGCAAAGAAACAAGGAGGGGGAAAAGGGGAGAAGTAAAATGAAAGGAGACAGACTGGAAAAGGTAAACAGAGACAGTGAGACCAGAAAGGAGATGATAACAAATGTCAAAAGGAGAAAGAGACAGGAAGAAAGCCTGGAAACAGGGAGGCTAGGAGAGAGACTGGGAGGGGAAAGAGACCAGCAAGAGCTGACTGACTGGGAAGGGAGAAAACGACAGGTTGTGAAAAGAGAAGAGAGGAGGACCTAACATACAGACCTAGAGAAATAATTGGATCCGACACAATGTAGTTGCTGCAGTGATCAAGTATGAATCACACAGTCTCACAAATACACACACTCTCCCTTAGATACACACACACTCTCTTCTCTCTGCACACACATACTCTCTTTCTCTCTTTCTCTCTCTCTCTCTCTCTCTCTCTCTCTCTCTCTCTCTCTCTCTCTCTCTCTCTCTCTCTCTCTCTCTCTTTCTCTCCTTTTGCTTATCCCCAAGTCCAGGCCTTCCTTGCATTGCCTTCACCCAGAAGCCTCTGGCTCAAAGCTGGCTGTGGCCTAGTCAGGACTCTGGCTCCTGACCACAGGGAGTTGTGGCGAAGTGGGGGCCCCTGCCAGCAAAGCTGTTAAGGGACCTCTCCCCAAACCCTGACTCTGAGAGACATGGAAAAGCTGGTAAGAGGTTAGTATTATCCCAGGAGATAATCAGGTCATAGATTTAGATCTGAAAGAAGCCTTCCTGGGGATCACAGAGCTCAATCCCTTCATTTTACAGATGAGGAACCAGAGTATCTTGCCCAATACCACACAGCTAAAATCAGATCTGAGGCAGGATTGGAACTCAGGTCTTGCCTCAGGTTCAATGTGATGTTGCTTCTTGAAGGGTGGGACACAAAATGGAGCACCTCCTGCGAGCACTGCAGAGAGAAGGAGGAGACTTGTGGTAGAATGAGAAGATTAAGAAAAACCTCAGCTCTCCGTCTCAGGGACTCCCAAGGGGTGGTGAGACAGTGTTCCTGACCTCAGAAAAGCCAGAATCTGAGCAAAGACAGCTTCTGCCCTCAAGAAGCACTCTTCTAAGAGGGAGACTGTCTCTGTCTTTATAAACAAGAACCAAATAAAAAAACTGTATTTAGCTTGATTAAAGAACAGAGGAAGGGAAATTGGCAATTCATATGCTGCCTCCTAGAGGTCCTGCTTTAATGATCTAGAATAATTAGAACATAAAATAAGCAAACACTCAGCAGCTTCCATTTACTGCCTCCCAGTCCCCAAAGCCAGATCCTGCTTCACCGTTGGTCAGAGGCCCCACCTCAGCCTCCCATATCCACAACCTTGGCATTATCTTTTCCCCCAACCTCTTCTGTCCAATCAGGTCCAGGTCCTGTAGGGCCACCTCCTGATTTAGTGCCCTGTTCTCTGCTCACACTGCCACTGCTATGCGTCCAACAGATGATCCTCCTGGACTCCTGAAACAGTCTCCAAATAGGTCTTCCCCTCTTCCACACCCTCTCCCCACCAACCCCACCCATCCTTCTCAGGATGACAGACTAATCATCCCCATGCTCACATCTAGTCAGGTCTCTCATCTGCTTACAACCCTTTTCAGAAGCTCTCTGTGGCCCACTGAATAAAGTTCAAACCTGAGTGCCTGGCACTCAGGGCCCCGTTCCAGCTCCCCTCCCCACCGTACACACTCTCTCAATCTTAGTTCAATACTCCCTTTCCCCCACTCTTCTCCATGAGTGCTGCACTCCGGCCAAACTGGCCCACTGTGGCAGAGCCCACTCCCTTGTTTGTTACCCTGGCTCCCATTTCTTTGGCTAGCTCTCCTTTCCCCTCCTCCTTATTTGTTAAATTTCTACCCTTTAAAACAAACAGCTGCATTTTCTATCTAAACAAAACTCAAATGCCCTCTCTTCTAGGAAATCCAGAGGATACGTCAGTGACTTGGCCAAGGTCAAACAAGGAGAGAACCAGAAATCTAACCTAGGTCCTGACTCCTGGGTCCAATTTTTCCTACCACTTAATTTCTCAATATATCATTCTTCTTTTATTGTTATTAAAAATAATATTCCACATGGCAGAAATCTGCATAGGTCTCTACAATTTGCAAAGCAGTTATATGTTTTCTCATTTGATCCTTACAGCAGTCCTGTGAGGTAGTATTATCTCCATCTTATAAATGAGGAAACCAAGGCTTACAGAGCTAAAATCACTTGTCAAAGATAACACTCCTGACTTCAAGGCCACTGAAGACTGGGAAAGGTTTATTATCCCTCTTTGACAGATGTGGAAACTGAGGCTCAGAAAAAGGACTTCCCAAAAGTCACCCGACTGAATAACTATCATTTAAACATGAGTTCATGTTCAACCCTAAATCCAGCCGCCACTGGGTGCTCTTTCCCAGGAAGATCAACTGTCTGACCCTGAAGGAACCTCAGACATCACTTAGTCCCGGAGGTTAGTTTTACATATGGGGAAACTGAGGCCTCCTGGAAGCTAACCTAGATGATCTTAAAGGTCCCTTCCAGTTGTGATATCTGATCTGCTTGAGTTTTTATCCCCTTTTAACCTATGCAGCAATCAGGCCCTCCCAGGTTTCAGGTATCCTCTCTAAAGCCACCTCATTCCCCTATCCCCATTTTAGACACACCAGCTATAGAGGCCAAAGGGCCCACCCTAGAGGTCATATTTTACCCACCCCCTTGGCTCAGCCCTGGCTCTAAGGTTTAGCCAAGCATGGAAATGAGCAAGAGAAAGGAAATCCATCTCTCTCTCTGCTTCCCTTCCTCCTTTTTCTAGGCTCTTGAAACTTTAAAGAGTCTCGGCTGGAAACTGAGCCCAACATCATTAAAGTTTAAAGGGCCCAACCCCTGGGGGTGGGGGTAGGGGAATGGGCACAAAGCCAGCTCTGAGGTGGGTACTCTGGCTTTTACCTCCACTGGGCCTTCACCACAAGTCTGAATATACACACCCAGGGCCAGTGAATCAGAGCTGGAAGGGGCCAGATGGTCATTAAGTCCAACCACCACACAATATTATATACACACACACATTCCACAGGGGCAGTTTTTAGTCACCACTACAGCCCAAGAAGCAGAAAATTGGTTTCTAGCTCTGTTTCTCCCAATAACCTGCCTGCTGAGTGACCCTGGGTAAGTCACTTCTCCCTTTAGTGAAACCCCTTCCAGCTCTCCCATTTTATGTGGTGAAGACTCTTCCAGCTGTGACATTCAATGATACCTCCAACGGTTTCCTCAGCAGTTTCTATCACAAGGCCAGACTCCCCTCAGGGAAATGGAATCTACCAGTCATAGATACCTACTATGAGTAAGGTACCATGCTAGGAGGTTGGGGGAAGGGGAGAGGGACAAAAACAAGTCTATCCCTCTTCTAGGGCAGGACAAGCCCCTCCAATGAATTCTAGCTGGATAGGCTAGCTAGGAGCTCTGTGCCATCCCGCTCAGACTTGCCTGGATAGGGCAATCTCCCCCCTCCTCCCGACACACACACCTCCTAGACCCAGCTCAAGCTCTCTCTGTTTCAGACCTCCCTGGACCAGCCCAGATTTTGCTCTCTAACCTGCTGCCATTCTCCAGGGCAGTACTTGATTATGTTACCTTGTATTGTATGTTAACTAATAACAGCTCCTGTTTCTACTACAGTCCTGCACATTGACAAAGCTGGAGGAAGGGAGGGCAGGGCTTATCATATTCCCTTTTTTATAGATTCAGGAACCATGACTGAGCTGGACCAGGTTCAAACAGCTCCAACTGGAACCCAGGCCCCCTGACTTTGCAAGGCTTTCTGTTACAGACAGAGGCAGGAGTCTAGCACCTTCCCATCCAGGCTGGGCATGCCCCCTTCCCCAAACTCTGAGGCAATGTCTTCTCTTCCTGTCTCCCTAACCTGACAAGATGTTGGGAATTGAACCAGTGTTATTTTGTAGTGACCTGCCCCATCTATCAAGAAGGACTTCTCCTGTCTGGGGCTTAGAAAATATATTGGGGTCTCCTTTCCCATCCTTCTTCTTAGACTCCAGTTTCACCTTCTTTCAACCTGTCCGTCTAGTCTGATGACACCCTAAAATATCTTGGGAATTCAGAGTATCATTGACCATCCGGCCCAACCTCTTTATTTGATTCATTTATTTTTTCACTGCATGGAGGGGAACGATCAAGTCTGGTCAGCTGTCCTAAACCAGACAGAGACCTCCATTTTTTATAGGAAGGCCACATATTGTAGACAAAAAGCATTTTATTTGTCCACACGGATGGTCCCTGCAGCTTCCATCAGCTTCCTTATCTTAAAGAGGAAGAAAAGGCCAGAGTGGGGGAGTTGCTTGGCCAAAGTCAGAAAGCAAGTCACTGTGGAAAAGATAGCTGTCCCAGGCATGCTTGGGAATTCTGGCCACTAAATTACCACTGGGCTCCAGCTCAGAGCTGGGCACAAATGGTGTGGGGCCTGGATACAGCCAGAGAGAAGACAGCAAGGTCTTCAAGCAGATGATGGAGGACCTAGAATGGATCTGTGTCCTGGGCCAGATGACATCTGATGTCCCTTCTAGTACCTTCCTTGGGTAACTGTTGAAGGGAAGGAATCAAAGAAAGTGGATCAACAGAGAAAACTTCAGTCTGGGGCTATGAGAGAGACCAAGAGGTCAGCTCAGGAACCTCTGACTGAATACCAACACTTTGGTTCAGGTTGAGGTTCTACCTTTTCCCACCATGGGACACCTAATCTACCACGAGGCTGTAATTTCCTCTGGAGCAAGACACCATTGTGTCTATATTCTTGGGGCTGAGCAAGCCTGCAGGACAGGTGCTAATAAGTCTACTAATTGAAATACACAGAGGAGGAAAATGAGGCCCACAGAAATAAATGGAAAGAATGATTAGTCTAGGAAGGTGTGACCCCAAGGCATGGAAGCATGTGAGTCTGCTAGAAGGTAGGAGAAGAGGAATGAACAGGAGAGCCAACAGGAAGTGGAAATGGGTACCTTCTTCCTCTGCTGTGGTGAGGGTAGAGAGAAATCATGTACCTCCATAGGGGGGTACTAATGGTATATTTCATTTTCTAAGAGGAAGCACGTGAATTTGACCTCACTCTTTCAAAAACACACACCCACACACCCCTCCACCCCACTCTAACCCCTAGGTGAGCCTGGCCCTCTAAACATGAGTAGTACCTTTACCAATCCTCCCAATGTATTCAACCTTCCCATTCTTTCTGACCACCTCCATCCATCATGAACTCTAACAGCCTAGAGGGTCCAGAGATATAAATGGCTTTTTAACTATCTGTAGGAATCATGTCTCCTTCTGAGACTGAGGACTCCTCAAAGTCAGGGGACCATTTCTCCTCCAACTCTGTGTTCCCAGAGAACAGGGTCTCTGGATCTGTTCCTGTCTTCCTCCCTTGTGCTCCATGGGTCTTCTCTGCTCTCCTGTCCCCAAGCAGCCGGTCTCAAAAGCTCTCAGCAAGGGAGCAGGACCCAAAAGTACAGGATAGAGGGAAGGAGTACCAAAAGCAGAGTATGTGTTTGGTGGGACAAAAGGGAGAGACCGAGTTAGAACAGTATAGTGAGAAGAGCCCAGACTATGGATCTGGGACTGATTCTGTTCTTGGTTCTGTCACAGAAAGTGGCCCTGTGATTCTGAATAAGCCCCATCACATCTGGGCCTCCATGTCCTACCTCAGTGCAATGGCCTAACTGATACCAGGAGCTCACATGTATGTAACACTTTTATTCTAACATCCCTTCCCAGTCCCTGTAGTTCTGGATTTCTGAGGTTCAGTGAATCAAATGTCTAGAAGGTCCAAGGTCATAAGTAAGCAAGGAAGAAACCAACCAGGGGAGAAGAGGGCAAGGGAAAGAACTATTCTTGGAACCCAGAACCTCAGTGCCTTTTAACTCTTAAAGGAAGAAGAGGTTGGTTCAACTAGTAGGGGCCCATTCCTGCAGGCTGGGATAAGAAGAGTTGCAAAAGCAGTCAGTCAGTAGGGGGATCATGCTGATCAGTCTACAAAACCTGCTTATACATTAACCCTGAGCCAGATGGAGAGAACAAAGAAGGGACAGGCCCTTTGGTCTTTCCTCTGTTTACACTGGGGGTTGGGGTAGGAGTGGGGGCTGCCCTACCCAGGCCTAGCTCCCCAGGTAGGAAGCAGCTGGTTTGGAGGAATAGCTCAGGGGGAAGGGCAGGAGAGAGTAGTAGTTCCAAGGACTCTGCTACATAAAGGAATCTCATCTCTTATCTGGCCCTGAATGTACTATATGTCAATATGAACTGAGAGTAACTAGACCTGAGGATGGGGAGGTCCCCTAACCCCAATCTTAGACAACTAGGTGGCACAGTGGACACAGTAGTAGACTTAGAGTCAGAAAGATGTGTTAAAATTTTGTCTCAGATAATTACTAGGTCGGCGACCCTGAACAAGTCACTTAACTTCCTCCATACAGTTTCCTCTTTGTAAAATGGGAATAATAGTACCTTCTTCACAAGAGTGTTGTGAAAATCAAGTGAGATGTTGATAAAGTGCTACGTAAACCTGACAAGGTTACATAAGTACTAGCTGTTTTTATTAGTTACTTTCAATCAACTCTCAATCACGCCTGGGTGGACCCCGTCCATTCATAAGAGGGTCCCTATTCATCTGTATCTTGTGACCCTGGTAAGGAGAGACAATCCAGGCAGAGAAACGAGGCTTCCCAAAGAAATCCAAGTCTGAGTTAAGAGTCAGCACCCTATAGCTCAGTTTCCTAATCTGTAAAACGGGTACAATCCTGTTTGTACATCAACTGCTCTCACAGGGTCATTAAGAGAAAAGCATTCTGTAAACTTTAGAGGAGGATATCAGAAATAATTATGACAACAGATGACATTCATATCACACTTTCAGATTTAGGAAATGACCTGTAGGTATGACCTCATCTGATTCCTGACAACATCCTGTGAGGTAGGAGGTGCTAATATTATCATTCCCATTTAAAGCTAGTCAGGACTCACTCTTGTTTTACTGGCTCCAAGTCAAGCTCTCTAGTCACTAGGTCAAGTGACCTATCACATCCTGGGGAGTTAAATGGTCACCCCCACCTCCCCAAAGGGCTTGGCTGGGACAGACTTGAAGAAGGGGATAGTCAGGAAATCTGGGATCCAGCCCTGACTCTGCCACTTACTAAGTGATTCTGGACAGGTCATTTCTCCTTCTCCTGGCCCCAATACCCTTATCTTTAAAATGAGGATGGTCATGCCTGCCCTGTCTCCCCTCCCAGTTAGTGACAAAGTACAGAGGCGTAAATCTTGGTTCAAACTTCCCAAGTCAAGCTGTTGAGAAGTGAGGTGGGCTGTTGCTTGCTGAGTCAGTGACCTTCCCACCAGATGACCACTTTTCAGGGATACTGTAAGAATGCCCTGCATGAATGAGCTGCATCAGATGCTTGTTAAGCACTACTGGCCCTGAGGCGATATCTTTCTATGATGTCAACTAGGTCATGATCAGAAGGGATGAGACATGGGAAACCCTGGAGGGACAAAAGGTATGTTCAGCAATCATCCCTGGCCCTCTCTGCACATACTCTTAATCTATTCAAACTATTACATCCCTCCCTGTCCTTGGGGGTTTCTGCAAAGCCCTTGATCATGTCTCACCTTGCTCTGGTTCCCTGGGAAAAGACCAGAAGGTCTAGGAGAGAAAAAAGGCATCAGGACTCAGCCCTCTCCATTCCCTTCCTATGTCTACAACCCTGTTAGGCCCTGCCAGGACTTCTAAGTCACCTTAAACAAGAAAAGGGGTATTTGTGTCTCAGCAGCCCCTGCTGCAGGAAGCTGCTCTGTGCCCATAGAAGATGGTATCGCTTCCACAGCCACATGCCTGCCTTTGAACACCTTGGGAAGCCTAATATAGTAGAGAACACTGAGAGCAAGCAAAACTGGTGCAGACCGAGAGACCCTGACAACAGGGCTCCAGGACCATTCGCAGGCCGGACTATGATGCTCAAGCTCGGTTAAGGAAACAAGGAAATGGCACAAACTCCTGGGGCTTCAAGGAAAGATTGGATGCCCGGTGGCAGAGAGCTGCAAATGTTCCTAATACTAACAAATCTTACTGGGCAGAGACCATTCACAGTATTTTCTCTAAGCACCATAACATCATTGTGGTAAGAACAACTCTACGAGCCACCAAGTCCCAATCTAAATGACAGAGAAGAGAAGAAAATGAGGAAAAGATTTGAATACTTTTATTTGTGTTAAATAAGGCCTCAAACTACCCATAAAGAACAGGAGAGGTTTGAATTCCACAACAGCTCTCACATCTCGCCCCTTCTGCTTCTTATTGCCGCCCTACGATGGGATCTCTGTGGATTCTGTGGATTACCTTCACATAGTCTGCATATACACAGCCTCCTGACTCTATCTTGCCCCCGCTCTGATCTATCCTTTCAACCACTGCCATTGATCTGACCATGTCTCTCCTCCTCTCAAATAATCTCCAGGGGCTTGGCATTCAGTGCTTTTGAAATAAACCTCTCTCACACTATTCCCGCTCTGCCCCAAAGAACACATGCCAGCCAGAGGAGAAACGTGGGCAGCTAGGTGGCACAGTGAATACAGCACTGGCCTTGGAATCAGGAAGACTCATCTTCACAAGTTCAAATCCGGCCTCAGACACTTTCTAGTTGTGTGACCCTGGACAAGGTACTTAATCCTATTTGTCTTCGTTTCCTCATCGGTAAAATGAGCTAAAGAAGGACATGCAAACCACTCCGTATCTCTGCCAAGAAAACCCTAAATGTCACCAAGAGTCAGAGATGATTGAAATGATTTAACAACACAATCCAGAGGAGAAGGTACTCCTACCCTGAATATACCCTCTCAATTCTGTTTTGGCTCACAGTTTTCCCCATACCTGGAAAAGCCTTTCTCCTTTTCTTCATCTTTTGAATTTCCCCTACGCATCAAGGCCCAGCTCAAACGTTGTCTCCTCCAGGAAGGTTCTTCCGATCCTCCATTACTCTCAATATAGCTTTTTGTACCTTTCTAGTACTTTCAAAATACAAAATAATATTGTGCATAATTGTTGGCAATGTATCCCATTGCATCTATCTGTGAACTCCATGAAGGCAGTGACCAAGTCTTATCTAGATGTTTCATCTCTGTTGGTGTCCAGCACAAGGCTTAGCCCACAACGAACATTTAAGAAACTTGTGAACAGGGTAATATTCTTACTTGTATTACTAGCTGTAGGAACCCTCACGCCTCTGTCTGCCAGCTTCCTGAGTCTCAGCTCAAATCCCACCTTCTGGAGGAAGCCTTTTCTGGTGTTTTCTAGGTGCTGATGCCTCCCCCTCTCAGAAAGCCTTTGTAAACTCTGATTATATCTGTACCTAGATAGTTACATGCTATTTCTCCTATTAGAATGTGAGATCCTTGAGGGCAGGGACTGACTGATTCACCTTCCTATTTGTCTAGCACATAATAAGTGCTTTAAAAAATAGATTTTTGAGGCATTACTTTCCCAAAGGCCATTTTCATGCCACACACGAACGGCACTCCCCTTCCTTTCCACTGCCCCTCAGAATCCTTATCTGCCTTCAAGACTTGGCTCAGGCATGATCACCTCCTAGAACCTTTCCCTGATTTGTCCAGTCTACCTTCTCTTTATTTACCTGTTTAAATGCATTATCTCCAGGACGACAAAAGTTGCTTATAGGCAAAGGCCTTAATAATTCTTGTCTTTATGTTCCCCACGCCCAGCACAGTGCCTGGCACAGTCAGAAAACCTCAAGTCCCTACTGGGATAGACTAAGCTCCTTCCATTGGTGCTAAACTCTTCTTTCCTTCAACTTCAAGAACAGAGCTCTGCCCAGTGGAGGGATGGCATCAATCTTGTTGAAATTAATTAAAATATCAGCTTCAGACAACAACAGAAATGCCTTTAGAGGCCCTATTGAGGGATGAAGAACCAAAAGCAGGCCAGAGAAGTCGGGCTGAGCCCCTCCTTGGAGCCCCTCCTCGGCAGACATCTATTCCTGCCTTAGGGTTTATAGCCCAGGCTGCCAGGGTTGCAGTGTCAACTACCCTGAGAGGATCTCTGAAATCGGGAACAGTGTGTCTCCTGCCTGAGAAAATACTGTATGTAGCCCACAGTTCACTGGAGGAGGGTCTCTGACTCCATGCAATCCAATAAACATTTAAGCCATTATTATGGACAAGGTTGAGATACAAACACGAAAACTAAAGAATCTTTACCTTGGATGAACTTATAAGTAGAGCCAGGGCAGGGGTGGGAGGGCAGCCCCAGGGTGTTGGAATTGTGGTACCTGGATCAGGTCAGACTGAGCTGAGGACACATCCCCATCCCCACCCCTCCCCACCCCCATTCCTACTTCTAACAGGAAGCTCAGAGAGAGACAGATATGTAGAGAAAGATGCCAAAAAATAAGGCCTGGGACCTGAAGGAAGGGGAAGAAAAGTTGTTGCCCAGCTCTGAAATTTCACAGTAGGATGTGCAGAAGACCCAGGAGCACATCTCCTGGGAAGGAAAAGGGAACAATTCTCATCCCATGGAACCATCTCCTAGGGGAGGGATGACTCCTAGTCCCTAAATACTGAGTATCATGGTCAAAGCCATGAATGGAGTATTGGAAGAGCTCAGGCTCTGAATTTAGGTTCACTACCAATTTGCTGACTAACCCTAGATGACCCTTCTCTGCACCATGGCCACCATCTGTAAACTGCTGTGGATCCTCTCTAAGGGTCTTCCTATGTCTGTCAATCTCTATGTCTGATGACTCCTTCTAGCTCTGACATCCTGCCAGTGTAGCCTCGCCAAGGCCCACAACTACCCTTGTTTCCCCCAACCCCCAATCCCTCTGCAAGTTGGGCAATAGACTAGTCACTCCACAATTCCCCACCCACTTCTCTGCAGGGAGTCAGTGGGAGTCTGTAGAGGATAGGACTTGTATGAGGGAAGAATTTGGGGTTCTTTATCTGGTTTGTGTCACGGGCCCCTTTGGGCTTTGGCAGTCTGATGATGCCCATATATTTCCTCTCAGAATCAGGGTTTTAAATAAAATAAAATACATAGGATTACAAAAGAAATTCATCATATTGAAATACAGTTTTCAAAAAACAAGTTCCAAGACTTCAGGTTAAGAATCCTTGGGGGCTTGTGCTGCAGAGGACACAAGGTTTAGGAGTACCCCAGGCATGGGCGAGGCAGTGGTCTTGGCAGAAAGATAAAGTTCTCCGAGGCTACCATGAGATCACAGGATTAGAACTGAAAAGGACCTTAGTCTGACTTCATTTTACAAGGGAGTTAACAAGGTTCCTTCCCCATGGGAGGAACCTGAGGAGGAAGGACCTCAGATAAAATAGATAGCAGCAGGGGAGCACAGAGTGTGGAGACACCTTCACTGGAAATGCATGTCCCTAACCCCAGTGAGAGGAAAGGTTTTGTGAGGTTAAACAATAAAAGATAGGAAATGATAGGAAAGAAGTAAGTTACCCACTGGGCAAATTAAGGGTCCCTGACAGGCACACTCAGAAAGAAATAGCTGCCAACAGTTTCCACTGCATAGGATGGATCTATGGATCTCCTCCCCATTCTACAGCTAGGAGGGGTGTGTGTGGGGGTGTGTGTGTCTGTGTGTGTGTGTGTGTGTGTGTCTGTGTGTGTGTGTGTCTGTGTGTGTGTGTGTGTGTCTGTGTGTCTGTGTGTGTGTGTCTGTGTGTCTGTGTGTCTGTGTGTGTGTGTGTCTGTGTGTGTGTGTGTGTGTGTGTGTGTCTGTGTCTGTGTGTCTGTGTGTCTGTGTGTGTGTGTCTGTGTGTCTGTGTGTGTGTGTGTGTGTGTGTCTGTGTGTGTGTGTCTGTGTGTGTGTGTGTCTGTGTGTGTGTGTGTGTGTCTGTGTGTGTGTCTGTGTGTGTGTGTGTGTGTGTGTCTGTGTGTGTGTGTGTCTGTGTGTGTGTGTGTGTGTGTGTGTGTGTGTGTGTGTGTGTGGATCTATGGATCTCCTCCCCATTCTACAGCTAGGAGGGGTGTGTGTGTGTGTGTGTGTGTGTGTGTGTGTGTGTGTGTGTGTTTACAGGGATGAAATTTGACAGCAAACATAGAACCAAACATGTGAAATCAGAGAGGGTGTATGTGTGTGTGTGTCTGTGTGTGTCTGTGTGTGTGTGTGTGTGTGTCTGTGTGTGTGTCTGTGTGTGTGTCTGTGTGTGTGTGTGTATCTGTGTGTGTGTGTGTCTGTGTGTGTGTGTGTCTGTGTGTGTGTGTGTGTGTCTGTGTGTGTCTGTGTGTGTGTGTGTGGTGTGTGTGTGTGTGTGTCTGTGTGTGTGTGTGTGTGTGTGATTAAAGGGATGAAATTTGAGAGCAAACATAGAACCAAACATGTGAAATCAGAGAGGGTGTGTGTGTGTGTGTGTGTCTGTGTGTCTGTGTCTGTGTGTGTGTGTGTGTGTGTGTCTGTGTGTGTGTCTGTGTGTGTGTGTGTGTCTGTGTGTGTGTGTGTCTGTGTGTGTGTGTGTGTGTGTGTGATTACAGGGATGAAATTTGAGAGCAAACATAGAACTAAACAGTGAACTCAGATCCCCAGACCTCTCTGGGTCATGCATTACTGATATAGAGCAATGTGGGTAGACCAAGAGAGAAAAAGAGACCCTGACCTAAGGGAGTTCCCACTCAAGAGTTGGAAGATGTGTCTTCCCCCATCTAGTATGTGAATACAAAATACAAGCAATTCAAAGAAACAAAGGGTCAATATCCTTCCCACTGAAGGTGAACCCAAGAGCTGAGGGTTCTAGGAATCACAGACTCACCCCCTCCCTTCCTGCCCCCTACAATGGTTCTGCAGTCCCTAGGTTAATGAGAAGTGACATTGTGCCCCTCCTCATCCAAATGATCACAAACCTGACAACTGTCAGTCAATAACCATTTATTAAGCACCTATTATAAGCCAGACACCCTAAGCACTCTCAAAGGTTTGCAGGCATCATCTCACCTGAGACATTGTATCCTGTGAGATAGGTTATGTAAGGCAGCCCCTGTTATCCCCATATTAGCGATGACAGGAGTGTGGTTTAAGGGAGATGGCCCAGGGTCACAGAGCTGGTATGTGACAGAGACAAGATAAACCTAGGTTTTTCTAAACTCAGCTCTAGCCCTCTATCTACTCCACAAGGCTTGGAGGTAGATGCAGTTTTTTCCCTGTGCCCTGAGCTCTGCATATCTCCCTAACCCTGTCCGTGTACTGACAGGTCTGAGGGGAGCCAGCCCTTGAGGGAAGGCCAATAGCTGTGGAGGAATAGTTAGGAGGCCCGGTAATCCTCTCTTTCACTGAAATCTTTCCGGGTTGAACCGTAGACAACCCCTGCTCTGCCTAGGCCAATACAACCAAGTAGAAAGCATGTAGAGAGCTGCTGGACTCATGAGATGCCTGATGGTGAGTGACTCTGGAGGGTTGGGAGGCCCAACTGAAGATGGAGGTGAGAGAGGGGATCGGGGCACAAAGCAGGAAACTTGGCTTTTGTTCATAGAGTTACAAGGAAAAATTCAAAGAGTGAAGGCTTCTGAGAGAATGGGAATGGAATCTCAACAGAACCAGGCTGTGAGAGGCTATTCTGCCTAAGTGACTAAGACTAGGCACAAGGGAGTAGGAAAGGAGGAGGCCTGGGGGATGGAGCAGTGAGGGCTGATAAGGAGGGGAGAGCAGCTTCTGACTATGACAGGAAAAAAAGAAGAGATCTGAATTCAAGTCCTGCCCATTCTTACAGACTTAATGTAGGATACTGGGCAAATCACTTTCCTTTTTTTACCTTCATTTTTCCCATCTGTAAAATGGGTATATCACTACCTGCACTGCATATTTTATAGGGTTGTTGTTGTGAGGAAATAGTTTTGTAAACTATAAGCAAGATGAAATTGGAAGTTATTGTTATCAAGAGAACATCGCAGGGAGCCAAGTAGAGTACTATGGGAAGAAGGAGAAAGAACTCTGGGCTGAGACCTTGGCACTGAGTCCTGGCTCTGCCATCATCAACTCATTGTGTGACAGAGCCTCAGTCTCCTCCCCTGTAAGCTACTGAAAATGCATGACCTTCCTACCAAAGGTGTATGTGTGGGGGGAAGTGCTTTGTGAAACCATAAAGTATTAGAGAATGAAGAGAGATTATCTTTTGGGAGAAGAGACAACTTCTCAAGGAATCGGGCAGTTGGGGTGGGGAAAGGAAGAGGGCTGGAGGCTAGAACTGGGCTGGAGTTCTGACTCCATCAATGGCTTCTGTTATGACCTTGGGCAAGTCCACAACTCTCTCTGGGCCTCAGTTTCTCCATCTATACTTATTGGTTTATAAATAGTTTTGAGTCATGCAGATTCTAAACCCGAGAGATCAGAGGACAGGGACAAGGGTCATCCCCCCCTACCTCCTATTGTCCTTCCACTGGCCCAAGCAGGACCCTTACCTTGATCTTGTGAAGGGGCCGGTCTAGCTCCAAAGCCTGCACCCATACTCCCAAGCCACCTTTGCTGTAGGTCAGGCTCCAGCCTGCTTCAGCTTCACATTCAGCTCTGAAGTTCTGGAAATCATGGTCGTCAGGCACTTGCACGCTGTCTCTACCCAGTGCTGGTCGGGGGGCCTGGGGTCCATCTGAGGACTCCATGGAGAAGGGGGAATCCGAAGTGGGGGGGAATCTCCAGGGCCCAGGTCCTCACCAGGGCACAAGCCTCTGCCAAGGCTGACTCAGCCTTCCCCGGACCTGAAAGACCGGTTTGGGGATTGGAGTGAGCAAGGGAACTTAGAGGATGAAGACAGGAGGCAGAGGATGTTGGGAGGGGGAGGGCAGGAATACTGTGTCCCATTAGCAAAGGGACACATCTTATCTTCTTGGTAGGATGGGGGCAGTGGTAAGAGAAGCCTGGGAAAGAGTTTCAGGAGTCCAGGATTACAGCAAGAAGACACAAATCCCCACCCCACAATAGGGAATTTTTCTAGGACTCAAGAGAGTCAAAAAGGACCTTCCTAGTCCATCTATCCCCAACCAAGAGAGAGAGAGTGAGGAGCCCCAGATAAGCCCAGAGAGAGGAGGCACCTGTCACCCTGGAGGCCTCCAGGGGCAATACCAAATCCCACCTCCAGGGGAGAACAGAGCAGAAAAGAGACTGGTGAGTCTGGGAGGTGGGGCAAAGGGAGACCCTAGTAGGAGAGGAAGAAAGAATACCAGGTCCTAGGAAAGGGAAGGGACAGCAGGACCCCAAGTCATTTGAATGAGGATATAAAAGAAGAGAACTGTATCTTGGGGCATAGGTGAGAACCAGGAGAGGCTCAAGGCCCTGAGGGATGACATGTGGGGAAAGTGACAGGGAAAAAAGGGGGCCCGGGGCAAGAAGACCTGGGGGCTGAGGGACATAAGCGCAAGCCAAGGCTTCTAGGGAACAGAAGCGGGCCCAGAGGAGACTCCGGGGATCAGGCTGGGGGAGCTCCAAGCAGAGGTTTGGGACAGAAGGGTCCCCTGAGCTAGAATGGCCAGGGAATTCCGGGGCCTTGGGAACGAGGGGCTCCGGAAACTTGGTGAGGTCAGTAAGGGAGAGATGGAGAGGGGACTCGGGGACGGTGAGGACATCGGAGGGCTTTGGGAGCCAGGCGAGGGCAGATCCTGGAAGGCTGGCAGGGGCTCCGGGGCCAGAGCGCAACCAGGGGTGCCCCAAGTTGGGAAGGACGGAGGAAGGGTCGGCACGTTCCTCTCTCGGAACCCAAAGGGGCCCGGAGCCGCGACGAACTCTGCCGGCGGGGGCTGCGTGCGCGGGGACGAACCGGGACGGGACCCGAACGGGGCAGCGACGGGCCCCGCGCAGCGCCCTCCGGCCCCGGCCCGGCAGAGCATCTCACCTGCTCCGGCGGCCGCCCCCGCCCAGGCCCGGAGTGTAAGAGTGTCCGCCTCTGCTGCCGCTGCCGGAGCAAGCCGGGCCGCCGCTTCTCTGAGGGCGCGAGGGGACAGGGCTCGGAAGCCGCCGCGCGCCCTCCTCCCGCGGACCCCTCCCGGCCCCCGAGCCGGCGCCCGCTCCAGCTGGGGTTTTTCCAAGCTGCGGAGGTGAAGCTGACGAGCCACCCGCCCGCAGCCCAGCCCCGCCCCGCCCTCCCCCCGGGTCCTAGCGCCCGCCCTCACCCGCACCTCTCCACCACCTCCCACCGCGGCACGGCCGCCTCCCCCCGCCCCGCCCGCCCCGCCCGGCCCCGCCCCGCCCCGCCCGAGGGGAGGGGGGCTGCGGAGCTGGGGACAGGTGCGGGGGGGGGGGGTGGGAGGGGAGAGGAGGCCGGGGCTGAGGAGGGGGAGGCATGGCCCGGGTGGGACGGAGTAGTGGAGGACCGAGGGAAGGAGAGGATAGTCCGGGGGAGCGGAGTTAGTCCCAGTCGAGGATGGAGGGAGGAGGAGGGGCAGGAGGGGGGAAGGGAGAACAGAGGAAGGAGGGGAAAAGTGGGGAGGAGGGGAGAGGAGAGAGAAAAAGGGGAGAAGAGGAGGAGGAGAGGAGAAGGTGATAGACCCGAGGGGATGGGGGGCAGACCAGGAAACCCTTGACCCCAGTGGGGTAAGAAGGCACCCAGGGCAGCCGGTGTTCTTGCACATTGTACCACTCCAGAAACAGGCCTACACTAAAGGTTGACAGACGTTTGGACCATCACACAGCACAGAGCCTAGATAAGAACAGCTTCTAATTCTATATCCCTTTAAGGTCACTTTCCTCTGAGGCATACGGGAGAAATAATATCATCCCCATTTTACAGAGTTTGAGGAAACTGAGGCCCAGAGACAGATAGGGACTTGCCCAAGGTCACACACATAAAGTAGCTGAACTGGAAGCCTGGTGACTCTCACATCTGATGCCCTGGTCAGTCCCAGGGTGACCACCGCTAGAGAGAGATTCAGAAAAGGAAAAGAACCTTAAGCCGGATCACACGGCCTGCCAGCAGTGGAGCCCGAGGTAGAAGCCAGATCATTCCCCTTCACCATGCATCAAGTACGTAGTGATCATAGGATTTAGAGATATACTTCAATGCAACAAACATTTAACACTTTCTGTGTCTAAGTGCCTTCCCTTCTCTGAAGCTTAGTTTGCTCATCTATAAAATGACTAGGCTGGGTTCCAGTTCTAAAAGTTGAGGTACTACAAGAAACCTAAGATTGGTGTTGCTGCTGCTGCTAAGTTCTGTAAAATGAGGAACATAACTTACCTTTTAAAGGGTTGTTGTGAGAATCAAATGAGGTAAAGTGTAATAATAATAATAATAGTAAAAGCTAACATTTCTGTGGTATTTTAAGGCATAAAAAGTGTGTGTGGGGAGGGGAGGGGAGAGAGAATGCCCTTACCCTCGCAGCCAACAGGCAGGCAGGCATCATTACTACCGTTTTGCCAATGAGACAACTAGAGGCTCAGAGGAGGTAAGTCCCATATGTAAAGTCACACAGCCAGTAAAACGCTGGGGCTGACAACTTTGATCCAGGTCTCAGAGGCCTCCAAGTCCAGCTTTCTTTTCACTCTTCCAGGCTGCTGCGCAGAACTAAAAGGAATCCTTGAGCCCAGGCAACCCTTTCACCTTATAGAGGAGGAAACTGAGTCCCAGGGAGGAGGAGGGACTTTATCTGAGCTTTTGATTTCTGGAATTCTAGGCCATCCAACCTGGGGAAGATGATGGAGTTTAACCCACAGTGGGCCTCTCCCATTTCCCCAATCCCCACTGAGGCCCGAAAGGTGCAAAGCCAAACCAGAGCAGAATCCTTTCTGGAAAGCACTAATAGAAGGGACCAGAGGTGGCTGTGGTAGGCGCTCACAAGTAGCTGTGTTCCTAAAGAGCTGTAGGTACCCAGGAACCTTGGTGCATCTGAGTCCACTTTAAACACATCCAAGGCACTGGGACCCAAACAGGTCCCACATGGGATACTTTCTGTAAATCAAAAAATTCTTCTGGGAAGCAAATCATGATTCCTTGCTTGACCTGTTTGGCAAAATAGCAGCTGTTTATAGATAGGTTCTCTAGAATAAGGTATATTTGTATTCCTTTTAGTTGTGAACTATTCCTACTAAGTAAGGATTTACAATGGAGTTAATTATTTATTCATGTATTACAATACTTATTTTAAGAAAGAGCTGGACTCTAGTGTGGCCAGTACTTTAGAGTGGGTAGGGCCTGGTACAAAGATGCATTGTAAAACATCTTATGGGAAGCTAGGAGACTTACCTAGTGGTTCTGTCACTAATTTGTTGTTTGACCTTGGTTAAGTAACCTGACCTCTTTGGAGTGTAGCTTTCCTTTCAACAAAATGAAGGAATTGGACTGGATGTTCACTAAGGTCACTTTGGAGGTATAACATGTCAGTGAATCAGTCCACAAGCATTTATTATGTGCTTATTACCTGCCGGCCTGCTTAGACACACTGGGGATGCAAGGAAAGGCAGAAACCCAGTGTGAACAGATGCCACTATGTTCTAACAGTCCCAGGGACCAGCTGCACGACTTCGGGCAAATCATTTCCCTTTTTCTGGGCCTCAGAGCCAGGGATTATGCCTTCATTCACTGACCCTTCCCAGAGCAGGGAACCAGGGTTTAGGATTCCTACAATATGAAAGACTGACTGGCTGGGAGGACTGAAAGAGGGAAAGGAAATATAAAGACTCCCTGACCTCCATTGTTGGTAAGGTGGGGTGGGGGTGAGGAGTCCCTTCTACATTCCTACTTCAGACTAGGAGTCTCCCTGAGGAAAGATACTGCTCCTAGACTCAGGGGGTGGGGGCAGAATACAGGCCTATCCCTCTGTGAGCCAGACCCCTCTAAAAGCAGAAGACACTCTCTGCCCCCAGGAAACACCTAGTTTTGTAGGAGACAATAAAGCAAACACAGATGGAGAACACCAAGTAACAGAAGTTATTGCCCAAAGCCAAACAGAGATTAACCATTAACAAATTGCTCAGGTCCCTGAAAAGGGCTGTCCAGGGAAATAGAAGAGGCATTCTATTCACAAAATGTCACCTCAGTGTCTCCCTAGGAGCCAGAGGGATAGACTGGACTGGGGGGGTGCAATAGAGGCAGATCCAGTAGGGAGGGCTGAGGTAGCACCCTTAGCTGATCATCAGATACACTGCCCTCTTTCCTCAGTATGGTCCCTTCACAGTAAACACTGACTTAGGAACCACCCAGCTCAAACTGTGTGACCCCTGACCTTCTGCTTTCGAGGCCTCCAAGGCCCCCACCCTTTCAGTAAAATGACAGGGTTAGAATAGATCCTAGATCAACTCCAAGGCTTCTTCCAGTTCTAAGTCTTGTGTTCCTTTTCTAATGCACTTAACTAAGCATTCTCCTCTGGGGCTCTTTTTCCTTTAGACCTGAAGAGGAACTGAGGTGAGGGGTCAGTGAAGGCAAGCAACTGTTGGCACAGACCCTGTGCAAGGCCGAAACTAGAATGCAGGCCTCTCTGCCCTGTACCTCTCTATATACAGTAGTTCTCTGAGCACCTGCTTTTAATTCAGTCTCTCCTTCCTTTGTTCATTAAGTCATTAAAGAAACATTTATTGACACTGAACCTTCTCCTCCTCTTTAAATCTGGCTTTAAAATAGCTGCCAAGAACCCATAGTGAATCAGTGGCAGCAGATTCACAAGTCCTGGGCTAAAACCCAGGTTCTAGCTCTGTTTCAGACCAGTTATGTAACCTTGGCCAAGACTCCAGTCTACCTCTGGGCTGACTAGCTTTAATATCATCCACACTCAGTGAAAGCAAGCAGTACCAGGTTTCCAGTGAGCTTACAAGAAGGAAAGGAAAGGTCCTCAGCTGACCAGCGTGACCTGGAGGAAATGGTAGGAGAAAGATTCTGCTCTTACTCACCATCCAGACAGACAGAGAGTGCGAAAGGGTGGCATCAGTGTCCTCCCCACTCTAGGAGACAGAAAGAAAGACCCCTTACCCCTCTTCCCCCCACCCCCCACCCCCGCCTTTGGGATGGACGGCTGGGGCCTGTTTCCAGTCAAGTCAATTGTCAAGTTACCTGGGTGATAAGGGAGAGTTGTGAGGGTGGGGCAGAGGCTGGACTCCCCTAGGGACTGGGTGATTCCCTTTGTGATGTCATGAGAGAGTGAGTATGACCAGGGTGTAGGAGCTTCCTTCCCAGTCCCCTACCACTATATGTCCCCTTGGGCTCACAGAACCCCAGAGCAGGGGACTCCTGAAATTTACATTCCAGGCCTGTGTGCAGTGATCCTTTTCCTCAATACTCTGAGGTCTTGGGGTAGAAAATTCTCTTGTGCAAAATGGTACCTATTCACACTCCTCATAGGGAACATAGAATACAGATTCCCTGCTTCCCCTCACCCCCCGCCCCCATCCTTACCACAGATGAGAAGACTAGTTCAGGGAAAGCTTGTCTCCTGGCAGAAGGTTAGACTGTTCCAGTCAGGAAGAGCAATATCCCCAGGTATCTTCTGCAGAGTCCTGATATGGGAACTACCCTATGATTAAGACTATACAGATGTCTTGGGGGAGGGCTGCTAATTTATGGGAATAGATATTTCTAAAGGTCTGAAAGGAATCCTATCTTTCCTTTAAGATGTAAATAAAACTGTAGATGTTTTGAGCTTTGTGAATCCATGTGCTTTTAAGCAAAGAGCGTGACTATACAGCAGGGGTCAGGGTTTATCAGATATTAAAGTTTCCATACCACTTGGGTGGGGTGAATGAACTCCAGATGGAAGAAGTCCCCAAAGTATAACTGGGCCCTTTCAAATAAAGGGTTATACTGGTATGGACTGGTTGGACCCGGATCTAGAGCCCAGAGGAGGGGAGGTAGTGTTTGCCCAGGGTGGGGATTCCAGGCTCTGAGGGAACAAATACAGGCATGGTAGAAGAAGGTTGGGGGAAGAGCAACTTTCCACCGAATCCCCAGCTCCCACGGCCCCAGACTTTCCCTAAGTTCTCTAGTTCCTGCCATACTTCATTCACACTGACACTTTTCAGACAACCCCATGTTTCTCCTCTTTCAACCCTCACACTCAAACAAACATAACTCAAATTACTTACACAGAGACTCATAACTAACGAATCACAGGGCCCTTAAAAGGATATTGGAGACTATCTTGTAGGCACTTTGCTCTTCTGTGATTTTGAAGGAAATGGGGAGAGGAGCCATGTATAACACAGCTGGTAAGCAGGCTGTGAAGGGTTTTAAAAGGCAGAGGAGTTTCTAGGGAGCCATTATCCTTTACTGGATTAGCAGTAGGAGAGTGTCATGGTCAGATTTGCACTTTAGGAAAGTTACTTTGGCAGCTGTGTGGAGAATGGAGGCCTGAGGTGGGGAGAGCCAGCTAGGAGGCTACTGCAGCAGGTTAGTTAAGATGGGATGAAGGTCTGAACAGGGGTGGGAGCCGTGGAGTGGGGGGTAAGAAAGAGCTAGAGAGGAGCTATCATGGGGATAAAAAATACAAGAATTTGCTAGGCAAGGAAAGGTGAGGAGTTAGAGGTAACTCCCAGGTCAAGGACCTGAGGGACCAGAAATAAAGTTTTGAAGAGGGGATGGGTCTGAGGGAAAGAGAAAGGGTTCTGTTCTGAGCATGTTGAGATCTGGGCAGTGCCTGGCACTCCTTGGTGCACAATAAATGCTCTTTCCCTTCTCCTTCCCCTACAGAATGCCTACCTATATCCACTGGGGCAGCTAGGTGGTGCAATGGATAGAGCACCAGTGCAGGAGTCAGGAGGACCTGAGTTCAAATCTCACCTCAGACACTTGGCACTCACTAGCTGTGTGACCTTGGGCAAGTCACTTAACCCCAATTGCCTTATCCTGGGTCATCTCCAATCATCCTGATGAATATCTGGTCACTGGATTCAGATGGTTCTGGAGGAGAAGTAAGACTGGTGATCTGCACAGCCCTCCCTCACTCAAAACAAAGTCAAGTGCAAGTCATGTCATTATTTCTCTGATGGCATGGTCTTCTTCAGCAATGAAGGATGAACACACACACACAGAATGCCTAGTCTGAACCATCCAGTAGGTAGCTAGGGACATCAGACTAGGCCTCTATGGAGAGATTCAGTTTGGCCATAGAGACCTGGAAGTAGTTACCTGCACAGAGATGATGACAGGACCCACAGCAGCTGATGAGGTCATGGCGTGAGAGGGGTTAAGGACTAGAGTCCTCCTGTGAGGCCAGAGATCTGAGCTGGAGTCTTGGCTCTGATCCTAACAGCTAGGAGTCCTTGGTTAGGGGATTTCTCCCCTCTGGGAAGTGGGGGTAAATTTCTATCCTGCCTCACTTTCAGATCTGGTGCAGGAAGCCAGTGACATGAGACCACACAGTGCAATGGAGAGAGCATTGGACTTGTCATAGAATGTGGGCTCAAGTCCTGCTGCTTCATGTTTCAGATGTTCAGCCTCAGTCATGCCCATTCTCCTTAATAGACCTCAGTTTCCTTCTCTATAAAATGAAAGCAGAAATTCCTTTTCTTCCCCTCAAGCCAAAGCTTTGAGCAATCAAACAAGAAAATAAGACAAGCCTGGAGACTAAGAAAGGAAAGAGGAGGGGAAAATTTCTCCATTTATTGTAGAAATGCTGGGGCTTCTTATCAGGGGGGCAGGATGACCTTTAGGTCTCTCTTCACAGGCTTTTTTATCTACCCATCCCATTCAGGGACACAGAGTTCCTGACAGGGACAAAACAAGAGTCCAGACAGTCACACCCGACAGGCCTGGTCCTCAGCATAATGGGCACAGAGCCCAGAGATAAAAAACCAGGGAACTAAGACCCAGCATAGCCCTCAGAGGACCCATAGTCTGAAGAGGGGTGGGGAGGGAGATTGAGGACCTCGTCCCCCTCTGTCCTTAAGAAACCCCTTGTCTAAAGGGGAGATATAGCGAATGATCTCAGGGAGCCTTTGATAATTGGGGTAGGTTGAGGAATTGGAGGACAAACAGTGTTCTGGAAGAGTGTGATGGTCTGAGACAGAGAGAGACAGGAGAGGGAGACAGGAAAGTCCTTAAGACTCTTTAGGACATATTGACCTTCCTCCGAATTGAGTTTGAGCCTTCCAGACTGTGCACTAAATAAAGATCTGTCAATGCTGCTGCTTGCTGAAATGTCATCAGAGATGATGAAAGCACATCTGGTTTTGAGTTCCCACTATTCCCGTCCCTTTCCCACCCCCGAATCCTCAGAGTACTGAGTTCCAGTCCTACTCCTTCCCTGCCCTGGTTTAGGCTTTTCTCAGCATAAGAGGCCCCCAGGTCACTTATACTTGTCTTCCTGAAAAGTCCTCAGTGTAGGCCAAGTCAACAGTGTCAAATCAAAAGAAGGCAACTCAATGTGGAAGAAAAGGGCCTGGATCAAAAGTCAGGAGATCTGAGTTCTGGCTCAATCACTTGCTGTGGGATCTTGGATATGTCCACTCACCTCTACAGGCCTAGTTTCCTCCTCTGTCAAACAGATAAAATTCATCTGCCCTGATTGCCTTCCTGAGCTGGTATGAGAATAGAAGTAAATGAAAAGAACTTTGGAAAGTATAGAGACTAGTACAAGGACAGTGGGTTAGAGCACTGGACTTGATGTGAGTTAGACCTGGGTTCAAATTCCATTTCCCATACTCGCTAGCTATGTGACCCTGAGGAGGTCACCGAACTGCTCTGAACCTCAGTGTATTCATCTGTGTATAAATTGAGGCTAACAAGAGCACCTTCAGGAAGTTGTTGTACAAGCTAAGTGAGATAATATTCCAATAGGAAATAAACAATTTAGCATCTACTGTGTGCCATGCATAAGAGATACAAAGAAAAGTAAAAACCAATCCTGTCCTGGAGGAATTCCCAATCTGAGGAGGCAGACAACATGCTAACAGCTATGTACAAATAAGCTAGAGACAGAATAAATTGGAGATGACAAGAGAGGAAAAGCTTCCTCTAGAAGGGGAGACTTTATTTGTAATTTGGGGGGATCAGAAGACCTAGGTTTGAATCCCAGCTCTGTCCGGAACTAGCTGTGTGACATCAGGGAAACTCCACCTCTCCCCTTCAACTTTTCCTTCTCTAAGACTGGGAAAGAGAGCAGTGGGAGTCCCAAATCCTGAGCTCAAGTTTTAGCTTAGTAGGGAGCCAGTTTTGTGGAAAGCCTTTCTCTATGCCTCCTTTTTCTCATTTCAATCTATCAGTTGACAAATGCTCATTAAATACCTGCCTGGTTGGACTGGAGAGTGTATGAAGCAGCTGCATAACATAGAATGAGGCTGGAAAAGTAGTTTGGGGCTTTAAAAGCCCAGCAGGGGACTCTGGACGGGATTCTAGGAGTAAAAGGAGCTCGGTGAGCAGCAGCCACCACAGTCACACTTGTACTTGAGGAATCTCACCTTGGGAGCTGTGTGGAGAAAGGGGGTGGGGTGTGGAAAGGTCCCAGGCAGGGAGCTGATGATGCAGGAATGATAAGAGCCTGTGTGAGTGGAGAGAAGGAAGTGGATGCAAGAACTGTTGTAGACGTGGAATGACAACACTTAGCCTCTGCTTGGAAAAGTCAGGTGGGAGAGGGTAAGGAGAGGGAAGAAGGGACTGAACTAGATCCCTGACTTGTCTCCTAGTTCTGTGAGTCTGTGCCACCCTCTGTGATCCTGGGTGCAATGACAGAAGGGTTGGGGAATCACTCTGTTAACTGTAAAGTACTGTGTTATATTCGGAAGTGAGTCATCATTCATTAGAAACATAGACTTCCAGACTCTCAGGGCTTGAAGCAACCTCCGGGGACACTGAGCCCAACCTGTCCCTGAAGGAGGTATCCTCTTTACATTTACAATCTTCCCTTCACCCCTTCTTCCCTAAGCAAGCCATTCTTCTCTGGCACAGCCCTGCTGGGAAGGCCCAAATCTGCCTCCATGAGCTCTGTTTTCCTCACCCTCCCCTTGTATAAACTTTGTATGTAGTTAACTTGTGTGCAGGTCATATCCCCAGAGTAAAGGGCAGAGACTGCTCTGTTTTAGCTTTAATCAATAGCTGATAAACATTTTTCAAAAGCACTTATTATAGGCTAGGCACTGTGCTAAGTACTTGGGCTACAAATATGGAAAAAAGAAAAAAAAAAGACCACCCAAGATGGGTAGCTTACAATCTAATTGAAGGAAGCTTTGCTACCAGCATAGGACCCAGTGCCTTATACGCAGTGGCTGCTTCTTAAATGCTGAACTGAATTAAACTGAATGATAACAAATCTACTAAAGTGTTCCCCTAGGAGCTCATCTTGGCCAGGAAGTGATGTTGACTTCTTGAAAGCCATGTATTTGGAGTGGAAGGTCTAGCAGTTCCTACCAAAAAGGGAGGCCTCAGAGATAGACCATACAGCTATCATGGGAAGACCATGCTCACCACTAAGTCAAAGTCTGATGAATTCTTTGGTTGGACAACTCAGGAAGACTCTGCTAACAGGTGCAGAGGAGGGAGCCCCTCTTATGAGAATGCTGGGCATTGTGAAGCACTAAGGCATAGAAAGTCTACAAAGCACCTTGTTCACAATAGTCCAGGAAGGTAAGTAGAGCAAGGATTATTGCCCCATTTTTTGAATAATGAAACTTGAGGCTCAAGGGATTTAAGTTGTTTGCCCAAGCTTACACAGCTGGTTAGTGTTGAGTAGCTACAGGACTGGCTTGACTGGGCTTGCCTGACTCCAAGTCCAGCACTCTTTCTTTGGGTAAAATCTGAAGTCCTCCGTGGGAAGCAGCGTCCCCCTGGCTCTGGAGACACTCAGGAGATCTTGCCACTTATTCCTTGTGACCCAGGACAAGTCCCTTAACTTCCCATGGGTCTCACTTTCTTCATCTGCTAAAATGAAGAGTCTGGACTAGATTATCTCTAACGTGCATTCCAACTCTCCCTGGGCTCATAACAGTAACATCGGCCCCTGCAACACAGTAGAGTCACAGGCCCTGGGTTACCAATTCTATCATCATTGCTTGGACCACTTAACCTGCTTAAACTTATAAAATGTTTGGGTCTCCTCTAAAAAAATGACAGTGGGAGGACAGAAAGGTTCCTAGAAAGTTTTTGCTTTTATTAACATAAAGGAGGTGGTTCAGGGAAAGGCTCTGATCAGATTGAGGATCTGAAAACCCCCCCAAAAATAATGGGATATAAAGGAATTCATTAAACCCAACAACAACGTATGCAGGAGTTTCCTAGACAACCTGATAACCCGAGAAGGCATTGGCCATTGGATGAAAGCAGGGAGAACTTCTACTGATTGGCTGAGAGGATCTGTCATGTCCCTTGTGGCCTGTATAAAAAAGCTGTTCCTACAGTGAATTAAAGGGGTTCTTCAGAGCCTCCTGGAGAGTATAGAAAGATAAGCAAGGGGCTTTTACTCATCAGCAATGGCATCTTGCAATAGTACCTCAAGGCCATAGGAATATACACTAGCCTCTAACCTGGGAAAAAATTCCTTCTGCAAGGAGTTAGAACAGAAAGCTTGGCACTTGGCATGAGCTAAAGGCCTCTGAGAGGCCCAGACTGGGGAGATATCCCATCAGTTTAGGGTCAGGCTTCTGGCTCTGGGGGAGAGAGCCTACCTTGCCCCAGTGAACAATTTCAGCCACCCCAGGAGGTGGAAGCAACTGAGACTCCAGCCAGCTGATGGATCAGTGCGCCCCAGAAAGGGCAGGCCCCTGGAACGGTGTTCACAAGAGCAGCACACTTGGTTCTGGTGCAGTTACTTATTAGAAGCACAAAGTCACCAAAGATTTCAGCTGAGCTAGGGGCTGGAAGCAGTGAAGAATACAGCCAAGGAATCTCCACCATGAACCAGTAGGGCAGCATCTGAAGGAGACTTGGACACCAAGGTCATAGGAAAGAATGAGAGAAAAGGGATCCTGGGGGGCTCCTCACATGTGTAGGTCACACGAGTTCCCTATTTATATGTCTACTCATGATCTCTGAGTGCCTGGTCTCCCTACTGAAACTGGGTATGTTTGTAAGAGAGGGTGCTTCAGCTTGTGGGGAGAAAGAATGCTCTAATCTAAGTTCTCTTACTATTACTATACCTGAAAACGCCTTTGCTCTAAGCTAATTATACCTTCTTACTAACCACTGAAAGGTGAGCTAGAACTTTAGGAGTGTATCTGGACCCACAGAGTACCTTGATCCTGTCAAGAATATAATTTTAAAATGACAAGTCCCAAAGACTCTTGATGCAAAATGCCATCCACATCCAGAGAAAGAATTATGGAATCAGAACACAGTATGAAGCAGATTATTTTCTCTTGTGCTATGTTTTGTTTAGGTTTTTCTCATGGTTTCTCCCATTTGTTTTAATTCTTCAATGCAACATGACTAATGTGAAAATGTGTTTAATAAAAATGTATGTATGGAACCCATATAAGATTATATGCCATCTCGGGGAGGGAGGGGGAGATAATTTAATACTTATGGAAGTGATTGTTGGAAAAACGAAAACAAATAAATTAATTTAAAAAAATAAAATGACAGGTCCTGGCTTTCAAAGAGCTCACAGGCTTCTTAGACTGTAGGCATCTTCTAAAGGCTTGAGTAGGGAGACTCATCTTACAAGTGCAAGTGGGCACTGGGTTCTACAGCCAAAAAACAATCAGTACGAAATGAAGTGAGAGGAGGCATGTCTGAAAGGCAGGACCTGCCCACTGCCACTAGTCAGTCACAGCATTGGGAAATAAGTGAAAGGTGCAAGAGAGGCAGGCGGAGGGTTAAGAATTGGCTGCAATCCTGGTGCAGGGCAGGAGAAGCCAGATTATCTGGCTGGGGGATGTTAGCCACAGAGATAAGTAGGAACAGAAAGGAATAGAAAAAGAAGAGAAGAGGAAAAGGAAGAAATCCCAGCTCTAAATCCTACTATTCTTTCTGGTTGCTGCCTTGAGATCTGGACTCACCTGTTAAGTACCCACTGATTTTAAGACCATGATAAAGATGGAAAAAAAATGATAGTTCTTGGTTTTCACAGAGCTGAAAGTCTACTCAGAACAATATGATATGTATACAAATAAATATGATGCATGGGAGTTATATAAGAGAAAGGCAGAGGCCTGGCCTGGGAGTCAGGAAGATCTGGCTTTGAGCTCTTCCTCTAATGTGAACTGGCAGAAACTTGGATAAAGCTTGATCTTTCAGCTCCACAAACAAATCTCTAATGGTGGAAATTAGAGAGAAGTTATTGATGCATTAGAGGGAAGGATCTCCTCACTGATGTTAGATACCCAGTGAAAACACAGGCCCAGACCAAAACCAAAAGAGGGGAGAGTTCAGTGTGGTACTGCACTTCAGAGAGAGATGGAAAAATATTAACAATGCAGATTAAACTCCCAGTTTCTGCCATCTAATACCTCTAAGGGATATTATTATAAGGGCACAAGCAAAATTTAAAATCCAGGAAAATGTAAAGTAGTTTGAGAAATCATATTCAACTGGGAGGCTTATGGTGGAGAAGGTACCAGTGTTGAGTTATAAGAGGAGAAAGGGGTTCCCAATTCTAAATCCTCTGACTCTTATTATCAAAAGTTGTAAGGCTCTTTCCTTGAATCCAGGTGGAACTGGATTTTGGATAAGGAATTTGATGAGTCCTCTTCTAGGCCCTAAACACAGGAAGCCGTTACCAGGAGACTCTAGGAAAATCACAACCTCTAGAGCATTTCATTTATGGTAAAGTTAGATTAAATGATCTTAGGGTCCCTTACAACTTTACATCCTATTTTCCTCTAAAGGGCTGGGAGTTACTAATGGGAGCAGATGTCAGAGATGTCCCTGCACTTGGTGGGATGAGGGCATGGGGATGTTAGGGGAGGGAACGCAGACTCTTCTTTCTTTCCTGGAGCTTATCACTCTGAGGTTATCTTAACCTATAGAGGTCCAGGCCTAGCCTGGGCAGGGGCTCATGAATAAGGCATGATCTCCTGTCTGGCTGTTTCCATGACCTAAACTCCCTCTAGCCTTTCTCCCACTGAGCTTGGGGCAGAGAAGAGGAAAAGCTGGGAAGTCAGCACAGCCTCTCTCAGTTGCTGGGTTTAAGGACCTCTCAGGCCTTGGCAGGGGTGAATGCTCAGGTCTTCTGGGGCATCCACAGGGAGCTGCTTAACTCCATCTGCAGCAGCATGAATTCAACTTCCACTCTCCATGTCCTTACTACCCCTATCTTTGTGGAGCAATTGGGGCTGCCTCCTGACCCCTCCCCTGGCCAGAATGCTGAGGCAGTATGAGCATGGCCAGTGTGGTATGGTTAAGTAGAAAGACATGGAGTCAGGAGAGGGCTGCTTCTGATTCTGGCTGTGTAACCCTTAGCAAGTCACTTAAGCTGTGAAGTGTGTGTGTGTGTGTGTGTGTGTGTGTGTGTGGCCTCTCTTGGTGATCAATCCAGTGAAATCTAGGGACCCCTTCTGAGAAGAATGTTTTAAAATGTACAAGGTACATAGGATTATAAAGGAAACCAATAACGTTAAAATACAGTTATCAAAATTTTTTTAAAATCACAGACCTCATGTTAAGAACCCTTGGACTGCCTAGGTTCCCTTTTGGATCTAACATTCCCTGATTCTATGAATCTAGTGCCTGGGATAATTTTCCAGTTGTTCAGCTTGGATGGGCTGCACCAAGTCATTCATCCTCTCACCCTCTCTCTGAGTCCCCTGGTCCCAAAGGCAGGTCTGTGTGTCAGCTTAGGACTCATGCTGAGACCACAGTCTGGGCTTGGGGCTTAGGGATGAGTTTATTAGTTTCCCCTTACTCCTAGTTCTATCCTTGCCCTGTCTAACTATGCTCCTGGCCTCTCCTTCTCTGATCACCATTGAAGAACCCTTCAGCTTGCCCCTAAACACTTTAGTCAGTATCTCTCAGGTCTCCATAGCTCTTAAGGGGAGGAAGGTCCCTCCCTCAGCATCTTCGAAATTTAGTTATGGGGTAGGTGACTCATGCTTGAATCTGGCTGTGAGCCCCACCTCCAGGAAGCTTCTCTCTTGGTATTTTTATCCTCTGCCGCCTCTTACTGTAGCCTCAAGCTGATTAAACCCAGGAGTTCCATACGTTGTCCAGTAGTGGCTCTGCTCACTGAGTCATGAACAAAGGTACCTACAGTCTACTGCTATCCTACCCAAATTCTTCACTATCACCCTTCCTCCCCAAGCACAGACCATTTTTCAGCTCTTCAAGGATAGATCTAGGCTGAGGATGGATGTCCATTTACAGATAAGCCTTTTCAAAAGTGCCTACTATGTGTCATGTGCTGTGTTCAGCACTAGGGATCAAAAAGGAGGCAAAACACAGGGCCTGGCCCTAAGGAGTTCACATTCTAATGGGAGAGGCAACAAATATTTGTACATAACACAAATATGTACAATATTTGTATGTAATACAAGCAAATATGTACAAATAAGATATATAAAAGATAAACAGGAAATAATTAGCAGAGAAGACACTAGAATTAAGAAGGGTTGGGAAAGGTTTCCTGCAGATGATGTGATTTGGGGGACTGAAAAGAAACCAGAAGAAGAGGATGAGAGGGGAGGGCATTCCAAGCATGGTGGATATACCCAGGGAAAATGCCTGCAGTCAATAAGGCATCAGACTGGATAGGTGGTAGGGGTGGAGGGAGGGAGGTTAAGAAGGGCTTTGAACACTAAATAGAATGTTATATTTGATCCTGGAGGTGAAGGGGAGCCACTGGAGTTTACTGAGTAGGAGAGTGGAGTGACCTGCCATATGGTTGGACCTACACTTCAGAAAAATCACTTCGGTGGCTGAATGGAGGCTAGAGAAGGGTAGGCAGGCAGACCTACCAGCTGCTATTGTAATAATTGAGAGTGGTGGCAGTGGTGGTGGTAGTGTCAGAGGAGAGGAGGAGACATTTTGGAGAGATGTTGCAAATGTGGGATTGTGACAGGCCTTGGTCTGTGGGGGGACAGATGGAGAGTCATCAGCAGGAGAATGACAATTAAATTCCGGGGGGCTGATGAGATCACCCAGGGAAGTAGCATAAAGAGATGAGGGCCCAGGACAGAACCCTGAGGGCCAGTTGTAGTAAGAGAGGATCCATAAAGAAGATGGAGAATGAGGGGGGTGTCAGATAGTAGGAGGAGAACCAAGAGAGAATGGGGGCCCCAAAACCTAGAGAGAAGAAGGTGACCACGAGTGTCAAAGACTGCAAAGAGGTCAAGGACAATGAGGACTGAGAAAACACTATTGGATTTGGCAACTAAGAGATCACTTGGAACTTTGGAGAGGTGATTTGGTGGAGAGTTAAGAGTTCGAGGAGAGAAGTGGAATGATTAACAGCCAGGTTCAAGCCTTGCCTGACACATAGGGGCCTTAAGATCCCTCTTGCTGAGCCTGTTTCTTCATCTATAAAATGAATTTAAGACTTCTATCTACCTCATGGGTTGTGGTGGAGTTAAGCTGATTTATCTACTCACTAAGACAGTAAGTTGTGGAACAACTGTAGATCTACAGAGACAGGGGAAGTTTCCTCATCAGGAGTACCCTATGCCCAAGGAATTACTGGTCAAGCTAACCGCAACAACACAAGAAGCTCAGAACTAGTTTCTGTCCTCAGGGATTTTTATATTCCAGTGAGAGAAAACTCAGGTGGGATAGTGAATACAGTCATTTCAGATGAGATGGGAGAGGCCACTAGCCCCAGGGGATCACAGAAGGCTTCTTGGGCCCAGGTTCTACAGGCCAGTCTGGAAGGAAGCCAAGGATTCTGAGAGGCAGAAGTAGGGTGTAGGGGGAGTGAGGGCAGACACCAGAAAGAACCAGAGATGGTGAAAGGTAGGCCAATTTGGCCCAATTCACAGTGCCTGAAAGACAGTAACTGTGAAATGAGCATTGAAAGGGAGGCTTGAGACAGATTGTGAGGGGTTCGAATGCCAGTTTCAACCAAAAAAAAAACAACTGAACAAGGAATGCCAAAACAGCATTTTTCATTTTATTCTCTTGACCAGAGAGAGTCACTGAAGTTTTTCAAGCAAAGGAGCAACACGGTCAGATCCCAGTTTTAGGAAAATGATTTATCTTCCATTTGGAAGACAGATTGGAAAAGGGAACCCCCTAAACACTCCAAGTGCTTCCTCACATTCCTGCATGGTTCCCTCTCTCTGGAATACCCTGACCTTCTGTGATTGCTATTAAAGCCTAACTCCACCAAATCGTCACCATCCTCAAAATGACAAACTTTCTCCTCAGTCACTTCCTAACTCGACCACGAAGTTAGATGTGTGAGAAATCACACAGGATAAGCTGTAAAAAGGATGCCACCAGTCCTGTTAGGCCAGATAAATCAAGGGGCCAGACACACATCTACATGTGTGGGGCCCAGGCTTAAGGGCTTAATTGTGCCGACCAGAGAAAGAACATACAATCCATGTGCTCCACAGAGTTAGAAGAGAGCCCAGGGGAGGGAAGCATCCGGCACACGGGGCGATCACCTCGTGCCGTACACGAGTCCTCCAGGATCTGCGGATCTGCAGGGAATACCCGGCATCCGTGATCCTTGGTCCTCTACCAGGCTGGGAGCCTTGAAAGTGGCATCCTGTCTTTTCTGAATTATGTCCCCATGGTCTGAGGATTTATTTATCCTCCCAGTCCCAGGGCGGATCCTGTACACCTGGATCGGGCCGTTTCCGCTTGGGTTAGACTTCGAGGTTGTCTGAGGCACGGGTTTTTCTGACTGCCTGGGGCCTCCCTAGGACACCTTTCCGAACACTTCAGTCCTCGCCAGTACAGAAGCCTGCTAAGGGGCCCCGCAGCAGCCCCGCTAAGGGGCAGAGGGCGACGTGACCCCGCGTCCTCTGACTACAGACCAGCATCTTTTCCGCAGGCCCCTCGCATCGCACCCCACGAGGAAGCGCCTGGCTCGGACTCCAAAATTCCAAGCTGGGCTGTGCTGTGCGACCTCGGGCAGGTGAGCTCCCGTCTCTGTGCCAGTTACTTTCTCTTTAAGTCACGGAAAACAAACTCGCAGTGTCCAGGGAAAGGACGTGGTGGGCCGGCTAGGAAGGTGTCACGTGCAAGGAGTTACACTGCTCTTAAGAAGACAATCGCCATTAATAAAGGACGCTTAGTCCTGCGCATGCCGTGTTGTCAGGGCTTCCTGACCGAGACTCGGCTGGGCCCGCTCTACACCATCCCTACGGCCACCTCGGCAACCCCGGAATCACTGCGCCTGCGCCTCCTGCCGGCCACCTTGAATCACTGCGCCTGCGCCCCCTGCCAGCCACCTTGAATCACTGCGCCTGCGCCTCCTGCCGGCCACCTTGAATCACTGCGCCTGCGCCTCCTGCCGGCCACCTTGAATCACTGCGCCTGCGCCTCCTGCCGGCCACCTTGAATCACTGCGCCTGCGCCTCCTGCCGGCCACTTCGAGTCAATGCTGTTGTGAATAAGGAGATCGTTGCGAGTAACTGCGGTTGCGCGTCGCGTCTTTCAGCGCCGCGTCCGTCTCCTGGGCTTCACCCCGAGGTGGTTCTGTGTCCCTCCACAGGTGCTGAGCCACGGCATCGTGACTTCTTTTACTGTACCCGCTGCCAGCTACTTTCTGGGGGCCTACGGCGCCCTCCTCCTCGCGCTCCAGTTTCTATGGCCTTCTGGGAGTTGTAGTCCACTTCCTCATCGCCGTAATCCGAGAGGACAGCAACTACAATTCCCGAAAGGCCGTGCGCCAAGATGGCTGTCTCCCTGAGTTCCCTCGGCCTTCTGGGAATTCGAGTCCGATGCCTCTGATTCTGCTGGTAGAGAAAGAGCAGGACTGAAGGCAGAAGCGTTATTTCTGTGCCGCTGATACCGGAGTCTCTGTCGTCTGGGGAGCTCCGTACTCGAGACTGCCCGTGCTGACTGATGCGCGCGTATACAGCTGTGAGTACGATCTTAAAGGAGTCTGGGTGAGAGGCGGGGCTGTGGGAAGGACACACACGTGTGTAGCGGATGTCCTCGCGGCAGTGACTGGATCCACGTGTGGCTGTGCGGGGTGGGCGAGAGTGAGGGGCGGGCGAGAGTGAGGGGCGGGCGAGAGTGAGGGGCGGGCGAGAGTGAGGGGCGGAATATGACGCAGGCCGACAGAATGTGCAGAAGAAGGGGGGTGTTTAGAACTTGTGCTGAATTTGAGATGCCCATGGAATGGACGGTGCTAGGTGGTGATGACACTGGCGCCCGGACACACGCTGGCAGTGGGACCCTGAGCATGTCACTTAATCCTCTTTGCCTCAGTTTCTTCATCTGTAAAATGAGCTGGAGAAGGGAATGGCAAACTGTTCCAGTATCTTTGCCAAGAAAACCCCCAGTGGGGTCAGGAAGAGTAGGATGTGACTGAACCGCAAAACAACAAATGTAAAAATGGAGGTAAAGAGGAAGGTTAGGAATGGATAAATAGATTGAGAACCATCAGCATAAAGATAACTGAACCCATGGAAGCTGATGAGATCACCAAGCAAGATAGTCTAGAGGGAGAAAAGAAGAGGGCCAAGGGTTGGAGACTCCTAGGGTTGGTGGGCTTGACTCAGAGAGAGATCCAGCAAACAAAATTGAGATGGAGCAGTCAGACAGGTAGGAGGACAGAGTAGAGAGGAGGAATGGCAGTATCAAAGCCTGCAGAGAGGTCAGGAAGGAGGAGGGCTGAGAAGAAGTCACTGGATTTGGCAGTAAAGAGATCATTGGTAACTTTGGAGAGAGCAGTTTCAGTGGAATGATGAGGTTAGAAGCCAGAAAGCAGGATTAAGAAGAAAGTGAGACGAAAAGAAGGGGAGGCAGAGATTGAGGATGACCTTTTCAAGGAGTCTAGTCATGAAAAGGCAGAGACATCTGGAATTAAAACTAGTAGGGATGGACAGATCAAATGAGAGGGTTTTATTTTCTTTGAGAATGAGGGAGAAATGAGTAGCATACAAGTAGCTACTAGATAGGGAACTATCAAAGATAGGTTAAGATTGTGGGAATGACGTAGGAGAAGGTGGGATGGAATAGTATCACTTGTGCATGTAGAAGAGTTGGCCTGGGGAAAGAAGGGTCACCTCTGTGTGAGACAAGGAAAGACAGGTAACTGATGTGACCTGAGGAGAAAGGGAAAACAGGAGTTCTTGGGGAACACCCTCAATTGTTTTGGTGAGGTTAGACACAAAGTCCTCAGCTGATCTGAACTCTCTGTTAACTTCCAGGACTAAATACAAAATCTTGTATTTGGCTTTTGGTGCGCTTTACAACTTATGCCCTGGGGTGGGAAATCTGCAGCCTTAAGTCCACATGTGGCCTTCTAGGTCCTGAATTCACTCCAAAGGCCACACTTAAGGACCTAGAAGGCCACATGTACTCTTAAGGCTACAGGTTCCCCACCCTAGCTTAGCCTCTTCCTACTTTTCCTGTCATCTTGGTTCCTTCTCCATACTCCATGATCCAGTGACATTGGGGCAGAGGTATCACAGGTAGTTTGAGAAATGATGGAAAGACTGGAAAATGACTTTTGCAATGATAGGCATAATAAATGGATTAGGGAGGTATAGAAGGATTGCCCTCTATATAAAGGCGGATCCAACTGAGATTATTTTTTTTGCTTTCTATGCACATTTTTATTTAATATTTTATTTTCCTCCAGTTACATGTAAAAACAATTTTAATATTCATTTTTTAAAATTTATTTATTTATTTAACTTTTTACATTCATTTTCACAAAGTTTTGGGTTCCAAATTTTCTCCCCTTTTATCCCCTCCCCCCACCCCAATACCCCAAGCAATCTAATTTTCCCTATCTCCAATCTGCCCTCTCTTCTGTCATCCCTCCCTTCTCTTGTCTCCATCTTCTCTTTTCTCCCCTAGGGCCAGATGACTTTCTATTCCTCCTTAACTGTATGTCTTCTTTCCTAGTTGCAACAACAATACTAAACAGTTGTTCCTAAAACTTTGAGTTCCAAATTCTCCCCATCCCTCCCTCCCCACCCATTCCCTTTGGGAAGGCAGGCAATTCAATATAGGCCATATCTGTGTAGTTTTGCAAATGACCTCCCTGATAGTCGTGTTGTGTAAGACTAACTGGATTACCATCCCTCCTAACCTGCTCCTCATTGTTTCTCTTCTGTCTTTTGATCCTGTCCCTCCCCAAGTGTTGACTTCAAATTGTTCCCTCCTCCCTTTGCCCTCCCTTCCATCATCCCCCCCCTTGCAATATCTCCTCCCCCACTTTCTTATACTGTAAGATAGGTTTTCATACCAAAATGAGGGTGCATTTCACTCCTTCGTTTAGTCAAATGGGATGAGGGTAAACTTCTTGTTTTTTTTTTTTTTTTTTCTCAGCTCTCCTCTTTTTCCCTCCACTAAAAAAAACTCCTACCTACCTCTTAAATGACATATAGTTACCCCCTTCCATTTCCCCCTCTTTCCTCCCACTACATTTCTCTCTCACCATTTACCTTAATTTCTTTTAAGGTATGGTCCCATCCTATTCAGTTCAACCTGTGCTCTCTATCTCTGTATGTGTGTGCATGTGTGTATGTGTGTGCATGCGTGTACATGTGTATGTGTGGTCCCACCAACTACCCAGATACTGAAAAGTTTTAAGAGTTAGAAATATTGTCTTTCCCTGTATGAATGTAAACAGTTCACTTCTGGTAAGTCCCTTAAGACTTCTCTTTGCTGTTTCCTTTTTCATGCTTCTTCTCATTCTTGTGTTTGAAAGTCAAATTTTCTTTTCAGCTCTGGTCTTTTCATCAAGAATAATTGGAAGTCCTCTGTTTCATTGAAAGACCATATTTTCCCTTGAAGTATTATACTCAGTTTAGCTGGGTAGGTGATTCTTGGTTTGAGTCCTAGTTCCTTCGCCTTCTGGAATATCCTATTCCACGCCCTTCGATCCCTTAATGTAGAAGCTGCTAGATCTTGGGTTATCCTGATTGTATTTTCACAGTACTGGAATTGTTTCTTTCTAGCTGCTTGCAAGATTTTTTCCTTGAGCTGGGAGTTCTGGAATTTGGCCACAATGTTCCTAGGAGTTTCTCTTTTTGGATCTCTTTCAGGTGGTGATCGATGGATTCTTTCAATACTTATTTTGCCCTCTGTTTGTAGAATGTCAGGGCAGTTTTCCTTGATAATTTCATGGAAGATGATGTCTAGGCTCTTTTTTTGATCATGAGTTTCAGGTAGTCCCATAAATTTTAAATTGTCTCTCCTGGATCTATTTTCCAGGTGAGTTGTTTTTCCCATGAGATATTTCACATTCTCTTCCATTTTTTCGTTCTTTTGGTTTTGTTTGGTGATTTCTTGGTTTCTCAGAAAGTCATTAGACTCCATCTGTTCCATTCTAATTTTGAGAGAACTATTAAATTCAGTGAGCTTTTGAGCCTCTTTTTCCATTTGGCTCATTCTGCTTTTGAAAGCATTCTTCTCCTCATTGGCTTTTTGAACCTCTTTTGCCAATTGAGTGAGCCTATTCTTCAAGGTGTTATTTTCTTCAGCATTTTTTTGGGTCTCCTTTACCAAGGTATTGACCCGTTTTTCATACTTTTCTTGCATCTCTGTCATTTCTCTTCCCAGTTTTTCCTCCACCTAACTTGCTTTTCAAAATCCTTTTTGAGCTCTTCCAAGGCCTGAGCCCACCCGCCACCCCGCTGGGGTGTCTGGGGTACTGAGGCCCGGCCCTCCACGTCTTTCCCTGATGGCAGGAATACGTCCTCGTCATCAGATCCGAAGGTCGGGATCATTTGCATTTGTTGGAAAAAAATCTCTATAGTCTTATTTTTCTTCCCTTTTCTAGGCATTTTCCCAGCCAGTTACTTGACTTCTGAGATTCCTTTCCACCCCCGCCTGGATCCGCCCGGCTAGTGCTTGGCCTCTGAGATTCAAATGTGCTTTCCCGCGGCAAGCTTTAGTTCTGGCGCTGGGGTGGAGGCAGGGCCGCCTCCCAGGCTCAGTTCCCTCAGGGGCTTTATGCAGAGGCCTTCAGTAATAGAGTGGGGTGGGGGCAGGGCCGTCTCCCAGGCTCAGCCCCCTCAGGCCGTTCATGCAGAGACCTTCCGTAATGAAGATCCTGCCTGCTGCTGGGGGATTCCTGAGTCCCGGGCCGCTGCCGCCTCAGCCGCCGCCCACCCCTCTGCCTCCACCGCTTCCTGCCCCCGTCTCTGCCACCGTTGCTTCCTCCTGAGGGGGCCTGAGTCACGGAGATGCTCCGCTCCCTTCCTCTAGCCCAGCCTTCTTTCTCACTGACCTGTAGCTTCTGTAGGCAAAGGGACTTTCCCAGCTGCTGGAGCTTCCGTCCCTGAAGCCTGCTCGGGTCAGCTTCTCTGGGGCCACGGCCAGGGCAGCGTTGGGGTGGGGTCCGCTTTCCGGGGCACGACGGACCCCGGGGACGGCTCTTCAGGGCTCTCTGGCACGGAAATCTCTTCCACTCCATTTCTGCGCACCTTGTATTGACCCAGAAGTTATGGGGGTCTCTTTTTACATTAATTCTATGGGCTTTGGTTTCAGAGCTCGTAAACATGGGTCCTTCTACTCCGCCATCTTGGCTCCGCCCCCCCCACAGTTGGTTTCTGGCAGGAGAGGTTGTCGCTGTCGTGTTTATACTTCAATGTCTTTTCCCTTCTCACCTCCCACTCCTACCCTACCTCTGGGACTGAAGTCTACCTTTAGATTTTTGGTTTCAATTCTTTGGACTTCTTCTGAGAAGGGGAAGAATTCAGTGAGGGCTCCTTTCAATAGGCCTACCACAAAGGCCTCAGACCTGCATAAGTCCCTTGATGTATTCCCCAAACACTTGAAAATTAAGGAGATTTTCTCAGTTCTCTCAACTTGAGGTGCCCTTGGGCATGTCCACACCCTCCTAAAGTCCCAAAGTCTGCCTCCCTCTGAGACTTTCGGGAGCCACCTTGTCTCTTTTAACCCTTCTTGTTTGTCATGTCTTAAGAGCTCAGCGGGATCAAGATTGTCCCCAGTTAGTCCTGCACGTATCTTGATTGTGCAGGCTTGTCTGTGTGTTTTCTGCCCCGTTAGTGTGACCTCCTTCAGAGCAGAAACTCTTTTTTTCTTTTGTATCCCCATCAATTAGCACAATGCCTGCCACTTGTGGTTGCCTTGTAAATGCTTGTTGACTTGCCTTCCTTGCATTCATATGCCCTGATCTGTTCAGCCATCCTTCAGCTTTGTTTCTGGTATTTTTTCAAAAGTAACACAGATAGTTTGGCTGTCATTTTTATATATTTTCATCTTTTCTATTTGTCATTGAATATTCCTGGGATATATGACCAGTACTTGGATTATTGAGCCAGAGTGTTTGAGTAATTTAGTGATTATCTTGTAAAATTCCAAATTGTTTTTTCAAAAAGGCTCAGTTCTATCACAGGTCTGTTTTCCTACAACCCCTCCAGCACTGACATTTCAGTCCTTCGTGATCTTTGTCAATCTGATGTATGTGAGTCATTTTAACTAGAATTTCTCTTATCATTGTTATCTCTATTATCATATTATTTTATTATTTGAAGCCTTTTTCATTTAGTTGTTGATAGCCTGTGATTCTTATTTTGAAAATGGTTCATACTGTATGATCACTTATCCACCGGGGGAATGAGTGTTGGTTTATGAAACCCTGTACCCCATATAGCTTCAAAGACAGATTTTTTTTTTTAGAAATAATTGATGGAAAATTTTTCTCACCCTCTTTCCCACTCTTCCATCATCATGGTCCCACAAGGCTTAAGAGTCAGTTTATATTTTTCTTTGTCTCCTGTCTTTGGCCATGGGTTGCCAGTCTTGTACAGAAAAAATCCAGTAATTCTGGTAATGGCCTCTTTGTACTTAGCTAGACTGGACCTCAGAAAGCACACAAAACATGTTGTCATGACCATATCCCCAGACTTTCTCCATCATGGTGGAATCTACCAGAACAAACAATACTACAGTTCTTACCATTTTACAGAGGATGAAACTGAGGCTCATAGAAACTATGACAAATTATTCTCTGGTTGACAAATGGTCAAAGTATATGAACAGGCAGTTTTCAAATGAAGAAATTAAAGTTATCTATAGTCATGAAAAAATGCTTGAAATCACTTGATTAGAGAAATCCAAATTAAAACAACTCTGAGGTTCTACCTTTCCTTATTCTTCTTTCAGAACATGACTAATGTGGAAATCTGTTTAATATGATTGTATATGTATAGCCTATATCAGATTGCTTGCCATGTTGGGGATGAGGGAGGGAAGAGAGGGAGAAAAAAAATTTGGAACTCAAAATCTTATAAAAGTGAATGTTAAAAACTATCTTTACACATAATTGGAAAAAATAAAATACTATTAAGGTGGAGGGGGGGAAGAAATTAAATGACTTGCCCATGGTCATTCTGCTAATTAGTGTCAGAGGCAGGATTCAAATGTTTGTCTCTCTGACTCTTATGTCCAGCTCTCAATAACTCCATCCACTATGGCCCACTGCCTTTCTTGAAAAAGTGCCTGTGAGAGCCCTGTGCAAACATGTGCAGTAATTAATTCATTTAGAAAAATAAGAACAATGCAACAGTGGCCATCCCATGGAGCATGTATGGGGTAGGCCTGGAATTCTGGCTCCTTCTAGTAATTCAAGTTCTGTCTGGGGCCCGGTATAAATGCTCTGAACTGAAGGACTTGGCACTTTGAGATGAGAAAAGCCAGGCCTGGGTGGTTCCTTGGTAGCAAGTGGCATCAAAGAGGATTGGCCACTGAAAGAAGAAGAGCTACCCATTCAATAGACTTTAAAGGTCCACCCTGTATATAGGCCTCTCCCTCCTTCAGCTCTTCAGAACTGTGGCAAAAACCAACTCTTTCTTTCTCTTAGGGATTTCCCATGAAAGGTGGAGTAGGGGCACTCCAGCAGAAATGGCAAGATTGCTTACCTAGGCTAGGGAACAAAGTGCTAGCTTAAGTGAGCCAGAGATTGAATTTCAGAGCCCTCACATTTCTTCTGTGTTTCTTTCCATGAGCATAGGTGACTGAATAGGGATCCGGATATGGGTGTCTGAAGTCCTAGCGGCAACATTGTGAATTAGAGCAGTTGGAGGCTCTTGGGTTCCTTGGGCAGCACCATCTGAACTAAGAAAGGTGGCCCCACAGATACTCCACTGTTTTTTAGGGGAGATGGCCATAGATAGGAGGAAGCTCCCAACCCTTAACTTAGCTTTTCAGGAGACATGAACTCTGAGGGAGATAGAGTGGGGCTGTCCTGCTGAAAATGTTTCATGTTTTGGTGTTTTAAGTTTAGGCCTCCACAGTCATAAGTTACAGCTGCTGGATGAAGTTATTGTTAATGCATACTTGTGAGTCCTGTGCATTAAGCATTTCTTTGGGATAGAAGAAATAAATAGCTGTCCAAGACCTGATATACATACATGTGTGTACGTACATACACACACATACACAGTATATTGTATACCTTCCTATTCCTCCTTTTAGGGAAGACCTTACACATGGGTCAAACCTCAGTTTTGAGTAGAATCAGAAAGAGCCACAGTTTTGGAAGAGCCTGACCCAGACTTGCCAGGACTCAGGACTGAACTTCAACTCTTGTGGCATATAACTCTTTCTGAAAAGCAGAGGTGGGACCCTCCATCAGAATTGCAAACTGCTGCCAGGTATGGCTCCAGAAGGAGGGTCCCTTTAGTGGATAAAGGAGGCACAGAGCTCCTCACCCTCCAAGCGTTCTGAGCTTAGTTATAAGAACAGCAACCCCAAGCATGTGAAGACAGAATGGGTGAGTGAAGACCCTTTCTTTGTCCCAATAGTCATGAAGGCAGCTGCTCCTGAGTGCTTAGAGCTTGGTCACGCACGGAAGATGCCGAGGTCATCCAGGGCATCCCCAGGCCATTCACTGGTCTCCGAGGACTCCAGAAGAGAGGGTGAGGCCGATGACTGTGCAGCTCAGTCCAATGTAAATCCAGTCGATAAGCAAGATGACACTGGTACCTTGGCAAACCAAGGACGAACAAAAAAACAGTATGGCGGCGGGAATGGCTGGCCGTAGGCCGGAGGGGTGGACGTGCCCTGGACTCGGCTCAAACCCTGCCTCAGACCCTTACTAGCCCAAGGACCCTGGGCACTCGCTTCCCTGCTGTGGCCTCAGTTTCTTCACCCCCGGAGAAGGGGGATAACAGCGGCACCTGCTGCCCAGGGTTGTAATGAGGACCAAAGGTAGTGCTGCACACACGTTGGCAGACCGGGGGGGCTGGGGGTGCTGCGGGCTCTGTTCCTGCTCTCCCTTGGGCAAGTGTGTGACCTCCGCCAAGTCACTAACTTTTCGGACTGGCTTCTCCTGCAGGAGGAGGAGGAGGACCAGGGAACCGCCGAGGCCCCTTCCTGCTCGAAATCGATTGGCCGGTCCGCGTCTGCTACGTCGTGCTCTGGGGGCTACGGGGTTAAACGTCGGCGGCGCCTCCCGACGCCGAGGGCTGCACCATCTCAAGAGTAGGGGACGCCCGCTCCCCAGCTACACTTTCCTCCGCACAAGCGAGGAGCCCTGCCCGGGGTGCTTCTCCATTTTGAAGGGAGAAAAGGGAATGGTGATGAGCGTCTGCAGCTGGACTCTCTCTTCTCCCCCGCAGCAGCGAACTCTGGCCCTCGTCCTACACTCTTTCCCCCCCGTCTTTCGCAGGATGGAACATTCCGAGGCTTTCCCCATTCCCGAGGCCCCGCCTCCTCGGTGACGCCACGAGGAGTTCCCCGCGCAGGCCCCGCCCCCTTCCCCTGGCCCTTGGTCTGGCTGAGCTTGTATGCCTGGTGACCGGGAGGAGGGAGCGAATCTGCGTCTTGGACCCGGGGCCGCCATGCCGGGACCCGGGACTGTCGCCTCAGGGTCGCCACCTTCCTCCTCTTGCCGCTGGAAGCGGCACATCCTTCGCCAGCTGCAGCAGCGGGACCGGAGGCAGAAGGCTTTGTTCTTGGATCTGGTAGAGGCTT